>CM026327.1:16275422-17475422 GCA_014843725.1 Amphicarpaea edgeworthii | reverse complement strand
TGAGCAGTGATCACAAGGCATGGTTGATCTTCGGGGTATTAGCGTTGAGTTGTAACTTTAGTTCATGTAGTTGACTTGGCAACTTGATCGAATGCGAGCCATTATCATGTTGGTGAGAGTCTTGTCACTGTACCGTAGTAGAGGGTGTACTCCAAATAATTGCTTGTCTTAAATGTGTAAGACCACATAGTTTTGTGAGCTCTAATGGCAATGAACTAGAGTTTTACTAAGAGATAATGAGATCGAATCTTGAGTAGGGTTATGAGTGGGATCGTGAAATGACCACTGTATGGTGTTTTATATATATATATAAAGGTGTAGTCTAGAGAGTTTCAAGAGGAGATCAGAACATCCCAACTAGGTTGGCATCCCTTAGCAACCCTTACCAAGAACCCCTAGTTGTGTGCTATTCATAAAGTAAAAAGAAAGTAAAAATAAAATGTGGGGGGACTAGGCCAAAACCCACAGAAGGAAAGCAAATAACAACATGGGGGGACTCAAGCTGCACTATCTCTCCTTTCTTCTTCTTCCTATGGATGACCTCTTGCCTAGTTTGGGGGGAATGGTGGTCCTTGAATGTAGCCTCATTCTCCCTTGTCTTAAGGAAACAGATGACAAGGTCAAATTCCGCTTGGACTTGATGAGTGAGGTATTGCCCAAAGGGGGGGGGGGGGGGGGGCTAGGTATATCAACACTTATATAAGGCTCAGCCTCAGAGGTATTCTTTGGTGGAGATTGTGTAACATTCATTTATGATTCAGCCTCTCTTTCTATTTCTTGATCATCATTCCCAGTCCCATTTGCATCGATCCTCTCATCCTCTACCCTGGGACTTTCCTTAGAGCTCGTATCCACCTCCATGTTCTTCTTAACATCTTTGTCCCTGTTGGAGCTATCGCCTGTGACCTTATCATTTGCATTACCATCATCCAGTTTAGAACTAGTTGTGACAACAACTTTGGGATGCACCAGTTTATCCTTTCCATGGTTGCCAACCTTGTTATGCTTGCAATTCAAAAGTGAATGCCCAATGGTCTTACATAGATGAAAAAATTCAAGGAGCCTTTCATACTCCAAAAAAGCATGAAAGGCAAAATTGTTCATCTCCACAAGGATTTCTTGTAACGACCCAATTTCATTACTTAAATATTACATTAATATTTTTTTTCTATATCTACATATGAAAATACCTATATATATATACATATATATATATATATATATATATTCCTAGCATACACTCATGTAAATGTGTACAAGCATTCAAATAATATACGTCATCATAACATAAAGGTTTTAAGAGTGACTTTACAAAACATAGGTATATGAGTTCATACAATACAAAAATGGTCCTCTACAAGAGGACCTCCACTACAAACTTAAGTAATTACACACACGCCTTAAGTTGATCCCTATACTATATAGATATACGTAACAACACAACAAAAGTGGGATCTTGTCCTACATGTATCATCCAAATCCACTTCATTGATAATGTGCCTGAGAACCTACAACTACTTCACTATTTGCTCCCATGCCAACCACACGGTCATCATAGTCAAACAACACAAAGCGCAAGGGTAAGCTCATTTATATAAAAATAAACATAATTATATGAAGATATAAACTAAGGATAGATTTAGTTTAAAAGAGAGTTGAATAAAGTAATGATCATAAGCCATATAACCTCATTAAACAAAATGATCTCACTCACACTTCAATTTCAATTTGTAATTATATCATGTATGTCATGCTAACTTGACTCCATGGAGATTTCTACAACTTTTGGGTGGTCCTCATAGGCCTCATCCCCTATGTTAGAACGAAGACATTGGATGATGTTTGACCCCTAATTTTATAATGAGTTTTGATGATAACAAATGTAATAATATTTGATCAATTAATGATTTGAAACTAAGTAATTTCAGGGAATCAAAATGATCATAGACAATGGTATAATCTCTCCATCTCATTCTATTACTTTAATTGTTTGATAGTGCTTTAACACTAAATCAAGTATCCATATTGCTTTTAATCGGATTAAGTTAAGAACAAACCATGTAGTAGTCTTGGAATAGATTATGCAATAGTCTCAGGACAGACTATGTGAAGTCTCAGACCAGACAATATAAGTCTTGGACCAGATTATGCATAAGTGTTGGACCAGACCATGCATGGAACTAGGACCAAACTATGTGATAATTGAACCAGACTGTGTTTGTCAAGACAAATGATGTCTGAGCAAGGCCAAACAGTGTTTGTCAAGTCAAACGATGTTTGAGCGAGGCCAGACAATGTATGTCAAGCCAGACGATGTATGTGTTAGAATAGAACATGATTTGTTACATGTGCCGAGGGATATGCGCCTATAAACAACTCTTTACTTTAAGAAGGAACTGTTCATTATAGAAAGAAAGGGAGATACTCTCTGAACTTACTTTCTTCTATTCTCGTATTGCTTGCATATCTCGAAATGTGTGAAGTTTTTAGGTACAGCTAAAAGGCTAATCAACTTTGAGAAGCACACCTAAAGCTAAAAGAAAGTTGTGACAAGACAGAAACCTGCTCCTATCAAATCAAGCTCAGTTAAAGCAACTTTAACACTCTTATGTCAGACAATGGAAACCTCTCTTCTCCAAAGTTCAAATCCATGAAGCTTTACTATATAAATATGCTTTCATGCAACGAGAAGACTGACAAAAAACGAAGGGATTCAAAGACAATTTGATGTAAAAAATCTAAGCACAAGCAAACAAAGCACCTTGAGAAAAAGCTAGTAACGAGAGACAAGAGTTGAGAGAAAAAAGAAACATTATCTTCTACAAACTTAGAGATTTAGCACATATTCATATTCTCTCGTTGAGAGTTATTTGAATCTTATTCATATTTGAATAGAAAGCTAGGAGTGGCTTAGTGATCAAATAATACTTGGGAAGTATAATCTTAAGGGGAGATTCATACTTGTAACTAGTAGTGGTTTAGAATATTTGTAGCTAGTAGTGGCACAGAGAATACTTGTAGCCAGAAGTGACTGTGAAGAATACTTGTTTTGTAATCAGTTGATTATAGTGGAACCCTTTAACAGTTGTTAAAGGAGAACTAGACATAGCTCAGTTGGAGTGAACAAGTATCAAAACAAGCTTCTACTTGCTGTCTTATGATTATAATTATTCATCTTACATGTTGTGCTCTTTCAAAAGGTTTTCAAAAACTTTGTCTTAAAAGGATATATTTGCTCGTTTAAACCTTTGTATATCTTTAAAGGCATATTGTGAACTAATACTCTTTGTGAAAAAGTTTTTTAACCTACTATTCAACCTCCCCCCCCCCCTTTTAGTGTGTTCTGTGTATTTCAGTTGGTATCAGTGTTCAATCTTTAATAGCTATCTTCATAAATATAGAGCTAAAGATCCAACACAAGAATGGAGAAATCCATCCACATGCCTCTAGTCTTCAAAGGCGAAAACTTTACATATTGGAGACAAAGAATGGAGACGTACTTTGAATCATGTCACATAGACATGTTGAATGTCATAGAAAATGGAAACTACATTCCAGTTGATGCTGGTGATTTTGAAATTCCAAAGGAACAATGGACTGAGGATCAGAAGCAAAGATTCATCCTCAACTTTAGAGCAAGGAATGCCATACACGCATGCATCTCAGAAACTAAGCACAGAAAGATAAGCTAGTTCAAATCTGCCAAAGATATATGGGACACATTCATAATGACTTATGAAGGGTCCTCACAGGTAAAAAGGAATAAGGTAAGTGTTCTTACCAAAGAATTTGAACTCTTCACTATGGAAGAAAATGAAACCATTGTTGGTATGATGTCTAGATTCCAGACCATTTTAAATGAGCTTCGAAACCTTGGTAAAAGTTTTGAAAACTTCGAGCATGTTGACAAAATTCTTCGTTGTTTGCCCAAACAATGGAGACCTCAAGTCATAGTCATTAGAGCTTCGAAAGACTTAGATTTTCTACCTCTCGAAGAGCTCGTGGGCATTCTAATGTTGTATGAGCAAGAGTTGCAAGGAGACGCTCAATTAAAAAAGGGCAAGTCTCTAGCTTTAAAGGCTCACAAGCCTAAGCAAACAACACCAAAAGAGTCATTATCATCAAAGAGTCAGTTTTCCAAACCACCCAAAGAACGAACTCCAAAAGCTCTAAAGGTAGAAGAGTCAAAAGAAGAGACTTCATCCTCAAGTGAAGAGGACTCAAGAGAAGATGATGAGCTCTCATTCCTCACAAGATGTGGAGAAAAAAAGGTGGTTCGAGAGGGAAGAACTTCAACAAGAAGTTTCTAGCAAATCATGAGAAGAAAGAGAAAAATCCTATCGTCTGCTATTAATGCAAGAAACCAGGACACTTCAAGTCTGAATGTCCAAAGCTCAACAAAAGTAAAGAAAATGTCAAAAGGAGATTTCCCAAGATGAAGAAAGGGCTGATGTTCACATGGGAAGATTTGAAAGATTCAACAGATGAAGAAGGTTCAAAAGCATCAGATAAAAAAGTCAATCTTTGTTTGATGGAAAATGTGACCTCCCCCCATCATCTGCGTTTGGTGAAGAAAATGCACCAGACAGTGAACAAGGCCAAAGGACAGACAACACTTCTTTAGCGTATGCGTTCGAGGCCTCAAATAATGAAGAACCAGAGGTAAACCTCAATGATCTTTTCTCTCTTCAAGAAGCTTATCAAGAACTTCTTTCCAACTCATCTACTCTTTCAAAAGCCTATTTATCTATGAAAAAGAAACTAAAAAATCTTTCGAAAGAGCATGGAGAATGTTAGAATATATATTATCTTTATATTATCTTGGTAGTTATTATCCTTATATTATCTTGGTAGATATTATCTTTATATTATCTTGTTAGTTATTATTTCTCTTTATTTTTATATGATGTAATCAATTACTGAGTTTTCGTCAATATAAATAGAGATGAGTTGTGGCTTTCTCCCACACACATTCAGTAAATACATCATTCTAATATGGTATCATAGAGCTAGGTTCAATATTTCCCCCCTTTTTTTTTCTTTCCTTCAAAGCATTGTGAATAATGCGTGAATAGTATCGCACCTCTGTGAAGCTGCTGTTCACCATTGCCGACCAATCTTTTTCCCAGCACATACACTCCACGTGCTGTTACTAAATCAGCGTGTGCCACTTTTTCCGGCGTTCCTATCTGCCGTTGATTGCTCCTCAGGGTACGCCTTGTTCCAGCGAACCTTCCCACCCTCCTATTTGACATTTTTTTTGTGAAGTTCTGTCATGGCCACAACTCCCGCTCCTACAGTTCCTACCTATGACATGGTACATGAACAACTGTTGCGTATCTCCACTTCGCATACTTTTGGACACCCATCCACGTCTATCGAGGATTCTTCTACCCTCGTCTCTTACTCCTCTCATCATGGGGGTCATGGTGGAAGACGTGGTAATGGTTCTTCAACTTTGAGTAGCCAACAAACTTGCATCACCTATTACTGTTGTGGCTCAGTCTGGTAATCATATGGCTTTTATTTCTCAGTCCTTCTCTGTTGGACCTTGGATACTTGATTCCGGTGCCTCTAATCACATGACTGGTAACCAATCCCTTTTCTCTTCCTTAACCTTTTCAAACTCCTTGCCCTCTGTTACTCTTGCATATGGCTCTCAGATTAAAGTTCGGGGCATCGGACAAACCCATCCCATTCCTCAACTTTCTTTACACTCTATCTTATTTATTCTTGATTGTCCTTTTAATTTAATTTCTATTAGCAAACTTACCCGCACTCTTGATTTTTCTATCTTGTTTGAAAATAATTTTGTTCTTGTACATGATCGACGCAATGGACAGACGATTGGAGTAGGACATGAGTCTGGAGGATTATATCAGCTTGCGCCTCCGGTTGCTTGTGTCTCCTCTACCTCTTTAGCTCTCACACATCAACGCCTTGGGCACTCGAGTCTGGAAAAATTACGTCTTTTAGTTTCTAATCTTTCTAAAGTTTCATCTTTTCAGTGTGAGTCGTGTCAACTAGGCAAACATAATTGTACTAGTTATAGTCCTCGCGTCAATAAGTGTGTTGGGTTACCTTTTGCTTTAATTCACTCTGATATTTAGGGTCCTAGTCGAGTCTGTTCCATGTTAGGATATTTTTATTTTGTTACATTTATTGATGATTTTTCTCATTGTACTTGGGTGTTTCTAATGAAGAATCGTTTAGATGTTTTTTTTTCTATTTTTCAAATTTTTTCTACTGAGATTCAAAATCTGTTTGGCTCCTCAATTAAAATTTTACGAACTGATAATGCAAAAGAATATATGTCATCTCAGTTTCAGTCCTTTTTAAACTCCCAAGGGATTCTTCATCAAACATCTTGTGCCCACACACCACAACAAAATGGTGTTGCTGAACACAAAAATTGCCACTTGGTGGAAACCACTCGCACACTTCTTCTTCATTATAATGTTCCACTTCGTTTTTAGGGAGATGCTCTCCTTACTGCGTGTCATTTGATTAACCGCATGCCTTCATCGGTTCTTAACAATCAGATTCCTTACTCCATCTTATATCCTAAATAGACTCTTCACCATGTTCCTCTTCGTGTCTTTGGGAGTACATGTTTTGTCCATGATCTCACTCTAGGCAAAAATAAACTCTCTGCTAAGTCCCTAAAATGTATTTTTCTAGGATACTCCTGCCTTCATAAAGGTTATAAATGTTTCTCTCCTCAACTTCAATGATATCTTGTCTTTGCTGATGTTACATTCTTTGAGACTACTCCTTTCTTTTCCTCCACAGTTGAAAATGTCTCTCTAGAGATCCCACCTATTGTTCCAACACCACTTGTTGCTCCCACTCCATCTCCATTACTCAACTACCACCAACGGACACAGGCACCATTGGCAGTGCCACCAGATCCTCCAGCATCATCTCTTGCTCCAAACGTCCCTCCACTACCGTCTCTTGCACCTGAACTTCCCATTGCGCTTCGCAAAGGTATTCGATCCACTCGTAATGCTAATCTTTTATATGCCTTTACTCTGCACTATGACTGTTTATCTCCCTCCTATTACTCTTTTATCTTTTCTTTGGATTCTGTGTCTATTCCTAAGTCTACAAGTGAAGCCATGGCTGACCACAATTGGCAACAAGCGATGCTAGAAGAAATGGTTGCATTGGATGCTAGCAACACATGGGAGCTTGTTCCCTTGCCTCCCAACAAATCCATTATTGGGTGTCGTTGGATTTATACAGTGAAGATTGCACCAAATGACACCATTGATTGCTGCAAAGCTCGTTTGGTGGCTAAGGGCTATACTCAAATTTTTGGTCTAGATTATAGTGACACTCTTTCTCCTATGGCCAAAATCACCTCTGTTCGGATTTTTCTTACTATGGCTGCCATCCGATACTGGCCTCTTCACCAATTGGACATCAAAAATGTCTTCCTGCATGGTGAGTTGCAAGAAGAGGTGTACATGGATCAACCACCCGGTTTTACTATTTCTGGTGGCTCACACCTTGTCTGTAAGCTTTGTCGCTCCCTTTATGGTTTGAAGCAATCCCCTCGAGCTTGGTTTGGTCGTTTCTGCTCAGCTTTGCTTGAGTTTGGTATGATTCATTGTGAAGCTGACCACTCAATATTTTCCCTCCATTCTCCGTCTGGCTTGTGTATCTATCTCGTTGTATATGTTGATGACATCGTCATCATTAGCAATGACTCAGCTGGAATTACCCGTCTCAAGTCTCACCTCCACACTCAGTTTCAAACTAAAGATTTGGGTCCACTCAAGTACTTCTTGGGCATTGAAGTTGCCCAATCCTCATCTGGTATTGCCTTTTCCCAGCAAAAATACGCCTTAGACATTTTGACGGAAACTAGAATGCTTGATTGTTGTCCAAGTGACACTCCTATGGATCCTAATGTTAAGCTTATTCCGGGTCAGGGGGTGCCTTTAAAAGACCCAGGAAGGTATCGACGACTTGTAGGTAGGCTTAATTACCTCACTGTCACTAGACCAGACATTATGTTTGTTGTTAGTGTGCTGAGCCAATTCTTGAAAGAACCTTGTGAAGGTCATTGGGATGTCGTCACCTATGTCCTTCGATATATCAAGAATGTACCAGGTCGTGGACTGTTGTATGAAGACAAAGGCAATACCAACATCATTTCTTACTCTGATGCTGATTGGGTAGGATCACCATCAGATAGGAAATCCACCTCTAGATATTGTGTTCTTATTGGAGGGAATATGATTTCATGGAAAAGCAAGAAGCAAAAGATAGTTTCCAGATCAAGTGTCGAAGCTGAATATCGTGCAATGGCAATAGCTGCTTGTGAGATTACATGGCTTAGGGAACTTCTCCAAAAGTTAAAATTTGGAGTCACTACAGCCACTAAACTAATTTGTGATAATGAAGTTGTCATTCACATAGCATCAAACCTGGTGTTCCATGAACAAACCAAACATATAGAGATAGACTATCACTTTGTGAGAGAGAAGATACTCTCAGGAGCAATTACCATTGATTTTGTCAATTCTAAAGATCAACTTGCAAACATGTTCACTAAGTCTCTCACAGGTCCTAGGGTTAACTACATTTGTAACAAGCTTGACTCATATGACATATATGCTCTAGCTTGAGGGGGGGTGTTAGAATATATATTATCTTTATATTATCTTGGTAGATATTATCTTGTTAGTTATTATTTCTCTTTATTTTTATATGATGTAATCAATTACTAGGGTTTCCTCAATATAAATAGAGATGAGGTGTGACTTTCTCCCACACACATTCAGTAAATACGTTATTCTAATAGAGAACTTGAATATTCATTCATTGAGCTATTTGACAAATGCTCCACATTAGTCATAGCCAGTAATGCTCTGACTGATGATTTTCAAAAACTAACCATAGACCACCAATGCTTACTTAAAAGAAAAAGTGAACTCTGGATAGAAAAAGAACAACATAGAAGGCAATTGAATGAATTGATTAAAGAAACTGATGAATTGAACAAGGTGAGAGCCTTGAGTAAAGATGACTTACTTTGTGAGGCCTGTCAAAAAGGGAAACAAGTGAAAACCTCTTTTAAAAGTAAAAATGTTGTTTCCACTTCTAGACCATTAGAACTGTTACATATTGATCTCTTTGGTCCAACAAGGACAGCCTCTCTAAAAGGGAAAAGATATGGACTAGTAATAGTTGATGACTATTCTAGATAGACATGGGTTATATTCCTCACTCACAAGGATGAGGCTTTTAAGGCGTTCTATAAATTCTACAAACGTGTTCAAATGAAAAAGGTGTATTCATAACTTCTATCAGAAGTGACCATGGAGGAGAGTTTGAAAATGAAAGTTTTCAGAGGTTCAGTGAAGAAAATGGAATTCTTCATAACTTCTCAACACCTAGAACACCATAGCAAAATGGTGTTGTTGAAAGGAAAAACAAGTCATTACAAGAAATGGCTAGAACCATGTTGAATGATAACTCAACTCCTAAGCACTTATGAGTAGAATCTGTAAATACTTCTTGTTATTTGCAAAATAGAATTTATATTAGGCCTATAATTAAAAAGACTCCATATGAACTATGGAGAGGAAGGAAACCCAACATATCATACTTCCATCCTTTTGGATGTCAATGTTTCATTCTTAACACAAAAGATAATTTGGGTAAGTTTGATTCGAAGTGTGGCACAGACATCTTACTTGGATATTCTGAAACATCAAAGGCATATAGAGTGTTTAACTCTAGAACCAAAAGTGTTGAAGAAGTTATTCATGTAAGGTTTAATGACATTCAATAGCATCAGCACCAGACTTCAACAACCACTAAAATCATAATTTCATAGTAGCAAAAACAAGGTTTTACAACAACTGAAACAACAATCTAATAGCAACCAAAATTAGGTTTCTAATAGCATTAGAACAAGGGTTCAATAACACTAGAAATAGGAATCAAAAGCATTAGCACCAGACTTCAACAACCACTAAAATCAAAATTTTGAAGATAGCAGAAACAGATATTTGATAGCAATAACAGGAACTTAATAGCATAAAAAAACATGAACTTCTATATAGACTACCTATTGCATACAGTCACACTAATTTCAATCAGATGATAAAAGAGGTTAATACGCTTCCCTTACCCTATGTGTTGACCTAACACCTTGAAGAAATGCCATGGAGGAGGCTTGGTGACTAAAAAAGAAGCCTTTTTCCTAGATTCCTTTGTAGCTCCAACTAGAAGGGTGACACACATAGAACCCAAAGTAAGCTTAAATCAAATTTTTTATCTACCCATCAAAGTTTTACAAAGAATCCATCATGTGGCTCCATAAAGAGAAGAAGAATGAACAAAGAGAGGATATGAGAGGAAGACCAACTTACCACTCCTACAAACAACCAAGAAGCTCTGATAGATGGAAAGAAAGGTCTTCAATGGTGTGGGCACTAAAGCCCCAAACTCTAGTTCATAGAAAGCTTTGCGAAAAATGAAGAAATGAGGAACATAGGGAAAGCTTTGTAGGTTTTAAGCTTTAGAGAGACTAATAAAACCTTTCTATTTGACACCCCCTTTTTTATAACTACAACCCCTTTTTTTCAACATATTAAACACACTATAAAGCCTCACACATTCACAACTAACAATTTAAACCCACTAAAACACATGAAGTACTAAAAGCACAATATATATATATATATATATATGTTTTTTTTTAATTAGACACATAACAAATAACATAATTTTAAATTTAATTCCCATTACATTATAAATCACACACTTAGACACAAAATAAACAAACAGTGTTACATTTTCTCATGCAAGGGTTGCTTCAAGTCCATGTCTACCAAAACTTTGGCGAAGTTCCCAAAGCTTCTTGAGGTAGTTGCAACATCTATAGTAAGAGGTTTCTAAACACCCCTTGCAATAGCAAACAAAATTCCTTCCATCCAATACTCTTGGGGCAATCTGCAAATCTTAACCCAGCATTGAACATTGGACGCTTTAACTAGGTGAGGATTGAAGTCCAGAGACCAAGATTAGAGGTAGAGGACTCTTGGAAAGAGGTTGCAAGAACCCTATGAAAGAGTACTAAGCATGTCTTCAAGGGTGGAAAAGGAAAGTTCTAAGAAGCCTTTGCCAAGTGATACCAATCTTCACGGATTAGGGAGATTCCAAAGCTATAGAAGATTTTCCTTCAAGTCAACAATGCAAGGGGGGTGCTACCATTGGGGAGGATGATTCTCCCATGAAAATGGGTCTTGCAACTGGCCAAACTATCAATGTATTCCTCCTTTGGTATGGTTACCTTGATTGCATCTTCCTTGATGAAAGGGGGCTAGCCATGGAGGAGTTCAAGAAGGTTTCTACGAAAGTTTTCTTGGTGATAGCATGGGGCTACGCCATCGCAAGTGGAGGTTGCACTGCCAACCCTAGGTAGGTAGGGCCTACGCGTCGCCAATATTTGGGGGGGGAGGCTACATCGCAAGCCCTTGGTAAAGGAGGGGTTGCAGTGCCAACCCTAGGAGAAAGGAAGGCTGTGTCACTAGCCCTAAGTGAGGGAAGGGGGGGGGGGGGGGGTTGCAACGCTAGCCATTTATGATGGGGGAGCAACTACGACTGCCCTAGGAGAAGGAGTGGTAGCAACGGCTACCATAGGAGAAGGAGGAGCAATGGTGATTGTCTTAGGAGAAGAAGGAGTCATGCCAGTTCGAGGAAGGGAGGGGGCAATGGTGAGCGGTTGGAGAAAACTCCAAGGGAGGGCCTTGGGGGCTGTCTTGGTGGCGGTGGGGGAAACAAAGGTGGAGCAGCCCCATGGTTGTGTATTGCAACGACCAGCTATGGTGAGGGAGAAGGTTTCGAGAGAGGGAGGAGAGAAACTCTAACAAGGAGAGTTTTCGCCTTCACATCTTTTCCTTAAACAATAGCCATGGTGGTTTCATATTGTTAGTGATCGAAAGATCATTTATTTATGGCTATGAGAAGAGGGATGACTCACTCCATACACCTTTTATTTTGCAGAGAAAGATGGATAATAACATGCGACTACTGAAAATGGAATGAAAAGGCAACGACAAACACTAACAACGACTACTAGCACAAAGTATGATTGGGAAGATGAGGATCGACTTGTTTGAGGGAAAAAAAGGGATTCATTAAGAATGTCTTGCGAGTTTTAAAAGAGGGTATATGAGGATTCGATTTTTGTTGAGTCATTGCTTTGAGTCCTAGTATTAGTCTATTTATTGTATACAAAAAAAGGTAGATTATGTTTTAAATTTTATGACTTAATCATTCATTTGTATGTGACTTAGATGTATTAACCATTTAATTTTAGAAATGTAGCCATGATTTATACTATATAAAATAGTTATTGAATAACAAAACAAATGAGAATGTTCAAAATGAAATTTTATTGTATTTTAATGGCTCAATGGAAATTGAGTATTTTATAAATTAAATCGTTTCTCTAAAAATGATAATTTGTGGATGAATGTTTAATTTTACAAATGATGAGTATATTAAGGATGACTTTTCATTTTAGGCTAATTTCCTTCCCACAACTGATTCAAATAAATTGATATTATTTTCATAAATTTTCAGAAGAAATTCTCTTAGTGTTGAGTTCAAATGTAGGTCGAGTTACTTAGTTTTGACACCTTATTGTTCTAAAACCTTGACCTAGCTACTTGTGATAATGAACACATAACCTGCTAATTTTAATGGAGATTAAATAGTTTGTTGATAATGTAACTGTACCGTATAGCCAAGAACTAGCTCGACACCAATCTCGTCATCCCAATCAAACATCGAGCTTATCTCCACTACTTGACGTTACATCAAGCTTTAACTGTACAGTCGAGAATAAGCTCGATCTGCTCTACTTGGTCAAAACACTGAGTTCATCTCCATTGCTTGATCAGATATCAAGCTTTGATTGTACAACCATGTTGAAACGAGCTCGATCTACTTTGCTTGGTCAAATACAAAGCTCACCTCCACTACTTTGTAATACATTGATCTCTGACCAAAGAAAGAACGTTCAAGAGACTTAATTACCAAATATCTCATTTACGGGCAACTATATCCCATTATTAGGCAACTGTATCTCATTTAATAGGGAATATAATCCAAATCCATTGAATCTTCGTGATCCCCGCCATTAATAGATTTGTTGCCTGAAAATTACCAACTCCATTTATAAATACTCTCTCATGAAGGGACAAAGGTGTGTCTTCATTCTCTCTCAAATACACTTGAGATAAATACTAACTTGAGTGTTAGAGTGCCTTTTCAAGTACCCCACTACTGTGAGCTACCATCAAGAGCTTAGAATGGACGTCAAGTTGAGTTGTATTCATAGAGCTCGGCATTACCGAGAGCTTGGTAAAAATTTCCCTGGCCACCCCCTTATATGGTTCAAATGCGAAGCTCGACGGCCTAGCTTAAGAACATGATAGATAACAACGCCCTTTTCAAGGAACTCAAAACCATGATTGATGCTGAGAAATTGGCCAATCAACTGGCATTGGAGGCAATGTAGAAACAGCACGACATGACGCTACAAACCCTCCTTGATGAGATCTACCTACTTAAGACTTATCAACATAGAGACCCAGGAGAAGGACCAAGCAAACCCATAGGAAAACATCAGCGACCACCACCAATTCCAACACCCTCATAGCATACCCAGATAGAAGGAACAACTCAATCACAACAAAGTGTTCCTTTTGAGCATCACCTACAGTGAGGTCACTCCCTTTACAGATCATTCTCTCAACCCATTGCCTCTATGCGACGAAACCCTCTCATCCACCCTAAGATCATTGAGGTCCCTCTCCCCCTTAAGTTGGAAGCCTCCAATCATTGATCAATATGATGGAACCATTGGCCTTGATGAGCACATTGAAGCCTGTGTGACTCAGGTCAACCTCTACACCAACGATGATGCCATCATGTGTAGAGTCTTTCTAATGACTTTAAAAGGAGCAGTGCTCGGCTAGTGGACAAGTCTCCCCCCAAGAATAGTAGACTTTTTTTACACACTAGTGGCCAAATTTTGAGCACAATATGCCACCAAGCGACCTTATTACATGACCTTAGTAGCATTGATCAACATACGTCAAGGTGAGGACAAGTCATTGAGGTCCTTCATGTAAATATTTTCATAGATCGCCATGAAAATCAAAGATCTAGACCCTAGTGTAGCCCTCCACACCATGATAGCTGCCTTAAAGCCAAGAGCCTTCTCAGATAGCCTTTGCAAGAAGAAACCCATTTGCATGGACGACCTAAGTGCTCGAGCTACCAGGTACATTCAAATGTAGGAGCTGTCTGAATTTTGCATAAAGAGCTTAGCAGGGGGACTCCAGGAAGGCCCATAAGACCTAAAAGCACAAAGACAAACTACACCCACCTCAGCCTAATTTCAAACGATATGAAATTAGATCACCTCGATACTCTACGTACATACCCTTGCTAGAGAGTAAAGCTCGAGTGTTAGAAGAAGCATGCAAGCGAAAAGTTGCTTGAAAACACAACTCGAAGCTCATCCGAAAGAATTATTGAGTAGATGACCAGGTCTGGAGAATGAGAGGCGAAGCAAGAAAAGACTTTTCAAAAGGCAAACTCGCCTCCAACTAGAAGGCCCACTTCGCATAATTGAAGCATTGACAAACAAAGCCTACTAACTAGAAGAACTCAATGGGAAAGTCATCCCACGAACATGGAATGCAACTCATCTCAAGTCATACTTCAATTGAAGAATCAGGTGTTGTACTCTTTTTCCTTAGTATTTTTTCCAAATAAGAAAAGAATATGTGTTTTGACTAAGAAAGTTTTAACAAGGCACACTTGATCGATGTAAGAGCTCCACCTTACAATCAATTAATAAAGAGGTCATTGCTCCATCTGATCCAAACAAAAACTCGAGTACATCACATACATTGGTACTCATGCATCACACACTTAGTTAATGCATTACGCATTAGACAAAAACCCAAGTATATCACGTACATCGATACTTAGTGCATCGCGCATTAAACAGAAACTTGAGTACATCACGTATGTTAGTACTCAGTGCATCGCGCCCTTAGTCAATATTACACATTAGATAGAAACCCTAGTACATCACGTACATCGGTACTCAATGCATCACACACTTAATCAATGCATCGCGCACTAGACAGAAACTCAAGTACATCACGTACATTGATACTTAGTGCATCGTGCACTTGGTCAATGCATTGCGCATTAGATAGAAACCTGAGTACATCACGTACTTTATACGTTGGTACTCAATGAATCGCGCGCTTAGTTAATGAATTGTGCATTAGATAGATATCCAAGTACATCATGTACGTCGGTACTCAATGCACCACGCACTTAGTCAATGCATCACGCATTAGACAAAAACTTGACTACATCACATAATCAGTACTCAATGCATCGCGCATTTATTCAATGCATTGCACATTAGAAAAAAACTCGAGTACATCATGTACATTAGTATTCAATGCATCACGAACTTAGTCAATGCATTGCGCATTAAAAAAAAACCCGAGTACATCGCTACATCAGTACTTCAATGCATTGCATACTTAAGCCAATGCATCGCGCATTAAATAAAAACCTAAGTACATAGCGTACATAAATAATTAACCCTACGCGAACTGATAAGGCATTACCACATGTCAACACCTCCTTGACCCAGCCCATCTAAAAAACAATTGGGCGATGCTTCTCCCAATAGATCAACAAGATCAACCGCTTGTAACTCCAAACAGATCACATCTTGCAATAAAGCATATCTCACAAGATCCCATCTGGGAATAAAACAAACAAAACCATGCCAAATCTTTTGCCCCATATCTATTTTCAAAATTCAAACCCTAGACACCAAGAACGCGCCAAAATCTAGAAAAATCGCAAAAAAACATACCAAGCTCACCCATCATTTAAACTCTTTCGCTCATGTTAAGCTCGAAGCTTGGGGGACTTGTGTACCGTACAACCAAGAACTAATTTGGCACCAATCTCCTTTACTTGGTCAAACACCGATCTTATCTCCACTACTCAACGTTACATCATGCTCTAACTATATAGTCGAGAACAAGCTTGATCTGCTCTGCTCGATCAAAACACTGAACTCATCTCCACTGCTCGGCCAAACATCAAGCTTTGACCATACAACCATGTTGAAACGAGTTCGAACTACTCTGCTCGGTCAAAACACCAAGCTCACCTCCACTGCTCATCATGTTGAAACGAGCTTGACCTGCTCCACTTGGCCAAATACCAAGCTCACCTCCATTGCTTTGTCATACATCGAGCTCTAACCAAAGAAAGAACGTTCAAGAGACTCAATTACCAAATATTTCATTTACAGGCAACTATATCCCATTATCAGGAAAATGTATTTCATTTAATAGAGAATATAATCCAAATCCCTTGAATCACGCAATCTTCGTAATCCCCACCATTAACAAATTTGTTGCCCGAAAACTACTAGTTCCACCTATAAATACTTCCTCATGAAGGGACAAAGGTATGTCTTCATTCTCTCTCAAATACACCTTAGATAAATACTGACTTAAGCATCAAAGTGTCTTTTCAAGTATTTCACCACCGTGAGCCACTGTCAAGAACTCAGACCGAACATCGAGTTGAGTTGTATTCATAGAGCTTGACACCAGCAAAAGCTCAGTAAGAACAATAACTATGTTACAAATGATAGCTAATGTAAAACACTATTTCTTATGGTAAAGACCTTCTTTAGTCTCTCTTTTGAAACATTATAGCAAAACGTTCTCTCGTTACAATTCATTATTTTGCCGTTTAAGTAGGGACAAGTTATAGGATCCAGGTGATGCATGTGATTATGTACTTTTGTGAATAGTAAAAGTGAGTTTAGCCAAGTCTTATGGAGTTTGGTCTATATGGGGAAATAAAATTACTTTATGTTCAATTGCTTTTAAAGGCTTTTATACATAACTCGAGTATTTTTTTTTCAAAATTACTAAAATAGGCAAATTTTAATTGTTTTTTTTTTACAAAATTTGGTAAGTCGTGCATGGGAGCACGACTTCTTAATAAAAAATCGTGTTTCAAGACATGATTTTACTATTTTTATTTTTAAATTATTGAAGTAATGCATTAAAATATAATTTTGATTTTTTTAAAATAATTTATTAAAATCGTGCTTTTTAAACACAACAATTTTTTTACTTAAAAAATACATGAAAGACATGCTTTAATAGAGGATTTCATGTTTTTTTTAAGTTACATATTTAGTTAGAAGGAAGTACTATTTTATGTTTTTGTTTTTATAAATAATTTAATTAATAAAAATAAATGATATGTCATTTTAAAATTATTTATAAATTAATAAATAATGAAAAATATATTATTTTAATTTAACTAAATTATTTAATAAATAATAACTATCAATAAAATATAAAAAATTAATAGTAAAATTATAAATTAGTGAAATTTCATAGAACGTTAACCACATAAACTCAATCAAGCATGAAAATAAAATAAAATATTAAGATAAAGAACTCAATCAAGCATGAAAATAAAATAAAATATTAAGATAAAGATAATAATAATAATAATGGTTAGAACATTCATTATGAGCCACCGTCAAGAACTTAAACCGAATATGAATATTTGTAAAATATTGTAACTTATTTATATTTGTATTGTCAAATTTAAGTGTTTTAATATTATCATTTTAATCCTTTTTAAAATAATTTATTTTTTTTTTATTTTAAAAATATAAATGGATACACAAACTATATTTATTATTTAAAATGGAATAAAAAAATTGTGGTTCTAAACAAATAAATATGTAATTTATAAATAATAAAACATGAAATCATCACACTTTAATTTTTTTTTTTTTCTAAAAGAGTGAGTTGTGCTTGAAAGCACAGCTTCAATAATTAAAAAAAAAAAACTAAAATAATGTATGAAAAAAAAATCATATTTTAAAACACGACTTATTCGTATACGAATTCATATTCCAAAACACCTTTTATCCATTTTAATAAATTATTTGAAATTTACCCACGATCATGTTGAAAAAAAATAAAATTACCCAACTTACGTATAAAAACCACTTGTAGAGGTCTATATATATGTACCATTCAGTCCGAGGTTTCTTAAAAATATATAGTTACTTTAAACATAACATTTGACATATACAACTTCCACTGACTGAAAGCTTTTCAATGCCACTACATAGTAATATGGAAGACTCGATCCGTGTAACTAATTCTAGATTGAATAATAAATTATTATTAAAATTTTAATTTATATTCTACTGTAAAATAGTTTATTTGATAATGTTCTTAATTAAAATTAACCCAAAATTTGTTTTAAGTTTAGGGTAAATCAACGAATTTTATTTTAGATTCCTAACTAAAAAAAATTCTTTAGATCCTTCATATATCAAAATATTTGTTTTTTCTTTTTTTGATAGTTTGTTTTGGATTCTTAATATAGGTAAATAATTTATTATTTTTCAAAGAGACTAAAATAAAATGAACAAAATTTATTAGGACCTCAAAACAAAATTATCTAATTTATTAGAGATTAAAATAAAATATGAAAAATATAAAAAAAATATTTTGATATATCAAATATTCAAAATAAAAAGAAATATTATTAGGGACTTAAAACAAAATTCACTAATTTATAAGGTACCTAAAACATATTTTAACTTTAAAATTATGAAATTGCTATCATAATATAAATTATGGAATTATTGTGAATAAGACATTAATAATCTTAAAAGATTAATATATATGTAATTACTTTTAAAAAATAAAAATTAATAAATCTCATTTATTAAATAACATAATAAATAACATACATAGATGATGCCCGGTGTATGTGATTATTGAAAGACTCGCATAAGAATTCTTAATTATTAATATTATTTTAAGTAAGAAATAGTGAACAAGAACATAATAGTAATAATTTTCTTTGATATCAAATAATCATATTAATTAATCAGTTATTTATTTTAATTATGATCATTAAATATAATTAAAATTTTACATTAATAATTAGTTAAGAAGGAATTTATCTACTCTAAAACTTTGCGGTTTAATTTATTAGAATTTAAAAATAATATTATGCATCAGGCGAAGACATGAAATAATGTGTATCGAAAATATTGATTTTAATCTCTTCATGACCATTGACTCGGGACAAAGTTGATGCCTATGCCTGAGCAAACAAAAGTAAGTTACTAAAGAAAAAGGCTTCATTCAACAGGCCCAAAGAACGAGCCACTATCTCACTCGTTAAAGACAAAAACAAAGGAAGGTTCATATTTGGAGGAAAACAAGCAAAAAGAAGAAAAAAATGTTGAGAAGTCTTGAACTTGATGAGTCCGGTTACAGAATCATCTTAGCTTTGAGACTCTCTTCCCTTCTAATTTTCTTATCTTCGTTTCTGAGTGCTCATGGCTACCCTTCGAGAGCTCATCTTTTCATATACGCAGTCTGTTCTCAAGAAAAATACCAACCAAACTCACCCTTTGAAGCCAACCTCAACAACTTCCTGTCCTCAGTTGTGAGTTCATCCTCTGAAGTAACTTACAACAGCTTTGCCATCGGAAACGGAAGCTCGGCGCCGCAAGACGGGACTGTATACGGCATGTATCAGTGCAGAGGCGATTTGCATCCAATAGACTGCTCAAGGTGCGTAGGAAGATCCGTCAACCAGATAGGGTTAGTCTGTCCGTATGCCCTAGGGGCTACCTTGCAACTTGAAGGCTGCCTTGTGAAATATGAACACAGTGGTGACTTCTTGGGCAAGCTGGACACCGGCGTGAGGTACAAGAAATGCAGTAAGGCGGTGACAAGCGACGTCGAGTTCTACCGCCGGCGGGATGATGTTGTGGCGGATTTGCAGACGGCTAGTGGGTTTAGGGTGAGTAGCTCGGGGCTGGTTGAAGGGTTTGCGCAATGCTTGGGGGATTTGAGTGTGTCTGATTGCTCTTCTTGTCTGGCGGATGCTGTTGGGAAGCTGAAAAGCTTGTGTGGATCAGCTGCTGCAGCTGATGTGTTCTTGGGACAGTGTTATGCGAGGTATTGGGCGTCTGGCTATTATGATGAATCAGGTCCGGTTAATTCTCTTTCATTCATTTCAATATGGATATGTTTGGACCAGAAGTAATTCTACTAGACAAAAATATAAGTAAAATAATAAACTTAACTTCTTAACGTTGCCATCTCTTTCAACAATTGATTACGGGAAAAGAAAATTTTAAATTCTAGAAAACATAATTTCATTTTTCATCAGGGTGTAAAATTAGAGGCATTCTCATTCTTCTTTTTCTCTATCACTACATAAAATTAGAGTCATTTTTCCAAAGGAAACTTATGGTTTGTATTAATAAGTTTCTCTAAAAATACTCTTAAAAAAAGAAAAATTAAATTAAATTCTTCGTTAGTTAAAACTAACTTTTGTATTAATTTATTTATAAAAGCTTTTTTATATACAATTCAGTACACACTTGTGCCTACTAAAACTAAACCAATCTAATTCTTAGGGGGGATGAGGAGCATGAAAAGCAGGAAAAGTTGAAATTGTTTTGAGTTACTTACAGTTATGCAATAAATGACCCATTTGTAGAAAAGTGATCAGAAAATAGAGAGGAAGTAGAGGTACTAACAAATTCTGAAATGCATTGGTCAATAATATAATATTTTATGAGCGAAAGCATTCAGAACATATGCTTTTATACTTTATGTAGGAAATTGCCCCCTTTGTGCCATTCCTCTTTATCCTTTTGTTTGAATACCTTTTACTTAGTATCACATTCTATATTCTTTACCCTATCAATTCGCTAGTGAACCTCAGCATCCCATTGGTTTCATTCAAGTAGTGACTTGATTCGGCATAAAGCTTCAATTGAAAAGAAGATAGCATGGAATCTGAGAATCTTTTAACCCCCAACAACTAAAGGTTATATATTCTCCATAAGTTCCTTCATTAAAGCTTGCCATGAATTTCATCATAAACTTGAAAACTCAAATTTTTTTTTATTATCATAAATTATATGAGATTATAGCGGACTCAAAGATTCTCTCCATTTTTCTGTTCTCTATTTGTTATCTCAAATAAATACTGTCAATTAAGTGAAAAATAACCATCTTAAATTCTGTCTTCTCTTAGTTTGGCACTATTTTTGTTTAATTAGATGTATTTAACTAAAGAGTGTCTCATGTTAGAGCTCGTGCACAAAAGTATGCTAATAGTTCTCAAGTTCTCATAGCATTACTTCAACTTGGTGTTTTGTGCAGATTCCTCCAACAATGACCAAGTGGGGAAATCAGTTGCCATTATTGTGGGAGTGTTTGCAGGTCTTGCCGTTCTAGTTGTGCTCCTCTCAATTTGCAAAAAAGCAGCAGGTGAGTGTTTTTCTAAAATTTTGATCCTATATATATTAGGTTAAGTTAAATAACTTTGAAGTTTGAAGTCCCGAATAAATATTCAATTTCTTTCTGGATTTTTTTTCTTTTTGAGTGTTTGATATATTAAAATTTTTATTTCGCATCATAATTGTCAATTAAATAATGACATAATATATTTTAATAAATTTTTTTAGTATATATCAACTGTTAAAATAATAAAATAATGTTACATCATAATTTAGCTTACTACAAAAATTCAATTTTTTAATATATTATACAAATTCTAAACAACGACTAAATTTATCAGATAGAAATCAATAACAAAATTCAAATATTTATATATAAGTATGTACAAATTATTTAAATCTTATATATATATATTATGAAATTAATCATTGAGGAGATGATGGTGCTCATGATCATTATTTCATTACATGCAGGTTAAGAAGAGAGATACTCAAAGAAGGGGTAATCATTAGGAAAGGTCCACAAATGTTTGTTTAAATTTATTGGAAACCATGCTTCCACATTTTGATTAATTTAATACATTATGTTTTTCCACCAAAGAAAGTGGAAGCTATCTTTTAGATTATAAAGTAGAACTCTGTTATCCATCAACTTAGAAAGGGCTGCGGATTATTGTCTTTGCCTTGGTGATGTCCAACAAAACCCATCATTCTTTTTCATATTTTAGAGTCATTTGTTTATTATTCTGATGAGCACTTCTTTCTAAATCACTTTGCCTTTTTATTGTGTTGACTTGTTTCTTAGTGCCCTTTTCGAAGGGTATATTATACTATTCAGGTTTCTCTTAAGAGTTGAGAGGTTCCTTTTTGAAATGATAATACGAAGGTATTCATTATCAAGATTTTTTTTTTTTTTAGAGGATAACAAAATTTTGTAGTATTCAAATTTTGAATAATTTTAAAAAATTATTTGTTATTTAAAATCATAAAGATTTCAAAAAATTATGTTTTTAATTAGATTTTGATGAATTTTTTTATGAACTTTTTAGTTGATTATATAAATATTAAATTCAGCATACAATCTCATCCAATCTCGAGAGACTTTTCTTTCTTATCACATACTTTTTTATTTCATTCTCTCTGCTTTGGAGGCGGTGCCATAATATCTTACCTACATGTTTTTTTCTGTTTCAAGGTGAGACTTTTCATATGATCTTAATAGTAATTTGTTCATACCCCAAATTACTACAAATTATCTTACAAACCTACATCATCTGATCAATGTAGTCTATCATAGTCCATCATCTCATTCCCCTTTAGGTTCATAAATTCCTAATGAAATGAAAGTTTTCATAAGAGAAGTAGATATGAGAATGGAGAAAGTTTTAACTCAGCCAGGACAAACAATCAAGTTAAAGTTTTAAAAAATCCTTCTAAACTATTGCAGTCAATTTTGAAAAAATACACAACTTAATAGAGAAAAATGTTTTGGATATTCTTCAACTTAATATTGAGCTTGGAAGAATGTTTATTTTGAATATTCTTCAAGTTTGACAGATGATTAATCATGTCTTTTTTGTTGAATTATTTGGTTTATATTTTGATGATATTATTGATTTTATGGGTTAAATAATACATTTTATATTTTTGACTAATGTTTTATTATTATTTTTTCGCTATCACTTTATGAAAATTTTTGAAAAATATATCTCAAAATATATTAGCAGTTTGTAACTTTAATTTAGAATTCATGTACGTCGTTTTTAGGTAAGAGGGTTTAGCTCATGATTTGTAACTAGTCTATCTTCAATGATATTTTCAGGCACATTCTTATTGCTTTGTATTTAATAGTTCTTAAAAGTCTTTATATTCCTACCAAAATCTTAAAAATCCACAAGACTTTTTTATGACAAAATAGTCTTTTAAAATTCTAATTCAATACACTCCTTGACTAAATGAACTTTCCTACTTACTAAAAAGTGGTTGTTTTTTTCTTCTTTGTTTTTGTAAATTTCCCAAATCCTATTCTTCTATAAAGAATTCAAATTTTGGAATCCCTCTCTGATGACATGTAATTTGCCAGACTGATTCTAATTGTAAAATAATTTTTCATTTTCACATTCATTTTCTAAAACTGGAATTCTAGAAAATGAAGGTTTCTATTATGAAGTAAATTCGAAGCTTTTTGTTCTTAGAATAACGAAAAGCACGGACAGCATGTTTTCACTAATATAGCATTTCAGTAATTAATTATATGGGGCAGTAAAAAAAACAAAAGGAAAAAGTAATTCGTAGGATAAGTTGACAACATTGGCTATGTGAGATTAGGATGAAAATGGAAAGAGTTTTGGTAAGGTTCCAATAGTACTCATTTTCATATCGGTGTTTTAAAAAAAAATATCCATACCTTACTCTAATCTCAGCAAACAACAACTTTAATCCTCATTTTCGATTCCGTTGTATACATATATATTCATATTCACATTTGTAACATGCACTTTATTTATGCATAAAATTAAAAATTATTAAAAATATTACAATTAATATTAAAAACAAATAAACATCAATGATTATTTCAAATAGAAGTCATAAATTAATAAATAATATTACAAAAATAATCGTCCATCTTAAACATAAAAGATTCTTAAAATGTTGTAATCATCCAACATAGTAATTTTTGGTAAATTTGATTTTAAGGAATTTCCTTATTATTTATGTTATATTCTCACATTCTTTCTATTTTATTTTTCTTAATTGTATTTGTAGAAATGTTGCATGCCTTACCAATAAGGTTTTACGGCGTACATTTTATTGAGAATTCTTTATTTGGAAGAGGCGATCTTAAAAGGGAATGAGGAAGAAGAACAAGAAATCCACAATCTCACGTCTATGGTTGGAGCAGGAAGAAGAACCCCACAAGAAAAGGAAAGATAAGACAGGAAATTGAAATACAAAACAGAGAGAATAATGAGAATGGTTCAGATCAGACTATGTAGTAGTATAGAAGATGAAGAATAATAATAATATTATTATGCCATGAACAGTGTTTCGGTTCCTTTTATATATATGGGAATTAAGTAAGTACTACCCGTGCAATGCATTTTTTAAATATATTTGTTTATAAAAAAAAAAAAAGACAAATATAATCAACTAATTAAATTCTCCAAAATGATAGAAAAAAATTAGAGTGGTAAACCAAATAGCATATATTTAGTTATAATGTCACATAATTCTTATTTTATTTCAATATTTATAAATTGTATAGAAAATTGATTATGCATATAAATTTTAAAAAAAGCATTTGTAATTATTTAGTAATAAAATATATTGAATAAATTAATTTAACAATTGAGTCAAAAATTACTTTGTAATAAATATATTAACTAAAAAAAATATTGTTGTAATTCATAACTATCTCGAGCAATCTTTTGCCGTGAATGATATGTGTAGCACTTTTTTTTTTTTTTTAATGAATAAAGAAATTAGAAAATGACATTAAGGCCTACAAAAGAGAGTGCCTGAGACATCAACAACTAAGTAATTAGAAACTGAAGTTGGACAAGAATTTAATAAAATAAACGGGGAAGAGGATTTGACTCTTGACTTAGCAAGAATGTTTGCCACAGTATTTCCTTGCCTGAGCGTATGCTTGAAGCTAATATTCCAAGGTAGTTGTACATAACCACGAATGGCTGAGACCACATCTGCATGAGGATGAACAGCGTCGAGGCCCTCAATGATGAATTTTAGAGAAGTGGTGGAATCCATTTTACAAATAACATTAGAGAAACCTTTTGTGTGAACAAGTTTAATGCCATGGAAAATGACACACAGCTCAGCGGTGGTGTTTGAAGTAAAACCACAGTTGCCCATATAACTCGTGATCCAATTGCCTACAAAATCTTGTAAAACACCACCAAAACCTGACAAGCTAGGATTATCAAAGGAACTATCGTTCGTATTGATCTTGATGTAGTTTTGCGGAGGAGGTTCCTAATTAACCAGTATCCTATCTGTTGGGGACGAGCTGGTCGAGCTGGTCGAGCTTGTCCCTTTAGCTAGATGTAGAAGAGAACTTATCTGGTTATACATATACCAGTCTGGCCAAACTATATCGTTAAAAACCACCTCATTTCTCGCGCGCCAGATCATCCAGCAGGTGATGCCGAATAAGAGCTGAAAATTTCCTTGAATGTTACTTCTGGGCCAGTATGTAGCATCATCAATGAAGAAATCAGGACCATACTACAACTGGATGTATTGCCACACCTTACATGCATAGGAACAATCGCGAAGGATGTGAACCATGTTTCATTGGCATCTCCACACCTACAACAAGAAGAATTAGTAGTAATATGCCGTATGAAGCGGAAAGAGTTAGTAGGAAGACTCCTTTTATAGGTGAGTGATGGATAATATTGGCAAGCGTACCAAATATCGCACAAGTAGTTTAAAAGGGAAGATCCCAGTATCGAATCCACAGGGAATTGTCCGTATTTGACTATCAGTAAAGTAATCAATTCCTAAACACTAGTTTGGTTTTTAAAGTTGATTGTTTGTGAAACATAAATAATAATAGAAATTAAACTAAACACTACAGTTCACACTAACAATAAATAATAAAAACGACAATGTTGATTCAGGATTATGATCGAACAATTGGCGTGCTTGAGTTTTAGAATGGAATAATGGATATGTTGAGGATTTGGTTCAACTGGTTTGCTTCCCATGTAAACATATAAGATATATTCTCCATTCACATTAATAGTTCAGATTAACTTTGATCTAAAAGTGCTCAAAACGTGATCTCTCATCAAATCAAGCCTAAACTGCTCAACCTCACTTCCGATGTCTCGGTAAGTTCAGTTGAGTGGTTTGATGAAGCTTAGAGATCTTTGCGAAGCTAATGGAGTCTATCCTATGTCTAGAAATACACTCCATTAGAGTTCAAACTTAGTTCCAAGTTCAACAAAGATCTCATCAATGGCATGTAAACTCTAAAACATGCATATATAACTGATCCAATCATATAACAAGAATAAAGATAGAGAAATGAACATTAAACTGAATATTTCAATGAATAGATGTGAAGAAAAACGTTTACATGGTTAGCACCTAGTTCCAAGTCCTCAACACTAATAGATTAGCCTCTCATTGTCATGAGAAGCTTTGAAAATGTTACAAAATGGAGGAAAGAGAACAGAGGAAACAGGGGAAAATAGAGGAAGCAGCTCAACAAAATCCACCAAAGTCTGAATGTCTCAAAATTATTACAAGTGCAGCTTATATAGTCGAAGTCTCGCTTAGCGCAACCTTCCGCTAAGCGCAGGACACTGTATAATGCATCTCAGAACAGGTTTTCCACTAAGCGCAATCTTCCGCTAAGCACATATGTAGTTCGAAGGCAATGTTCACTAAGCGTGATGTCCCGCTAAGCGAGTCGTCAGTTTGAATAAAAATCTCGCTTAGCGCAATATGGCGCTCAGCGCGTAATAGACCGCCTAGCTCGCGTAGCTTGATGTTGCGCTTAGCGAGTGAAGCGCTGAGCGAGATGTGTCGCTTAGCGAGATCTGTCTTCTTCTTGTATTCTCCCTTTACTGTTGAATCTAGGCCTGCACACATAAATTAGAGTATATTTCTCACAAAATAACTTTCTAGGGTTAGAATTATCAAACTATACAAATCTATATTAAATGATTTCAAACTAAGCCAAAAATCTTGAGAACATTGGATAATCACTACAAAATATGATGTAATATTTACGTATATAAAGCGATTATCAGTGAGTCAAATAAAGTGTTTAACATTCTCAGGTAGCTTGGACTTCCACACCCATGATTAGAACTTAGCACAGGTAGGATGAAAAGCAGGCTCTTGGCTCAACCACGCATAGGCAGACTTGGTATCATACCTTCTTGAGCTAGACGCACTCCACCTAATAGTATCCAGCATAGAAGGATTAAGGAACAAGTACGGAAGGATGTTCTGAATGTGTTGGGGCAAGGTTGTAGTAAGGACGTCAAGGTGCCAATAGCCATCAAAATAGACATCCTTAACGTGTACTTGCATGTCCCTCTCATGGACCTCATCCACCATGCCATACATAGGCCCCTCCTCTAACCAAGGATCAAATCAAAAGGAGCAATCCCTGTCCCCAATCCTGAACGTGAAACCTTGCTTGAGATGAGATAAGACTTTCATGATAGAGGATCAAACATAGGAGCTGCTTGTGGAATTCTTAAGGTGAAGAATATTCTTTTGGCCAATATATTTAGCATATAGCAAACGAACCCATAACTTATGTGTAGTACTTAAGTAGCAGATTCCCTACCGTGCAAAAACAATCTAATCTTCTAGGATCTTCAATTTCATCTTTAATTTTTTTTAAAATTCTATTTATAATAAAATATGTCATGTTAAAAAGAACAAAGAAAGGTCAAGATCGATCCCTTGTAGTTAACATGTCACGGCAGAGGATCTACTTCCATAGTCCTTATCATAAAAGAAATTAAACTAATTTAATTTATAATATTAGTGATAAAGTAATTTAAAATTAGTTGTTAATAAAATATATTTGTTCTGGTCTAGAAATTTTGAGGTGATAGAAAGACTAACCAGAGCAAGTGAGAGTGGAATCTGGTTGACTCCATGGTCAAGCCTTGTTTATATAGAATGTAATTTTATCTTTATCTCTTTATTTATAGATAAAGATATTATCATTATCATACATAAAATAACAAATTAATCTCAAAGATAAAGATAATATCTTTATCTTTTTACAATTATCCTAGAAGACTATTCTCTTAATTATCTTCATGATATTATCTCTCGGCTAGAGGGTGGTTACGATCTCATTTGGTAATAAGTAAATTAGCAACTGTTCGATTGGCAAAATGATTGGACGGTACATAGCCCCTCAACCTTAAGCGTGTAGTGCGAAAAGGCTAAGGTTAGTCTTGTTCAAGTAATCGGTCTTTGCTTCTTTGTCTTTAACATTTATTTGAATAATGATCGTTCCATTGACAAAATAATCGGTTGGTACACAGCCCCTCAGCCTTAAACGCTTAGTGCGAAGATGCTAAGTTTATTCCTTTGAGGCAATTGGTTTTTGATAGATTGATAATCATTTGGTCGATAAAAATGATCGGACAATACATAGCTCCTCTGGCCTTGAGTGCGAAGCACGAAGAGGCTAAGTCTTGTTCTATTGAGGCGATCAACCATTCTTTCTTTGTCTATGATGTATAGTTTGACGGTCGTCTAGTCGACAAGACGATCGAATGGTACACAACTCCTTTAGCCTTGAGCACAAAACATGAAGAGGTTAAGTTTATTCCTTTGAGGCAATTGACTTTTGGTAGATTGACAATCATTCGGTTGGTGAAAATGATCGGACGGTACACAACACCTCTAGCCTTGAGTGCAAAGAGGCTAAATTTATTCCTTTGAGGCAATCAGCTTTTGGTAGATTGATAACCGTTTAGTCAGTGAAAATGATTGGATGGTACACAACTTCTTTGGCCTTGAGCACGAAGTGCGAAGTGACTAAGCTTGTTCTATTGAGGTGATCAACCTTTCTTCCTTTGTCTACAATGTTTAGTTGATTGATGGTTGTCCAATCGATGAGACGATCTAATGGTACACAACTCCTCTAGCCTTGAGTGCAAAGCATGAAGAGGCTAAGTCTTGTTCTATTGAGGTGATCTATCTTTCTTCCTTTGTCTACAATGTCTAGTTGATTGACAGTTGTCTAGTTGACGAGACTATCAAACAATACACAGGTCCTTTAGCCTTGAGCATGAAGCACAAAGAGGCTAAGTCTTGTTCTATTGAGGCAATCGTTCTTTCTTTCTATGTTTACATGTTTTGTTGATTGACGGTCGTCCATTCGACGAGACAGTCGGATGGTACACAACTCCTTCAACCTTGAGCGTGAAGCCCAAAGAGGCTAGATTGACTTGCCTTTAGCCGATTGATTTCAGTCCCTCGTTGGCTTGTCGTCAATGTTTGGTTGATTGGTCATTCAACTATTGCATGATCGACTTTCTACTAAACGAGGCATTCATGTATCATTTGGGCTCCTCAAGAAGTTTCTTTTCATATTCTATGGTGCCACGTGTCGTACATTGGTTGGTCTTTCTGTCTTGTGCGTGTGGGCCACGCGCTTGGCTTTTATAAAGTGCAATTCTATTGTCAACTAAATTCAAGTACTTTCCTTTCATCATATCTTTTGTATATGTCATATTCACGTTCCCTTTTCATTCCTTTTGCTTTTCATGTTTCTATTTGGATATGTTTCGAGTGCCCTGCATGTTAGTTATAATAGATACCTATTTCAAATAATATAAGTGTCAGAGGGGGTTTGTAATCTGAGTGTGTTAACTTAACGAAAACTTTAAATGTTTTCAAAAGGATTTTTGATATGCATGCTTTCCCTATCCGTAAACCATATTTTTTCAAGTCGTAAAGCCGTATTTTTTCGAGTCAAATTTGGTGGTATTTGAGTCGATTCTGGTGGTATCCGAGTCATCTTTATATCGAGTTGAATCTGGTGGTATCCAAGTTATCTCTGTACTGAGTTAAATTTGGTGGTATTCGAGTCGTCTTTGATTTACTTATACTTTTAATTTATTTTGTGTTTATGGTTTTAGGTACTTTTTTAATGTAATTAAGTATTTTGGCGAAGGCAAACTCATTTTATTGATGAAAAACAAATGGTACATGATGAATGAATACGGGAATAAAAACCTAAGAGCAAGACCGGCCTCCTTCTACTCTATAGATGGACTAAGATGCAAAAAACATGGAAAGGTGTAAATACTAAGAAAAGGAAAACTTAGTTGTAGTAGAATTGTAAGCTTTCTGAATTCCATGTTTGAGGGAGTTCTTTACTATCGAGGCATTCCAACCCATAGGCTCCCTTTCCTAGAGCTTCTTTTATTCTAAATGGTTCGGTCCACTTAGCTGAGAGTTTATTGTGCAATTGGGTGAGTTGTGCTTTCTTTAGGACGAGGTCTCGCTTTCGAAATTCTCTAGGAATCACCTTCGAGTTGTATTTCACCCCTATTCGGTCTTTTAATGCCACCTCCCTGATGTGTGTGATCTCTCTAATTTCGTCAACCATGTCTAGATCTGCTTGACGACCCTCTTCAGATGCCACTTTCGAGAATGTTTCATATCATATGGTTGGATCACTCAGCTCTATTGGTATCATTGCATCAGTTCCGCATACCAACTTGAAAGGGGTTTCCTTGGTAGTTGAATGTGGGGTGGTGTGGTAGGACCACAGGACCTTCTCTAGTTGTTTGGGCCAGATTGCTTTGGCCTCATCTAGCCTTCTCTTGAGGCTGGAGAGTATTACTTTGTTGGTGGCTTCGGCTTGCCCATTGGCTTGTGGGTGCTCAATCGATATGAAGGTGAGATAGATTTTCAAGCTTTCACAATTTTTTTTGACAACGTTGCTGGAGAATTTGGTCCCGTTTTCTGCCACTATGAAGCGTGGCATGCCATATCGACACACTATTTGCTTCCAGACAAAATTTTTTACTTTTTCACCTGTGATGGTGGCAATTGGCTCGGCCTTTATCCATTTACTGAAGTAATCGATTGCTACTATTAGATATTTGTATTGCCTTATGCCTTTGGGGAAAGGGCCCAGGATGTTGATTCCCCATTTGTTGAAAGGTTAAGGGGAGTATACTGAATGAAGGTGTTCGGTCGGGGCTCTCCCGATGTTTGCGTGTCGCTGACACTTATTGCATTTCCTTACATGTTCCATGCAATTAACCTTTAGGGTTGGCCAATAGTATCCTACTCAGATGGCCTTGGTGGCGAGTGACCGCCCTCTTGTATTTCTTCCAAAGTCCTCTAGGCCTGTCTTTGTATTAGGCATTGGAGGAGAGGATGGTTGAATCCTCTGTGGTAGAGTTTGCTGTTCATGATAGTGTACCCGAAAACTATTTTGTCTATTTTGGTTGCCTCGGCAACACTTGTCGGGGGGCTCCTGTTCCTTAAGGAGTCAATGATTGGCCCACCCACGATTCGTGTTCTTCTTGTAGAAAATTCACTTCTATCTCATGGTGGTGGATGCTCGGTTGGCCTGAGCGTTTCCTGTACTACGGATTTGTTGCAGCTTGGTTTCTTTGTGCTTGCCAGTTGGGAGAGAGCGTCTGCCCTCTCATTAAGCTTCCTATGAAGGTGTGTGATTGTGAACATTTCAAATGAGGCTTCGAGGTCTTTGACCATCTGGTGGTATTTGGTCAGTTAGGGATCTGTGCACTGATAGGTGCCAAGAACTTGTCTCGTTATGAGCTTGGAATCACTAGTTGCTAATAACTGCGTTACTCCTACCTCCTTTGCCAGCCTCATCTTTGCTAAAAGGGCTTCATATTTAGCCTGATTATTGGTGGCTTTGAAATCGAACCTTAGCGATTGCTCGATGAGTACCCCTCTGGGGTCCTTCCAATATTATTTCGGCTTCACTTCCCTTAGTGTTCAATGCTCCATCGACCGAGAGGGTCCAGTCAGCGTTTCTTTCCTCTCTCTCAAGGATGGATAGTTCTGCTACAAAATCTGAGAGTACTTGTCCTTTCAGTGCGCCTCTTGGTTCGTAGTTCAGGCCATATTCCGACAGTTCTACAGACCATTTGACCATTCTCCCTACTAGGTCGAGCTTTTGTAGTACTTGCCTAATGGGTAGGTTTATCTTCACGATTATTAGATAACACTAAAAGTAGTGCTTGAGCTTCCAAGTGCTAATTAAGATTGCTAGGGCGGCTTTTTCAATTTTCTGGTACCTAGTTTCTACGCCTTGTAGCACTCGACTTACAAAGTAGATTGACATCTGGGTACCATCTCTTTCTTGTAACAAGGCGGTGTTGACGGTCTTCTCTGTTACTGATATGTAGAGCAGCAATGGCGAGTCTCTTAAAGGTTTGGTTAGAATCGAGGGGCTTGTCAATGCGTCTTTCAAATCTTTAAATGCAGCCTCGCATTCATTAGACCATGCAAAGCATCCCTTTTTTCTTAGGCATTGGAAAAATGGCATGGCTTTGTCCCCGGACTTTGCTAGAAATCGTGATAAGGAGGCTACTCGGCCTGAGAGCTTCTGAACTTCCTTCACATTGCTCGAGCTTTGCATGTTTGTTATTGCTGCGCACTTGGTGGGGTTGGCCTTGATTCCTCGATGCGTCAGCATATAGTCGAGGAAATTTTCGGAGCGAACGCCGAATGAGCACTTCTCCGGGTTTAGCTTTAGATTGTATTTGTTTATTGCATTAAATAGTTCTTGAAGATCTTCTATGTGTTTTTGGGGTTTGGCTGATTTGACTACCATGTCATCTACATAGGCTTCCACGTTCCGACCTAGTATGTTGCCTAGTATTTTATCCATTAATCTTTGGTAGGTTATGCCCACATTCTTCAATCCAAATGACATCACTTTATAGCAATAATTAGCCGTAGCCCCCATGAAGGTTGTCTTTGGTTCATCTCGGGGATGCATTTGGATTTGGTTGTACCCTGAGTAGGCGTCCATAAAACTAAGTAGTTCGTAACCAAAGGCTCCATCGACTAGAGCGTCAATATTGGGAAGGGGATATGAGTCCTTAGGGCATGCTTTATTCAAATTCGTGAAGTCCACGCACATCCTTAACTTTCTATTGTTCTTGGGAACCATGACCACATTAGTTAGCCATGTAGGGTACTGTATTTCTCGGATGTGGTCGACAACTAAAAGCTTCTTTGTATTGGCTAGGACTGCTTCCGCTTTCTCTGGACTTAGTCTTCTCCACTTTTATGTAACGTGTTTACTTCTCGGATTGACTGTAAGGCGATGGCAAAAAATCTCAAGGTCGATCCTTGGCATGTCTTGTGCTCTCTAGGAAAATGTGTTTTCGTTCTCTTATAGTAATCGTATGATCACCCTTTCTGATTCTGGCTCTAATTGAGTGCCAATTTTCACTTTCTTTCCTTCACTTAAGGTGATCTCCTTAGTTTCTTCGACTGGTTGAGGTCAGAATTCAATGAACACATCTCTCGGATCCAAGTCACAAGGTAAAGAATCCTTCTTGGACTTTTGTCTTGCTTCCACGTTGTTCACTTTTCGTCTATTCCTCATGCTCCCATCGTAGCATTTTCGAGCTATTTCTTGATCTACTCTGATGAATCCTATGATGCTAGAGTCCGTGAGGTATTTCACCTTCAAGTGGGGACTAGATACAATCGTGCCGAGCCGATTTAGTAAAGGTCTCCCTAGCAGGAGATTACATGATGATGGGGAGTCGCCACTAGGTACTTTATCATTATTGTCTTCGCCGTTTCATCAGCCCCAAATGTCGTCCTTAGTTAGGCATAGCCACATACTTCTGCTTGTTCTCCCGAGAAATTGACTAGAACTCTGGCAAACATTTTGCATTTAACAGCATCAGAACCTCTACTGATTAGCATCTGAGTCCTAAACGTCTTTAGGTGGTGAATCGGATCTCTTGAGCCGTTGAAGGATGTGATCTTGGGAATTATAAAGTGTGGCGGGATGGATGCCCTCTCTATTACCTCTAAGAAAGGCTGGAAATCTTTCGGGATATCGGTCACCACTTCCTCAACATGCTTTATGCTTTCCAACTGTTGTTTCAAAGCGCTTCACTCCGCTTTGGCTTCGTCAGCCCTTCTCTGGGCATTTTTCGTCGCTTTGAGTGAGTGGTGTAGGGATCGAAGTTTATCAGGCCCCACGGTGGACGCCAATGTTCTGGTCTAGAAATTCTGGGGTGATAGAAAGACTAGCTAGAGCAAGTGAGAGTGGAATCTGTTTGACTCTATGGTCAAGCCTTGTTTATATAGAATGTGATCTTATCTTTATCTCTTTATTTAGAGATAAAGATATTATCATTATCATACATAAAATAACAAATTAATCTTAAAGATAAAGATAATATCTTTATCTTTTTACAATTATCTTATAAGACTATTCTCTTAATTATTTTCATGATATTATCTCTCGACTAGAGGGTGGTTATGATCTCGTTCGGTAATAAGTAAATCAGCAACTGTTCGATCGGTAAAATGATTGGACGATACAATATTGAATAAATAAATTTTAAAATTTACTCAAAATATAATTTTGTAATAAATATATTAACTAACTAAATTATTGTTGTGGTCTATAATTGTTTCAAGTAGGATTTTGATTTCTCGTGAATTATATGTGCAGTCTTTATCATATATATAGAAATTTTATAGTATCATCAATAAATTAAATTAAAATTATTTGGTAATAAAATATATTGTATAAATCAATTTTAAAATTGACTTAAACTATTACTTTGTAATAAGTATATTAATTATCCTTGGATTTCAACAAATAAATCCAAGGCTTCCTTAAGTGATCATTGATGCGTAAATTAAACTCGCTTAAGGGCAAGTATACCTTATGCAGTAGTAATAGTGGACTTAAGTCTAAATATCCTACCCAAAGGATTCATGGTGATTTTTTTACTGAGAATTTAAATAGAGTTTTTCTTATAATTCAATTTGGTTGTTTGAGAAATGCATAAAGTAGAATGTTTAGTGATTGCGATAGAAGTGAAATAATTAAAACCTAGGGTTGTGGTTTCATTAATAATTAGATTCCTCTGAACCCCCAATTTAAAACCTAATTCATGTTAATCACTAACTTGATTTAAATTAGACAATTACTATGATTAAGATGAAATACACAAGAACACACTAGAAGGGGGAGGGGGGGGGGGGGGGGGGGTGGTGGTTGAATAGTGGGTTAAAACTTTTTCACAAATACTATTAGTTCACAAGTTGCCTTCTTGGATATATGTTAGTTTACAAATATATCCTTGCAAGTCAAATCTTTGAAAGCCTTTCCAAAAGAGCACAGTAAGCAAGATAAATATATGTAATCACAAGACAGCAAATGAGAGCTTGTTGTTATACTGGTTCACTTAACCTAAACTATGTCCAGTTCTCCTTTAACAACTGTTAAAGGGTTCCACTATAATCAACTGATTACAAAACAAGTATCTTCACTACCATTTCTGGCTACAAGTATTCTCTATGTCATTACTGGCTACAAGTATTCTAAACCACTTCTGGGTTACAAGTATGAATCTCCCCTTGAGATTATACTTCCCAAGTATTCTTTTATCACTAAGCCACTCCTGACTTTCTATACAAATATGTATAAGATTCAAATAACTCTCAAAGAGAGGATAAGAATAAGTGTTGAATCTGTGTGAGCTTGTAGAGGATGGGTATTCTCTTTTTCTCTCAGCTCGTGTCTCTCACTAGGTTTTTCTCAAAGTGCTTTGCTTGCTGTACAAATTGCTTTTGATGAGTTCATTTTAGTTCATTAACATTTCATCATCTTCTTCTCATTGCATGGAAGCTTCCTTATATAGTTAGCTTCATGGACTTGAACGTTGGAGAAGGCTTGTTTCTATTGTCTCACAAAAGAGTGTTGAGGTAGCTTTGACTGTGCTTGATGTGACAGGAGCAGGATTTGTTTCTGTCATAGTTGGCTTTTAGCTTAAGGAGTGCATCCCAATGCTGATTAGTCCTCTGGTTGTACCTACACACGTCATGTAATTCGAGACAAGCAAGCAATACGAGGAATAGAAGAAAGTAAGATCAAAGAGTATCTCCCTTTCTTTCTGTAACAGTAGTGCCTTTATTTGTGTAAGGAATTAATTATAAAGCATATATTCCTCAGCACATATGACAGCTTATATCCTGTTCCTACACAGACAGTGTCTGGCTTAACAGACATAGTCTGGTCTTGATTGAGTATGCTCTGGTCTAGCTTAAGACATCATCTGGCTTAGCTTCAGACATTGTCTAACTGTGTTCCATACATGGTTTGGTCTAGTACATATGCATAGTCTGGTCCTACACTTGTGTTGTCTGTCCTAAGACTTCACATAGTCTATTCGAGACTGTTATATGGTCTGGTCTAGAGCTATGCATGAATCTTTCTAAGGCTATACCGTTTGACCTTATGAACTTTGCATGGTCTATTTCAAGGCTTATTCAGTTTGATTAGAAGCAATTATTGTGCTTGATTAATCATTACGAGTTATCAGACAATACCTGAGTCTATCATGCAAATGCATATGACAAATTAAGGCATGGAATATTTAAAGTGGATAATAACAGACAGTAAATGAATTGAGTAAAAATTAGTGAACCAATCACTATTTTTATTAACAAAACTCAAGCATTGTTTGGAAAATTTATACATCCAAAATTCTCTCCCCCTTTGTCATAAACAAAAAGGTGGAGGATGGAGTAGAAAATGCCATCATAGTCATGGTTTGGAAGGTGGGGTTGACTGTTTGGTTGAGGATTCTTCAGTTTCTGATAGAGCTTTTGTTGCAGGAGGATCTTCTGATGGCGGTGGTGGAGCTTGAGTAGTCGCAAGTCTGGGAGTAAGAATGGTAGCAATGGAGGTATTGAAGGCAAGTGTCACCTCCTTAATGATGCTAGCTCTTTGCTCGTCTAATTTGGCATTCAATTGAGCTTGGACTTGAGCAGCAACCTCAGCAGATATTCTTAATCCCAGTTTGGCTTCTAATGCAGATTCAAGGGCAACTAAGTTAGGTAGAGGGTCTGACTGTGCTGCAGCACTTAGTGGTAGGGCTGCAATTGGAGTGCTTGACCTAGACTGAGTGGACACTAGATCAGTGCACTCTTGGGCTGGTGTGTATTTGCAGACTTTCAACCAAGTCTACAGCTTGCTTAGCAGCAAGTGTAGCAGCCTGAGCTACATCAGCCTCTTGCTTGGGCCAACTCCTTGAGCTTTTTCTCTTCTTCTTCCTTGGCCTTTTGCTCTTGAGCCAGATCATTGAGTCGTTTCTCTTCTTCTTAAGCATCTAACATAGTTCTCAGTTTGGCAGTCTCCTCTAGAATTCTTACTTCTTCTACTGTTGCCTTGGCTGTAGCTATCAGTGCTTGAGCAGCTTTGTATTCAGCATAGTACTCAGCAAGCATCTTCTCAGCTTTAGCTTTATCTCCAGGGGTATGAGGGGTCAGCAGAGTGGGCACTACCATGGTGTCTAACATGTGAATGAAACTACTGGAGGAGGAGGAGCCTTTACTTATAGTGTCAATCTGTTGTTTCTCTTCATCTGAAAGATTGGATGACCCTGTGGTGTGGAGCATGTTACTCATCACATTCTGCTAGTAGATGCCAGCGTCTAATTCAGTGTTCTCTGGAGGTAGTACATGCTCTTGTTGAGGTAGAGGCTCAATGTCTGGTATGTGCTGTGGAAGATTGTCTGCTCTTGCAATCTTCTTCCCCTTCAACTTGTTGGGTTGAAAGTTGGAAACCTAGTGACTATACGGTCTGGAGCGACACGTATATTAATGTCTTTAGAAATGTGCAAGCTTGGAGGATACAACTGTCTGGGGGCTGTGCCTTGAAACTTTAGATTGCACAGAGCCCTATATTCAGCATAGGTGGCCTAGAAGGTTGGATGAACAGGAGAAACTCCTCATGTGATCAAGATGAGCTGAGGAGGTCGAATAGAGACTCTTGGTCTCGACAAGTGGCACAGTGCATCACGATGCATTGTTCTGATAGTAGCCTCCAATTGCTTCTTCTCATTTTCTATTAGCTCAACTGGTGGTGTTGGTTCCATTGTGAAGTAGTCCAATCCCTCTTGTACACAATTGTACTAGTGTGCAACTTCATGCACTAATTGACACATCAAAGGGATGGCAGATGCATATTCTTCCTACTGTAGCCTTCTTGCTAGATTTGCATCATCTTCAATAGTATTTAGAAGGAGAGTGTTGTGAATTGGCCTCTGGAAGGGAATTATCCCTTGATCAATCTACAGAGGAGCAAGCTTCTTCAGCAGTGCTTCCTTGACAATAACCACCATGGAATGCTCTGCAGCTAGCTCCAACTGAGTCTTTTCTCTATATGCAGCATACTCAGCATTCTCTCCCACATAGCACAAGGAGAATCTTTGCATCGTCTTCTGATGCCAGGAGCTTGAAGAAGGAGGAGGAGGAGGAGGTGTGTCTTCTATAAATCTGGACAGAGGAGTGTTGCCGTCCAGACTGAATGGTCTGTTGTCCCATGAAAGAGCAATAGACGCTTCAGGAGATAGAATAACTATCTCTTCATTAGACTTAGAGGATATGTTGATAGACTCTGAGTAGTGGTAGGAGACCACTACGTCTAACATTTCAGGTATGGTTATGGGTGATGGGGATTGGTAGGGAGGCATGATGGTGTCTGGTGAAGTTTGTAGGGATGTTGTAAGTACAATAATCTGAGTTGTGGATTCAAAAGTAGGTTCAATCAGTTGGGTGATCGTCTGTCTAGTAGGGGCAGACGTAGGTTGATCTTCTGTCTGAAGAGTGGGTTTAGACAGTGGCTCTTGCATAGTCTATGCTTGGGCATCAGATTGTGCAGTTACTGTTTGACTAACTATTGTCTATGTAGGTGACACAAACGATAGAGGTTCAACATACAGTGTGTTTATTGTGGCTTTTGTTTGGGCTAACACTCGTATCGTTTGAGGAATATTCTTCCTTGGATGTTTATGTGTAAAATGAGGGTGAGTGGGGAGTGTGAATGTAGGGAGTGTGATACTTGGATTGGTGATTGTCTGTTCAGGTGTATCTTCTTCCAACACTACCTTTCTCTTCACAATCAACTTCCTGGCTGTGGTGCTGGGTGGTTTGATAGCTAGATCCTCTGACTCAATGGTCTGTTGCACACTGAGTTGTCTTTTAGGTCTCTTGAAGACTAGTCCTTCGTCAGAAGCTTCCTCATTAGCCTCAGCAACACTGACGGCTTCCAGTCTAATGTTTGCTACCTCCTTCATACACACTTGAGGTTCAGATAGTCTGGCAGCACCCTTACCCTTCTGTTGAGCTCTAGTCTTGAGCCTTAGAGTGGGTGGTCTGGGTAGTGCTTGTTGGACTGTTTGCTTAGCCTTTATAGCAGGTGGCTCTTCAGTAGACTGTGTTGAAGCCTTGTGTGTTGTTCGGATTGTCTGTTGGTCCACAACAACAAGCCTCCTCATTTTGCTTGCCAAGGGCTCGATGGAAGCAGCCTCATCATAAATTACTAGGCTTTTTATTTTTCCACCCTTCTTCTTGGTTTGCTTCTTCTCCTGACCTTCACTTTCATCGTCAGACGGTATAGGGAACCTTCTCGGTGATCCCTTGGTAATTTCAAATCCCATGTTCAACTTGGGCAAACTAGAGGATGTTAGTATCCTCTGATGAACGAATGGGCCTTCCACATTAACATACTCTAGCTCATCCAAATGTCCTGATTGGATTTCTCTGTACAGTCTGTTGTAGCAGTGAGCATCCTAGAGAATCTTGTTAATCAGGGCTGTGTAGTATGTGGCCACAGAAGTTGACAAATATTGGATGTGGCTGATCAGGTTGTAGAAGAGTGTGTGTGGAAGGTTGAATGGGATCCCTTTGATGATGTGGTAGAGGATGAATCTATGAAGGGCAGACTCATGATCCTTAGACTCGGCCTTGTGCAAGATGTTCTTGTTGATGATGTTTAGCATCAACTTGGACAATGGTGGGAAGTTGGCTGGGTGTAACTTCTTGACGTTCTTGGCCACCTTGTAGTTGGGTCCAAGAATGATCCTTTCTACTGTCCCTTTATCAAGGTCTTTGTCCCATGCCTCTGTAAAGTAGTTAGAGTGCAGTTCGCACCCTATAGATTGAGATGTCACATCCAAACACCTTACTGACAATCTTGTTTCCCTTTATCGTTGCGTTCGTCCAGAACTCTCTGATTAGCCCAAGAGCGATCTCCTGACGATCATTAAAGAAACCCATGATCCCAGCAAACTCAAAGTACCTTGAGACGTTAAGACCACGTTCCTCAAGGTAGGGGATGTCAATGTAGTATTCCACGTGAATGTTCCTAGTGTAGGAACCTTGTGGCTTGATTAGGATATTTTCCACGTCATTGAGTCTTTGTTCTCTCCTGACCTTAGGGTCTATGTTGGACATTGAGCTATTGGTGTTTGTGGTAGACTCTGGCATTATGTCTTCAAGACACTCATCAAAAGCTTGAGAGGATATGGGTGAGGTAGGTTGTTGGGAAGAGGAAGAGCCCTTGATCAGGTTACCTTTGGCCATGGTGAGGGTTTGTGTTTAGGGTTTCTTGAGGTTCTTGGTTGCACAGAATGGGTGAGAGAGATGAGTGTTTTCGAAAGCTTGGGGTATACGTTTTGCAACAGTAGGCTAGAATAGGTAATGAGTGTGCATTAAATATGATGGTACGGTTAGGGAATGATTGAAACGATACATTTATGACAAACTTCAATGTGCGTTTTGGGCTTTAATGACTTAGAACCTAACGAATGCTTAAGTTACAAAAAATTTTCAAAAATCCACATGGTCTAGCTCATATTTTGAGCGCGAAACACATGGCATACACATGCCTCACTTAAGTATAACTGATGTGTCATTATTTTCTCCTATTTCTTACCCCTTTCTGTCATCATTTTAATTACTGATTAGCCTTAATTGTCAAATTAATTATGCAGTTTTATCATTTGGGCCGTTTTGACTAATTCTGTATTTTAATTTGATTTCAGGAGAATTATAAGCAATTGGGCTTGGATCTGGAATTGGGCTGAACCATTTTGGGCTGGAAGAGAGGAGACTGTTTTAGTTTTATTTGTCATCCAGTTTTATTTTATTTCATTTTATTGCTGTATTTTGTAATTGGGCCGCATCAGATTTTTATGGGCCCAAATCAGATTAGTAGCCTAGGGTTTTATGTAAGTGACTTTTGAGTGAGATAGATTTTAAGCCCCAGCCATCACAAAAAAAAGGCTGTTAGGTTTAGTTTTCGTTTTTCACTATTCAGAAAAGGGTTTCACGTCCCCAGCATGCTACTGTTCATGTAGAGCAGCGTTTTCGTTCATTTTCGGCTTCTGTTTCCATTTTCGCTCTTCATTGTTGGTTCGTTTTCAGTTTCCATTTCCAGTTTCGTTTTTGTCTTCTATTCTTGTTTTCGTTTCTGTTTTGCATTTTGCTATTTACATTTCTAGTTGCGGTTTAATTTGAATGGAAGGTTAAATTTTCAGTGTTGTTTTCTCTTGAGGACTAAGCACTAGCTCTCTTTGAGGTTTTGTTATTAATGTTAATTTCTGATCAGTTTTTCCCCTTCACCAATTATTCTGTAATGGACCAGTGAGAGGAATTAATTGGTGTATGTGTTGCTTAATCACATAATGAAAACCTTGTATTAGTTTTCGCTTAGTAAATTAATTACGGGTTGGATTAAGTGGCTGAATTGATTAGGGATAGATTCTCGTGACCTAGGATAAGAGGCTTGCTTTTGAATCAAGGGGAAACAACACGTTTTAGTTCTGTTATTTTTAAAGCTAAGAACCCCCCATTTGCTACTTGTTTTATTGTTGTTAAGTGTTATGAATGTTTGTCTGATCACTGCTCACTGGGGAGACGACCTAGGATCACTTCCTAGTACTGCATTTAATTGTTTTTATTTGGTTTGGGTACGGCCTCGATCAAATTTGGCGCCGTTGCCGGGGAGCAGTGGTTCAAATCAAGGGTTCATAATTGTGTTTGTGTTTTTGTGATTGTGTAGTTCATTTCTGTTGCTTAGTGTTATTGTGTTCAGGTGTGTAGTGTGGTGTTTGTTTGTCTTCTGTCTATTAAATTGTGTGTTTCTGTGTTGGGTGTTTCCCTATAGCAAGTTCAGCAGATGAAACTTCAATCCAATGGAACAGTAACTATGCATTGTATTGCTCTGTTTCTGTTCTGTGTTTGAACTTCAATTTGCTGCTGTTGTGAGGATCTATTTCTACTAGTCCTCTGTTTTTGCTGTGAATAGTGTCAAACTTTTCTAATTAATTGCCGATTTTTGTTTTGGTAGCTAGAGTTGTCCCTTTTGGCTGATTTTTTTTGTGGTAGTTTCTTTTGATTCATTTTTTGTGTGAAAAATACCAGAAGCACTTGGTGTGGCTGAATTTGAGAGATACAAAAATTTTGGGAATTTGTGTTAAGCAAAACTCAAAACGGTCATAACTTTTGCTCCAGGTATTAGAATGGGTATTATTATATATGAATTTGGGGTAGAATTGAATTTCCCATGCAGCCCAACGGCTAAAGCCGTTGTAGGGTTCTCAGAATTCCAAAAAGAGGTTGTTTACTAAGTTTTTTTTTATTTTTTAAGTATTATTGCCCTATTTTTTCAAACTTTGAATTTTTAGTTTATATAGTTAGACTTTGAATTTTTGTCTGATATTTTTTGTGCTATCTTTTTATGATTTTAGGGAGTTACTCACAAAATTTCAGCTCATTTGGATATTGTTTGAGTACAGTTCCAGTTTTACCCCTACTTGTGCTTGTCTGGAAAACACATGATTTGCTGCATATAGTGCATGACTAGGGGAAATCCGGATAATTTACTACCTTTTGATCCTGAAATAGATAGGACCTTTCATAGATTAGTTAGGCATAGTGAGCATATAGATAGTCTTAGTTTAAACAACTCTGAACATTCTGTTGCAATTTCTGAGCATTCTGTTTCTGTCCATTTTGTGCATTCTGATTCTGAGCATTTTGCTACTACCATTCATACTGAGAACATGGCTCAACCTCCACCTCGTGAGAGGACACTTAGGGAGATGGCTGCACCTGATTTCACTTATGAAAGCTTGTGCATTCAATACCCTAATGAGGATGTCCCATATGTTCTCAAGACTGGACTGATACATTTGCTTCCTAAGTTTCATGGCCATGCAGGTGAGGATCCGCATAAACATCTGAAGGAATTTCACATAGTATGTTCAACCATGAAGCCTCCTGATGTCCAAGAAGATCATATCTTTCTAAAGGCTTTTCCTCATTCTCCGGAGGGAGTGGCAAAGGATTGACTGTACTACCTTGCTCCCAGGTCTATCACTGGTTGGAATGACCTCAAGAGGATGTTCTTGGAGAAATTCTTTCCTGCATCTAGAACCACTGCAATCAGAAAAGACATTTCAAGCATCAGGCAACTTAGTGGAGAGAGCTTGTATGAGTCTTGGGAGAGGTTTAAGAAATTGTGCGCAAGCCGCCCTCGCCACTGCATTTACGAGCAAATCGTTGCTCCAGGTATTTTTATGAAGGTCTAAATAACATTGAAAGGAGCATGATTGATGCTGCTAGTGGTGGAGCTCTTGGTGATATGACCCTGCTTGGAGGCTAGAAACCTGATTGAGAAGATGGCCTCCAACTCTCAACAATTCAGTGCAAGAAATGATGCTATTGTCATTAGGGGAGTCCATGATGTGGCCACGGATTCATCTTCATCCGCTGAAAATAGGAAGCTTGAGGGAAAACTTGATGCCTTGGTCAACCTAGTAACTCGACTTGCCATAAATCAAAATCTGCATCTGCACCTGTTACTGTTGCAAGAGTCTGTGGCCTATGCTCTTCTGCTGATCACCATACAGATCTCTGTCCTTCTTTGCAGCAATCTAGAGTCAATGAGCAACCGGAAGCCTATGTTGCAAACATTTATAATAGACCACCTCAGCAGCAAAACCAGCAACAGCAGAATAATTATGATCTTTCAAGCAACAGATACAATCCGGGTTGTAGGAATCATCCAAATCTGAGATGGACAAATCCTCCACAAGAAAATTGATACACCTACACCTACACCTACACCTACACCTGCACCTGCACCAGCACCTGACCAAGAGGAGGAACAGCCACATGGTAGCAGAAAATTCCATGCAGGTGGACCTTCTTCCAGCAGCACTGATTTGCAGCAGCCTATCCCCCTTCCATTCCCACCTAGAGCAATTCCAAACAAAAAGATGGAAGAAGTGGATAGGGAGATCCTAGACACCTTCAGGAAAGTGGAGGTAAACATACCTCTGCTTGATGCCATCAAACAAATTCCCAGATATGCAAAATTCCTGAAGGAGTCATGCACCCACAAGAGGAAGATGAAGGGTAATGAGAGAATCGGCATGGGCGAAACGTGTCCGCACTCATAGGTAAATCTGCTCCTCACATTCTCGAGAAATGTAAGGACCTGGTACTTTCTGTATACCTTGCATTATTGGGAACAGCAAATTTGAAAATGCCATGCTAGATTTAGGAGCATCAATTAATGTTATGCCTCTGTCCATTTTCAAATCTTTATCTCTTGGACCTTTGCAACCTACGGGTGTGGTGATTCAATTGGCAAATAGAAGTGTTGCTCACCCTACAGGTTTCATAGAGGATGTGTTGGTTCGGGTTGGCGAAATTATTTTTCCTGCTGATTTTTATGTTCTTGATATGGAAGAGGGATTCTCCCATGGATCTGTCCCAATTATTTTAGGCAGGCCATTTTTTAAAATAGCCCGAACCAAGATAGATGTTTATGCTGGCACATTGTCTATGGAATTTGGTGATATTGTTGTCCATTTTAACATTCTTGATGCCATGAAACATCCATCTGAGGATCATTCTGTCTTTTGTACTGAGATACTTGATCAGATTGTTGATGACTATATGTTTGATTCTGATTCTCTTCATGTTAGGAAGCACCCATTTTCATCTGATATGCATACTTGTCATTCCTCATGCATTGAATCTGAATCTAAATCTGAATCTGAATCTGAGTTTGAATCTGATCCTGTATCTGATTTTTGTGCTGAGAGTAAATTTGAATTTCAATCTGGTACTTTGGGGGTGTTACCTCTTGGTTTGGATTTTATAGAGTCAGAATGCACTAACCATGTTGCAGGAAGTACATATACATCTGACTTACAGGTTGAGGTACAGTGTGGAACCCATTCTTTCCCCTTCTCTGGTTCCTTCTGATATACAGCCACCACCCACACCAGAGCTGAAACCACTACCAGAAAACCTCAAGTATGCTTACTTGGAGGATGAGGAGAAATTGCCTGTGATTATTTCTACCTCCCTTGATGCTGTTCAAGAGGAGAAGTTGTTGCAAGTGCTTAGAAAGCATAAGAAAGCCATCGGTTGGACCTTGGCAGACATTCCTGGTATTAGCCCATCTACCTGCATGCATAGGATACTTTTAGAGGATGGAGCCAAACCAGTGAGACAACCACAGAGGAGACTCAACCCAGTCATTCTAGATGTAGTAAAGAAAGAGGTGACCAAGCTTTTGCAAGCTGGGATCATCTACCCCATTTCTGACAGTTAGTGGGTGAGTCCAGTCCAAGTGGTTCCAAAGAAGACAGGCCTCACTATTGTAAAGAATCAGAGGGATGAGCTGATTCCCACCAGAGTGCTGAATAGTTGGAGGGTCTGCATTGACTACAGGAGGCTGAATCAAGCAACAAGAAAAGATCACTTCCCACTCCCATTCATTGATGAGATGCTTGAGCGACTGGTAGGTAAATCCCATTATTGCTTTCTTGATGGATTTTCTGGATATTTTCAAATTCACATTGCCCCTGAGGATAAAGAAAAAACCACATTCACCTGCCCCTTTGGCACTTTTGCCTATAGGAGGATGCCTTTTGGCCTATGCAACGCCCCTGGTACCTTCCAGCAGTGTATGCTTAGCATTTTCAGTGACTTTTTAGAGAGTTGCATAGAGGTGTTTATGGATGATTTTACTGTTTATGGATCCTCTTTTGATGCATGTTTGGATAGTCTGGATAGAGTTCTTAATAGATGCATTAAAACTAACCTTGTTCTGAATTTTGAAAAATATCACTTCATGGTTGAACAAGGTATAGTTTTAGGACATATCATTTCCAGTAAGGGCATAGAGGTAGACCCTGCCAAGATAGTTGTTATTTCACAATTGCCTTACCCCTCTTGCATGCGAGAGGTTCGTTCTTTTCTTGGCCATGCAGGGTTTTACAAGCGCTTTATCAAAGATTTTAGTAAGGTGGCCCTTCCACTATCCAACTTGCTGCAAAAGGATGTGGACTTTAACTTTGATGACAGGTGCAAGAAGGCTTTTGACTGCCTTAAGCAAGCCCTAACCACCACCCCCATTATTCAGGCACCCGACTGGACAGCTCCATTTGAGTTGATGTGTGATGCATCTAACTATGCATTGGGGGCTGTCCTTGCTCAGAGGATTGACAAACTTCCCAGGGTGATTTACTATGCTTCCAGGACTTTAGATGCTGCCCAAGCAAACTACACCACCACCGAGAAAGAGCTTTTGGCTATTGTTTTTGCTCTTGATAAATTTAGATCATATTTGCTTGGCACTCGTGTTATTGTCTATACTGACCATGCAGCTCTAAAGTATCTGTTAAAGAAGGCTGAGTCAAAGCCTAGATTGATCAGGTGGATGCTCTGGCTCCAAGAGTTTGATTTAGACATCTGTGACAGGAGTGGAGCTCAGAATTTGGTGGCAAACCATCTCAGCAGGATTGAGAGAGCCGAGGAAGCAGATGCTTTGCCTATCCAGGATCAAGTTTCTCGATGAAAATTTGTTGATCTGTTTCTATTTCTTCCCCCACCCCTTGGTTTGCAAACATTGTTAACTATTTAGTTGCTTCTATTTTTCCTCCCTTAACATCTAGAGCTCAGATTGATAAAATTAAGAGTGATGCTAAGCATTATATTTGGGATGACCCCTATCTCTTGGAAGTTGTGCGGTGACCGGAGTTATCGGGAGATGTATTCTCGACCATGAGATTGACTCGGTCCTGCAGTTCTGTCATTCTTCCGCACCTGGTGGCCATCTTGGTATTCAGAGGACAGCTCGCAAGGTGCTTGATTGTGGATTTTACTGGCCCACCATCTTTAAGGATGCGTGGAGGATTTGTAGCACTTGTGAGCCTTGTCAGAGAGCAGGAGGATCCCTTTCTTGGAGACAGCAGATGCCTCAACAGCCCATGCTGTTTTGTGAGGTGTTTGATGTCTGGGGTATTGATTTTATGGGTCCCTTTCCTTGTTGTCTAGCAGCTTCACAAGTTTCCAAACATCATTCTTTTAAAATTGATCCAACTCTTCTTGCATTGCTTGGACCCAACTTTCATCTTGCATGGCATCATCAATGTGCTTGGGTTCTATCTTAGACAATAGAGCTATTTGTTGGAAGGATGATCTTGTTTTTACTGGAGCTTGAACTTCTCCAATGATTTGAGGAGGATGGTTCTTGATCATCATTCTATTGTTGCTTTGTGGTTCTTTGACTTCTTCTTCATCATCTGAGATGGTCTAATAGCGAGCAGACGATCTGGAAGCAAACGATGATGTGCTAGACGTAGAAGGTGGTGCATCAGACGATGGTCTGGTCTTTGTTATTGTATCTTCTAGTTTGATATTTGCAAATGAGTCTTGTCACTCTGATAGTTTCCTATTAGGTTGAGTGTCATTAAATCTCACATGAATGGCTTCTTCAACATTTTTGGTTCTAGAGTTAAACACTCTATTGCCTTAGATGTTTTAAAGTATCCAAGTAAGATTCTTGTATCTCACTTCGAATCAAACTTACCCAAGTTGTCTTTTGTGTTAAGATGTAACATTGACATCCAAAAGGATGGAAGTATGATATGTTGGGTTTCTTTCCTTTCCACAATTCATATGGAGTCCTTTTAATAATAGGCCTAATATAAATTATGTTTTGCAAATAACAAGTATTTACTGCTTCTGCCCAGAAGTGCTTAGGAGTTAAGTTATCATTCAACATGGTTCTGGCCATTTCTTGTAATGACCTATTCTTCCTCTCAATAACACCATTTTGCTGTGGTGTTCTAGGTGTTGAGAAGTTGTGAAGTCATTCTCTTCACTGAACCTCTAAAAAATTTCATTTTCGAACTCTCCTCCATGGTCACTTCTAATAAAAGTTATACATACTCCCTTTTCATTTTGAACACGTTTGCAGAATTTATAGAATTCCTTAAAAGCCTCATCCTTGTGAGTGAGGAGAATAACCCATGTCCGTCTAGAAGTCATCAACTACTACCAGTCCATATCTCTTCCTCTAAGAGAGGCTATTCTTGTTGGACCAAAGAGATCAATATGAAACAATTCTAATGGTTTGGAAGTGGAAACAATATTTTTATTTTTAAAAAAAAGATGTTTTCACTTGTTTCCCTTTCTGACATGCCTCACAAAGTAAGTCATCTTTATATGACATTGTTGGCAATCCTCTTACGAGGCTATATCTTTGCAGTTTTGAGATTAATCTCAAACTTGCATGACCAAGCTTCTTATGCCATAACTAGTGACTTTCTTTGACAGACAGTAAACATGATACATTTTGATCCTTCAATTCACCAAGGTTGATCTTATAAAGATTGTTTTGTCTCTTTGCAGAGAAAAGATGTGAACCATTAGAGTCTTTGACTATGCATGATTCCTTGTTGAAGGAAACATCATATCCATTGTCTAACATCTTTTAAGAGCTTCCCCTTCTCTTGTGGTGACTTATCAAATGCAAAAACCACAACTAACAATTATTTTTTACTGGTGGTATAATTTTTCTAAGCATCATTTAGCGTTCTACTAGCATAGTAGATGGTGTAAAACACTCTATCGTTACTTTGGCCTAGAACTTCTCCCACAGTTGTGTCACTGGCATCACACATGAGTTCAAAAGGAAGTGTCCAGTCTGGGACAGTTACCACAGGAGTACTAATCAAGCACTCTTTTAAGACATTAAAAGCATGCACACATATATCAGAAAAATCAAAAGATGCATCTTTGGCCAAGGTCATTCATTGGTTTAGCAATTCTTGAAAAGTTTTTTTTATGAACCTCCTATAAAAACTAGCATGGCCTAAGAAACTCCTAACCCCCTTAAGAGAAGAAGGTGGTTTCAATTTTGCAATCACCTCCACCTTAGCGGGGTCTACCTCAATGCCTTTTGTGGACACTTTATGTCCTAACACGATGCATTCACACACCATGAATTGGCATTTCTCCCAATTCAAAATCAATTTTGAGTCCCTACACCTTTTAAGAAGAACATTAATATTATCTAAACATTTTTCAAAATTAGGACCAAACACAGAAAAGTCATCCATGAAGACTTCTATGCAATCCTCTATCATATCAGAAAAAGTAGACATCATACATCTCTAAAAAGTGGTAGAAGCATTGCAAAGTCCAAAGGGCATCCGCTTATATGCAAAAGTACCATAAAGGCAAGTGAAAGTAGTTTTCTCTTGATCTTGAGGCACCATCGATATTTGCATATAATCAAAATACCCATCTAGACAACAATAGTATTCATGTCCTGCCAACCTTTCTAACATTTGACCAATAAAAGGGAGAGGGAAGTGATCCTTCCAACTGGCTTCATTCAACTTACGATAATCAATACATATTTGCCACTCAGTTGGTTACCTTATTGCGATGAGCTCTTTGTTCTCATTTTTCTTTATAGTAATGCCCCCCTTCTTAAAGACACATTGCATCGAGCTTACCCACTTACTGTTAGAGATGGGGTAAATCAGGCCCACATCAAGGAGATTTATCACCTCACCTTTTACCACCTCTTTCATGTTTGGATTGAGCCGCCTTTATGGTAATGCTTTAGGCTCAAATCCATCCTCCATGTGAATCCTATGGGTGCACATAGTAGGGCTCAGGCCCTTTATGTCATGCATTGTCCACCCAAATGCCTCTTTATTTTCATGAAGGACTCGCAAGAGCTTGTCCTCCATTGATTCCGATAAACCTGTAGTAATAACAACTGGTAAAGACATAGGAGGGTTAAGAAAAACATATTTCAAGTTGGAAGGGAGACACTTTTGTTTGAAAACAGGAGGTGCCTCAATAGAAGGTTTGGGTTTAGGCCCAGTATCCCTTTCCAACTCTTCAAACCTGGTATTTTCCAAGGCTTGGCAGATTGGTGAGGGTAAAGAAACATGACCATCTCTTTCTCCTTACCATCAAAATCAAATGATGAGTCTTTCACAACTAAGACTCTTGCAAGTGTGTCACTAAACCCCATTCCAAGGAAGGACTCTTTGACTAGAGCACCGATAGGATCAACACTTTCTATCATATTACAAACAGCAAAACAAGAAAGGCTCTTCATAGAATTCATGACCTAAAAAATTGTTTCCTCATCACCCAATCGGAGGGTTAATTTTTCCTTCCTCACTTCTATCAAAGCATCACAAGTGTTGAGGAATGAGCGCCCTAAAAGAATCGGGACATTTGAATCCTCCTCCATATCAAGAACAACAAAATTTGTTGGAAAGATAAACTTGTCTACCTTCACCTAGACATCCTCAACAATGCCCCTAGGATGGGCTATTGACCTGTCGGCCAACTGAAGGGTGATGTTAGTGGGTTTAGGATCATCCATTCCCAACTTCATAAAAATAGAATAAGGCATCAATTTATATTGGCCCCTAGATCACACAAGGCTTTGTCAAAGTAAGACCTCCCTATGGTCTAGGGGATTGTAAATCTCCTTAGATCTTTAAGTTTAGGGGATAGCTTCCTCAATACTATTGCAAAACATTCCTCACTAAGGCCTATGGTCTCAAAGTCCACCAATTTATTTTTATTTGAAATCATATCTTTTAGGAACTTGGCATACTTCAACATTTATGCAATTACCTCAATGAAAGGAATGTTGATATGCAATTTCCTTAGCATCAAAAGAAACTTAGCAAATTGCTTATCTTGAACCTCATTTCTTATCCTATGAGGGAATGGAATACTTACCTTGAAAGGTAGTAACTTTGGGTCTTCTACAGTTGGGCCCTCCTTTATAAGAGTCGCTGGAGTGTCTGCTTCCTCATCTGTCTTCTTGTTGTCCTTCACTTTTGGTGTAAGATCCACCAATTGCTTGCCACTTCTCAAGGAAATGGCTCTTGCTTCCTCATTCTTTGGATTTGCTTCTAGTTGAGAAGGACAGAGCCAAGAGTCCTTTAAGTCATATTCTGAGTCACCAGTGGGGTCAGATTAGACTGTTGATTTTCTATGGCCTTCATTCTGTCATCACTCTTCACCATGTACTACATCATTGAGTCCTGTAGGTTAGGCTTCCTTTCATCTTGCTTAGGAAATTACCTCTAATACCCATGACCTTAATGCTAGTATATAGTGTGTTGTTGCTGATTGTAAGAGCTTTGGACTTGGTTCTTTGGCTAACCTCCCCATGAGAACTTAGGATTGTCTCTCCACCCTAAATTATAGGTTTTTGAGTAAGGATCATATTTGTCTTTATTACTGGCAGCATTAATGTCTTTAGCTTGTGCTGTAAAGACTCTCTCCATATTGCAATCCTTGCCTTCATGGTCCACCTCACCACAATGTTCACATACCACTGGTGTTTAAGGGCCTTATGGACCTTGAATACTTGGAGCTTAAGCCTTCATTAAGGTATCCATCTATTTTGAGAAGGCATCTATCTTATTCTCCATGGTTGAGTTGGTCTATATTTAATGTACCCCAGTCGATTTCTTCTGAATGTGACGATCATCGGTGGCATCTAAATATATATTGGATGCCATGCTTTCGATGATGTTCCAAACTTCATGGGGAGGCTTTTGTATCATGACTCCTCCACAAGCTACACTAATGTTCATCCTATGAAGGGAAGATAATCCTCCATAGAAATAATGCACCAATTTGCCTATTGAAAACACATGATGAGGGCATTTCTATAACAACTCATGAATCGCTCAAAAGCCTGTGAACAAGGATTCTTGCTCAAATTGAGTGAAGTTCATGATATCCTTTTACAGTTTATCTGTGCGAACAGGTGGGAAATATTTTGTCAAGAATTTACTAGAATATTGGGCCCAACTTTTGATAGTGTTGTTATAAAGAAAGGCTAGCTATGTCGCTGCTCGATCCCTCAATGAGAAGGGAAACAAACAAAGTCGGGCAACCTCCATGAAAGCAACATCTGTGTATCTGATGGTAGAAGTGACTCGGAGAAACTTTTGTAGGTGGTTTAAGGGATCTTCAATGGCTGACCCCCCCAAACTGACCTTCATTTGCACCATCGAAATTTGTGCAGGCCTCAATTCGAAAATTGCCCCATCTATTAAGGGAGGGGGATGGATACTACGTGACACCGCAATCAATATATGGGATAAAGTACTGCTCCATGGTCTCTAGCACCTCTCTTTCGTCAGCCATCCTTACTTCTTGCTCTCTCTTCTCTTTCCTGTTCCTACAGTAATGTCTCTCAACCTCAGGTATTATTATCAAAGGAGGTTTCCAAGAGCATGTTAGCATAAACAGAAACTGATAGAGATAGTTAGTAACTTGATACAACAATTATTGCAAAAGAATAGAAAGAAAAGTAAACAAACAAATTTATTCACAATGTTAGCATATTTAAACACTTAAACTTCTCGAGTAACGATCACAACAACAATCCCCGACAACAGTGCCAAAAACTTGATGCGTAAATTAAACTCGCTTAAGGGCAAGTGTACCCTACACAATAGTAACAATGGACCTAAGTCCAGATATCGTACCTAAAAGACTGATGGTAATTTTTTACTGAGAAGTTTAAGAATTTAAATAGAGTTTTTCTTATAATTCAATTTGATTGTTTGAGAAATGCACAAAGTAGAATGTTAAGTGATTGTAATGGAAGTGAAATAATTAAAACCTAGGGTTATGGTTTCATTAATAATTAGATTCCTCTGAACCCCCAATTTAAAACCTAATTCATGTTAATCACTAACTCGATTTAAATTAGACAATTACTATGATCAAAAGAATTGTCCCTATTCCTAAAACACAACCCCAATTGATCATAGAAGGTTTTCAACTTTAGAAAAGCATTAAGAACAATCAATTAGTCAGAAGAATAGAAATTAAGAATGATCATACAAAATTCCTAAACTCAACTAGAGTGAAAGTCTAGTGTTTATCGTTAATGATCATAAGCAATAAACTGATTCAATTCAAGTTTAAGATGGCCATTCCTTAAACAGGAATTAAGGAACATGCAGTAGTTTAATTAACAAAATGAATTAGAGAATTGGGGATTCAGGATCATCAATTATTAACTACATCACAACCCCTGATTTAAAAGTTAGCTACTCATTATTAGAGGAGAACACAATATATATTATAACTTATAAGAAAAACAGAAAGGAAGAGAGTTTTACAAGAAAATGGTGATTCTTGATATCCAGTAGCAATTACAATTAGAAAACATAGAAAAAGATATGTCTTTTTGGCTGTCTGACGTTCTTATAAATAAAAGAAAAGATTAGCACGGTTGTGCTACATACTAACTGATTAGAATTGGGATCAACACAACTGTGTTGATAGTTACCACAGCCGTGATGATCATAAAATTGAGAAACTTCAGTTAGCATGGTCGTGGTGCTGGCCGTGCTGCAAGATGACCACAGTCGTGTTAAAGAATGAGCACCTAATCCCTCGTTTTGACCTTTTTTCAACTCCTTTCCTTAATTCTCAAATTCCTACACACTTAGAACATAAAGTGAAGTTTGCCAATACAAAAGTGATTGAATTCAGTTGAAAACATGGCAATAATCACCCTGGAATTAATACCAAAAAATGGCTTATCAATCATCTACAATGGAGATGAAATATCTAGCACCTCCCTTAGATTCAACCTTTGTTGGTCCCCATAAGTCAAAATGGACATAGTCGAAAATGGCCCTAGAAGAGTGAATACTAGTACCAAATTTGGACTTGTGAGCTTTGCCATAGACACAATGCCTGTAGAATTCTAGCTTCTCCAAATTAACTTTTCCTAGCAAACCTTGTTTGCTCAATTCCGACAATCCCTTCTCACTAACATGGCCTAGCCTCATGTACCATAGCATAACTTTGGACACTACCTTATCCTCCACTAATGAGGCAGACCCTATCACAGTGACTTCATCTAAAGAATAAAGACTGTTCCATTTAATTCCCTTCATAACAACATTTGACCCTTTCATGATTTTCAGTTTTCCCTTTTCCCCATTAAAAGAATAACCACTATTGTCAAACATACCTAGAGAAATCAAATTCCTTTTCAGTTTAAGAACATACCTGACTTCAACTAGTATTCTTTCAATTCTATCATGCAATTCAAGCCTGATCGAGCCAATGCCAATCACCCTGCATGATCTGTTGTTTCCCAAAAGCACTGAACCACCTTGATGATCTTCATAGGTCTTGAACTACTCCCTCCTTGGTGTCATATGGTAAGAATACCCTGAATCCAGGATCCATTCTTCACCAACTTCCTTGGTAGTTACATTTAATACCTCTACACTTTCATACCCATCAGCCATGGCAGTGTTTCCCTGATCATGAGATTTTTCTTTATCTTTCCTTTTTGGACAGTTTCTTTTGAAGTGACCCTCCTTGTTACACAAATAACACACTTTCTTGTTCATCCAATTTTGTTGTGGCTTGTTCTTTCCCTTTTCTCTCTTTTGAAACTTCTTCTTGTCAAACTTTCCCTGTCAAGCTCTCAACTCCTTCCCATCAGTCTTCTTGGTTAGTTCTTTAAAGGCCAAGGCAGTTTGAACTTCTTCCATGGTTAGTGAGTCCCTTCTGAACATCATGGTGTCAACAAAATGTTCATAGGATTTTGGAAGAGAATTGAGAAGAATGATGGCTTGGTCTTCTTCATCAATAGTGACCTCTATGTTCTCTAGGTTGATGATCAGCTTATTGAAATCATCAATGTGATCTACGATCAATTTGCTTGTGCCATTTGAAAATTATGTAGCCTTTTCTTCAAGATCAACCTGTTGGCCAATGATTTTGTCATGTAGAGATTCTCAAGCTTGCACCATACAACAGTAGCAGATGTTTCCTTGGATACTTCTCTAAGAACCCAATCTCTAAGACTTAGAATTATGGAGTTGTATGCTTTGGTGAGGATGGTCTTCTTCTCACCATCAGACATCTTTTCTGCAAATAGCTTATCTCCATCCAATGCCAGATCAAGGCCTTGAGTCACTAACAAGCCCTCATCTTCATTCTCCAAATCCCAAAATCATTCTTGCTTGTGAATTTCTCCAGATCGAACTTTGCAGCAACCATTCTTCCTTGTTGAACTTGGCTATATGATACCACTTGTAGAGATTGGACCTTCTCTAGATCTCAACAAACCAAAAGACTTCAAAAACTTGATACAAAAACTACCTATTGATGAATGCTACTTACAGCATGAATACTAAGAATAGAAAACATTTTCAACATTGAAAAGAGTCATAAACCATAAACACTAATTTTTTGATTATCGACCCAACCCCAAATGGTTGAGAGTTTTAACACGTTATACAACTTGAGGCACCAAAATAGAATTGGATGTAGTTATACAATTTGCTGTCAAATATAACAGCATTGAACTATCTACCTAACAAACTAACCGACTTAACAGAATCCTATCTCTTTAATTGAAAGCTATCTCACCAAGTTAATACAACAGTTTATGAGAGACAATTCTTACCACAAAAATATACAAAGTTCGAATCATTACTTCATTAGTATAATACAACAACTGAGTATTATGAGTTCAATCAGCAAAATACGAGAGAGCACAAGAAACTACCACCAGACACATCGATATGTGACATGCATCTGGGTGATTTCACCACTAAAGGTAACATGTTAAGGGTCTGTTTGGACACACTACTACTCTAGAAGTACTTATAAGAAAAGAAAATATGAAGAAAATAACGAAATTAACTTTTCTAGAAGTTGACATTGTCTTCTTTAATAACTAATTTGTAGAAGTCACGCATTTTTTAGATGAAATTATATAAGAAAGCTTCCACTAATTAACTATTAGAAAAGACAATTTTAATTTCTAGAAAAGTTAATTTCATTTTTTCTTCATATTTTCTTCTACTAGAAGTCTTTCTAGAATAGCGTGTTTAAACATGTCCTAACTATACTTGGCTCCTCTGAAGTCCACAATATCTTGCAATTGCATCTGTCTGTGGCATGTGTGGAAGCTTAAAACAACAAAAATTGATATAAGAATACTTTGTCTTGGAATATGAACATTAATGCTGAAATTTAAGATTCATGCAATATATACAAGTTATATAGTAGTATGTTCTGAAGTTCAAAATATCACACAAATGACACAATTGCATCTGTCTGTAGTGCATGGAGAAGCTTAGAACAACAAAACTTTTTTTTTTATTGGAATATGAAAAATAAAGCTGAAATTTAAGAATATTCATGGGATACAAATTATACTATAAATATGTATAGATGTAATGTAATAGAAAAATGAATATAAAATCTGAGTATTTGATACCGCTACTGCTTAATTAATCTGTGAAAAGCAGGGATGGATTCAAACTCAGATATGTAGTAAGTCCTTGGCCTACCTCCGATCCCAAACTCACCATGTCGTCTATTAATATTATACTCTCTTGAGTCCTATTTATGTGACATTGTTAATTAATTTACTCTTATTATAAAAATTAGTTAAATTTAGATATTAGCATTAAATTTGTGTGTAACTATAATGTTCTTCTAAATTTAAATTTGTCCTTAACTTTATTTGGAGTCAATTTATCTTTTTTCGTCTCCATAAGAAACAGAAAAGGATAATTCAACACAATTTATTCAAAAAATAATTAATGAACAAGACAATTGAAATGAAGTCTTAAAAAAAATTGTCTTATAAAAAAAAGGGAGTATTAAACATTGGTTATGATTTTTATTTTATTTTCATATTCAATAAAATAAAAATCATTTACTTAATACTTAAATAATTTAAATTATAACAATTGTGAAAGAATAATGCTAAAATTATACATTTAATTAAAATTTAACTCAATTGTTAAATTTTTTTAGGCTTAATTGCAATTTTCATCCTCCTGGTTTTCTCAAATGGCGATTTTCATCCCATTGTTTTTAAAGTGAACAATTGGGTCCCCTAGTTTCAAAAACACACAAATTTGGTCCTTCCGTCTATTTTAAAAGGGTTGACCATTAGTTTTAATGTTGATTCTATTTACTTAATATTTTTTAATTAACAATAATGACCAATGACCAATTTAGTTGCAATTTTCATCCTTCTTGTTTTAAAAACTAACAATTTTCATCCTCTTGTTTTAAAAACTAGCGATTTTCATCCCCAAACTGGCTATTTTCATCTCCAAATTTTGTAATTGTTATTGTTAAATTTTTTTTTACATTATCTTACCTTACCTTACATAAAAAAATGTTACTAATGTCAATTTTTAAATAAAAATCTTCAATGGAACAAAATATGAATATAAACGAATACCAAATAGATGAAATCAAATTGGATATAATATTAATATTTGAAACGAAGAATGCTCTATAGGCATTTGTAATAATCCATAATCATATCTCATAAGTTTCTAAAAAAAAAGTATATGTAGTAATCCAAAACCATAATACATAATCACAACCCATAAGTTTCTACCAAAAAGGCTTATATTCCAAAAAGGTATATTTAAGCTTGATACATTCAAAATACATAATCATACCCAAAAAACATAATCAAATTCAAAATGCAAATAAGTCTCTATTCAGGGGTTCATTTCACATCCTAGACTTATGATTGTTGGGTCTATGGTGCAAAAGTTGAAACATTAGTTGATGTGGTGGTTGATGTAATTGTTGGTGAGACTTGCCTTAATGGAGGTGCAATTGTTGATGCACGTACACTGAACCGAGTTGTTCTAGGTGAAACACAAGCAGATGATCGAGTTGTTCCATGTGATGATGTAGATGTTTCTCCAAGTCCGGACTTAAAATTTGTGGTCATCTTTGATTTCTACAATATAAAACAACTAAGTTACGAAATTGAATATATACATGAAATTCTTAAATGTGAATTACTAAACCTTTGTTGTTGTAGATGAAGTTGTTGCATTCTTCATTGAAGTCTTCCTTTTCAAGTCCTGAAATATTGGTCAAATTTAAATCAACATTAAATATCAGTTAAAAAATAATTATACATATAACTAAATTAAATTATTTGTTACCTTGTTTCCTCCTTTAGGAATCTCTCGATCAGCCTTGGTTTTACCTTTACATGTCCTCTTATTTTGACCAACATTTCCACAGTTCTTACACACAACAGATAGTTGATGTGTTGCTAACTTGCACTTATCTTTTGGCTCATCATTTGCTTTGTTCCTCATTTTCTTTGATCTTCCAAGTGCTCTTCTTATATTTGAGGAGTGTATTGGTGGAAGGTTGTTCTCAGGCCAATTATCTAGATCATTACTTGCCTAGATGTAAAAAGTATAAGTTGCCAAATAAGTCATTCTCCTGCACATAAATTTACAACCACTTTGAGATGACTCTAAGACACTTATAAATGATTGTAAGACACGTATATAATTACCTATAACAATCTGCCACGTACGCTTCAAGTTGGTAATTGTTGTGCCACAAGCATGCAACACCATGACAACAAGGAATGCCAGCTAATTCCCATTTTTTGCAACTACAATTTATTTTGTTTATATTCACCATATATTTTTGAAAGTTTTTAGACACTTCAAACATTGAGTATTCATCATCACCACACCATTGTGGAGTCCACCCTTTTGCCTCTTTTTTTATCCCTTCATATATCAATTGTATTTTTGGACAGATTGGACCATTATATCTGATCATCAATTCCCTTTGACTCATAATTCTCTTCATCAAATATACCTTCATCCCGTTGATAATGGGCTTGTTCCTTAATTCTAAGATACATTTGTTAAAGCCTCACACATGTTATTTACCTACAGATCACAATAAATTATAGAAGCATGAAGACATAAAAGTTAGGCATTGTAGTAAATAACATGTAGAAATTCTACTATTGATTTCCTAATTCAACATGTAAAAATTCTACTATTGATTTCTTAATTCAACAAAAATTATAAAATTTACGCATTAAATTATCTTAAAGTGCTAAACAAATGTATTATAAGAATATTATGTTTTCTTTTTATTGAGTACTTGCCTACATATCACATTGAGTACTTGTTTCATATGCTGACTTAGTCCATGAAGATGCATCTAGATGATCCAATTCCTTCCAGGCACTCTCATCGATCTCTTTCAGCTTTTGCATAATTCTCTTAAATTGTGGAACGGTTGTGGCTCTTGTAGCTTGCCACATTAGCTCCTTTAAGTTTGCCCCAGGGTGCCTCTTTCTAAAGTTACTATACAAGTGTCTCACACATACACGATGTTCAATATATTGACCAAGCTCCTTAATGACATTCAGCAATCCCTACAAAAAAAAAAAAAGAATTAAACAAATCCATCAAAGCTAACAAAACAACTAAAAAAAAAAATTTAGATTAAGCCAACCTTTTGTTGATAAAAAATGAAAGCCCATTTTTTCCTCTCAAGACCATTCAAGTCTAATAATAACAAACACATAAACCATGACCAAGATTCTGTGGTTTCTACCTCCACTGCAATATATGCAATAGGCAACATTTGGTTATTGCCATCTTTCCCTACAGATGTTAATAGATGACCACCATAATCACCTTTCAAAAAGCATCCGTCCAATCCAATCAGAGGCCTACATGTTGTTACAAAGGTAACCTTACATGCCTCAAGACATACATAGAATCTTTCAAAAACTGGACCATTATTACTCATGGTACTTTGAATTATAACAGTACTATTTTTGTTTGATATTAGCAATTCATCAACATACCTTCTTAAGTTGTGGTATTGCATTCAAATGGCACCTTGAATCTTCTCAAGAGCTCTACACTTGGCTCTGTAAACTTGATGGGTAGACAATTTACAACCCCATATCTCTAGGGCCATAGCAATCAACTCCCCTCTCTTCATATTTGGTGTATGCCTTAATAAACTCATGAATTTTTCACTTAACCACTCTATAGTCACCTATCTATTTCTTATGGTCCTAAAGCATGTGTGATCATTTCTGAAAGTTACCACTTGCCAATGATTCCTCTAATCTGTCTTGCTAATCCTTAAGTGAAATGGACAGCCATGCATGCACTTCACCACATATCTCTTCATATCATTGTACCTAACAAACAAATTCTTCTTATTCACCATTGCAAATGTTTTCACAACTTCTTTGACCTCTTGTTTGGTATTAAATATTAGCCCCTTCTCAAAACAGATTTGTGTATCATCTTCAAGCTTTCTAAACCTAGGAAAATGGTTTGTCTTTGCCCTTTCATCCTCACTCCCTGGTGGGGTCTCCAGCACACCACTATGACCATCCTTATCATTAAAATTAGCGACTGTTGCTGGTTCTTCATTTCTAGTGAATGATGCATCAAAAACCCAAGTGCTAGGAAATACTTCTTCATGTACAAGAGGAGGGCCACATATAACAAAAACATTTGGATCCAACACACTTGTCCAATCATAATTCTCTTCAAAGTCACTATCATCTAATGATGTATAGTCACTTTCAAACTCGTCTTCACCATCATAGTCCTCATCTTCACTATCTGAATCAACAATTACATCATCATCATCCTTTTCTAGAGGAGGATCAATAGCATGATCCACATAGATTTCAACAGCATCAAACCCTTTACTATCAATAGCTAGTTGCAGCACATCATCATCACAGTTTAATGGCCTGAGTCCATCACTTAAAGCATATCTTGGATGTCAATACCATAAACATTTGAAATTTTTGCATCCTTTAATGTCAACCAACTTTCTGATGTCAATATACGACATTTCATCCACATCCCAGCTCCATTGTTCTTCAACAAAAGATCCCTTCATATAAATGGTATTGGGATAATAAAAAAAAAACCTAGAATGATGTATACAAAGCCTTACTTTCTGCATTTCAGTGGGCCTAAAAAGAAAGGAAAACAACAACCATAAAACAACATTACATCAAAGCAAAGACTTCTTGCAATTAATTAATCTCTCTTGCCTCAATTGGAATATTAGACAAATGCAAGCCCCAAATATTAACATAAAACACTTTTACTAGTCAATGTCCCTACCATGGTCAGTATACCCCATGAGTTTCACTATTAAATTGTAAACACCGAACCACATGCAATAAAAAAATACAAACAGTGGTCCACCACATTCAATAAAAAAATGCATAGATCAATACAAAATTTCAAAGAATGGACAACCACATTTAATAAATAAATGCTTTGCACAACCAGAGAAGTTCACTTTTAAGTAAATACTCGGAATCTGACCTCGCACAATAAACAAGTTCTTGATTCTTGCTTTCGATGTTGGTTGCGTGAGCCATCAAAGTTGAAGAGAAAGCACCGCGGAAGAGTATAGTGTCACAGAGGGTACGCACGTCACAGAGAAGATGAGACGTGGTCATTGCAGAGAAGATGAAGCGAGGAGGTCGTGCGCGGATGGGGCGAGTGGAGGTCCCTGGTCGTGAGCAGAGGTGGGTCGCGTGTGGAGGTCGTGGGTTACGCGTGGAGTGCCCTGGCTTGCAACGGTCGCAATCAGAGGTGGCATGAAGGGAGGTCACACAAGTGCACAGAGGGACACTGGAGGAGATAAGCACGAAGGTGAAGAAGAGAAGCGTTTCAAGGAAGGGAAAAAAATTAGTATTTTGGGCAAAAGGGTGAGGGATAAGAGTTTTGGGCCATTATTCATAATTCAAAAAATTATCGGTAATTACTGTTAATTCTAAAAATTAAATAATAAAACCAACGTTAAAACCAATGGTCAACCCTTTTAAAATAGACGGAATGACCAAATTTGTGTGTTTTTAAACTAAAGGACCCAATTGTTCACTTTAAAAACAAGGGATGAAAATCATCATTTGAGAAAACCAGGGAGATGAAAATTGCAATTAAGCCTTTTTTTATTTTAAGATCTTTGTCATTTATTAATATTTACATTTTATTTTTCATTAAAATATAATTAATAATTTAATATACAAATAAATTAATCTTTTTAAAAAAAAAAAAAAAAAATGAAGCAATTAGCAAGTTACCCAAATTTCACTTCTTAAATTCTGTTCTGAAATTAGTTCTGAGCCTTTGCTATTGATTATCTGTTCTGAGCATATTTATGCTATTTTAACTTAAATACTTTGATCAAACATTAAAAATTTAATTGAGTGATGAACTTAAAAGGTTTTATGATAATTAAAATTAGGATTTTGGATCTTACAATCCATCAGCTTCGAAGCAGCTACCTGAAATTACATAATTCCATCATATCCTGGAGTTATGAAAAGAACAACATGCAACCAACATAGCAAAATCCAAAAAAGGAAGCAAGGTACATCAGTACAGCATAGTATTTTATAAATACAAACAACATCTATTGCTAATTCTTGGAAATAAAAAAGTGAAGCAATTATCTCCTATTACGTATTATATATTACTCATCACTAATCCCTTATATTGAAATCCATGGATTGCATATAACTGTCTTGCAAATTTAGGACCATATCCATCCTAGAAACCTACAATAGTCCAACCAGCATAGGGAACAGTTGTGTTATAGGTGAGACACATAAAATAAAATGCATATGTAAACTATTTATTAACCTAATCGTACAACATAAAAGTTGTCTTAAACATGGTAATAATCATTAACACAAGTAAACATCCACATAACATGTATGTGCCCAATCTTGCTTAAAAATACTGAAAGAAGCATAACGGTTATATTAAATAAATTTTCATCATACCTTGCTCTTCCATATAAAATCCAAAAGAGTTGTCTCCCAATTGATCACACAAAAAAATATTAGAAAATAGAGGGGATTAAGGTAAAAATCAGAGATAAATGAAAAGTACAGAGTGACACCACTTACCTTTCCATGATCTATATGGTCCATAATAGTAATAACGTGGAGCCTATCTTTGAGTTTGTCAAGGTCATCTTCGTCAAGAATTGCCATTTTCTTTGCTAACCCTTCAACTTTGACTGTTTCTGCAGCTAGGACTTCCACATTATACTCTTTACAAATCATCTTTACCATATCTTTGTTTATTGTTTGTACCCCATCTGGTTTAATTCCCTTAGAGTACATTGAACTAATCATGCTTTAGAAAAAGAAAAATGCAGTTGAGAAGAAACTATCTTTTTATTAGTTTTAATTTGTTTTACCAAATCAGCTTTGACTATACTATATTTGTGCTGATATTGATGTCAGCACACTATTAATACATGTGTAGTGAATTTACTCTGGAAGGAAAAAGACTAAAATAAAGGGTATTCAAGAGACTCTCCACTCTCTCAATTTTCTCCATATATCCCTCTAATTATTAAACCTAGTTAATGGGTAAAATATATAGAGGGAGGTGCCAATTGGCAATTGCCATTATGATATCTTGTTGTATTAAATTTTACTATTAAACAGAGCTGTGCTATTAGCTCAAAATTATTCTAGTTTAGAGAGGGTAAAGATTTTGAGTGAATTGAAAAAAAAAAAAAAGCATGTTTTTTAAATGGGAATGCATAAATGGGAAGTATAAATGGACCCAAGTTATCTCTAGTGTTTAAAATGTAGCATATGTCACATGGTTTAACTAAATAAGGTTGTGGAAGAGTAATTTTCAAAACAATTCTATGTTTAAAAATGTATGTTAGGCAACACACAACATAAAAATAGAAAACTATAATTAGAAAACTAATATGTTTTCCCTTGCTTGTATAAATTGGTGGAGGACTTTGTCAACCGAGAAGAATATTAGATAGGTTGTCATAGCTAGCAAATATGTTAGATTTCTAATTAAATAAAAAGGTTATAACAGATAAACTCTAAGCCATAAAAGAAACTCTTTCTAACCATGTGTGGAGGTGAAAAGTAATCAAGTAATGATATGACCTAACATATAGGTAAATAATTCATGCATTAAAAAAAAATGAAACTGTTAATATTATTTGTTTAAGATTTTGTTACTTTTAGTTGCTAAATGACATAGAATTTATATATGCCATTCCTGGAGCTTAGGCTATTGGAGAGGAGGCGGTGGAAGGAGAGGGTTGGCAATGGGGTCATGGAGGGGAGGGTGGCGACGCACGTAGTGGTTGGAGAGGGCGGAGGAGAGGTTGAGGGATGGCAAAAGGTTGAAGATGGTAGTTGTAACATCCCAATTTTTATTCCTTAATTATATAAATATAAATATTATTATTATTATTATAATTATAATTATTATTAAATATTATATTTGTGTTAGTTTTAATTAAATAAATAATTTAAGAATATGTTTTGAGTTTGAAGTGAGAGAATTGATTTTTAGAAGGTAAAAAGGATTTTAAGAACTAAATTGTGTGTTGGGTTTTATGCTCCGTAAGTCCATCTGTCTTTCAAAAACTATCAAAGTGATTCTTAAAACATAGTCTTTTCTCTTCCTCTCTTTTTGGGGAATTGCGCCATTGGGTTTTTGGGAAGCATAAATCACAAAGTTAATCTGTATATTATCATTTAAATTCAATTGAAGTTTCATTTGTGAAACGCCTTGTTTGTATTCCCTAATTCATGTATATATAAATATAAAATATTATTTTATATTAGTAATTGGGATAATTTGATTAAGTGCATATGACTATTATGATACATTTGATCTGAGTAAAGTGTGTGTGATCAAGAGACCAGTGATGTACGTGTGAGTGCTAAGTAAATAAGACCAAACTTATGTAAAGTTGGATCTCCTTGTCATAAGTTAAATAAAATCATGAGCATATGTGTGAATCATGTGTCAACATAGTATTTAGGTGTTTTGAAAGTATGTTTATGCACTTGGGGGTGTTATCTGGTGTGAAATCTCCTTTAAGCTCATGCTGATCACATGAATTGGAGTATCCTTGCAAAGCTGGATACCCATGGTGTGGCTATTTGTCAACTACATGTACTCCTAGGCTAGATTCATAAAAGAGTGTCACCTTGGGAGAGTGTTAGTGTCAAATGTCCATGGTGTGGTTATTCGTCAACTGCATGTACTCTTAGTCTATTTTCATCAATGTAGTGATGAGTACCACATGCATATGGAACATAAGTTAGTCAAGCATGCATTGCATGTGTATCAATGTAATAAGAATGTACATTATTGCAGTGTGAATAAAGTGTGAAGTTTTCTATATCTTGCCTTATAAATCATGTGACTCTTTTATTTTTATGAAAGACACTCTTTTATTTATATGAAAGACACTTTGAAAATATATTTGAAAAGGATTATATTTTAAAGTCCATTATAAATGTATGTGTCTCGAAATAATATGATGTTATAATTGGTATCAGAGCAAGTCGATTCTTTCGGCCAGTGTGTTGTGTGTTTGCCATGCTTTTGGTGCGTACTTTATGTTGTTGTTTGTCATAGTTTGTCTTTCTCAATTGTTTTTGTATCTTATTTGTCTTATTTTTTTGTCAATGTAAGAACCTGTGTGTTATATGTATCCTATATTTTCCTATGCTTTTCTTTGTGTGATTTTTTTACTTAAAGTATTTTTAATGTTTTGTGAGTTCATGATGCCATAAATACTATGTTCTTTATCATGAATTATTGAGACTAACCGACTTAATATTGTATGCTTCTTCTTCTTTTACTCATTTTTAATCAAAATAGTCATCTATTTTGGCTTGTTTTCCTCCCAATGCTAATGGGTTTGTTGAAAACTTTGATTTTTGGTGGATTGAGAGGTGTGTCTGAACCTTCTTTGATTTGTTTTTCTGTTTCATTGGAGATGTATTTTTTTATTTTTATAAAAGAGATTGATTTTCTTATGATGCTTCTTGTGTTTCCTGGATTGGAATATCCTTCCAAAATGATTTATCTATGGTAGTGATGCAAAAAAAAAATCAATATAAGTTGAAGTTTTGTTCTTGGATGAATATTTTACCACATTTGATTTCCATGGAGTTATTGGTTGGATCATTGATGGTTAATGTGTTTGATGTGTGTCTTCTTTTTGTACAATGTTAGTTAATGGCAAAGCTTCTTGTTTCACAATTATGACATGTAGAGTCTTGCATTACCAATGTTTTCATGACATGAGAATGTGGTTGTCAGAAACAGTGGTTTGCCAATTGGTACATCATGATTTTTCTTTTTGGATGTGGGGTTGATGGCTCATTTTCCTTTCTCAGTTATGGAAATCTGATCTTGCTGCCATGAGAGCTTTGTTCTTACTACCACTGAATTTGTACTGTTATAAAATTTTGTTTTTGCTGCTATTAGAATTATGTCTCAACTGCCATGGAAATTAGATTTTTTCTAATGAGTTAGATTCTTAATTTGCTGCTATGAATCACTATTTCAACTACTATTAGATGTCTATTTTACTGTTATTAAATCACTAAGCTGTTATTGGTCGCATGTGTTGCTGACTTTAGATTCTGATTTCAACTGCCATTGGATGTTAATTTGTTTGCTGCCATAGAATCTGCTATCATAGAACCTTAATTTTGCTGCCATAGAATCTTAATTTTGGCTGCTATTAAACTTGTTTCAGCTACTCTTTAAACTCTGATTTTAGTTACTCCTTGAACTCTAATTTTAGCTGCCATAGAACTTTTGTTTTGCTGCCATTGGATACCATTTTCTGCTATTTGTGAATTATGTTCCAGCTGCTATCAAGTCAATGACTTTCTACCTTAAAATTGCTAATTTTGGCTGCTACTAAAATCTATTTCAGTCACTATTTGATATTGTAATTTTGCTAACATGAAATTTCTATTTTATTGTTATTGAATTTCATATCTTACTGCCATTGAACTCATGCTTGACTGTCCTTACAATTCTGAATTCCACGTTTATTGAATTACATATTTTACTCCATTGAACTCATGTTTAATCATTTTTAGATTTTGTTTTATTGTTATTAAAATTCATATTTTGCTACCATTGAGATTGCCAATGTTAGCTGCTATCAAAAATCTATTTATGCTGTCATGTGATATTCTAATTTCGCTAGCATGAAATTTATGGTTAAGTGTAATGAGAACTTATGCATACTACCATTGAGTTTATGCTTACTATTTTGGAATATTGCTCTACTGTCATGATATCTCTGTTTTACATTCCTGAAATTATGTTTTGCTACTACAGAGCTATGCCTTAACTGTTCTATTTTATGTTATTTTAAGTTGTGAAATTTTAATACTAGGAATGTCCTCTGCTGTTGTGTTATTCTGGAAACTTTAATGCTTTCAATTGTTAATTTTCTTCTACTGTTAGTCTTGAGATTTTTCTGTTATGAAGGTTACTTTTCTTGTTGCATATTAGTCCCAATTTTTACTGATATGTAGTTTGGTTTTCTATTGCATATTAGTGCTAATTTTTACTGGTATAAAGGTTGTTGATGTTGTGATTATTTTGCATATTAGTCCTAATTTAAAGTTAAGTTTTATGTTGGATATTAATCCTAACTGCTGATTTAAAATGGAACACTTTGTTGCTGATTCAATCTTAGTTTAATTGATATAAAGTGTAATTTCTGTTATGGTTTAGTCCTAATTTGTTTTGAGATGAAACTTAAATTCTATAGGTGTTTTCAGTTCTGATTTTACTAATGTGAACTCTTGTTTGTTACATTTTGATGATTATTATTCTTGTCATGGTGGAATTCATACTTTTGTTGTTATTGAGCTTGTGTTTGGCTATTTTAGAATTTTATTTTACTATCATAAATTTTGCTTATGCTATCATTAACTTTGAGTTTGAGCGTATCGGAATTTCACTTGAAGGTGAGAAATTCTATGGTTTGATAAAATCCTATTTATGAAGTGATGGTGAATTATGGTGTGTATCCGTGGGTATGTGTGGATGAAATTTGTTTTTTTTCCTGACTATAGAATGCTTATTTCTCGTGTTATAGTGAATTTCTTTATGTTGCCTCACATTAACAATTGCAGCGAGATTTATATGCTTACATGTATTTGGCATGATATATAAGGATGCATGTTAGTGACATGATTATCTAATATATGTAGCATGTGTCATGCTATAGCTGTAGCATTTTCTTTATATTGTATTTTTTTTAATTATGATTTTTTTTATTTTGTATTGATGGGTAATGGATAAGAGAGAGAAATTTTAAGTTCAAACATAATCTTAAAAGAATTGGGTACTAGTGTCAAGGTGATAAAAATTTGGGATAGGTCGATGGAGGAGTTGAGCACATGGTTAACTACCTCTATGGGTAACTATAGTAGGAAGGATTGTTAAATCCAAGGCCATGTGTTTACATTTGTGTCTAGCATAGTTCGACCTTGATTTTCGAGGATGAAATTTTTTTAAGGAGGATAGAATTATAACATTCCAATTTTTATTCTTTAATTATATAAATATTATTATTATTATTAAATATTATATTTGTGTTAGTTTTAATTAAATAAATAATTTAAGAATATGTTTTGGGTTTGAAGTGAGAGAATTGGTTTTTAGAAGGTAAAAATGATTTTAAGAACTAAATTGTGTGTTGGGCTTTATGCTCCACAAGTCCATCTGTCTTTCAAAAACTGTCAAAGAAGAATGACCATTGCTTATGATTATGGTCAGGGATAGTGGGGTTAATCCTAAACCCTAATTGATTGTGTATTCTTTACGTTTAATCTATATATTATCATTTAAATTCAATTGAAGTTTCATTTGTGAAGCACCTTGTTTGTATTCCCTAATTCATGTATATATAAATATAAAATATTATTTTATATTAGTAATTGGGATAATTTGATTAAATGCATATGACTATTATGATACATTTGATTTGAGTAAAGTGTGTGATCAAGAGACCAATGGTGTACCTGTGAGTGCTAAGTAAATAAGGACCAAATTTATGTAAGGTTGGATGCTCCTTGTCATAAGTTAAATAAAATCATGAGCATATGTGTGAATCATGTGTCAACATGATATTTAGGTGTTTTGAAAGTATGTTTATGGACTTGGGGGTGTTATCTGGTGTGAAATGTCCCTTAAGCTCATGTTGATCACATGAGTTGGAGTATCCTTGCAAAATTGGATAACCCTAATGCACTAGAAAGGGTGTTCTCCTAGTGAGAGTGTTAGTGTCGAATGCTCATGGTGCGGCTATTCGTCGACTGCATATACTCTTAGGCTAGATTCATAAAAGAGTGTCACCTTGGAGAGAGTGTTGGTGTTGGATGCCCATGGTGTGGTTATTCGTCGACTGTATGTACTCCTAGTGTATTTTCATCAATGTAGTAACAGGTACCACATGCATATGGAACATAAGTTAGTCAAGCATACATTGCATGTGTATCAATGTAATAAGCGTGTACATTATTGTTGTGTGAATAAAGTGTGAAGTTTTCTATATCTTGCCTTATAAACCTTTAATTTCTTTTATGAGATATATCTCACCCCCGTCTTTTGTGTATTGTTTGTGTTTGGGCTGAATGCCGCCATTATAGCTAAAACTTGGTAAGGCTTAATAGGATCTAAATGATAATGCTGGAGAGAAGACTTGGATTCATATTTTATTTACTTTTGTTTTTCTTAGGATTTTGTATAGTATAAAACTACAATAAATCATGACATGTGTTTTATGGCTTTGGGAGTGTCAAGGCATAATTGAAACATGTTTGTCTTTCTTTTTAATAAAAGGGTTCTTGATTCATAAGTATCATGTGATTCTCTTTTATTTTTATGAAAGACACTTTGAGAATATATTTGAAAATGGTTATATTTTAAAGTCCATTATAAATGTATATGTCTCGAAATAATAGGATATTATAGTAGTGACGAAGGGAGTATATATGAGGTTGAAGGGATTCGGATCCCCTGCCGTGGTTTTTCCACTACAGGGTGTGCAGTTGCCTTTTTACTCACAAGTATTTTTTTTACTTTTTTATTAATTTTTATTCATTAGTTTAAAAAAAGTATGGTTAATATTAACGCTTTACAGCCTGTAATGGTTTTTCTAGTGTAGCTTATCCAAATCCGAGGGTAAAGATAGTGATTTTTATTTTTTAAAATAAAATAAAGATAATGACAATTTTTAACTATTTTAAATTAATTATTTTATACGACTAAAATATAGTTTAAAGTATGAAAATATGACTAAAACATAACTTAAATATCAAAATGACACTTTTAAAATATTATGTATCAAAATATGACTAAAACATAGTTTAAAGTACCAATATCAAACTTTGAAAACATTATGTACTAAAACACAAAAAATATGAAATTTAATGAACTAAAAATGACATTAAGCCAATAATAAAAATAATTTTAATTTTAAAAATATTAATAAGAAAGAGAGAAGGAAATGGAAAAACAAAGAAAAAAAATATAAATTAAAAGGGTAAAATGGAAATTTAATAAAAAAATCAAAACATAATAAATATAATTGATGAAAAAAAATCTAAAAATTAGACATAATTTTAAATAAATAAAAAATAATGGAAAAATATCTAATTAATCAAATATTTTAGTATAAAAACAATTAAATAGGTGGAATCAATTTGAGATCTACTTGTTTTAATCATATTAGATCATGTTAAATTGGATTGTTTAACTCTATTTTTAGATGAGTCTTGATTTTTGGACACCCCAAATTATATTAGAACCAAGACATTTGATGATGTCTGACCCCTAATACCTTGATAGGTTTTGATGATAACAAATGTAATAATATTTAATCAACTGATGATTTCAAACTAAGTGATTTCACGAAATCAAAGTAAGAACAGATGGTAAATTCTCTCAACTTAAAACCTATGCTCTAACTGTCTGATAACTTATAATGGTTAAATCTAGCACTGAAATTTCTTATAAACAAACTAAAATAAGCTCTTAACGAATCATGGAAAGTCGACAAGCCAGACAATGTCTGATGCAAGGCCAGATGATGTTTGAGGTCAGGCTAGATGATGTTTGATGCCAAGCCAGACGATGTCTAAGACTAGAACAAACCCTGTTCCTGATTCCAAACCATAGTAAGTCAGACCAAACTATGTCTGTTAAGCCAGACACTATTTGTGCATGAACAGACATAGTAAGTCAGATCAGACTATGTCTATTAAGCCAAACATTGTTTGTGCAAAAATAGAATGAAGTCTGTCATTGTGCTAAGGAATACGTACCTTTATAATTAATTATATATGCAAATAAAGACACTTCTGTAACAAAAAGAAAGGGAGATACTCTTTGACATTACTTTCTTTAATTCCTCGTATTGCTTGTATGTCTTGTATTATGTGAAGTGTGTAGGTATAGCCAAAAGAACCAATTAGCATTGGGATGCACACTTTTAGCTAAAAGACAACTGTAACAGAGACAGAAACTTGCTCCTATCACATCAAGCACAGTCAAAGCTACTTCAAGACTCTACTGTGTGACACAACGAAAAGAAGTCTTCTCCAACATTCAAATTCATGAAACTCACTATATTAGGATGCTTCCATGCAACAAAAAAAGAGTTGTGGAAAATAGAACGAAGCAATTCAAATCAATCTAGACAGCAAGCAAAAGCACATTAAAGAAATAGCCTTGAGCACGAGCTGAGAGAAAAAGAGAAACCATCATCTACAAGCTCAAAAAGATTCAACAATTGTTTGCATCCTCTCTTTGAGAGTTATTTGAATCTTATACATAAGTTGTATAGAAAGCCAGGAGTGGCTTAGTGATAAAAGAATACTTGGGAAGTATAATCTCAGGGGGAGATTCATACTTGTAGCCATTAGTGGCATAGAGAATACTTGTAGCCAGAAGTGGCAGTGAAGAATAATTATTTTGTAATCAGTTGATTATAGTGAAACCCTTTAACAGTTGTTAAAGGAGAACTAAACGTAGCTCAGGATTGAGTAAACTAGTATAAAAACAAGCTATCATTTGTTGTCATGTGATTACACTTATTTATCTTGCCTACTGTACTCTTTTGGAAAGTCTTTCTAAGCATTGCCTTGCAAGGATATATTTGTTGATTTAAACTAACATATATCCAAGAAGACAACTTGTGAACTAATAGTACTTGCTAAAAGTTTTAACCCACTATTCAACCCCCCCATCTAATGTGTTCTTGTGTATTTCAGTTGGTATCAAGAGCTTGGTCTCTGATAACTATCTTCACAAATACAAAGCTAAAGATCTTACACAAGGATGGAAAAGGGTCTACACAAACCTCCAATCTTCAAGGGTGAAAACTTCACATATTGGAGACAAAGAATGGAGACATACTTTGAATCATGTCATATAGACATGCTGGATGTCGTAGAAAATGGAAATTATATTCCAGTTTATGATAATGAAGTTGAGATTCCAAAAGAATAATGAACTGAGGCACAGAAAAATAGATTCGTCCTCAACTCCAGAGCAAGAAATGCAATACATGCAAGCATCTCAGAAATTGAGCACAGGAAGATAAGCCAATTCAAATCTGCCAAAGACATATGGGACACATTCATAATAACCTATGAAGGGTCCTCACAAGTAAAAAGGAACAAGGTAAGCGTTCTTACCAGAGAATATGAACTCTTTGCTATGGAAGAAGATGAAACCATAGCTAATATGTTGTCTAGATTCCAAAATATTTTAAATAAGCTTCAAAACCTTGGTAAAAGTTTCAAAAATTTCGAGCATGTTCACAAAATTCTTCGCAGCTTGCCCAGACAATGGAGACCACAGGTCACAGCCATTAAATCTTCCAAAGATCTAGATTATATGTCTCTCAAAGAGCTAGTGGGAATTCTAGTGCTGCATGAGCAAGAACTACAAGGAGATGCCAAATTGAAAAAGGGCAAGTCTCTGGCTCTAAAAGCTCACAAGCCAAATCAAACAACACTTAAAAGTCATCTTCATCAAAAAGTCAGTCCTCTAGACCATCCAAAAGACACACCACTAAAGCTCTAAAGGCAGAAGAGTCAATAGTAGAGTCCACTTCCTCAAGTGAAGAAGAGTCAGAAGATGATGATGATGAGCTATCCTTCATCTCAAGAAAAATCCACAAGATATGGAAAAAGAAAGGTGGCTCAAGATGGAAGAACTACAACAAGAAATACTCAACAGATCATGAGAAGAAAGAGAAAAGTCCTATCGACTGCTATGAGTATAAGAAGCCTGGACACTTCAAGTCAAAATGTCCTAAGCTCATCAAGGGAAAAGAAAAAGTCAACAGAAGATTTCTCAAGAAAAAGAAAGGACTGATGTCCACATGGGAAGATTTAGATGACTCAACAAATGAAGAAAATTCTGAAGCATCAAATGAGGAAGCCAATCTCTGTCTGATGGCAGACACAACCTCCACATTTTCTGCATCTAATGGTGAGAATGAACCAGATAGTACTCATTCTGCGTCTGCGTTTGAGACTTCAGAAGATGAAGAACAAGAGATGTCCTTGATGGCAAGAAAGAAACACCAATCATGGTACCTGGACAGTGGCTGCTCACATCACATGACGGGCGCAAGGTCTATGTTCCTAGACCTGACACCAATGCATGGTGGTACAGTCACTTTTGGAGGTAATCAGAAAGGAAGAATTGAGGGTACTGGTAAGATAGGTATCCCTTCAAGTCTCTCCATTGAGAATGTATTATTTGTTGAAGGACTAAAACATAATTTGCTGAGCATAAGTCAATTTTGTGACAGTGGATATAATGTTTCCTTCAACAAGGAATCATGCATAGTTAAAAACTCCAATAGTTCACATCTCTTCTCTGCAAAGAGACAAGGTAATCTTTATAAGATCAAACTTGGTGAACTAAAGAATAAAAATGTATCATGTTTATTGTCTGCCAAAGAAAGCCATTGGTTATGGCATAAGAAGCTTGGCCATGCAAGCTTGAGATTAATCTCAAAGCTGCAAAGATATGGTCTCATAAGAGGATTGCCAACAATGCCATATAAGGATGACTTACTTTGTGAGGCATGTCAAAAAGGGAAACAGATGAAAACATCTTCTAAAAGTAAAAACATTATTTCCACTTCCAGATCATTAGAACTGTTACATATTGATCTCTTTGGTCCAACAAGGACAGCCTCTCTTAGAGGGAAAAGATATGGACTAGTAATAGTTGATGACTATTCTAGATGGACATGGGTTATATTCCTTACTCACAAGGATGAGGCTTTTAAGGAATTCTATAAATTCTACAAACGTGTTCAAAATGAAAAAGGAGTATGTATAACTTCTATCAGAAGTGACCATCGAGGAGAGCTCGAAAACGAAAATTTTCAAAGGTTCAGTGAAGAGAATGGAATTCTTCATAACTTCTCAACACCTAGAACACCACAACAAAATGGTGTTGTTGAGAGGAAGAATAGGTCATTACAAGAAATGGCCAGAACCATGTTGAATGATAACTTTACTCCTAAGCACTTTTGGGCAGAAGCTGTCAATACTTCCTGTTATTTGCAAAATAGAATTTATATTAGGCATATTATTAAAAAGACTCTATATCATACTTCTATCCTTTTAGATGTCAATGTTTCATCCTTAATACAAAAGATAATTTGAGTAAGTTTGATTCGAAGTGTGATACAAGCATCCTACTTGGATATTCTAAAACATCCAAGGCATATAGAATGTTTAACTCTAGAACCAAAGTTGTTGAAGAAGCCATTCATGTAAGATTTAGTGACACTCAACCTGATAGGAAACTATCAAGAGTTAAAGGACTCATTCGCAGATATCAGACTAAAAGATGCAATAACTAAGACCAGACAATCATCTAACACACCATTATCTGTGTCTAGCACAACAGCGTCTGCTCCCAGATCGTTTATTCTCCATCAAATCATCTCAGATGATGAAGAAAAAGAAGTCAGAGAACCACAAAGTAGCAACAAAATGTTGATAAAGAACCATCCTCCTTCTTAGATAATTGGAGAAGTTCGAGCTCTAGTAAAAACAAGATCATCTTTCCAACAAACAGCTCTACTGTCTGAGATAGAACCCAAGCACATTGATGATGCCATGGAAGATGAAAGATGGGTCCAAGCAATGCAAGAAGAGCTGGATCAATTTCAAAAGAATGATGTCTGGAAACTTGTGAAGCTGCCAAACAACAAGGAAGCTATTGGTGCTAAGTGGGTTCTTCAAAAACAAACTAGATGAAAATGGTAAGGTTGTGAGGAACAAGGCTAGATTAGTGGCCAAAGGTTACTCACAACAAGTATTGATTATACTAAGACATACGCTCCAGTAGCTAGACTTGAGGCAATTAGAATTTTACTTTCATTTGCTGCTCATAGAAATATGAGACTTTATCAAATGGATGTAAAATGTGCATTCCTCAATGGTGTAATTAAAGAAGAAGTTAATGTAGAACAACCCCCTAGGTTTGAGAATACTATCTTTCCAGACCATGTATTTAAATTAATTAAAGCATTGTATGGTCTTAAACAAGCTCCTAGAGCATGGTATGAAAAACTCAGTTCATTTTTAATAGAACACAATTTTATAAGAGGAAAGATAGATACTACATTGTTTCGCAAAAATTACTCTTCTGATTTTATTATTGTTCAAATCTATGTGGACGACATTATCTTTGGTGTCACTAATGAAAAACTCTGTGAAGAGTTCTCAAAATTGATGCAGACTAAATTTGAAATGAGCATGATGAGAGAACTAAAATTCTTCCTAGGATTGCAGATCAGGCGGACCAATAAAGGAATCTTCATACACAAGACCAAGTATATGAAATAACTCCTGAAAAAGTTCAAGATGGATGATGCCAAGATTATGAAGACACTAATGCATCCAACTACATCACTTGGACCTGATGAAAATTCAAGGAAAGTAGATGTTACTCAGTTCAAAGGAATGGTTAGATCACTACTCTACTTGACTACATCCAGACCAGACATAATGTTTAGTGTCTACCTCTACTCTAGATTTCAATCTGACCCAAGGGAAGTACATCTGTCTGTTGTTAAAAGAATTTTTAGATATTTAATTGGAACTTCTAATCTTGGTCTTTGGTTTAAAAGATAGAAAAAGTATAAGTTGACAGGCTATTGTGATGCGGAATATGCTGGAGACAAAATTGAAAGGAAAAGCACCAATGGAGGCTGCCACTTCATTGGAGGCAACATGGTGTCATGGCTCAGCAAGAAGCAGGGAACAATAACACTATCAACAGTAGAAGCAGAATACATCTCAGCTGCAAGTAACTGCTCTCAGATATTGTGGATCAAGAATCAACTTGAAGACTACAACATATTTGAAAGTAACATTCCTATCTTTTGTGATAATACTGTTGTTATATCTCTTTCGAAAAATCCTACTATGCACTCTAGAGCCAAGCATATAGAAATAAAACATCATTTCATAAGAGACCATGTTTAGAAGGGGACCATTAAATTGGAATTTGTCAAGATAGATGATCAGCTTGCTGATATTTTTACAAAACCCCTTACTGAAGGCAGACTGATCTTTTTGAGAGAAAAGATTAGGATGGTCTGGGTGAATTAATGTTTTATCACTGTCTACTATTCACTAGTAGAACTAAGGACACATCGTCTGGTGTGATACTTAAGTGAGGCATGTGCATACCACGTGTTTTGCGCTCAAAATATGAGCCAGACCATGTGACTTTTTAAAAAACTGTTTAGTAACTTAAGCATTTGTTTGGTTCTGAGTCATAAAAGTCTAAAATGCACATTCAAGTCTATCATAAATGTGTCGTTTCAATCATTCCCTAACTGTATCATCATATTTAATGCACACTCATTACCTATTCTAGCCTACTATTGCAAAACGTATACCCCAAGCTTTCAAAAACACTCATCTCTCTCACCCATTCTCTCTACAACCAAGAACTTCAAGAAACCCTAAACTTCAACCCTCACCATGGGCAAAGGTAATCTGATCAAGGGTTCTTCCTCCTCCCAACTACCAGCCTCACCCTTATCCTCTTAAGCTTCTGATGAGTGTCTTGTAGACGTAATGCCAGAGTCTACCATAGAGACCAACAGCTCTGCGTCCAACATTGACCCCGAGGTCACGCAAGAACGAAGACTCAACGATGTAGAAAACATTCTGATCAAGCCACAAGGTTCCTACACTAGGAACATTCACGTGGAATACTACATTGATATATCTTACCTTGAGGAACGTGGCCTTAACATCTAAAGGTATTTCAAGTTCACTAGGATCCGGGGCTACTTCAATGATCGCGAGAAGATCGCCCCTAGACTCATCAGAGAGTTTTGGACAAATGCTACAATCAAAGGAAACGAGATTGTCAACAACGTCTTCGAGTGTGAAGTTATTGTCTCTCCCTCCTCCATTGCTCAAGCCATAGGGTGCGAACTACACTCAAACTACTTCACAGAGGCATGGGACAAAGACCTTGAGAAAGGTACAGTAAAAAGGTTCATTCTTGAACCTAACTACGAGGTGGCCAAGGATGTCAAGAAGTTGCACCCAGCCAACTTCCCACCTCTGACCAAGTTGATGCTGAACATTATCAACAAGACCATCTTACACAAGATTGAGTCTAGAGATCATGTGTCTGCTCTACACAGGTTCATTCTCTACCACATCATCAGAGGGATCCCATTCAACCTTCCACACACTCTATTTTACAACCTAATCAGCCACATCCAATATTTATCAACTTCTGTGGCAACATACTACATAGCTCTGATAAACAAGATCCTTTGGAATGCTCTTTGCTACAACAAACTGTACATAGAAATCCAATCAGGAAATCTGGACGAGTTGGAGTATGTGAAAGTGGAGGGCCCATTCGTTCAATAGAGGATACTGACCTCTTCTAGTCTACTTAAATTGAACATGGGATTTGAAATCACTAAGGGATCACCTAGAAGGTTCCCTGTACTATCTGATGATGAAAATGAAGGTCAAAAGAATAAGATCTAGAAAAAGAATGGTGGAAAAGGAAAAAGCTGGATGACTTATGATGAGGCTACATCCATCCAACCCTCAGCAAGTAAAATGAGGAGGCTTGTTGTTGCGAAATAGCAAATAGTCCGAACAACACGCAAGGCTACAGCATAGTCTACTGCAGAGCCACCAGCTAAGAAGGGAAAGTAGATAGTCCAACAAGCACCACCCAGACCACCCACTCAGAGGATCAAGACAAGAGCCCAACAGAAGGATAAGGGTGTTGCCAAAATGACTGCTAAACCTCAGGTGTCTCTAAAGGAAGTAGTAGACATTGGACTAAAAGTTGTCAATGTTGCTGAGGCTGAAGAAGAAGACTCAGACGAGGGACTAGTCTTCAAGAGACCCAGAAAACCACTCAGTGCACAATAGACCACTGAGTCAGAGGGTCTAACCATCAGACCACCCAGCATCACAACTAGGAAGCTGACTGTGAAGAGAAAAATGGTGTTGGAAGAAGACACACCTGAACAGACAACCACCTCAACCACCAATCCAGGTATCAGTCTCCCTACATTCACTCTACCCACTCACCCCCACTCTACACACAAACGTCCAAGGAAAAATATTCCTCAGACAATACCAGTCTTAACCCAAACACAAGCCACAACAGACACACCGTCTATTGAACCCCTATCGTCTGTGTCACCTACACAGACTATAGTAAGCCAAACAGTTGTTGCACAGTCTGATGCCCAAGCACAAACTATGCAAGAGCCACTATTTGAACCCACTATTCAGACAGAAGATCAACCCTGCGTCTGCCCCCACTAGACAAACGATCACCCAACAGACTAAACCTACTATTCAGTCTGAGACACAGTTTGATCACACAACTCAAACTGGTGTACCTACAACATCCCCACAAACTCCACCAGACACAACCATTCCTCCCTACTAATCTCCCTCTCTAGTAACCATCCCTGAGATGTTAGACGCAATGGTCTCCTACCACCACATTGAGTCTGTCCACATCTCATATAGGTCTGATGATGAGATAGTAATACTATCTCCTGAAGCGTCTGTCGCTCCCTCATGGGATAACAGACCATTCAGTTTGGAGGACACAACCCCTCTGTCCAAGTTCAGAGAAGACACTCGTCCTCCTCCTCTTCCCTCCGGCTCCTGGCATCAGAAGATGATGCAACGCTTCTCCTTGTGCTATGTGGGAGAAAATGCTGAGTCTGCAGCGTATAGAGAAGAGACTCAGTTGGAGCTAGCTATAGAGGATTCAATGATTGTTGTGGTCAAGGAAGCACCTCTGAAGAAGCTTCCCCCTCTACAGATCGATCAAGGAATCATCCCTTACCATAGGCCAATTCACAACACTCACCTTCTGGCCACTGCTAAAGATGATGCACATCTAGCTAGAAGGCTACAAAAGGAAGAATACGCCTATGCCATCCCTCTGATGCGTCAGTTAGTGCATGAGATTGCACACTGGTACAACTGCATGAGAGAGGGATTGGACTACTTTACAATGGAACCAACCCTACAAGTTGAGCTAACAGAAGATGAGAAGAAGCAACTAGAGGCCACTATCAGAACAATGCATCGTGATGCATTGTACTATTTGTCGAGATCAACGGTCTCTATTTGACCTCCTTGGCTGATTACACGAGGAGTTAGTCCCAACCATCCAACCTTCCAGGCTACGTGTGCTGAATACAAGGCTTTATGCCACTTGAAGTTTCAAGGCACAACCCGCAAACAGTTGTATCCACCAAGCGTGCATATCTCTAAAGACACTAATATACGTGTTGCTCCAAACCATATAGTCACCAAGCTTTCAATTGTCAACCCCAACAAGTTGAAGGGGAAGAAGATTTCCCGAGCAGATAATCTTCCACAACATATACCAAACATTAAGCCTCTACCCCAACAAGAGCATGTTCTGCCACTAGAGAACATAAAAGTAGATGCTGGCATTTACTGGCAGAATGTGATGAGTATTATACTCCACACCACAGGGTCATCCAAACTTTTAGATGAAGAGAAACAAAAGATTGACACTATAGGTGAAGGCTCCTCCTGCTCCAGCAGTGTCATTCACGTGTTAGACACAGCGATAGTGCCCACTCTGCTGACCCTTCATATCCCTGGAGAGAAAGCTAAAGCTGAAAGGATGCTTACTGAGTAATATGAAGAATACAAAGTTGCTCAAGCATTGATAGCTACAGCCAAGGCAGCAGAAGAAGCAAGAATCCTAGAGGAGGCTGCCAGACTGAGAGCTATGCTAGCTGCTCAAGAAGAAGAGCAACGATTAAATGATCTAGCTCAAGAGCAAAAGGCCAAGGAAGAAAACGAGAAAAAGCTCAGGGAGTTGGCCTTGGAGCAAGAGGTTGAGGCAGCTCAAGCTGCTGCACTTGCTGCTACATAAGCTGTAGACTTGGCTGAAAAGTCTGTAAAGTCCACACTAGCCCAAGAGTGCACTGATCTAAAGTCCACTCAGTTTAGGTCAAGCACTTCAAATGTAGCTCTACCACTAAGTGCTACAGCACAATCAAACCTTCTACCTGACTTAGCTGCCCTTGAATCTACATTGGAAACCAAACTAGGATCAAGAATCTCTGCTGAGGTTGCTGCTCAAGTCGAAGCTCAACCGAATGCCAAATTGGACGAGCAAAAAGCTAGTATCATCATGGAGGTGACTCTTGCCTTCAATGCCTCTAGTACAACCATTCTTACTCCCAGACCTGTGACGACTCACGCTCCACCACCGCCATCAGAAGATCCTCTTGCAACAGAAGCTCCATCAAAAGCTAGAGAATCTTCCACCAAATAGTCAACCCCATTTTCCAAACCATGACTGTGATGGCATTTTCTACTCCATCCTCCACCTTTTTTTTGTGACAAAGGGGGAGAGAATTTTGGATGTATAGAATTTCCAAACAATGCTTAATAAAATAGTGATTGGTTCACTAATTTTTATTCAACTCAATTCACTGTTTATTATTATTCGCTTTAATTATGTCATGCTTTAATCAGTCATATGCATCTGCATAATAGACTCAGGGGGAGTTTATCATGTTAATAACTGCGCATACTTAACTGCCATGAAATAATTCACACTCTAATACATAAATGTCTGTGATTCATTATCTATTAAATCAAAATTATAACATGAGTTGTCATCATAAAAAAGGGGGAGATTGTTAGAACTAAGACATTTGATGATGTTTGACCCCTAATACCTTGATAGGTTTTGATGATAACAAATGTAATAATATTTAATCAACTAATGATTTCAGGAAATCAAAGTAAGAACAAACAATGGTAAATTCTCTCAACTTAAAACCTATGCTCTAACTGTCTAATAACTTATAATGGTTAAATCTAGCACTAAAATTGCTTATAAATAGACTAAAATAAGGTCTTAATGGATCATGCAAAGTCTACAAGCCAGACGATGTCTAATGCAAGGCCAAATGATGTCTGATGCCAAGCCAAATCATGTCTGATGCAAGGCTAGACGATGTCTAATGCCAAGCCAGACGATGTCTGATGCTAAGCCAGACGATGCCTAAGACTAGGACAAACATTGTTCCTCATTCCAAACCATAGTAAGTCAAACCAAACTATGTTTGTTAAGCTAGACACTATATGTGCACAAACAAACCATAGTAAGTCAGACTAGACTATGTTTATTAAGCCAGACGTTGTCTGTGCAGAAACAAAATGAAGTCTGTCATTGTACTGAGGAATACATGTCTTTATAATTAATTCTATACACAAATAAAGGCACTTCTGTAACAAAAAGAAAGGGAGATACTTTTTGACATTACTTTCTTTGATTCCTCGTATTGTTTGTATGTCTCGTATTATGTGAAGTGTGTAAGTACAGCCAAAAGAACCAATTAGCATTGGGATGCACACTTTTAGCTAAAAGACAATCGTAACAGAGACAGAAACTTGCTCCTGTCACATCAAGCACAGTCAAAGCTACTTCAACACTCTACTGTGTGAGACAACGGAAAGAAATCTTTTTCGACGTTCAAATTCATGAAGTTCATTATATTAGGATGCTTCCATACAAAAAAAAAAAAAAAAAGAGTTGTGGAAAATAGAACAAAGTAATTCAAATCAATCTAAATAACAAGTAAAAGCACACTAAAGAAATAGCCTTGAACACAAGTTGAGAGAAAAAGAGAAAACCATCATCTACAAGCTCAAAAAGATTCAACAATTGTTTACATCCTCTCTTTGAGAGTTATCTGAATCTTATACATAAATTGTATAGAAATCAAAGAGTGGCTTAGTGATAAAAGAATACTTGGGAAGTATAATCTCAGAGGGAGATTCATACTTGTAGCCAATAGTGGCATAGAGAATACTTGTAGCTAGAAGTGGCAGTGAAGAATACTTGTTTTGTAATCAGTTGATTATAGTGGAACTTTTTAACAGTTGTTAAAGAAGAACTAGACGTAGCTCAGGATTGAGTGAACGAGTATAAAAACAAGCTATCATTTGTTGTCATGTGATTGCACTTATTTATCTTGCCTATTGTACTCTTTTGGAAAGTCTTTCTAAGCATTGTCTTGCAATGATATATTTGTTGATTTAAACTAACATATCCAAGAAGACAACTTGTGAATTAATAGTACTTGCTAAAAATTTTAATCTACTATTCAACCCCCCCCCCCCCTTCTAGTGTGTTCTTATGTATTTCAAATTAATCAACACCTACTAAACACCCATTTTTTCTCTCTATCTCTCTCTTTCTATCAAATCATATCATTTATTGTACCTATATTTTTCTTTTCTCTCTTTTTCTCTCAAGGTGTATACTAGCATTGTGGTGTCTAATGATCTTTATTCTTTTTAGATGAAGTTATTTAGACAAGAAGAACATCTTTATTGGGGAAGGTCTTAAAGAGTTCTTAAGGTGTTTTTAGTGGGTCATCATAGTGTCACATTAGCATTAAGATTCTCACGTTTGATTGGTTTAGTGATAGTCTAATGCTCTAAAATTTTTATTTTAAAATTAAATTAATTATTTAATAATATAATTTTGGTTAGTTATTTTGTATTTTTTATTATTTAAAAATTGGTTAGTTAACGAAAGATCGATAAATATCCTGTGGAAGAGCAGATTGGAGATCTAGATCTTGTTTTGTTCTCTAGTGGGAGATCTTGGAGATTTAAAGATATTGAGCCTTAAGATCTCTCTCAAAATCCCCCAGGATGTTCTAAAATGAAACTAAAATTACAAAATTTTAAAAATAAAAAACTAAAATTATAAATTAAAAAAGAAAATCAGAATTATAATTTAGACAAAATAAAAACAAGTTCAACTAAAAAAAAGATGAATGTACTCCGCTATAAATAAAATAAAATAAAATCCCTTAAATAAACACAAGCCAGAGAGGTGCAGGGTTGCGCCACCAGAGACATCATTGCACTGCGGCGGTTAATGGTGCTGATTCCACCACCCTCTATGGAGGTTCTTACTCTCAACCACCATCCACAATCTCTACATGCATCATTTCACTATTCCCTAACACTATCAACCTCTTCTTCTCTCTTTTTCAATCCCCATCATTCATCTTCCATTGTAGCTTCCTCTTCTGACCCTCCTCCTCCCCAATACCCAGATCCCAAATCTCTTCAATTCCTCAACCCTCTTCGCAAAGTTCCGACCTTTGTCACAATAACCGCAGCATCGGCGTTTCTCTTTCTGGGTTTTTGCCGAAACGGGTTCCTCAAGAATTCACTCTCATCGGTGGTTTCCATCAAAGAAGCTTTGAATGAGAACGTTGGAGATGACCAGGTTGAATCTGTTTTGCATTTGAAGCTCAAAGAGAGAATCCCTATTGTGCAAGGTTTCAAGAAGAAAACAAGAATCGCCGATGATGATTACGATGAAGATGAAGAGGCTTGGCAAGTGTTGAAAGGTGAGGTTTTTAGCTCCAGCGAGAGGCTTGAGTCTGCCAAGGTTGGATTCGAAGAGATGTTGGAGAAGGACCGAAAGGGCTTTCATGATTGCGTGCTCGAAAACTTGGAGAGGATTGATGAATGTAGGACCCTGTTGAAGGAGATTAAAGTGGCTATGGAGAGATGTGAGAAGAGAAACACAAGTTTAAAGTATTCCCTTAGGTTCTTCTCCAAGGTTGTTGCTCGTGTAAGGGTCTTGGAGGCAAACTTGCTTCATGCTTTGAAGTATTATAAGGAGCTTGACAAAGATTAAGAGGAGTTTTCTTCACTAAAGAGGGTATTTGAGGCTTCTTTGCAATTCTTTTTATTAAGTTTTTACTATGATTTTATATATGACCCTTTAGTGTGTTTTTGGATACAGGTTAGGAAAAAGCAACTCTTTCCTCACATAGCTTTTGGAATTTTCACTTGGAACAGGTGATTTCTCGGCTTTGGATTCAACTGGTTTCAAACACAGTTTTAATCATATAAAATCATAAAGGATTGGTTCATTAGAATGAGAAACTCTACTCTGAGTAGACTAAGCTTGTTGGCTAGAAAAAGGAGCAAGTCTATTGCACATGTATACATAATTAGGAATTGAACATGTACATTAATAATTTCTCCCCAGATGTTTCAATAATGAATTTAGTTGTTCTTGTTGTTGTCTGCATCTGCACTGTCACATATCCTATGGGCTTACTGGTGTAAGATGCTAAACAGCACATAACCTTTTGAGAATGAGCTTTACTAGGTTGATCAAATTTCCCATTCATCATTTACTTTGATAATGATAATGATTTTCACCATTGCAATTGGTTTGCTTTGGTTTGGCCCATTTAGAAATCTTGGATTCTGTTTCTGATTTGAGAAATGTGGGAAACGGATTTTTTGTTTCACAGACAGTGCAAGGTGTTTTTGGATGGATTATATTATTGTTTGGTAGACAATTCAATTTTACCAAGCTTCTTCAGAAGTGCTTTTAGGAGAAGGAAAAATGAAATGTGCTTCCATAAGTTAAAATTGGTTTCTTCAAGCTACTTAGTAGAAGTCCTACGTCTTTTAGAAAAATTATATGAGAGAGTTTTTACAAAATAGTTATTGGAGAAACTAATTTTAGCTGATGAAAAAGCTCATTTAAGTTTTTCTTCTCTTAGAAATGTTTCTAGAAAAGTTTATCCAAACATGCTTCTAACTAATAATTGATGAATGAATTTTATGTGATCCTCAAGATCCTGATGACAACTATGCAATTTTTCTGGTTTTGTAAACAATAGTCACGAGCCAATAAAATTTGTTTAGTTTGTTCGGATGAGGTTTATTGTTAGTGGCATTTACATTTGGCACTTTGCTACAATTTGGCATGATGCGTTTTTCTTGTTTAATCAGCTGAATGAGGTCTGAAACGTGTGCCATGTTTCTACATTTAAGTTTTATATATAAGAGTATAAATGTGATGCATTGTTAGTGGTTCTTCAAGAAAAAAAGGTATCCAAAGTCTGCTTTGCTTCTTCAAATCAGTAGAACAGATTCCTTATTTTAGTAGGCATTCTTCAGAGGTTCATTTATATTAGAAGATGTAATTTTATTTTAGTTTTAGAGAAAAAAAACAAAATAAAAGCTTTTGTAAGGCTATGCAATTTAATGTCCAACAGTTTGCTGGTGTTTAGTTTAGGGCAATTTTTGTACCACTTTAGTTTACAGAAACTTGACTATAGTGTGATTAGATGAGCATAGATAGAAGTGATTCTTGATTATGAATAGAATTGATTTTGAAGTGATGCATGTAATGTTTAGATGATTTTGTTTAGAATTAATTCTAAAGTAAAATTCGCAGAAGTTATTATTAGTTGCTTCAGTTTAAAATCAATTATAGATTCAGAATCAATTCTGAATTTTTCTCCAACATGAAAATAAATATGTTAAAAACTATGTAGAATCAATTTTGGATTCAAAATCAATTCCCCAACGCTAAACTAAACGCACACTATATATGACTTTCATGGTTTGTGACTTCTTCAAATCTCAGCAACTGTAGAATCAATAAAACCCCCACCAGTTTTATATATAAGTGCTTAATCATAAATTAAAGCTTAAGCAGCATCAGTGTATAATAACCTCTACTACATACTAATGAATGAATTAACAGTGATTAATTAATCTCTATTTCATGCTTTGCACTTTTGCTTTGAGCCATGACCACAAGCAGAACATCATAGAATCCAAAACTTGTTGAAAGTCTGGAAGTTGATGTTTGAAGAAAATTGTGTTCCTATGTGACCATAGACTCCAAAGAACCGCCAGCCACACACACCAGCATGCGTTTCTTTTTCTTTCTTTTTTTTTTATCTCACCAACAAGAAAACTATTATGTTGCCAGAAGTGAGTTAAGGTATCATTTGGTAAAGCTTGTTGCAACCCAAACTAGCCATAACAAGAACAAGAACACCAGACCAAGTATGAGAAGGCTTAATACTCACTTTAATTTTTAAGTTATAATTAATCATTTAATTTGGTTCTTAAATTTTTAAAAGTTTTAATTTGACCCCTAAATTATTTAAAATTTGTTAACATGTTCCCTTCTTGTTAATTTTTTCTATTTACACCTCTATTGTTTTAGGGGAATATATCTAGTAAAAAAGAATATAAATAGCAAAATCAGACAAAAAAAAATGACAAAGTCAATATATTTTAAATATTTTAGGGACTAAATTAAATTTTTTAAAAACTTAAAAACTAAATTGAACAATTAATTATAATTTGAAAATTAAAATAATGATAATTTTGATCCGCTTGCCCAAAATATTCCTCCAAGCAAGATTTTGCTTCATTAAATGTTAGTTGTTTGTTTGAAGAGAAATATGTGAGAAATAATATTGTAAAAGGGTTTGGATGTTTGGTATTGATCTATCTTATATATAATTGAACTCATTGTTGGGGCAGCTTTTTTCACATGCCTTCTTTCCCAAATTTCATTTTTAAATTCATACCATTTTAAGCTTAATTATTGAAATATGTGTATTTTATATTAATATTTCACACTACACTATTACTTATTTATTTTTTTCAAAATTTTACCTCACATATTATTAACTCAAATAATTGTGTGCCTAATGTAGGTATTTTTTTAAGAGACTAATTTTAAGAATGTATAAATTATATAAAAAAAATCATATTTGTGAAGATAAATTGCATTATCTTTATAAAATAAAAAGGTTTAATATCATTTTTAGTTCATTAAGTTTTATATTTTTTGTGTTTTAATACATAATGTTTTAAAAGTTTTATTTTAATACTTTAAACTATATTTTAGTTTCATTTTGGTACATAATATGTTAAAAATGTCATTTTGGTACTTTAATTGTGTTTTAATTACATTTTGATATTTAAGTTGTGTTTTAGTAATATTTTTATATATTTGAAGTATTTTAAATTAAAAAAAAATGAATTTAAAATAGTCACAGCTCAAAACCTCCACAATCTTTATTTTATTTTATTTTAAAAAATAAAAATCATCATCTTCTACTCTCTCTCTCCCATCATCATCTCCAAACCTAAGAGGGAGCTTATTACCATGAAATCCACCATGTTTACAATACCAAATCAAGGAAAACAGAAAAAAAAAAACAAAAATGACACGTTCAAAAGAAATGAGAAAAATTGAAGGGAGGAAATAAAAGGAAAATGTGAAAGGCAAAGAGGCATATCCTAACCAAATTGTAGAAACAATAAAAAAAATAAAGAAACAAACATAGCTCACCACTCATATAAACACATTGTCAATAGCAAAACAAAACAAAACCCAACCCGATAGTAAGAAGTGTCAATAACCAAAGTAATAGAGTGCACATTTGCTTATAGCATTACAAACTAGGAGCAGGGTGCACATTTGCTAAAAAGACAAAAAAAATAAAATTGAATAAGCAAATGAATGAAATGTGACCAAACCAAAGCAAACTCAACTCTGAGAAAAATGAATTGATTATATACAAACCCAGTTGATAACCTGAATCACTCCAGAGGCACACCATGTGTTTGATAAAATAACCAAGCATAAGTAATAGCCAATTTGCATATCATTGAATATATTGATGGAAGTAAGAGACAAGAGAATGAATCATTGGATTGTATAGCAAGAATTTTCCAGGAGAAGGAAGCAAAAAAGGCTAATCCTGGATTCTCCTTCTTTTTTTCCTCTTTCAAGGCACGATTTAGTCGATTCAGCATATATAGATACCAATCTTAAAAGTTGGTACGGTTTGAGACAATTCTCCAACCAGTTCTCCATCCCCAAATATCACCTTGCTCATACGTAGATTTGGAGCTTCGGTTGTTAGAGGGGAGGCGATGGAGGGAGAGGGGAGGTGGCGCGGCCATGGAGGGGAAGGTGGCAGCACACGTGATGGTTGCGGAGGGAGGAGGAGAGGCTGAAGGAACGGAGGGGGTTAAAGATGGTGGGGGAAGGAGCAGAGGAGATTGAAAATTGTGTGATTTTAATTTTTTAAATAAAATAAAGATAGTAACCATTTTTAGTCGTCATTATTTTAAAATTTAATATACTTTAAAATGTATCAAAATATGATTGAAACATGGTTCAAAGTACTAAAATGCGACTAAAGCATAACTTAAAGTATCAAAATGACAATTTTAAAACATTATGTACCAATATCCACTCACACTCATCCTTTTCCATATTGGTACTTTTTCCCAGTATGCTTCACCAAAAACGATGATGTTTTAGGATATGATAACCGCGAAACATTAGTGAGACAGTGACAAGGTGGGTTACATGAGAAAGATGCACAATAGAGGTTTGAGGAAATCCGGTCAAATACGTTGTTGTGTGTATACAGAGAGTTTGTTATTGCTGTTGAGTTTGTGAAATGAAGTGAAATTGAATGTTGAAGTGAAACAATTAAAGTTGAGTGAACATTCCAACTAGATGATCTAGTGTGATTTCATAAGATCACACTTCCTCAAGTTGTAGTTGTAAGACAGACTTTTTAAATTATGTTTCAAGGCATAAGTTAGTTAGCAAATTTTGATTGGTGTTAGTATGTTCTATTTAGCATTTTTTAAATTGGTGATAGTGTGTGTGTGTGTGTAGGAAATTGCTTAGTAAGACAAATTTTGTTGCACGAATCATTATTTATATATGACCATCCATGTTATTCGTTAATGATCATTTTTTAATTAACATTATAACTAATTCTATTTAATTATTTGTTTCGTCATGTTTTTCATACATGCCCATTTAGCATTATTGATATTGTGTTTTTTTTTATTGCATTGATATGTTTGTTTGTTTATGTTTGTGATGAAATATATATTGCGATATATAATTTATGGAGTTAGTTTTGTGGTATATAATACAAATTTGTGATAATCTAAGAAGTTTGTAATTTATGGAGTTAGCTTTAATGGTATATAATATAAATGGTTTATAAATTGTGATAAGCTCATTGTTTGTTTGTTTATGGACTGTTTGTATTACATATACAAAATTGTGGTATATCATACAAAATTGTGATAAACTCATTCTTTGTTTGTTTATGAACTATTCGTATTATATATCATAATTTAAGAAGTTGTTATATAATAAGTTGAAAGTTTAATCATTTGTTGTGGATTTGAATTTAAAGTGTTAAAAGGAAATGCATATGACATTGTGCATGTTTATTTTAGAATTGATTTTGATATAACTTTTGAATTAAAATAAGTGGATTGGAAAGCGTGATGAGGTTGAAAAAGTCAATCCAAACATAATCATAATAGAAAAACATGAAAAAATGTGCATATAAGGCATAGACACATCATAGGAAAGAGAAAAGTGTGCATAAACACAACACAAAAAAAAGCAAAGTGTGCGAACAAATTATTGTAAAGTTGTTTGATTTAGATGAAATGAAATAATAGAATTTAAAAAAGTTGTAAAAATACTCTTATATCCTTCATTCCTTTTTGACATATAGATGTAATATGTGAGCTATTACAAAACAAAAGGGTAAAAATAACATTTATTGCTCAACTTTGAATCTCTCTTTTGTATCCTGTCAATTGTTAAGATTGAATTTGCAACCGAGACCTACCTAATTCAAATTTATTTCTCTTGTAACTTATTCAAATTGGCCCAACTCATTTCCGTATGAACATAATTAATTATGTCATCAGTAACAATCCGAGCTACAAAAGGCATAGGAAAGCATGAAACACAAACTAGTTCATAAATAACTCGAGGATTGCTAGTTCATAACCTTTGATTCCTCCAACATCCTCCATCTCTCCACTTGCCTAGTAACATAACATTGAAAGTATCTAAATTTTTAATCCCCAACCCGCCTAACCATTTAGGCAAACAAACCTTATCTCATTTTACTCATGCATCTATCCTTTCATCTCCCTTAACCCCCTAAACAAAGTTTCTTTGAAGCCTATTAATAATCTTAATGACCTTTCTAAGAAAAGAGATATAAAATACAAGGGTATAGAAATAGGAACCACTTTTATAAGAATAACTCACCCATCAAAAGACAACTGTGTTTGTTTCCATGATGATAGTTTCCTCCTAATTTTATCAATAATCCTGTCATGTCCTTCTAAGTCTTGAATTGGCACACATTGGTGCCCCAAGTACACAAATAAAATGTCCATGGCAGAACAATGAAGAATTTTTGCAAATACTTGGATTTCTACCTCCTCTACCTCCATATTTTCTAGCTTGCTTTTGTGGAAATTAATTTTGAGGAGCATGCTTGGGAAACCATAATTTAAGTCTTTTTTTCATAATTTTAGTTGTTTTGGAAAAAAAAAACATGATGTTTGGGACATCTTAAATTTGAAAAGATTTTTTTTTTAAATAAGCTATTTTGATGAAGCTAGAATTTATAACTTATAATTATTTTTCAACTGCTTATTTTTTTTCCAACTATTTTTACACTTTCTTGTCATACAAAAATTAATTTTTTGTTGCATCCAAATTAAATTATAACAAAAATAGATTTTTCAACCACTTTTTTGCAAACTTATTTAAATAAAAATAGATTTTGATTATAACAATAATTGATTATCAAAATAATCTAATTTTTTTAGTTATCTCAAACTCCCAAATGTTACCTCAAAGCATCTTAGAACAACTTTTAGAGTTAACACATTCCTCAAGTTTGACTCAATGAAAAAAATAGTGTCATTTGCAAACTAAAGAATAACCCCTTCCCTACTACTTCTTTCACCAAGTCCTTGAGCCCCTCGACAATTATTAGAAAAAAGGAAGTCACTATTGTTGAAAGTTAGTAAAATTTGGTGAGTTGCAAAGATATGGACATAGTCTCAATGCTAAAGACTAGGTTGGTCTTCATATTTGAGGAGTCATGACAGAATAATAATATTAATAATGAGAACTGCGTTTTTATGTGAGAATGAGAACAAACATTCTCATCCGTTGGATTAAATTAGACGATAAGGATTAACACAGTCTTTTAAAAATTAACATACACCTACTTCATTTGATCACTCTGCATCCAAAATTAAAAAAAATAAAAACCTTCTCCTTCCCCTCTTTACTATTTCATTCTCCTTCTCATAAACTTGTTCATAAACCCTACATCCTAAACCCTACACTCTAAACCCTACGCCCTAAACCTTAAACAAACATAAACATACAAATAGTGTTTCACCTCTCGTGACAAGGGTATTTCCTCAATACAAGAAAACTTTCTCTTTTCATCTTCGTTTTTGTAAGTATGATGATTATTATTTTCTTCTTTCTTTAGTCACAAATATGCTTTGGTTAACATGTAATTACATTTATGGTTTAATTTCTCATTTTTTCAATTCTTTATTTTCTAAGAATATGAACATGGAGACAATTCCTATATTAGAAGAATTAAATAATTCTGCAGACACAACGATATGGTTTCCAACGATAGGTTTGAGAGTGTCTGCAGAATCATTTAATTCTTCTAATGCAGGAATTGTCTTCATGTTCATATTCCTAGAAAATAAAGAATTGAAAAAATGAGAAATTAAACCATAAATGTAATTACATATTAACCGAAGCATATTCGTGAGTAGAAGAAAGAAGAAAATAATAATCACCATACTTACAAAAATGAAGATGAAAGGAGAAAATTTTCTTGTATTGTGGAAACACCCTTGTCATGAGAGGTGAAATAGTGTTTATGTTTGTGTTTGTTTAAGGTTTAGGGTGTAGGGTTTAGGATTTAGGATTTAGGATGTAGGGTTTATGAACAGGTTTATGAGAGGGAGAATGAAGTAGTATTTTTTTTCTTTTTTTAATTTTGGGTGTAGTAAAGAGGGGAAGGAGAAGGTTTTTATTTTTTTTTAATTTTGGATGGAGAGTGATCAAATGAAGTAGGTGCATGTTAATTTTTAAAAGACTACACTAATCCTTACTGTCTAATTTAATCCAACGAATGAGGATGTCTATTCCCATTCTCACATAAAAATGCAGTTCTCATACGAGTAGCCCTATATATATATATATATATATATATATTAATAAAAAAAAGTCTAGGCTGGTACTCGTGTCATCTCCTCACGAGTCTTTTTTTTTTTTTTTACATTATTTTATTATTCAATTCTCACTCTTCATAAAAGTAGGCACAACTCTCAATTGGAATTGGAGTAATTCAATATTTTTTTCCTCATCTTTCTTGCTCTCTCTCTTGTCTTTTTTTTTTTTTTCCAGCTTTTATTCCTTTTTTTTTTTTCCTATAAGTACAGATATATCTCTCACCTTTCCCTTTTTTTTATTTTCTCTCTCCCTCTCATCTTTTATTTTCTACATGTCTTTCATTTAAATTTTTATTTTTATTTTTACTTTTTGTTTCTATTTATTTTATTTTTATCTTTATCATCTTTCATATTTGTACTTATAAAATAAAAAAATATCTATTCATCATTTTACTAGCAAAAAATATCTATTATTATTATTAGTATTATTACCACTACATATGTAATAATATATTTATAATTGATTATATTATTTATGTACTATATTAAATATATTTATCTATCTATCTTAATATAAGAAAGCTTGCTGTAAAAAAAAAAAATACAAGAAGGTTTTAGCTTGTCGTATGTCAACATTAACATTAGATGATTTTTTTTTCTCAAAAAATTTTCTTTCTTTCTAGCTTTTTTTATGTCTTCCTTTTTAGTTTTCTTTTTATATATTTTTTTTTAATCTTTCTTGTTAGCTTTTGCCTCTCTTTCTATTTTGGGTTTTTTTTTCTTTTTCTTTTGTTCATACTTGTAATTATAAGACAGTTTTTTTTTTAATCATTCTACTAGAAAATATCTATTATTTAAATAATATTATAAATAAATATTTTTTTGATTAAAATTTATATTAAAAGGTTGATATTTTTATACTAAAAAATAATTTAAATCTAATTAGTGTTTTATATAAATTTGAATTTATGAATTAGATTAAATAAAATAAAAAATATTAGTGCAGTTATAATCAAATATGTTTTCTCTGTTTAAATACTCCTACTCTTTTTTCCATTTCCAAAAATTTTAAATAATTAATAATGTTATTTCAAAATGTATTTAATTGTTTATTAGAGTTTACATTTTTTTTTTATTGTAATGAGTTAAGTTTATGTTTTGAATCATTGCATTTGTATTGTTTATTTAATTTAATGTCATCTAAAAATAGTTTTAAATTTAAAATTAGAAAAACAAATATCTACAAATATATTGTTTGAAGTAGTCCTTAGTCATTTTTAGTGAATAAGGATGGTAACGAGATGAATTTAGCCAACCCTGAATGTGGACCGGGTGGATATAAAATTTTATTCCAGATAAAAATCAGAGACATAAATGAGAGTGGAAATGAGGATGAAGAATGGGATGGGAACGAGGAACAACACACTTTTGTCTCTCAAAATCTTCTCTTTTTCACTAGCTTTTGTCACTCTTTCTTTTTAGTTGAGGTTTTTACACTAAAAAATAATTTAATGTTTTATACAAATTTGAATTTATGAATTAGGTTAAATAAAGTAAAAAATAATAGTGTAATTATAATAAAAAATGTTTTCTCTTTTGAATACTCTACTGTTTTTGCATTTTCGAAAAATTTAAATAATTAATAAGTTTATGTTTTGAATCACTACATTTTTATGGTTTAATTTAATGTCATATAAAAATAGTTTTAAATTTAAAATTAGAAAAAATAAATATCTACAAATACATTGTTGTGAAATAATAGCTAGTAATTTTTAGTGAATAAGGATGGGCTGCAAATAGGATGAATTTATCCAAACCTGAACGTGAACCAGGTGGGTATAAAATTTTATCCCAGATGAAGATCAAAGATATAAACAAAGATGAGAGTGAGAATAATGATGAGGACTGGGAAGGAGACGAGGAACAATATACTCATTCTTACTTTACTTGGTTGCCATGTCTATTCATGTTTATTATTTACATGTTTAAGGTGTTAACAAATTACATATTTTTTATAAGATTAAAATATCTTTTAATTATTTTATTTTTTGTTTTAATTCTATTGAGTGAAGATAGAGATGTGACGGGAAATGTCATATATGTTCACATTTTGCTCTGTTGCTTTTCATATTCACAATCATTGATCATATATTTTTTGGTTTTAAATAATTACATATTTAGATACAATTAAAATATATTTTGTCTTTTAATTTTTATTTTTATTTTGTTTTCTAAATTAAAAAAGTACTTTGATTCATTACATTTCTTTGTTAAGTCAATTTATTGTATAATATTTTATTATTATATATAGAACAATTTAACTCGACTTTTTGTGTTGCCTGTAATATAATAAATTTGAATTGTTAGGAATTTATTTATTCCTAATTAATTAATATGGACTAAATATTAATTTATAACATTTATATTAGTTATTTACATTTAGAGGGGCTCAATTTAAATTATCAAATTTAGAGAGCCCCTAGACTGCCAACTGAAATAATATGGAATTAATTAATGAATTACTAGTTTTACCCATTGGGGCATAATGAGAACTCTAATGGGTTAATAACGTAAACCACGGTTATGGTCCTCAATATACCAAATCAAAAACGGTTTTCATCTCTCCCCATCTGAAGAGAAAACGAAGGTCCCATGAGGAGCAAGGAGATTTGGTTGAAGAAGATCATTGAACCAATAGTTCTTGATCAATAAAGCTTTCCCTGTGTCTCAATCAGAATTGCTTTATGGAGTTAGGTATTCCTAAAACCCCTTCTCTAATAATCTAACGTAATTTGATCTTATGTGTTCATTTGGTTAATCAAAATAACCAACATGAACTTCATCTATGACTATTCCTATCCTATTTTGCATGGTATATTACTTTCAATATACGAACTCTTATAATATTTATTCTTATAAAAATCTTATTATTACAATTTCTTTGTCCATAAAAAACTAATTTAGATTGCAAACAATATACTTATCACATAAATATTGATTTCTTAAACAACAATAACTTTAATGATTTAAATATATATTGTATTATTTATTTGTTTATAAAATATACAAAAATAGACATTCACCCATGCGAAGGCACGGGTATTGTGCTAGTATATATATAAATGAGGGATCAAGTTACACCAAGAACAACTCTTTTAGTCGTCCTCGTTATTGCTGCCAGGGCCATTGTCACCATCACCAACATGGTTACCACTACCGTTCTTGCTACCACTAGAGTCACCGTCACTGCTACCATCATGGTCGTCGTCCCCATTATTGCCGTTGTCACCATTATCGTTGTCGGCAGTGGTGGCAACAACAACATGGACGACGACCATGTTGGTGACAGTGACGGTGATCCTAGCAGTAGTGACCATGTTGGTGGCGATGGTCATGGTGATGGGGCAACTCTTGGTGGCAGTAATGATAAGTCTTGAATATTTTAGGATATGATAAAATAAATCTTTTGAATATTTAGTAAATTTTTATTATTATTTTTTTAATTTTAGATGCACTAAAGAGGGGAAGCAGAGAGATCAAGTGAGGTAGGTGTATGTTAATTTTTAAATGAGTGCTTTAATCCTAACCGTCTAATTTATTCTAATGGATGAGAACCTCCATTCTCATTCTCACATAAAAACACAGTTCTCATATGAGTCGCCGCCTATATATATATATCACTTAAAAAATAACTATAAGTTCATTAAAATGATGAAGAATACCAATGACACTTTTTTTAATACTTTCTATGATCAACTATGTAATGTTGGTAGGTCTCATTTTTAAATTGGTGATTTTCAATGACTATTTAGTAGGCATGATGGATTCTACGGTACGTAAGTAAACAACTCTCATATCGTACGTAAGTTCATTTTAGACCATTGGATTTGATCACTTTTAAATTCATGGTTCAAAATTTTTCTTTTTCTTGATTTTTTATTTTACTTTTTCGCTTCTTTTCTAAATTTATCCTTTTTTTCTTCTCTTTCTCTCACTTTCTTCATCAATGTAAGGACTCACCAAGTTTGAGCTATAATTAATTTTGGAAAAAACTAGATTGATAATAACTTTTTTTTTAACAAGCTAAGTAGAAAGTTAAAGAAATGGTGGGAAAATTTTTGGCGTTTGGAAATAAAGATGTTTATCCTTAAAACTCAACACGAGGTTCTTATAAATGAATTTTGTAATTGAAGTAATAAAACCAATTCTAAAACTTTAACACAACTTTTTGCAACGTAAAGTATGAAGTGGGAGGGTATCAACAAGCACCTTTTAAGTACTGGTACGATTATTAATACGATGCTAAAATATGATAATCAAATAATTTAGTATCTAACGAAAATAGAATGCTCTCAAAGCATAAACTTTTAATGACTATCAGGTACCTACTGAATTAATTGTAAATGATAATATATAGTTTAAGATTCAAAATAGAGGCGTATAGGAAAAGTAATCTAGTACGTATTGATTAAAGTTTAAACTTCAGAGCTATACAACTTCAAAACATAGGACAAGTTGTTCAAAAGCCTCATTACTACAAGGCTATGAAGATTTTATCACTTAAAAAAACAACTTAGGATCACAGCTTCCAACAATGCTAGTCCCCCTAAAGTAATATATATATATATATATAGAACAGCCAGCACAAAATAACACAAAATAAGGAGAAAGATTCTCAAGCTATATAATCGCCTCTAGCATCCTCCTGTGGCACTAGATTGTGGCACCTTCACAAAGGAGTGAGGTTTGTTAGAACCAAGACATTTGATGATGTCTGACCTTTAATATCTTGATAGGTTTGAAATACACAAGAACACATTAGAAGGGGGTTTGAATAGTGGGTTTAAAACTTTTTTGTAAATACTATTAGTTCACAAATTGCCTTCTTGGATATATGCTAGTTTAAATCAGCAAATATATCCTTGCAAGGCAAAACTTAAAAAGTCTTTTCAAGAGAGCACAGTGAGCAAGATAAATATATGTAATCACAAGACAATAGATGAGAGCTTGTTTTTATACTGGTTCACTCAACCTGAGCTACGTCCAGTTCTCCTTTAACAACTGTTAAATGGTTCCACTATAATCAACTGATTACAAAACAAGTATTCTTCACCACCACTTTTGGCTACAAATATTCTCTATGCCACTCCTAGCTACAAGTATTCTAAACCACTTCTGGTTACAAGTATGAATCTCCCCTTGGGATTATACTTCCCAAGTATTTTTTATCACTAAGCCACTCCTAGCTTTCTATACAAATATGTATAAGATTTAGATAACTCTCAAAGAGAGGATATAAACAAATGTTGAATCTACGTGAGCTTGTAGAGGATGGATATTCTTTTTCTCTCAGCTCGTGTTCAAGACCTTGTCTCAGAATGCTTTCTCTCGTTGTCTAGATTGATTTTTGCTATTTTGTTCTCGTTCATTCATTCATTCATTAGTCTTCTCGTTTCATGGAGGCATCCTTAAAAAGTGAGCTTCATGAATTTGAACATTAGAGAAGACTTCTTTTCGTTGTGTCACACAATTGAGTGTTGAAGTAGCTATGGCTGTGCTTGATGTGATAGGAGCAAGTTTCTGTCTCTGTTACAGTTGTCTTTTAGCTAAAAGTGTGCATCCCAATGCTGATTGGTTCTTTTGGCTGTACCTACACACTTCACATAATACGAAACATACAAGCAATACGAGGAATCAAATAAAGTAACGTCAAAGAGAGTCTCCTTTTCTTTTTGTTGCAATAGTGGCTTTATTTGAGTAAAGAATTAATTATATAGAACATATTCCTCAGCACATATGACAAATTATATTCTATTCCTACACAGACAAAGTCTGGCTTAACAAACATAGTCTGGTTGTGCATAAACAACGTTTGGCTCAACAAACATATTTTGAATTAGAAGACATGGTCTGTTCTAGCCTTAGACATGGTCTGGCTCAACTTCAGACATTGTCTGGCTTAACAAACACATTCTTAATTAAAAGACATGGTCTATTCTAGCCCTAGAAATCGTTTGGCTCAGCTTCATACATTATCTAGCTTAGCCTCAGACATCATCTGACCTTGCATCAGACATCGTCTGGCTCAACATTCAAACATCGTCTGGCTTAGCCTTAGACATTGTCTAACTTGGCATCAGACATCATCTGGCCTTGAGACTTTGCATAATCCGTTAAGAGCTTATTTTAGTTTGTTTATAAGCAATTATAGTGCTAGATTTAATCATCATCAGTTATCAGACAGTCAAAACGAAGGTAAGAGTTAGAGTGATTATACCATTGTCTGTTCTTACTTTATTTCATGAAATCACTTCACTGAAATCATTAGTTGATCAAATATTATCACATTTGTTATCATCAAAACCTATCAAGGTATTAGGGGTTAGACATCATCAAATGTCTTGGTTCTAACAAGGTTTTGATGATAACAAATATGATAATGTTTAATCAACTAATGATTTCAAACTAAGTGATTTCAAGAAATACAGTGAGAACAGACAATAGTATAATCACTTTAACTCTCACTTTCATCTTAAACTGTCTGATAATGGATAAATAATTAAATCACGCACTATAATTGCTTGTAATCAGACTAAAATAAATCTCTCAAGAGGACTATGAATATCTTGGAAGGACTCATGCAAAGTCTATAGACCAGACCATACAAACAGTCTCAAACAAACTATGTGAAGTCTTAGGATAGACAACACGAGTCTTGGACTAGACTATGCATATGTGCTAGACCAGACCATGTATGGAACATGGTCAAACAACGCATAGCTAAGCCAAGACGCTGTCTGATGCTGAGCCAGACGATGTATGAAGCTAAGCCAAACGATGTTTGAAGCTGAGCTAGACAATGTCTGATGATGAGCCAGACGATGTTTGAAGCTGAGCCACATGATGTCTAAAGCTGAGCTAGATAATGTCTAAGGCTAGAACATACCATGTTCTTCATCCCAAATCATAATAAGTCAGACCAGACTATGTCTGTTAAGCCAAACACTATCTGTGCACAAACAGACCATAGTAAGTTAGACCAGACTATGTCTGTGTAGGAACAAAATGAAGTCTGTCACATATGCTGAAGAATACATGCTTTATAATTAATTCTCTACACAAATAAAGGCACTACTGTAACAAAAAGAAAGGGAGATACTCTTTGACATTACTTTCTTTGATTCCTCATATTGCTTGTATGTCTTGAACTATGTAAAGTGTGTAGGTACAGCTAAAAGATAAATCAGCATCGAGATGCATGCCTTATGCTAAAATCTAATTGAGATAGAGACATAAACTTGCTCCTGTCACATCAAGCACAGTCAAAGCTACTTCAACACTCTACTGTGAGACAACGGAAAGAAGTCTTCTTTAACGCTCAAATTCATGAAGCTCAATATATACGGATGCTTCCATGCAATGAGGAGACTAATGAACTAGACAGAATAATGAAAATCAATCTAGACAGCAAGCAAAAGCACTCTGAGAAAAATTCTTGAACACAAGCTGAGAGAAAAAGAGAACATCATCTTCTACAAGCTCACAAAGATTCAATATTTGGTTATATCCTCTCTTTGAGAGTTATTTGAATCTTATACATAATTGTATAGAAAGCCAGGAGTGGCTTAGTGATAAAAGAATACTTGGGAAGTATAATCTCAGAGGGGGAGATTCATACTTGTAACCAGAAGTGGTTTAGAATACTTGTAACTAGTAGTGGCATAGAGAATACTTGTAGCCAGAAGTGGTAGTGGAGAATACTTGTTTTGTAATCAGTTGATTATGGTGGAACCCTTTAACAGTTGTTAAAGGAGAACTAGACGTAGCTCAGGTTGAGTGAACCAGTATAAAACAAGCTCTCATTTGCTGTCTTGTGATTACATATATTTATCTTGCCCACTGTGCTCTTGGAAAGTCTTTCAAAGCATTGCCTTGCAAGGATATATTTGCTAATTTAAACTAACATATATTCAAGAAGGCAACTTGTGAACTAATAGTATTTGCGAAAAGTTTTAAACCCACTATTCAACCCCCCTTCTAGTGTGTTCTTATGTATTTCAATTGGTATTAGAGCTTGGTCTCTAATAACTATCTTCACAGATACAAAGCTAAAGATCCTACACAAGGATGGAGAAGGGTCTACACAAACCTCCAATCTTCAAGGGAGAAAACTTCACATATTGGAGACAAAGAATGGAGACATACTTTGAATCATGTCACATAGACACGCTAAATGTCGTAGAAAATGGAGATTATATTCTAGTTCATGATAATGAAGTTGAGATTCCAAAAGAACAATAGACCGAGGCACAAAAGAACAGATTCTTCCTCAACTCCAGAGCAAGAAATGCAATACATGCATGCATCTCAGAAATTGAGCACAAAAAGATAAGCCAATTCAAATCTGCTAAAGACATTTGGGACACATTCATAATAACTTATGAATGGTCCTCACAGGTAAAAAGGAACAAGGTAAGTGTTCTTACCAGAGAATATGAACTCTTTGCTATGGAAGAAAATGAAACCATAGCTAATATGTTGTCTAGATTCCAAACTATTTTAAATGAGCTTTGAAACCTTGGTAAAAGTTTCGAAAAATTTGAGTATTTGACAAAATTCTTCGCAGCTTGCCCAAGCAATGGAGACCTCAGGTCACAGCTATTAGAGCTTCCAAGGACTTAGACTATATGCCTCTTGAAGAGCTTGTGGGAATTATAATGCTGCATGAGCAAGAGCTAGAAGGAGATGCCAAGTTGAAAAAGGGAAAGTCTTTGGCTTTAAAAGCTCATAAGCCAAATCAAACAACACCAAAAGAGTCATCTTCATCAAAGAATCAATCTTTTAGACCATTCAAAGGACGAACTACCAAAGCTCTAAAGGTAGAAGAGTCAGAAGTAGAGTCCACTTCTTCAAGTGAAGAAGAGTTAGAAGATAATGATGAGCTATCCTTCATCTTAAGAAAAATCCACAAGATGTGAAAAAAGAAAGATGGCTCGAGATGGAAGAACTACAACACAAAATACTCAACAGATCGTGAGAAGAAAGAGAAGAGTCCTATCGTTTGCTATGAGTGTAAGAAGCTTGGACACTTCAAGTCAGAATGTCCTAAGCTCATCAAGGGAAAAGAAAAGGTCAACAAAAGATTTCCCAAGAAAAAGAAAGGATTGATGTCCACATGGGAAGATCTAGATGACTCAACAGATGAAGAAAATTCTGAAGCATCATATGAGAAAGCTAATCTCTATCTGATGGAAGACGCAACCTCCACATCGTCTGTGTCTGATGATGAGAATGCACCTGACAACATCCACTCTGCGTCTGCGTCTAAGGCTTTAGAAGATGAAGAACAAGAGGTAGACCTCAGTGATCTTATCTCTCTTCAAGAAGCCTATCAAGAACTTCTTTCTAATTAATCTATTCTTTCAAAAGCCTACTTATCTATGAAAAGGAAATTAAGAAAACTGTTAAAAGAGCATGAAGAACTTGGGTCTTCATTCACTGAGCTATCTGACAAATGTTCTACATTAGTCATAGCCAGTAATGTTCTAACAGATGATTTTCAAAAACTAACCATTGATCACCAATGCTTAATCGAGAGCAAACGTGAAATCTAGATAGAAAAAGAATAGCATAGAAGGAAATTGAATGAATTGATTAAGGAAATTGATGAATTAAACAAGGTGAGAGCCTTAAGTAAAGATGAAGCTGAAATTGCTAATTTACGCAAAGAAGCTAGATCTCTTAAGAGCACTCTAAGAAAATTTGTTAGTGGGTCTGAAAATCTAAAGAAAATTCTTTCATACAACAGACATCCAAATGACAAATCTGGCCTTGGATTCACAAGAAAGAAATAAGCAACCAAGAAGAAATCTTCTTCTAAAAGATCATATTCTAAAGATGGACATGTAAAGTTCAAAAGCAAGAAATTGCCTACAAAAAGCAAGTCATCTGCTTCTAAGATTGACACCAAAGGACCTAAAAGAATATGGGTACCTAAAAATAAAATAATTCCTGTTACAAATGTCTTTGATGGCAAGAAAGAAACACTAATCATGGTACCTGGACAGTGGCTGCTCACATCACATGACAGGCGCAAGGTCTATGTTTCTAGACCTGACACCAATGCATGGTGGTACAATCACTTTTAAAGGTAATCAGAAAGGAAGAATCAAGGGTACTGGTAAGATAGGTATCCCTCCAAGTCTCTTAATTGAGAATGTATTATTTGTAGAAGGACTAAAACATAATCTGCTAAGCATAAGTCAATTTTGTGATAGTGGATATGATGTTTCCTTTAACAAGGAATCATGCATAGTCAAAAACTCTAATGGTTCACATATTTTCTCTGCAAAGAGACAAGGCAATCTTTATAAGATCAACCTTGGTGAACTAAAGAATCAAAATGTATCATGTTTACTGTCTGTCAAAGAAAGTCACTGGTTATGGCATAGGAAGCTTGGCCATGCAAGTTTGAGATTAATTTCAAATCTGTAAAGATATAGCCTCGTAAGAGGATTGCCAACAATGTCATATAAGGATGACTTACTTTGTGAGGCATGTCAGAAAGGGAAACAAGTGAAAACATCTTTTAAAATAAAAAGCATTGTTTCCACTTCTAGACCACTAGAACTGTTACATATTGATCTCTTTGGTCCAACAAGGACAGCGTCTCTTAGAGGGAAAAGATATGGATTGGTAATAATTGATGACTATTCTAGATGAACATGGGTTATATTCCTCACTCACAAGGATGAGACTTTTAAGGAATTCTATAAATTCTGCAAACGTATTCAAAATGAAAAAGGAGTATGTATAACTTCTATCAAGAAGTGACCATGGAGAAGAGTTCGAAAACGAAAGTTTTCAGAGGTTCAATAAAGAGAATGGAATTCTTCACAACTTCTCAACACTTAGAACACCACAACAAAATGGTGATGTTGAGAGGAAGAATAGGTCATTACAAGAAATGGCCAGAACCATGTTGAATGATAACTTGACTCCTAAGCACTTTTTGGCAGAAGCTGTAAATACTTCCTGTTATTTGCAAAACAGAATTTATATTAGGCCTATTATTAAAAGGACTCCATATGAACTGTGGAAAGGAAAGAAACCCAACATATCATACTTCCATCCCTTCGGATGTCAATGTTTCATTCTTAACACAAAAGAAAATTTAAGTTTGATTTAAAGTGTGATACAAGCATCTTACTTGGATACTCTTGAAACATCTAAGGCATATAGAGTGTTTAACTCTAGAACCAAAAATGTTAAAGAAGCCATTCATGTGAGATTTAATGACACTTAACTTGATAGGAAACTATCAGAGTTACAAGACTCATTTGCAGATATCAAACTAGAAGATGCAATAACAAAGACCAAACCATCATCTGATACACCACCTTCTGCGTCTGGCACATCATCGTCTGCTCCCACATCGTCTACTTCCAGATCGTCTGTGTTAAGATCAGCCAAGTAATCAATCAAGAGGGGGGGAGGGTGAATTGATTTAATGTAAAGTGACAGATTCTTTTGCTCAACACAGCATTTAGGAACAAAATTCCCACAATGTTAATCAAACAAGATCAATGAAAAAGATTAAAGAACGAAAACACCTTGATGTGCTGATATAGCTGATATGCGATCAGTTCAAGAAACTCCAATATGAGCAAATTTAGCAGTCAAGAACTAATGTTGAATCACCTCAGTTCATGAAGGAACAAGAGAGGGATGTAGCTGTATAGACTTAGAGGTTCAATCTCAAATGGGTATAGTAGTAAAAGCAATATTGATTTTTCTGAAACTCAAGAGATTAAAGAATGTGCAGAAGAAAGAAGAGAATGCTCAAAGCAATATCAAATCTGAAAATCAAATCAAAGATTTGGATTTTGACAATTGAAGGAATGAAAAGATATTGTGATTGTTTGTTGGTTGTTCTGCATAGAATGATATGGATTCAAATATATGGCATGGGTCAAAAGGATTCGGAGTTATTTAGACAAAGAATGAGTCTTGGAGATCTTTAAAAATGACCGTTATACCAGATATAATCGATTGCAATAAGGTGTAATCGATTATCCCGTGTATCAAAATATGATTTACACTTGCTGTCAGCTGTTATAATCAATTGTAGTAGACTTGTAATCGATTGTAAACAAGATAGAGCCAATTTTGAATATTAGAGATCATCTGGTAATCAATTGCCACAAGATGGTAATCGATTGCAAATGAAACAGAGCAATTTCTGAATCTTAGAGATTGTCTTGTAATCGATTACAACTCGATGGTAATCGATTGCAATGGATACAGGGAAATATCTGAACTCTGAAATTAACATTGTAATCGATTGCAATAGTTGGTAATCGATTAACCCGATACCAGAGATGGTTTCAAAACTAATTAGGCCATCTGGTAATCGATTCCTACAACTTGTAATCGATTGCAATCACTCAAAATTAGTTCCTAAGAAGTAAATCATCCAGTGATGCTAGAGATAATAGAAAATAGGGCAAATCAAAACAATAAGCAAGAAAGATATGGCTTAGTTTATAACAAACAATACAATGCCATCATCCATACATGTTATGGCATAAAAAGAAAATACTAGACTAAGAGAACGAAGAAGACTTAAGGTATGAAGATACCAAAATCTAAATGAAGATGCGAGGCGTCAATCTTCAGTCTGCTTGCTATCAAACAATCTCAAATGATGAAGAAGAAGTCAAGAGAACCACATAGCAGCAACAAAATGATGATCAAGAACCATCCTCCTTCTCAGATCATTGGAGAAGTTCGAGCTCTAGTAAAAACAAGATCATCTTTCCAACAAACAGCTCTACTGTCTGAGATAGAACCCAAGCACATTGATGATGCCATGGAAGATGAAAGCTGGGTCCAAGCAATGCAAGAAGAGTTGGACCAATTTCAAAAGAATGATGTTTGGAAACTTGTGAAGTTGCTAGACAACAAGGAAGCTGTTGGTGCTAAGTGGGTCTTCAAAAACAAACTAGATGAGAATGGTAAGGTTGTGAGGAATAAGGCTAGATTAGTGGCCAAAGGTTACTCACAATAGGAAGGTATTGATTATACGGAGACATACGCTCCAGTAGTTAGACTTGAGGCAATTAGGATTTTACTTTCATTTGTTGCTAGTAGAAATATGAGACTTTATCAAATGGATGTAAAATGTGCATTCCTCAATGGTATAATCAAAGAAGAAGTTTATGTAGAACAACCCCCTAGGCTTGAGAGTACTATCTTCTAGACCATGTATTTAAATTAAATAAAGCACTGTATGGTCTTAAACAAGCTCGCAGAGCATGGTATGAAAAACTCAATTCATTTTTAATAGAACACAATTTTACAAGAGGAAAGATAGATACTACACTGTTTTGTAAAAACTACTCTTTTGATTTTATTATTGTTCAAATCTATGTAAATGACATTATCTTTGGTGCCACTAACAAAAAACTCTATGAAGAGTTCTCAAATTTGATGTAGCCTAAGTTCGAAATGAGCATGATGGGAGAACTGAAATTCTTCCTAAGATTGCAGACCAACAAAGGAATCTTCATACACCAGACCAAGTATGTGAAAGAACTCCTAAAAAAGTTCAAAATGGATGATGCCAAAATCATGAAGATTCCAATGCATCCAACAACATCACTTGGACCTAATGAAGATTCAAGGAAAGTAGATGTCACTCAGTTCAAAGGAATGATTGGGTCACTACTCTACTTGACTGCATCCAAACCAGACATAATGTTTAGTGTCTACCTCTGCTCTAGATTTCAATCTGACCCAAGGGAAGTACATCTATCCGCTGTTAAAAGAATTTTTAGATATTTAATTGGAACTTCTAATCTTAGTCTTTGGTTTAAAAGATAGAAAGAGTATAAGCTGACAAGCTATCGTGATGCTGACTATGTTGGAAATAAAATTGAAAGAAAAAGCACTAGTGGAGGTTGCCACTTCATTGGAGGCAACATAGTGTCATGGCTCAGCAAGAAGCAAGGAATAATAGCACTTTCAACAGTAGAAGCAGAATACATTTCAGCTGCAAGTTGCTGCTCTCAGATATTGTGGATCAAGAATCAACTTGAAGACTACAACATATTTGAGAGTAACATTCCTATCTTCTGTGATAATACTATTGCTATATCTCTTTCAAAAAATCCAACCATGCACTCTAGAGCCAAGCATATAGAAATAAAACATCATTTCATAAGAGACCATGTTTAGAAGGGGACCATTAATTTGGAATTTGTCAAGACAGACGATCAGCTTGCTGATATTTTTACAAAACCCCTTACTAAGGACAAACTGATCTTTTTGAGAGAGAAAATTGGGATGGTTTGGGTGACTTAATATTTTATCTCTGTCTATTTCTTACTAGTCAAACTAAGGACACATCATCTGGCATGATACTTAAGTGAGGCATGTGCATGCCATGTGTTTCGCGCTCAAAATATGAGCCAAACCATGTGGATTTTTGAAAATAGTTTTGTAACTTAAGCATTTGTTGGGTTCTGAGTCATTAAAGCCCAAAACGCACATTCAAATATGTCATAAATGTGTCATTTCAATCATTCCCTAACCGTACCTTCATATTTAATGCACACCCATGACCTATTCTAGCCTATTGTTGCAAAATGTATACCCCAAGCTTTCGAAAACACTCATCTCTCTCACCCATTCTCTTTGCAACCAAGAACCTTAAGAAACCCTAAACACAAACCCTTGCCATGGCCAAAGGTAATCTTATCAAGGGCTCTTCCTCCTCCCAACAACTTGCCTCATCCACATCCTCTCAAGCTTCTGATAAGCGTCTTGCAGACGTAATGACTGAGTCTACCACAGACACCAATAGCTCAGTGTCTAACATTGACCCTGAGGTCACGAGAGAATGAAGACTCAACGACGTAGAAAACATTCTGATCAAGCCACAAGGTTCCTACACTAGGAACATTCACGTGGAGTACTACATTGATATACCCTACCTTGAGGAACGTGGTCTTAATGATGTGTCATTATTTTCTCCTATTTCTTACCCCTTTCTGTCATCATTTTAATTACTAATTAGCCTTAATTGTCAAATTAATTATGCAGTTTTATCATTTGGGCCGTTTTGACTAATTCTGTATTTTAATTTGATTTTAGGAGAATTATAAGCAATTGGGCTTGGATCTGGAATTGGGCTGAACCATTTTGGGCTTGAAGAGAGGAGATTGTTTTAGTTTTATTTGTCATCCAGTTTTATTTTATTTTATTGCTGTATTTTGAAATTGGGCCGCATCAGATTTTTTATGGGCCCAAATTAGATTAGTATCCTAGGGTTTTATGTAAGGACTTCTGGGTGAGACAGATTAAAAAGGAGGCCCCAGCCGTCACAGAAGAGGGGAGAGTTTTTAGGTTTTCGATTTTCACTATTCAGGAGAAGGGTTTCACGTCCCCCGGATGCTACTATTCATGTAGAGCAGCGTTTTTGTGCATTCTCTCGCTACTGTTTCCATTTTTCGCTCTTCATTGTTGGTTCGTTTTCAGTTTTCATTCCCAGTTTTCGTTTTGCCTTCTATCCTTGTTTTCGTTTCTGTTTTGCATTTTGCCATTTACGTTTCGATTCTTTGTTTAATTTGAATGGAAGGTTAAATTTTCGGTGTTGTTTTCTCTTGAGGACTAAGCACTAGCTCTCTTTGAGGTTTTGTTATTAATGTTAATGTCTCGATCAATTTTCCCCCTTCACCAATTATTCCGTGATGGACCCGTGAGAGGAATTAATTGGTGTATGTGTTGCTTAATCACATAATGAAAACCTTGTATTAATTTTCGCTTAGTAATTTAATTCGGGTTGGATTAAGTGGCTGAATTGATTAAGGATAGATTCTCGTAACCTAGGATAAGAGGCTTGCTTTTGAATCAAGGGGAAACAACACGTTTTAGTTCTGTTTTTTTAATTCAAGTTGTTTACTTTAAAGCAAAGAAACCCCCCCAAGTTGCTACTTGTTTTATTGTTGTTAAGTGTCATGAACGTTTGATTGATCGTTGCTCACTGGGAAACGACCTAGGATCACTTCCTAGTACTGCATTTAATTGTTTTTATTTGGTTTGGGTACGGCCTCGATCACTTAACATCTCAAGGTATTTCAAGTTCGTTGGGATCAGGGGCTACTTCAATGATCGCCAGAAGATCACCCCTGGACTCTTTAGAGAGTTTTGGACAAATGCTATGATAAAAGGAAATGAGATTGTTAGCAACATCTTCGAGTGTGAGGTCACTATCTCTCCCTCCTCCATTGCTCAAGCCATAGGGTGCGAATTGCACTCCAACTACTTCACAGAGGCATGGACAAAGACCTTGAGAAAGGTACAATAGAAAGGTTCATTCTTAGACCTAACTACGAGGTGGCCAAGGATGTCAAGAAGTTGCACTCAGCCAACTTCCCACCTCTGACCAAGTTGATGCTGAACATTATCAACAAGACCATCTTGCACAAGATTGGGTCTAGGGATCATGTGTCTGCTCTCCACAAGTTCATCCTCTACCATGTCATTAGAGGGATCCCATTCAACCTTCCACACACTCTATTTTACAACCTGATTAGCCACATCCAATACCTATCAACTTCTGTGGCTACATACTACACAGCTCTGATAAAAAAGAACCTTTAGGATGCTCTTTGCTACAACAAACTATACAGAGAAATTCAATCAAGAAATCTAGATGAGTTAGAGTATGTGAATGTTGAAGGCCCATTCGTTCAATAAAGTATGTTGACATCCTCCAGTTTGCTTAAGTTGAACATGGGATTTGAAATCACTAAGGGATCATCTAGAAGGTTCCCTGTACTATCTGACATGAAAGTGAAGGTCAGAAGAAGAAGGGTGGAAAAGGAAAAAGCCTAGTGATTTATGATGAGGCTGCTTCCATCCAACCCTTCACAAGCAAAATGAGGAGGCTTGTTGTTGTGGACCAACAGACAATCTGAACAACACGCAAGGCTGCAGCACAGTCTGGTGCAGAGCCACCAACCAAGAAGGGCAAGCAGACAGTCCAACAAGCACCACCCACTCTAAGGATCAAGACAAGAGCCCAACAAAAGGTAAGGGTGCTGCTAGAATGATTGCTGAACCTCAGGTGTCTCTAAAGGAGGTAGTAGACATTAGATTGCAAGTTGTCATTGTTGTTGAGGCTGAAGAAGAAGGCTCAAATGAGGGACTAGTCTTCAAGAGATCCAGAAGGCCACTTAGTGCACAATAGACTACTGAGTCAGAAGGTCTAACCATCAGACCACTCGATACCACAGCCAAGAAGCTGATTATGAAGAGAAAAGTGATGTTGAAAGAAGACACACCTAGACAGACAACCACCTCAACCACCAATCTAGGTATAACACTCCTTACATTCACTCTACCCACTCACCTTCGTTCTACACACAAACTTCCAAGGAAGAATATTCCTCAGACAATACCAGTCTTAGCCCAAACAGAAGCCACAACAGACACACTATCTGTTGAACCTCTATCGTTTGTGTCACCTACACAGACAATAGCTAGCCAAACAGTAGCTGCACAGTCTGCTGCCCAAGCACAGACTATGCAAGAGCCACTGTCTGAACCTACTATTCAGACAGAAGATCAACCTACGTCTACCCCCACTAGACAGACGATCACCCAACAAACTGAACCACTATTCAGTTTGAGACACAGTTTGATCACACAACTCAGACTATTGTACCTACAACATCCCCACAAACTCCACCAAACACCACCATTCCTCCTTACCAATCTCCCTCTCCTGTAACCATTCCTAAGATGTCAGACGCAGTGGTCTCCTACCATCACATTGAGTTTGTAAACATCTCATCTAAGTCTGATGATGAGATAGTGATACTATCTCATGAAGCGTTTGCTACTCCCTCATGGGATAACAGACCATTCAGTCTGGAGGACACAACCCCTCTGTACAGATTCAGAGAAGACACTTCTCCTCCTCCACCTCCCTCCGGCTCCTAGCATTAGAAGATAATGCAACACTTCTCCCTATGCTTTGTGGGAGAAAATGCTGAGTCTACAGCATACAGAGAAGAGACTCAATTGGAGCCAGCTACAGAGGATTCAATGATTGTTGTTGTCAAGGAAGCACCACTAAAGAAGCTTCCCCCTCTACAAATCGATCAAGGGATAATTCCCTTCCAGAGGCCAATTCACAACACTCCCCTTCTAGACACTGCTAAAGATGACACAAATCTAGCAAGAAGGCTATAGCAGGAAGAATATGCCTGTGCCATCCCTCTAATGTGTCAATTAGTGCATGGGATTGTACATTAGTACAACTGCATGAGAGAGGGATTGGACTACTTCATAGTGAAACCAACCCTACCAGTTAAGTTGACAAAAAGATGAGAAGAAGCAACTAGAGGCCATTGTCAGAACAATGCATTGTGATGCATTGTGCTATTTGTCGAGACCAAGGGTCTCTATTCGACCTCCTCGACTGATCACATGAGGAGTCTCTCCCATTCATCCAAACTTCCAAGCCACATTTGTTGACTTCAAGGCTCTATGCAATCTGAAGTTTCAAGGTACACCTGCCAGACAGTTGTATCCTCCAAGCCTGCACATTTCTAAAGACACTGATATATGTGTCGCTCCAGACTATATAGTCACCAAGCTTCTAACTGTCAACCCCAACAAATTGAAGGGAAAGAAGATTGCAAGAGCAAACAATCTTCCACAGCACATACCAGACATCGAGCCCCTACCTCAACAGGAGCATGTTCTGCCACCAGAGAACACAAAATTAGATGCTAGCATCTACTGGCAGAATCTGATGAGTAAGATGCTCCACACCACAAGGTCATCCAATCTTTCAAATGAAGAAAAATAAAAGATTGACACTATAGGTGAAGGCTCCTCCTCCTCTAGTAGTTTCATTCATGTGTCTGACGCAGTGGTTGTGCCCACTCTGCTGACTCCTCATACCCCTGAAGATAAAGCTGAAGCTGAGAAGATGCTTGCTGAGTACTATGCTGAATACAAAGCTACTCAAGCATTGATAGCTACAGCCAAGGTCGCAAAAGAAATAAGAATTCTAGAGGAGGCTGCCAGACTGAGTGCTATGTTAGCTACTCAGGAAGAAGAAAAACAACTCAATGATTTGGCTCAAAAGCAAAAGGCCAAGGAAGAAGGAGAGAAAAAGCTCAGGGAGTTGGCCCCGAAGCAAGAGGCTGAAGCAGCTCAAGCTGTTGCACTTGCTGCTAAGTAAGCTACAGACTTGGCTGAAAAGTCTCTAGAGTCCACACCAGCTCAAGAGTGCACTGATCTAGTGTTCACTCAGTATAGGTCAAGCACTCTAATAGCAGCTCTACCGCTAAGTGTTGCAGCACAGTCAGACCCTCTACCTAAGTTAGTTGCCCTTGAATCTGCATTGGAAGCCAAACTGGGATGAAGAATATTTGTTGAAGTTGTTGCTCAAGTCGAAGATCAACTGAATGCCAAATTAGACAAGCAAAAAGCTAGCATCATCAAGGAGGTGACACTTTCCTTCAATGCCTCCATTGCTGCCATTCTTACTCCCAAACCTGCGACTACTCAAGCTCCACCACCGCCATTAGAAGATCCTCTTGCCACAAAAGCTCCATTAAAAGCTGAAGAATCCTCAACCAAACAGTCAACCCCACCTTCCAAACCATGATTGTGATGGCATTTTCTACTCCATCCTCCACCTTTTTTGTTTATGACAAAGGGGTAGAGAATTTTGGATGTATAAAATATTACCAAACAATGCTTGAGTTTATTTTAATAAAGTAATGATTGGTTCACTAATTCTTTTACTCAATTCATTTATTGTCTATTATTATCCGCTTTAATTATTTCATGCTTTAATCTATCATATGCATCTGCATGATAGACTCAAGGGGAGTTCATCATGTTAATAACTGCGCATACTTAATTGTCATGAAATAATTCACACTTTGAATAACACTCTAATGTATAAATATCTATGATTTGTTGTCTATGAAATCAAAATTATAACATGTGTTGTCATCATCAAAAAGGGGGAGATTGTTAGAATCAAGACATTTGATGATGTCTGACCCTTAATACCTTGATAGGTTTTCATGATAACAAATGTGATAATATTTGATCAACTGATGATTTCAAATTAAGTGATTTCAGGAAATAAAGTGAGAACCGACAATGGTATAATCACTCTAACTCTCACTTTCATCTTAAATTGTCTGATAACTAATAAATAATTAAATCACACATTATAAATGCTTGTAATCGGACTAAAATAAAGCTCTCAAGAGGACCATGAATATCTTGGAAGGACTCATGCAAAGTTTATAGACTAGACCATGCAAATAGTCTCAGACAGACTATGTGAAGTCTTGGGACAGACAACACAAGTCTTGGACCAGACTATGTATGGAACAAGGTCAATCAACGCATAGCTAAGTCAGACGATGTCTAAAGCCAAGCTAGACAATGTTTGAAGCCAAGCCAGACAATGTCTAAAGCCAAGCTAGACAATGTCTGAAGCCAAGCCAAACGATGTTTGAAGCCAAACCAGACGATGTCTAAAGGCAAGCCAGATGATGCCTAAAGCTAAGCCAAATGATGCCTAAAGTTAAGCCAAACGATATCTGAAGCTAAGCCAAAAAATGTCTGAAGCTAGGCTAGACCATGGTTAGTCAGACCAAACTATGTCTGTGTAAGCCAAACGTTGTCTGTGCATGAACAGAATATGGTCTGTCATATGTGCTGAGGAATATGTGCTTTATAATTAATTCTTTATACAAATAAAGGCATTGCTATTATAGAAAGAAAGGGAGATACTCTTTGACCTTACTTTCCTTTATTCCTCGTATTGCTTGCATGTCTCGAATTATGTGAAGTGTGTAGGTACAGCCAAAAGACTAATCAGCATTAGGATGCACACCTTAAGCTAAAAGCCAACTATGACAGAAACAAAACCTGCTCCTGTCACATCAAGCACAGTCAAAGCTACCTCAACACTCTTCTGTGAGACAATGGAAACAAGCCTTCTCCAACGTTCAAATCCATGAAGCTCACTATATAAGGAAGCTTCCATGCAATGAGAAAATGAATGAACAATAACGAAACCATACAAAGCAATTTGAACAACAAGCAAAGCACCTTGAGAAAAAGAAAAGGAAACACGAGCTGAGAGAAAAGAGAATACCCATCTTCTACAAGCTCATACAGATTCAACACTCATTCTTATCCTCTCTTTGAGAGTTATTTGAATCTTATATATATTTGTATAGAAAGCCAAGAGTGGCTTAGTGATAAAAGAATACTTGGGAAGTATAATCTCAAGGGAAGATTCATACTTGTAACCAGAAGTGGTTTAGAATACTTGTAGTCAGAAGTGGCAATGAAGAATACTTGTTTTGTAATCAGTTGATTATAGTGAAACCCTTTAATAGTTGTTAAAGGAGAACTGGATGTAGCTCAAGTTGAGTGAACCAGTATAAAAACAAGCTCTCATTTACTGTCTTGTGATTACATATATTCATCTTGCCTACTGTGCTCCTTTGGAAAGGTTTTCAAAGCTTTACTTTGCAATGATATATTTGCTGGTTTAAACTTACATATATTCAAGAAAGCAATTTGTGAACTAATAGTGTTTACTAGAAAGTTTTCTAACCCACTATTCAAACCCCCCCCCCCCCCCCCCCCCCCCCTTTCTAGTGTGTTGTGTATTTCAAATATCATTTTTCATTAGCCTCATAATCCTTTCCTTGGATATGTGACCTAACCTTTGATGCCACAAAAAAGCAAAACTATCATCATGAACATTTTGCTTACTACTAACAAGACATTCCACATTAAACAAGGATTCAATAAACTTTACATCAAGATTGAAACAATATAAACCATCCTTTAAAGTACCAGATCCACAATAGTACATATCTTTAATTAAAGAAAATGCATTGTTTTCAATCTTGAAAGTAAAACCTAATTGATCCAACTTTGCAACAAAAACTAAATTCTTGGCACATTCAGGTACATAAAGACATCCTTCCAAATCTATATGACACCCAGTGTCCAAGATTAATCTGTACGTCCCTATGCCCTCTATCATTGCCTTCATTCTATTTCCCATGTAGAGAAACTTTTCAGTTCCTCTTATGGTTTAGATTGAAAGGTATCCCTGCGTAATATGTGACACATGAGTAGTTGCTCCAGAATCAAGCCACCAGGTATTATTAGGAACCTCAATGAGATTTGATTCAAAATTTACAGATATATAAAATATACCTTTTTGTTCAAACTATTTCTTTCTTTTCAGACAGTCCTTCTTAAAGTGACAACTCTATTTGCAGAAGTAGCACTTCTTTTCTTTTCGGACTCCTCCATCCTTAACCTTTAATTGAGAATTTCCCTTATCCTTCTTACCCAACTTGATTTTACTACTACTGGCCCCATCATGAGTCATGAGATGGATTGAGTTGTCCTTCATTTTCCTTAATCTCCCTTCCTCTTGAATTAACATGGCCTTTATTTCTTGAAAATTCCATTTTTCCTTAAGAGTGTTATAGTTCACTTGAAATTGGCCAAATTCAGTAGGAAGAGTTTAAAATGAACTGTACTAAGAAGGTCTCACTCACTTCCATTCTTATGGAATTCAACTTTGTTGCTAGATTTGTCATTTTAGTCACATGATCATGAATTGGTCGAGATCAATCAAACCTTTTATTTGTTAGGTCACTTGATAGGTTCCCCACAATTGACTTGTCAATAATGTCTGATTGTGAATACTCCTTAACCAATTTCATGAACTCCCTTGCATTGTTTGTTTTGAGCATAGATGGCTTCACATTTGCAACCATAGACATTTTCATCAAGTTCAAACACAATCTGTTAGACCGCTCCCAAGCCTCATATAGAGACTTGTCAACATCAGTACTGGTCTTTGTAATGATTGGGGGGCTTTCATCCATTATTAATGCTAATTCCAAATATGTTACACCCAATTGAAACTGGATCATTTCGAACCAATCAGCATAATTCAGCCCATTGAACTTGATCATTAAGTTTCCCAAACCAAACATATTAGCCATGGCTGATACATTCAAACAAACTCACACATTACTGCATTGAGTATATTTATTGGATTCAGACTATATAGACTTTAATCATGTGTCTAAGTTCACCTTTGGGTGATAAAGAAACACATTTCCATATCAATAATGATGCTAAAAAATATACTTTAATGGGCAATAAACCATGATATTATTGACATACATGATACCTTTGGATATACACATACTCAACAAGCATGAAAATAAATCCTTAATATCATTAATTATAAGCAATGGTTTACCTTTGGGTAATCCATATGTGCCTTATGATTAAAAATTCCATTTAGCCCAAATATAAAAATTTTATAGCATCATTATACCAATCAGTTATATATTTTGGAAATACAAAACTCAATAGATTTGATCACTTTGGTGATTAACAAATCCTTCTTTAATATATAATTCCAAAATAATTCATTTCGTAAAACAATTTTACAAATCAAAATTTTAAAATAACACATGAAGGAACCTTCATGGAATTGATTTATGTAAAATTTCACATATAGACAATATCCATAACTTTTCAATTCATGTAAATATATATCAAAATGTCATAACTATTTGTTGATTGATATAAATATTACAAGAACCATTATGTGTTCACTTTTCACAATCACATATTACACAATGCAACAAAAGGCCAAGTAATGTCAATATGTATTGGGTTCCATGAAAAGTTTCTTTGCAACGAAAATAAATTAGATTATTCTTTTATGGAGAAAAATGATATCCGTAACATATGCTTTGATACCAATTGTTAGCATAATTTTACTCTCATGTGTAATTTCTTAAAAGTCATCATATAAGAAATCACACCATAAGATCTTGGATATTATTATTTCTCACTTCAATCACACTCTATTAATTCTTTAAGAGAGTCTAGAAGACTTGCTCAGATCCATAATGTCTATAGAAATATCTATAAGAGTTTCTCCCTTCTTTGACTTCCTTTACTTGATCTCTTTGATGGTATAGAAATCTCTTTGATCACTTTTGACTTTTCTCTCCACAGTTTCCTTATGTGAGAGACTTTTAAAAAGTTTAGAAGAAGTCGAGAAAAGATGCAAAAAAGTGTGTGAAGAAGAGAGGGAAGTCATCCTTTTATATTGTTGAGACAACAATAATTTTCATAACTTCTTTCATTTTTCTTCAATGCCAAAAATAATCCTTAATGAAGTGAGAAGAGAGGGACTTATTTTAATAACTTAAAAATAATTCCCAATGACTTTAACATAATTTCAAGTCTAACAACCATCACATTAGACTTTTTTTTCATTAAATTCATTCCATAATTACATGAGTCATTATTAGATTAAATAATCTAACAGTGAGTACATATGCCATAATCACAAGACTCTTTCCATAGTTCAAAATTGATTTCTCGGCAGCTTAGTACATCTCCAATCTCATATTACATTATTCATAAGGAATTCTTTAAAAATGAAAATGGAGTAATTCCAACTTTCAGAGTTCAATACACGTCTCTAGTTTAAGGTGAAAATATAAACCAATCACAAACACCACCACAGAAATACAGAATTTAAGTATTGCGTTCACTATCCAAAGAAAGTGTAGTAAAATAGTGCTTCTAAGAAAAATCATTATGAATTACACAGAACTCCAAATGCTATGTAATCAATTGCATCATAAATAAGACATGTAGAACTGTCTCACAATATCATATCTCAGCAAACCACTCAAATTAATCTTGTCAATATGCACAAGGAAAATAGGGCAGTTGCATAGGACCAAAATCAGCAAACATACTGCAATATAAAAATCACTATAAATTGCACAAAATTTGAAATGACATGAGGCCAAAGACATTACAAAAAGGGCCAATAAATCTATAGCACCACCAAAGGGCATTCAAAACGAAGTCTTTCAATAATTACAATCTAGATCATAACACAGAGCAATTCTGTTTAGAAATTTCCAACATGTAATATTTAAAGTTTTAAGTCATTCATTTGCTTTTAAATTCATGTTCACTACTTGGAATTAATAATGCAGTTTACTTGTTTAAAACAGAACTCGGAATTCACATTCTATACATCACTTAAACATCATTCACCACTCGCCTTTCAGATTTCAACTATTCCCTCACCACCAATGTAGTTAACACTAGATTTGCCTATAATCCTCTTAATTGGAAACACTAAATCAGATTACAGCATAAAGGGATATGTTAATTAAGTTGAAACATTAACATGTATAGGATTCATAAGTCATAAATGACATATTTAAACATACCTATACCAATAAGTGCTCTTGAGCAATTCAATCGCTTTGAGCCAGGGTTTACCGAATAGGGAGAGAACAAGTTTGCACTCTCAACAACATCAATAATTATTGCATGTAACAAGAAAATGGTAGCATGTATATGCACCTTGCAGCAAGTCGAAATTCAACTCTGCAATAATAAAACCCCTAAAACGTTAAAATTGGGGAACTCCTAACTCTCTCCTTAAGTCGTAATGTACATTTACCCCTCACTTGCATACAGACGCTAAACCTCGATTGTCATAAATCCTTATATAGAGAGAACGAAAGAAAAATCAAAAATCATCAAGTTAAAGAGCACAATGAGAATTGTATTCTCAAAATGAGGAATTGGAATTTACCCACTAAATTTAGAGACAAAAATGTAACTGGAACCTTGAAGAAGGTTTGAAATTGGGATTATGAGGATGAAATCAAGACCATACTCTACATGCAAAATGGAAAAATGAGCATTTGGAGAAAACATAGAAATTCGAGAAAGAATGGGTTCATGGGTGTTAGAACAAAGGCCATTGGAGAGGGAAGCTGATACCTTAAATGCAATTCACGATGGAGCAAGGAGAGGGCTCATGCTACGCATGCTTGCTAGCTTTATACCAAGTGGAAGAGAAAAGAGAAGAGAGGATTTTTCTTACTACTTCCATTAGAAGTGGAGTGGATGAAAGAAAAGGATGACTTGCAAATTGGAATGGGGAACAAATGAAATGAGAAATGTGGATAGCTAACGCCACTACTCAGCTTGCAAAGTAAAAAGGGTTTAAGGAAAAATGATTAAATTAGGAGTTAAAGAAAAACTTAAATCAAAAGAATAGAATCAATATTAGGGGCACAAAATAAAATTTAAAGATTATTGAGACTGTCTAAATATCTCAATAAGTTTATTTTAGAACTTTGATTATTTTAAGAGATAGGAATTATGCTCTTCAATCACCCACTTTAGCTTTAAATGAGTTCCGAAGTGTTTGATCCTTACCATGGATATTAGTGATTATAAAATCACTAATTTGAATAGGTGTCACTAAGACTAAACTACTCTATGGTCAAGAATCTTGTGTTACTTAGCTACAAGTTACTATACTCACCATGCACTCAAATATATAACAACATCATATAATCTCATAAACACAACAACAAACATTAAGCACACAGACACTATATAGTAATGTCTAATAACTAACTCATAAAAACAGGATGTTATAGTCGACACGAATCACCACCAATCGCGAACGGCGACGACAACGACACCACCACCACTACCATCATCACTGCGTCTTTGGTTAATAATTTTCCATATTAATTAGTATTTGTTTTGTATTTATTTCTAGCATTGTGTTTTTGGAGCTTCAATGAATACTTCAAATATTAAGATTTTGTAAAATAATTCAATTAAAGAGAAGTTGATAGATATAACACTTGTCCACATACATCCCATTCAAGCCATTAATGGCTTCCACAAAGATAAGCAATATACGCAAAACTAATTGCAAAATAAAAAATTGGGGAAGAAGAAATCAAAAGACCAAACACAACAAAAAAAATCCAAAAATAATAAATGTATGAAAATAATGTTCAACCACTACACCCACCAACCACACCCTTTCAAATCTTGAAGGAAAATCACATTTGTAAAACGAGAAATAACTTGCGTCACTGATGTGTAAAATACAAACATTTAAGGGCAAGCATACCCTATACAGTAGTAATAGTGGACCTAAGTCTGGATATCGTACCCTAGAGATTAAAAGTGGTTCCTAAATAATAAATCTATAAAGGACAAGTAATCGAAAGATTGGTTTGAGTTGCAATTTAATTGTAAAAAGAAATAAAACAAAAGACACTTGAGAATAATGAAGGATCTAAGAGATCAAAAGACTTAGGGTCGTGCATTTAAACTTATCTTTACGTTCCCCCCTATTTTTTTATTTCAATTAAACTCCAATTATCTATTCAATTACCATGTCTCATAAAATAATAATCAAAGTTTGCTCATTCATTGAGAATCCTCTTCTCCCTAATGTATTCCTTTGTTGGTCATGAAAGAATAAATTAGAGAAAAGGTTTTGAGTGCAAAGAGGTTGATTGACCAATGTTAATTAGATTGGGAATTTAGGGATTAGTTTGGTCATGTAAATCCCTAGAATTCAATCTATGCATAGATCTATCAATTAAAAGTGTTGATCATCAATTCAAATTATGGGGTGATCAATCCTAAATAGTAGTAAGAATAATACAAAGATATAATTGAAATAACAATTGAGAAATAAGGTTCACATGATAGGTTCTACATCACAACCCTAAATTAGGAATTATCTAGTCATAGACATATGGAAGCAACAATCCATAAACGAAAGCAATAGAGACATTAAAGGAGAAGAACTTTACAAAAATTAATCCCCACGATGTTCCTTGCTCTATAGCTCCTTCAGGAATTCTCAAAATACTCCAAAGAAAAGTATACAAAAGGATAAAAAGATTTGTCCTAAAAAAAGATGAAAACTGGGCTATTTATAGAAATAAAGTATAGCTGTCATGTGGGGGTATGCACGACCTCAAGTGCATATTTTATGAAGCGGAGACTATTATGCATGGCCTGGTGCTTGAGATCGTGCATATATGCACAGCCTAGTACTTGAAACCGTGCATACTTTACAAAACTAAGGTCATTCTACACTTCCTCATGTTGGAGGTTGTGTTTCATTAGCTTGTGTACGACCTAGAGCTTGAGGTTGTACATACTCAAAATAAGACCAAAATTGTCCTTTTAAAGTTACTTTCCCCCTTTTCCAATGTCCCAACTGTCTTGCAACAACTCAACACACATTTGAATCAAATATCTCATTATGGTATGCAAAAATCAATAAAATGATGCGAAAAATCTTTTAAAAATAAATACTAAAAAAGGGTTTATTAGTCACAACAACATCTTCATTGTCGCCATTGCCAACGCCTTCGCAAGTTGCAAAAACATTTTGTCCCCATCACCTCCAAAGAACCACTCAACAACGTCGTTTCGGATCTTAGGGAATCAATCGTTTTTACAAAGAAAAACAAAATCAGATTCATGAAATAAAATAAAAAAATCAGATCACAAATCAAAATGCAAACTTTATTCTTGATGACAATGTGGATCTTGAAAAAACTGTGATGTATGATGGCATGAAGCATGAATCCTTCCCTCTCACGTGCTTGGGTTTTTCACTTTTGCAGTTGATGGTGGAGACGTAGTCATGGCCGTGCGTGACAATGTCGTGGTCATCTCGATCCGCGTGATGGTGATGTGGTCCATCGCCGTTGAGATATGTTTTTTGCAAGCGATTTTTATCTTCCATTGGAAGAGATGATGGTGAATAGTGGCGGCAGCGGATAGAGGAGAAGAAGATCGGGAGAGAAGGGGATAAATAAGGAAAGGTAAGAAAAAAGAAATAAATAAAAAAGAAAACAATTTGAGTCATTAGATGATGAAAATTAAAAAATATCTAACGAGTGAAATAACTATTGTAATGTGTGAGAATTCTTTACTTAAGTATGTACGCCAGAATCCATGTATTTAGAAAAACAGTGTCTCTAACATTTCGCATAAAATAAAATATTATGTTTTATTACATTAATTGAATAACATAGTTTTAGTAAATCGCAAAAGGATGTATCATATTTTTCATTCAATTTACTCATAGATTCAGTATTTAGTAATTATTAAAATTTGAAAAGCCATCATTAAGCTTACACATCCAATTAATTAAATAGTTTTTATGAAACAAAATTTATTCAAAGTAAAAAGAGAGCTAGACTGAATTGTTCTATGATAAAATTTGCGAGTATGAACGTACCGAAAAACAATTGCAGGCTGGTATGAATGATAAATCGATGAAATATTTGTAAACTGTTGATTGAATGAAAATTATATGAAAGTGTTATTTATTCACTTAGAATGTCCTGAAAATTGGTTTGATGGTGTTTTCCACAACACACTTTAATGTGAACCTAAAGTTGAGGATGAAGAAAAAAAAGTCACTAAAGTAACTCAATGACAGACTCAGATAGGAATAACATGATGGGATTCGCGGGGCCTCTAACTCTATAATAGAAAGCACGCATTTCTGAGTGGACAGGAAATTGTTCGGTTGGTTATGTAATGGGTTCACGAACTTCAGATTTTTGTTTTTTTTTAGGCTTAATTATATATTTTATCACTTAAAATGTTTTTTTTTTTTCACAAATTTTATCATTCAAATTTTAAATTTTTACACATTTTATAACCTAAGATTTATTTTAAAACTAGATAGGATTTTTTCGGTTACTAATATGATAGTAAAATGAACAACAATTAAAAATTTAAATGATAAAATTTATGAAAATAAAATTGGGTAATAAAATATGTAAAAATTAAAATCTTAAGTTATAAAATTTGCAAAAATAAAAATTATATGATAAAATTTACAAAATATTAAAGGTTAAATGGTAAAATATATAATTGATTTATTTTTTATCAATAAATATTCATTTTTCTTTATGAAAAAGAGTTGAATTCACTATCTCTTTTTCATTTATTCTTCTTTTTAATTACCAAACTAATCTTATAACTAAACTTCAGAAAAAATTTTATGCCGATTCATCCACAAGTGTTTGGTGGTACATTACTTAATTTGTGAACACTCATGCTCCCTTTCTTTTTCATTATTTATATGCATTGATAGTGAGTCTCATTTTTTTTATCCCAGGGTAAAAGGAAAAACTTTCAATGCATGATACACGAGGAGTAAAATTTGAACAAAGAACATATCTTATTTATTATGACAGCATTCATCAGATTAGTTGTGCTAGCGAGCACATGCATTGTATTTACTTAATCAACATGAAAGCAGCATACTTGCAATTTTCACCATAGAAATGAAAATGAAATAAAATATTAAAAAAAACACTTTGTCAAAAATTGATAATGGACACAACTATTTTTTATTTTATTTTGGTTTTCACAAGTGTCTAATTTAAAAAAAAAAAAAACTTAATTAAAATGTATTTGAATACTTGTCTAAGATTTAAGTATCCTAAAAATACATTTAGAATCTCAAATTCAATTTGTCATATTTCAAAAATTACTTTTACACCACCTTATGTTTAGTGTAAAATCAAATTAAAATTAAAAGTAACAATTTAGTGTTTTGAAATATAATTACATTTGATTTTTATATTTATATTTATATTAGAATCAGAAACAGAAAGTAACAATACTTTTGATTAAATTTTCAAATAAAATTTATTTTATATAAAAAAAAAACTATCCAAACCTAAATTATAATACATTAAATTTATTTTTATCAAACTTAAATTTAAAACATACTTTTAATTATTTTTATTTATAAATTTTAATGCAAAGACCCATTTACTCTTATAACAAATTTTCGATAATTTAATAATCAAAAACATATTTTACGTGCAAACTAAAATTAAAGATTTTAAACCTCTGGAAAGTTGAGACTTATCAATCTCTGGAAAAGATGTGTCCTTGTGATTGATGACGATGCAGTGCGTAATTTGGACCTAGCAAGTAGCAAGGCTTCAATCAATATGTCTTTTACTGACATGTGAACTTTGAGTTAGTTATTGCTTATTGGTTGTCCTTTTCCTGAATAGTAGAGCTATTTGAACCCGTGACTGAATTACAACAAAATAATTAATTAAGATACTCGATGTTCGGGCTATCACCATTCATTTACCACCTATTTTTATGATGAAAAAAAAATGACATTATTGGAGTTATTCTGTGTCATTAAATTATAATTTTTTTGTCATATGTTATAATTTTTATTTTGCAATTTTAATCTTTTTTTTTTTAAATTTTAAATTTGGGTTACTTAATTTTAAAAATTATGTTAGTTCTTTCATTTCATTTTATTATTTATGATTTTTTTTTTTATGGTTGGGACATAGCACCCAAAAACCAAAGATTAAATATTATTATGAGACAAAAGGTCTACAAGCATGTCTCCCAATAAATGGGAAGTAACAAAATCAAGCATCGGAAGAAAAATATAAGAATCACAATTAAGGCCTAATCCGTGCTTAACAAAGCTATTAGCTAACATGTTAGCTTCATGGTAAATTTGTCTAGAAATAAAGACTTTTAATGTATTACTTAGCGTATGAATTTCCACTAAAAGTTCATAGAACTGATGATCCGAGTTAGGAACAACACTAATGCAACGAATTGCCTTCGAGCAGTCCGATTCCAGCCCTATCTCATTTAGATGAATCTCCTAGGCATGTTGTAAGCTAAAGAATACAACCCAAAGCTTTACCTCCAAGGTAGAACATGCTCTGAGCCTCCGTGAGAAGACTATAATAAAGTCACCACTACAATCACAAATGATACTGCCGCACGCCGCAACACCATCGCTTCTCATCACGGCACCATCACAATTAATTTTGTACCGGCTTTGACTAGGACAATGCCATCGATCAAATGTGTCATAGTTAGCAGAATTCAACTAAGGTTGAAACACTTTTACACACTCCACGCTACGTTGTATATCAGTAATCAAGTTTATGAGTGGAAAGAAGAATCCCCATAGTCGAGATCCAACTCTGGTTGAACACAAACTGATTTTGCCACCAACAAATTCGGTCTAAGGCTGCCCCAAAGGTTACTATCCAAGGAGAATCATTGACCAAGGAAGTTCTACACAAATTCATATGTAACCACTCCTTGGCTTCTAGCTGAAAGAAGTCTCGAAAGTTGCATTCTCCTATAAAGGCCTTCCATATAACCCACAACTACTTACAATCTTGAAGTGCATACTCAATAGTTTATGGAGCCTCCAGGCATAGAGGACAAAGATTAGTGTTGGACATATGTCGATACTCACGCAACTTGTTAGTTGGGAGGATCATACACACAATTTTCCAAAAGTGGCATCTAATTCTCTCAAGTCCACAACAACGCCAGATAAGACGGAACAAAGACTTAGAGGGATGTTCCGACTTGCGTAAAATCAAATTATATGCTGCTTTAGTTGAGAAGTCGATCTCAGATTCATATTCCTAAGAAGCTCCATCTAGTAGGTATGCGCCAATAAGGAGGTTTTAATTTCAAGATCTCTTGTATGGCACTTGGTTCCAACATGTGCTCCAATCTCCGCTGGTCCCAATCCCCCATAACATCCACAAGAAAGCAAACTGGGATATCTACACCATGCATACAAGTGTTCAACCGACATTCCTCAAGATTAGTAATCCCTGGTACCCACCAGTCCTTTCAGAATCTCATTCCTCTTCCATTATTCACCACTCGTCTTATGTTAGGAACTAGATTATCCCAGCATTTAACAATTCCATGCCATAGATTTGAGCCGCTGGACTTTGGGTCAATGCATGGTATGGTATCACTGCCACACTTATATTTCAAATGCATAACTCTGACCCATAAATCATTTGGCCTCTCACACAGCTTCCATCCCACCTTCAATAATAATGCTTGGTTCATGGTACTTGCTTTCCTTAAGCCAAGTCCACCCATATCTTTAGGCATGCAAACTGCATCCCACCTCAACTAGTAAACGCGCCTAGAATTGTCCGTGTTACCCCATACAAACTTCCTACACTTCATGTCTATCTCCTCACAAACCAAGGCCGGTAAGCTGGTGGTTTGCATAACATAAGTCGATAGTGCTTGCACTACCACTTTAGAGAAGGTTAGTCTCCCTGCAAAGGATAGTGTTGAGGCTTTCCAATTGCTTAAGCACTGATTGATTTTGTCAATTATGAACTGATATGATTGCTTCGTCACTCGCCTGTGGTGCAAAGGGACACCAAGATAACGACCAAGATTAGATGTACATTAATAACCAAACTCATTGGCAATTTGCTCCCTTGCTTGCCACTAAACATTGCGAGAAAAGAAGATCCTAGTTATCTCAATACTAACCCATTGTCTTGAGCTGGTTGATGTGTCATTATTTTCTCCTATTTCTTACCCCTTTCTGTCATCATTTTAATTACTGATTAGCCTTAATTGTCAAATTAATTATGCAGTTTTATCATTTGGGCCGTTTTGACTAATTCTCGTATTTTAATTTGATTTCGTGGAGAATTATAAGCAATTGGGCTTGGATCTGGAATTGGGCTGAACCATTTTGGGCTTGAAGAGAGGAGACTGTTTTAGTTTTATTTGTCATCCAGTTTTATTTTATTTCATTTTATTGTTGTATTTTGTAATTGGGCCGCATCAGATTTTTATGGGCCCAAATCAGATTAGTAGCCTAGGGTTTTATGTAAGTGACTTTTGAGTGAGACAGAATTAAAGCCCCACCAAATCCTGAAAAAAGGGTCATTAGGTTTAGTTTTCGTTTTTCACTATTCAGAAAAGGGTTTCACGTCCCCAGCATGCTATTGTTCATGTAGAGCAGCGTTTCTGTTCATTTTCGGCTTCTGTTTCCATTTTCGCTCTTCATTGTTGGTTCGTTTTCAGTTTCCATTTCCAGTTTCGTTTTTGTCTTCTATTCTTGTTTTCGTTTCTGTTTTGCATTTTGCTATTTACGTTTCCAGTTGCGGTTTAATTTGAATGGAAGGTTAAATTTTCAGTGTTGTTTTCTCTTGAGGACTAAGCACTAGCTCTCTTTGAGGTTTTATTATTAATGTTAATTTTTTATCAGTTTTTCCCCTTCACCAATTATTCTGTAATGGACCAGTGAGAGGAATTAATTGGTGTATGTGTTGCTTAATCACATAATGAAAACCTTGTATTAGTTTTCGCTTAGTAAATTAATTCTGGGTTGGATTAAGTGGCTGAATTGATTAGGGATAGATTCTCGTAACCTAGGATAAGAGGCTTGCTTTTGAATCAAGGGGAAACAACACATTTTAGTTCTGTTATTTTTAAAGCTAAGAACCCCCCCCATTTGCTACTGTTTTATTGTTATTAAGTGTTATGAACGTTTGTCTGATCACTGCTCACTGGGAGACGACCTAAGATCACTTCCTAGTACTGCATTTAATTGTTTTTATTTGGTTTGGGTACAACCTCGATCACTGGTACAGAACATATCTAGGATTCTCTTCACATCCTCTACTTGTGAAAATGAGGCCTCGATTAGTAGAATGACATCATCTGCGAAGGCTAGATAGGAGAGTTTAGGGCCATCTCTAGCCAAATGAATAGGTTTCCAATCTCCTTGATCCACTGCATGGTTAATCATATGGAATAGTCTCTCTATGCAAAGCACAAACAAGTAAGGAGATATAGGATCTCCTTAACGCACTCCCCTGGAAGGTTGGAATTTATCGAGGGCCTCGCCATTCCAAAGGACCTGCATATGGGACGAGGATATACAACAATGTATCATATTTACAAACGACTCCGAGAACCCTATATCCTTCAAAGTATCCACCAAAAAATCCCACCGCAATCTATCATAGGCTTTCTCCAAGTCAAGCTTAATGGCCATCCACCCTCCACCACTACGCTTATTCTTCATTGAGTGAATCACCTCTTATGCAACAATAATGTTATCCCCACTATTACGGTTAGGAATAAAACTAATTTGACAAGGATTGATAAGTTCTTTCATCACCTTGCTTAGTCTAGCCGATAGGATCTTAGTCACCATCTTGTATGTCACATTGCATAAACTAATAAGACGAAATTGCTTCATATTCACAATCAGTTCAACCTTTGGGATAAGCACGATTAAGGTGTCATTGATTTCCCCAATCTTCTCAGATTCAACAAACATGCCTTTAATCAGCTTACAAAAATCATTCCTAACAACCCCCATTGATTTTTATAGAATACTGCCTAAAAACCATCTATCTCTAGGGCTTTAAAATTTCTCATAGAGAAAATAGCATGACACACTTCCTCAGAAGTCACTTCCTCCTCAAACTAGTTTCTTTTAACATCGGATAATTTAGGGAAAGCACCTTGAATACAATAAGAAACTCCAGGGCTATCATTAGTGAAAAGCGTAACAAAGTAGTTATTAACTAACCTCTCCAATTCTTCTGGATCACCTACCCAATTCCCCTCCGGATCTTGAATAGCTTCATACTTGTTCCTCCTTCTTCTTATTACTGTCACTCCATGAAAATACCGAGTATTTCGGTCCCCAAATGCAATTTGTTTAGCACGAGACCGCTGAAACCAAAGAACTTCCTCTTCACGAAGCACCTCTTGGTAAGCCTCCCAAATACAACTTTGTTGATCTTCAAGATAGAAACTCGAATTCCAATCTAGCTAAAGTGAGATCCTCTCCAGGTCCTTGATCAACTTGCATTTACGAGTAAAGATATTTCCAAACACTTCTTTATTCCACTTGCGAAGATCACCTTTTAAGTTCTCCATTCGTTCTTTCCACCCCTTATCTCTGTGCCAAGTGTGCTTAAGAAAAGGGTTAAAGTCTTCATGTAGCACCCATGAAGCAACAAAGCAGAAAGGACGACGTCTTCTATTCACTAACTCTGTGACCGAGAACTTGATTAAGATAGCTCTATGGTCAGATTTGAAGTATGGCAAATGAAGTACAAGGGCATTACGAAACCTTATTCACCAATCAATATTCACTAGGACACGATCAAGGCATTCATGCAATCCCCTCGCTGCCAAGTGAATGCTGGGCCCTGGAAACCACCATCAATCAAATTGCACTCATCCATCATGTTTTGAAAGTCTGCTACACCTCTCCAAGATGGGTTACGAGCTCCCCCTACCCTATCCTACGCATTAAGGATAGTATTCATATCCCCAACCACAGACCAAGCACCATCAACTATACATGCGATATTGGATAAGTCTTCTCATAAAATCTTGCGTTGCTGAAGGTGGGGACTACCATAAACTGCCGTTAATGTCCACTCCGCTTAATTCTTCCATTTCACTTTCATATGCATAAGTTGATCACTCGATTGCAAACCTTAATCGAGTGAAACTAGCTTCTTGGATAGATCAATCTTAATCGATGGAACTAGCTTCTTGGATAGATCAATCTCTACACATAATCTAGCAAACCGTCCCCGTGAGTGAATAGAAGTAAGTCTATCCACTTTTAGCGGTGTGCCAAGCATTGCACCAACCCTCCAAAGAAACGTTTCATTGTACAGCTCCAATGGTAGGCCAGGAACACGCAACCATATAGCCACCCTATGCGCATTTGTTTCATTGGCTTGAAAGAAAGGCCTCCATTGTTGTACCAAAATGTAATGGTCAAAAATTAACCATGGTCCTTCATACAAAGCATGTTTGAGGTCTTCTAGGGCCATGAACTAGACTACATAATGGTCATGCAGCAAATCAATAATGCAGATCTTCTGAACTTTCTCCCAGTTTCTTCTTAGCTTCACTTCCAACATCCTGTAGCTTACTTTCTTTCCCATTACATGAATTATTAGTGCATTTTGCCAATAAGCACTCCAGTTCTAAAGCTCTTCATCTAAGACAATGACTTCAAGGCAGGGGTTAAACGGGATACCACACCCATCCCATTCCTTCTCCTCCATCATTCTCTTCTCCCACAATATCTCAGATTCTAACTCATCATTAAACGGGATACCACACCCATCCCATTCCTTCTCCTCCTCCTCCGGCATCGTTAATAGCTTCTCACGATATGATAAAGCCTCATTAGTCTTTCCCTGTGGCATTGCCTTCTCCACCATGTTTCCATCCTCTTGAATCTTCATTTTTTTTGTGTTTCAATTGTTCTCTTCCTCGAAAACCCTTGCACACCGTTTCTCCTCCTCACTCATCCTCCCCTGAACAACACGAACCCTAGCACCACGAACCAAACGCCACGAATCGACCAACAAAAGAGACTATAGCAGTGTCGCGAACTTCTTCGTGCAGCGTTACAAGGTGAAGAAGTGATCTCACCCCGAACAATGCGAGCCCTAGCGCTGCAATCCTAGCAACGCACCATGAGTCCGGCACCGTGAGGACAAGTTCAACATCGCGAATCAGCCCTAACGCCACAAGCATGAGCCCAACGACAGAGCTTTGTTTCTCTCTTGCCGCTTTCACGCGTTAAGGTTCCTTTGTTTTTCTCTCCATCTTATTATTTATGATAAAGTGACTTATTATTTATAAAATATTGTAAAAATAGTAAAAATGAGACTAGAACCCAAGTCTTTTCATTTCTTCTTTACCACATAAACTACTGAATGATTTCACTTACTTAAATTATATTACAAACACTATTATATATACATTACCATAAATAAATATTTGATGTTAAATCTGATTGATAAATAATACATTTTAAAATAAAATACTCAATAAATAAATTATGTTATTTACTTTTTAATACATATTTTTTTATCTTATTTTTCTCACTTTTTTTTTTTATCACATCATTAATTTATATAATTTATTTTAATATTATCATATTTATTTAATAAATCTTTAAATTATTCTAAATTTATAATATATATAATTATAATATTATAATTTTATATTTTGTTGATGTGCTAGGGTTGCCATATCGTTGCGCCATCAGGGTTTGGTTCTTCCCTTTCATAGTTTCATAAGGGTTTTTTAATGCCCCTAAGACCATTTGCTCTTGGTTTCATCTAGGTCCTTACTAAGGATTGCAAAATAGTCCATCCAGCCTAGTCAAAGCGGGCTGTCCCAAGTTTGGTTCATATTCTTGCTGGCCTCAATTTCTTAGGCCCAATCTGGCCCTATATCGAGTCGTTGGATTTTCCGGTAAAAATGAACTATTTTAAAAATTAAAAATAAATAATAATAAAATAAGTTTTTTGTAAAAAAAAATATAATTATAAAGATAAATTTATAGTTTAGAGAACAAAATTACTACTCAAAATTTTTTGACACAATTTGCATCTCAATTGTATTACAAGATCAGCTTCTTCCTTTTATAGGATTTTTTAATTATATATTTTAATTGAATTTTGTGCAATTTATTTAATTATTTAATACGTGTGAAGAAATTGTATTGATATAAATACCATTAAAGCATTTTAACATTATACATACAATCTGATATATAAACTTTCTAACATGCATTATATTATATTTATTTTACGATGCATATATAACATTTATATATATTATAAAACATTCTAACATGTTTATTTTTATGTTTTTTTTAAAGTGATTGAACTTAACTGTATATATAATTATTACATATGTTATGAAACATTTTAATTGTATATATAACATTCATATATATTATAAAACACAAAAACAATCATTCTAACATGAACTTAAGGTGATTACATTCATTACAATGTTTCCACATTATCGTTTTATAACAAATTTATTAATTACACAATTATCAATTATGCTATTTTATTTTTAGTATTGAATCATTAATATAATATTATATGATATGTTATATATTTAGTTTTTAATATTAATTATCAAGCCAGCCCAAGCCCATCGGGCCATCCCCGAGCCAGGCCTAATTAACCTACTAAGCTAAATGGACCGAGCCAAAAAGGCTCGCTTCTATTTGGGCCTCATTTTTTGAAGTCCAGTCTTGCCCTAATTGCGGGTCGGTTGGGCCAGCCTACCGAGCTAGGTCCATTTTGCCACCCCTAGTCCTTACCTCTCTAGTTAGCCCTGTGTTGGGTCTTTGGGTTTGTCGACGATGGATTGGTGGAAACAAATCGATTTTATTGATGAAGAAAAACAAATCCTCTAGATTCAAGTGGAGGAACAGCCTGTGGAGGATAAAGACAACAACAAAGCCTAGCTTATTGGCAAAGTGCTAACATAAGGAGCGTTCAACAACAAGGCGTTCATGACAACAATGACACAAGTTTGGAAGGTTAAGAAAGGGGTTGAAATTAGAGAAGCGGGAAAAAATTTGTTCACTTTCTGCTTCCTTGATAGGAAGGACAAAGAGATGATCATGAAGGGCTATCCTTGGAGCTTCGATCGAAAATTGTTAGTTCTCCGTGAGTTGGAGAGGGACGTCAACCCGAACAAAGGAAATGGTGACTCAACTTGGAGGTGCGATTAGGAAATTTATCACATGGGATGAGGGGGAGGAAAGTAAAAGAGGCCTATTCTTGAGAATAAGGGTGTAGATAGACATAACCAAGCCCCTCAAAAGGGGAATGATGATACAAGATAGGAAAAACGAGGTCAAAAGGATCTACTTAAAATATGAGTGCTTAGGGAACATGTGCTTCATGTGCAAATGCCTTAATCACACTCTAAGGGATTGTAACAAAAAGAAGGGGGAAATAAAAGATGAAGATGTTGAAAGACTACAGTATGGTCCCTGGTTGAGGGCAACTCCAACCAAACAGAATGTTGTAGTGGGCTACTAGCAAGAAGTGGCCTATGGAAGAGCACAACAACAACTTTTCCAAGAGATGGACCAGGAAGCACAAGGAGACAAGGGAAAGGTAATGAAGGAATGACAAAAGATAACTGAAGAAGTGACTACAACTAGCACACCATAGGACACTATATCTAATATGGTGCAGTTCCTAGAAGAATGCCATATTGCTAAAGAAACTCAACACTAGGAGAAATAGTATACAAGAGGAGGAGAGACTATTGATACTAATACAAAAACTTCAACCACAAAAGAGGAAGCAACACAAACTCAGTATCATAGGCCAAATTGAAAGAAGACTACGACTAAAGGTCAAGAAACACCAAAGAGCCCCTAAAATGAACCAAACGGGCAGCCTAACCGAGCAGAAAGATAAAAAAACAAGCAACAAAGATGGGAGGAAGTGGAAGAGGGTAGCCAAAGTGAAATTCACTAATTAAGAGCAAAGAACCAACACTAGAGAAAAAAATGGGGAAAAAAGGAGGAAGACCAGGAGGATATGGAGATAGAAGATCAACGATCCCAAAAGAAGTTTTACATTGATACAATGGTAGAGGCTGGTGACTAGCCCCGCCGATCACAATAAAAATATTAAGTTGGAATTGTTGGGGGCTTGGGAACCTGCGTGTAGTGAGAGCTTTGAGAAAGCTCCTTAATTCTGAAGTGCTTGAGATGGTTTTTCTAATGGAAACTAGGAAAAAGTCAATAAAATTACAATGTTTAAAAGGTATGGCTGGTTTAGTTTTTTGTTTTGGTGTTGATTGCAGGAGAAATGGTAAAGATAGATCAAGGGGTCTGGCCATTATGTGGAAGAACCAAATAGAGGTGGAGTGCTTGTCATGGTCTCTTAATCACATCATGACATAGATAAAGGCTCAAGAGGGGGATGCAGATTGTAGGACAAATTTTGGTTACGACTACCTTAAAAGCCAAAACAAACACAAGACATGGGAGCTATTATGTTAGCAAAATCCATAGGGAGATGCGAAATGGCTTTGTATCAGTGACTTCAATAAAATTATGAATCTAGAAGACAAGAAAGGAGGGAATCCAACCAACATGCAGGGTATTAAGCATTTCAAAGGATGCTTGGAAGCCAATGACCTCTCTGATTTGGGTTATGAGGGATATCAATTCACTTAGTCTAACAAACATCAATTTTCCAATACTGTGAAGGAACGATTGGATAGAGCTATGGCAAACAATCGTTGGAAACAAGAGTGGAAGGAGACTCACATCATAAATTCTACAAGGTACATGTTAGATCATAGTTCCCTAGTGCTATAGTTTCATAACCAAGACAGTAGAGATATCGCAACTAGGAGAAAATTGAGGAGATATAGATTTGAGAAAATTTGGTTGAATGACATTGATGGGTGTGAGGAGGCGATGAAGGGATCTTGGATTAAAGGGGACTCAACCTTGGCTAACCTTAGTAGGACAAGCTCAAATCTTCTGGAATGGGCGCAACTACAGTTCAGGAACATCAATAAAAGGATCAAGGAACTGAGAGGGAAGTTAGAGAGGCTGCAAAGACAAACTCAAAATGAACAAGTCATTTCCTCCATTAAATCAATTGAAGGAAATCTTGATGTACTCCTAAAGCAAGAGGAAGAGTATTGGCTGCAAAGATCTAAAGCTGTGTGGCTCAAAGAAGGGGATAGAAATACTTCTTTCTTCCATAGAAAGGCCATGCAAAGGAAAGTTACCAATAAGATTACTAGAATTCAAGATGATGATGAAAATATTTTTTGCAAGCACGAGCACATTGAAGACACTATAACTAAGTTCTATGAGGACTTGTTTCAATCCTCCAATCCTCACAACATGGAAAGTATAGCAAGTACTATGGAGGGGAGAGTTGATAAGAAAATGTCCTCGTTCCTTGCTGAACCATTCCAAAAAGAAGTCAAGGAAACCTTATTCCAAATGCACCCCTTGAAGGCAGTGGGTCCAGATGGCAACTCGACTCTCTTTTATAAAAAATTCTAGAACACTGTGGGGGAAGATGTCACCAATCTAATCTTGACGATCCTGAATGATGCAGACCCTACTGAGGTAAATAAAACTGCCTTGGTTTTGATCTCCGAGGTAAAGAAACCAACCCATGCTAGTGAATTTAGACCTATTAGCCTATGCAATGTATTGTTTAAGATTATTACAAAAACATTAACTAATAGACTAAAATGTATTCTCCCTTATGTGGTTAGTGAAAATCAAAGTGCTTTTGTTCCTAATAGAGTCATCACTAACAATGCTCTTATTGCTTTTGAGTGTTTTCACTATATGAGGAAAAAAACCACAAGGAAACAAGGATGAATGGCCCTCAAGCTTGACATGTCAAAGGCATATGATCGTGTAGAATGGCCCTTCCTCTACCATGTGCTATCTAAAATGGGGTTCCCTCTAAAGTTCACTCTAGTGGTGATGAGATGTGTCCAAACAATTTCATTTTCTATCATGCTCAACGAGGAATCGAGAAGAAATTTCAAACCCCACAAAGGCCTCAAACAGGGGGACCTTCTGTCCCCCTACCTTTTCATTCTTTGTGTAGAGACACTATAAGATATGATTCTCAAATCACTCCAAGATGGTGCCATCCATGGCATTAAGGTGTGCCCAAAAGCTCCATTGACCACACACCTCTTCTTCGCAGATGAAAGTATTCTGTCTGCCAAAGCTAATATAGTCGAGGCAAGACAACTTTCCCTCATCCTTAGGAGCTATGGTGAGGCGTCGGGTTAGAGAATCAATTTCAGCAAGTTAGAGCTCTCTTGTAGAGAAAACGTTCCTACTTTCGGAACTAATGAGCTTGTTCAGCTTTTGAAGTTTACGGCAGTTCAGAGACATGACAAGTACCTCGGTCTCCCTACCATGGTTGGAAGATCAAAGACCTAAATATTCAAGTTTGTGAAGGAAAGGGTGTGGAAGAAGTTGAAAGGATGGAAAGAGAAGACCCTCACTAGAGCTGGTTGTGAGATGTTGATCAAGTCAATTGTGCAAGCCATCCCAACCTACATCATGGGTTGTTTCCAACTCCCGATCTTTATTTGCAACCAAATTGAGCAGATGATAGCTAGATTTTAATGGGGAGGTAATTCGGATGAAAGGAAAATGCATTGGATGAGCTGAGAGACTTTGACTAAAACTAAATTTGATGGAGGTCTCAATTTTAGAATGGCCAAAGCTTTTAACTAAGCAGTTCTAGAAAAACAGTGGTGGCACATCATTCCCTATGATGACTCTCTAATGAAAAAAGTGTTTAAGGCAAGATACTTCCCTAGGTGTCATCCTATCCAGATGGAAAAATCCTATAACCCCATCTTCACTTGGACTAGTATTTCAACTGTAAAAAACATTATGGAGAGGGGGCTAATATGGAGAATTGGTGATGGACAGAGTGTTAGAATTTGGCAAGACAAATGACTACTAAATAGTGTGGACAATCGAGTGTGGACCGATATGAGGACACAAGCTGATGGGGATTTGTTGGTAGCTGACCTTACTAATGCTGACACAGGTATGTGGAATCATGTGGCTATCTCTTCTATCCTACCTACAAAAGTGAGCAACCATATTTACTTAATTCCTCTATGCCACAATAAAGAAAAGGACAAGTTGCTTTAGAGCCTTAACAAGGATGGTTTATACACTGTGAAATTTGGGTACAAAATTGCAATGTCTGAATTCATGAGAGAGAATCCCTCCACCAACACCATCCCAGGAAATCTATGGACAAAGATTTGGAAAGTCAAAATGATCCCAAAACGCAAACATTTTGTCTAGAGAGCTTGCCACAATTCAATCCCAGTGAAAAACAATCTAATGAGAAGGGGAGTGATCCTTGAAAACTTGTGTCCTAGATGTGGTACAAAGGCTCAATCAATATCACCTGCACTCCTGACTATGAGGAGATCAAGAGAGCTTGGTTTGCTTCCCCTCTGGCTATCAAAATTGACATGGGGGAACAAAATTCCTTTCCAACTTGGGTGAGCCACATTCTACAAGTGGGAGATGATAACAACATTGCCATGGTTTTTGAGATTTTGAATATGATATGGAACTCTAAGAACTCTCTTGTTTTTGAAAGGAAGACCACAAATGTATCCCAAATGTTGACCAGAGCTGCTGCAATGCATGTTTACACAAACACTCTAGATGACAGCAACTTGCAACCTTTGTGCAACTAGATCCCCCTTGGAAGGGATATGATCAAGGCCAATTTTGATGCGTCTATCCAGATTGGAAAAGGAACTAGTTTGGGAGCTGTCTTCAGAAAGGAGAGATTATGGCGATGGCAACCTCCTTTAGCCCTGCATGTTTCTAGCTACAAATTGCAAAAGCAATGGCACTCAAATGGTGCATAAAGCTAGCAAAGGACGTTCTAATAGAATGTCATTTCTTTGAAACTGATTGTAGAGAACTATCCATAGCTTGGAACAAGAAAGATTTCTAACAATGATTTTATTGGTATTTTATAGGATTGTAAAGTTTTTTTTGCAAAACTCATTGACTCCTAGAGTTGACCATACGAAAAGAGTAGGAAACAATGTTGCTCATAGTCTACCTAGATTATCTTTCTCTTCTCTTGAATCTATTTGGATTGAGGAGGTTCCACCTCAAGTCTGGCCTTTTGTAAATTATGATATTGCAACACTTTTTATCTTGTTGTTGTTAGTTAATGCAATTGATGTTACCTCAAAAAAAAAAATTAGAGTGTGAATGCGTGCATCTATTAGAAGTAGCAATTTTGATTTTTTTTTATTCATATGGGTTATGTTTTTGAAATAAAATGCCTATATGATATGCATGAATTTGTTTTTATAGAGATTATGAGTGATTTTGAGATGGGATGTTAGAACACTGAATTTATAATTTTTTACTCAATTATATCAACTACCAATGTAATAAATAATATTTTACATTGGTTAAACATATAATCGATATAAAAAGTAAAAATTTTTAAATAATTTTCTTTTCACATCCAAAATGACTATGGAACAAAGAAAAAACAAAAAATGCCACTTGGAATGACTCTTATACATTTTATGTGACAAAAAGATTTCATATAAGGTAAATAGTTTTTGTAATAATCCATTTTGATATATTATTAAAAAAAATCATTTTGATAAAAAAAAAAAAAAAATCAACATTGCTACTCTCATGCCTACACAAGTATATAAAGTTATTGAATAAAATAATAATTGATATAAATTGCCTTAATATCATATGATTCCACTCATTCATACATAAATAATGTTCACAACACCCTCACATCCTATTTTAGATATTGTCTTTTATATATAATTCAACATGTATTACTTTATCATGTATCCAACACACTTTTTTTCTTAATTCATCAAACTTTCTTATTTTTTCTTTCATTTGAATACTTATTAAAAAAGTTGATCAAAACCAAAATGTTAGCAGGTTAAATATACACCTATTTCCATGCATCCATACTCTTCTTCTTCCAAGCTTTACTCGTCACTTTCCTAACATTATTTTTCTTCTAACACTAAACAGTAAACATACCACAAACCATAACACATATTCTGACATTTTACTCCCTATCCAAACTTCACGTGCATCTCCTCCCAGTTTCACACACACAAACACACCCTTTTAAGTATACTGAGATAGCTCCCACTCCAACAGAGTCACGATGCTGAAACTGCTAATAATAATAATCTTTCTCGTATGTCCCTTTCTATTTCTGTCGAGCTCCGTCGCGACGACGGAACTCGAAACTCTGATGGCTATCAGAGACTCTCTGGACCCACAGAACCGTGTCCTGCTCTCGTGGGTCCCGCATTCGGATCCATGCGGCGGTGGCGGCGCCTCCTTCGAGGGCGTCGCGTGCAATGAGAAAGGCCTTGTTAGCAACATTTCACTGCAGGGAAAGGGTCTTTCTGGAAGCATACCCGAGGCCGTGGCGGGTCTCAAAAGCTTGACGGGTCTCTATCTTCACTTCAATGCCCTCAGTGGGGTGTTGCCGAAGGAGATTGCCGCTTTGACTCAGCTCAGTGATTTGTATGTCAATGTCAATGGCCTCTCTGGTGCTATTCCTCCTGAGATTGGCAATATGTCAAATCTTCAAGGTTGGTTCTGAGTTTTTTATTTTTCTTGTAGATTTCTCTCATTTGCTTCTTTCTCAGCGATGCACAATGCCTGAAATGATTTATAGAAAAAATATTTTTAATTAAAGTAAAATAGTTATATAGTTACACGTGAGAAGTCTTTTTTATTAATTCATAAGTCTTTTTTATTAATATATGATGTCTTTTTATTTGTTAAAAATAATGAAAAATAATTTTTTTAGTGATCTTAAAATTAAGAGTTTTAGTTACTTTATCTTTAGACGGAGAGTTTTAGTTATCTTTCTCCCAGTATCTTGTTGTGCTCGTGTGCTATTATGACATTTTAGGTGCTCTAAAACAGAGTTCTAGAACTTTTTTTTTCCTTTCCTAACTTTATTCTATGCTTTTGTTATCTTATTTGTGAAACTTAATGAATGGGGAACTGTTTTTGTTTTTGAGTACTCAAATTCGATTGGTCATTTGTGGAGTATTTTTTAATACCAATTAGAAATGTTTTTGTGAGTTTTTTCTTATGGAAATTATAAAACATTTTTTTATTAAAGAAATTGTAAAGAACACTTCTAACATTGTATAAAAAAGGCTGATAGCTGGTTTGCATACCATTTGGGGAAAATGCAATTGGCTTTAAAAAAACCTACTCACGTAATTTTAAATTTTTTGCATTAGAACACATGATTATGAAATTTTAATGCCAAACCAAACATATTTTGAATCACCAGAGACTCGACTTGACACATTTATTTGGTTTATTGGTTGAAGTTAAAGTGTATGTTTAGAAATTCATTAAAATCCTCATTTTCTACTTTCCAAAGCAATTTTTTATTTTCATAAGCAGAACAAAATTCTTATTTCTGGGTTGTGTTGGACGTGACTTTAATATAAACATACCAAAGTAGTGAACTTTTATTCACTTGTATTTGATTTATTTCTTCTTTTTTTTTTTTTCATTCTAATCAGTTAAGAGCTTACATACAGTTTTGCAGCTTTGTTATAACAAGTTTAGTGGGAGCATACCCACTGAACTTGGAAGGTTAAGAAAGCTGAGTGTTGTTGCACTGGAATATAATCAATTAAGTAGCGCAATTCCTGCGAGTTTGGGTGAAGTGGAAACATTGGCGCGGTTGGATCTGAGCTTCAATAGCCTTTTTGGTCCAATTCCAGTGACATTGGCTAATGCACATAAACTGGAGAGTTTAGATATTCGAAACAATTCTCTCTCTGGCCATGTCCCTTTAGGTAATTAATCAATCCTTCGGTGCTGCTGATTTCCTGTACTACAAGTTACAATTATATAAACTGATATTTCAAAAATGCATTTAAATTTATAGGTTTAAATATGTGTTTTACATTAGTAATATAGTTAATTTTATTTTTATTATCTAAATTTATTATTTAATCTTCTTTATCAAGATTTTTTAAGAATATGTTTGGTAGAGATGAAAATAAAAATAAAAATTGTAGGAGATGAAAAGAGATTAAAAAAATATGAAAAATAAATTAAAGTTAAGTTGTTTAATATAAATAAAAGAAAAATGTAAAAAGATGAAAATTTTAAAATAAAATAATTAAATGGATAATAAAAGAAAAAATAAAATAAAATAAATATAAAAGTAATTTTGACTTGGATTCCTCGTATTTGGACATTAAAATATTTAACGCTGAACCATTTACTTTCATTTGATTTCAACACTTTTTCACTTGTTTCAAATATATATCAATCACTTCCTTTCAACTCTCATTCATTTCACTTCTCACATTTTTATCAAACAAACATACTCTAATTTAAAGAAGTGACGAACAAAAATATCATATCATTACTTATATCAAATCTTAAATTGTACTGGAAACGAAACTAAAGAAATTCTTGATAGTAAAATAAACAAATAAAAAGTAAAATTTAAGTAATTAAATCAAAATACATTAAATTTGAGCATGAAAAAACATAATTAAATCAAATTTACATGCTAATTAAATTTTGAGTCTTAGATATTTCAATATCCTATTTTATCATATATTTATTAAATATATTTTTTTTCTATTTCTCTCCTCCTATTTAATTATATCACCTATCATACCTACATTTCTCCCACAAAATATATACTAATATTGGATATCATGAATCTTTATTCTTAAATTTTTGTCCTCTGTTCCGTGCAGCTCTAGCAAGACTCAAAGGTGGGTTTCAGTACATCAACAATGCAGGTTTATGTGGGACTGGATTTCTCCATTTAGATTCTTGCAAAGCAGTCAGCAGTTCAGACCCAGTTAGACCCGAACCCTACGTGCCTGCCGATATCATTTCCACCAAAGATCTCCCTTCATCAATTCAACCAAAACCCGAAAACTGCGGCGCTGCTCATTGTAAAAGAACATCATCATCCTCATCGAAGTCTTCAAAAATCGGTTTGGTCTTTGCCATAATTGGAGTCATCGTTGCTTCATCTGCTATCGGACTTTTCGTGCTCTCTTGGCGCCACCGTCGTCAGAAACAGAGAATTGGAAGTTCCGACGTGCGTCAGAAGAAAAGTGTTTGTTCGTCTGCTCTTATAAGTTTGGAGTATTCCAACGGATGGGATCCATTAGCCAAAGGTGCAAGTGGTTACTCCCAGGAAGTTCTGGAGAGCTTCATGTTCAATCTTGAAGAAGTGGAGCGCGCAACTCAGAGCTTCTCAGAGGTGAATTTAGTGGGAAAGGGTAACTTTTCAGTTGTATACAGAGGAACGTTGTTGAGAGATGGTTCTGCTGTGGCTATAAAGTGCATTTCCAAGACAAGCTGCAAGTCTGATGAAGCCGAATTCTTGAATGGTTTGAAGGTGTTGACCTCGTTGAGGCACGAGAATCTGGTTCGGTTGAGAGGGTTCTGCTGTTCGAAAGGCCGCGGTGAGTGTTTTCTTATTTATGAGTCTCTTTCGAATGGGAGTTTGTTGCAGTATCTTGATGTTGAGAGAGACAATGGTAGGGTGCTTGAATGGTCTACCAGAGTGTTCATCATTCGTGGCATTGCCAAAGGTCAGTTTCTTTCTTTAGGAGCTTCCACCATTTCAGCAGTTTTCATACCAGAAATCTCTTTCATTTTTTAAATGTCAAATAAATCATATCTTTAATTTTTAAATGTAAAAAAATCATTAACTCAATGATGTAATTAACAATAATGGTAAAACATTTCTATATATATCTTTCACATATTTATTTATTTATATATATATATATATATATATATATATATTTTGTTTAGGGCAATATGTTTTTAATCCTAAAGTATTAAATATTTTTGTTTTTAATCCTTAATATTTTGTTTAATTGGTCTCTAAAGTATTTTTACATTTGACTTTTGATATGTTTATTGGCACGGATTGATTTCATGTGTCTCATTAAATAACTGACACTGACACTAAAAAATTTATTAAAAATAAATAAATAATGCTACGTGTCTCATTGTTGAAGTGACACATAACATTAAAAAATAATTTTTTTTAAATAATGGCACGTGTCTTATTTTTTTTAGGTGACACGTGACATCAATCTATATCAAGAACTCATTAACGAAGGGATCAAAAGGCAAACAGAAAAATACTTTAAAGATTAAGATCGATCAAATGAAATATTATGAATTAAAAATGAAAATGCTCAATACTTTAAGAACTAAAAACATATTTTACCATTTTATTTATTATCATATATTTATTTATTGTTTTTTATGTTGTCAACATGAATATAGTATTTTGAATAAAAGTAAAATAAAAAGGAATAAAAGTAAAATAAAGGAAGTGATTTATAAAATAAAAAGTGAAATATATATAAAAAAATAAAACATAATAGGAGATGTTAAAAAATAAAGGAAAAATTAATTAAATAACTTTAAATAATATTAAAGATTAATTAAATAAACTTTTATAAATTTAAAATTTATATATAATAAATATTTTTAATTTTTTTTCAATATAAACTGACTCATGTGAATCAACTAGTGCCCACCGGTTTGAACAATGATTCAGTGACCTAGTGTTCTTGATCGGTTCGATCATCGATCTGAATTTTAAAACTATGACAGAGAGATGTCAAGACACTGAAATTATTTAAATTATTCTTCTTTTATTTTTTAACATCTATTATTAGTTGTAATTTTTTTTTATATATATTTCACTTTTTATTTTATAAATCATTTTCTTTATTCAATTTTATTTAAATTATTAAATTCTTGTTAATAACACAAGAAACAATAAATAAATATACGATGATAATAAAATTTATGCGAAAGTTTATATATATATATAGAGAGAGAGAGGAAAGAGAGAGAGAGAGTTTCAAGTGAGAACAACTTTTAAATGACAACAAACAATATTAACCCTTGAATTAAAATTAAAAATAATAAGCGCATAAGATTAAAACCTCAATTTTAAATGCATCACCATAAGATTCTATCCCTCCCTGTCTCTTAATTAGTTTTTTTTTTTTTTCTCAGCATTTTTTCCCAACAGCACAAACACATAGGCAAAACACCACCCTTATCACCATGACCACCGTCCCGTAGCCGCCGCTACCACCACCACCAACAACAACAACAACATGGTTACTGCCACCATCACATTGTCACCATTATGGTTGTCATCCTCGTTGTTGTCGCCACAGCAGTGACGGTGACCTTAACGGTGGTAACCATGATGGCCGTCAAAAGTTGCCGCCATTATTATGACCACCGCTACCACCATCAACATGGTCACCACTGTCAAGGCCATCGTTGTCGTCACCATCATGATCGTCATCCTTGTTGATGCCGCTACTATCATCGCTGACGGCGGTGGTGGTGACAGCAACAATAGGGACGACGACCATGATGGTGACGACGACGGTGGCCCTAGTCGTTGCAAGAACGACGATAATAACCATGCTAGTGGTGGCGGTGATGACAGGGCGGTGATCATGATGATGAGGGTAGTGTTTTGCCTATGTGCCGTTGGGAAAAAATACAGAGAAAAAAATTAATTGAGAGGGAGGAAGAGATAGGATCTGATGGTGATGTACTTAAAATTGAGATTTTAATTTGATGCGTTTATTATTTTTAATTTTAATCCAAGAGTTACTATTGTTATTGTTTGTTCTCATTTAAAAGTTATTCTCACTTAAAACACCCGTTATATATATATATATATATGTTCTGCAATTGTTATCCATTAGATCATTAATTTGATTTAATAATTATTTTGGCATTTAAAAATTAAAGAGATTTGATCAAATCCTAACTTTATCCATATATTATAAATTATTATCTAACAACAAAATTCTTCTTTCAATTATTTATAAGCCATCTACATGTCTAAGACTCCAATACGAGACATGGTTAAGTTGTAATGAATCTTAGCTAAAGATTCAAAACTTGGAGAGTTTAGAGAAACTATTTCTTGTTTTTTTTATAAAAAAAATTATCTGACAAGATTTGTTTTTAATATTTTTTAGGTTTAGTATTCATTTTAATTTTAAAATTATAATTAATCATATTATTAGTTATTTAAATTTTAAAAATTTTGAATTGATTTTTTTTTTTTTTGACATTTGCCTGTACATTTTCTATTACTAAATATATTTATCTAAAAATATAAAAAAAATTATAAACAAACAATTGGAGAAATATGAATAGAAAAATCTGTGACATATAATGAGTGTGAAGTACTCTGTTGTGGACTTGTTGTGGTATTATGTGGTTGGTTCAGTATGACGTAATGTGATTGTGCATTCTAAAAGATTTGCTGATTCCATCTTTATCCAGGTATCGGTTACCTGCACAGGAAGAAAGGAAGCAAACACGGTGTAATAGTTCACCAGAACATATCAGCTGAAAATATACTTCTGGATGCTTGGTACAACGCGCTACTTGCAGATTCAGGAGTGCACAAGCTCCTCGCCGATGATGTCGTCTTCTCCGCTCTCAAAGCTAGCGCTGCCATGGGATATCTGCCTCCAGAGTACGTGACAACCGGCCGTTTGACCGAAAAGAGCGATGTATATGCATTTGGAGTGATAGTTTTCCAGCTTCTCACCGGAAAACGCGATTTTACTCATCAGCTAACTTGCCAACGCCAACCGGCGATAAAGAGTGCTAGTTTGGAAGATATAGTCGATGGAAATCTCGAAGGTAGGTTCTCGGAATCGGAGGCGACAAAGCTGAGGAGAGTTGCTTTGCTTTGCACGCTTGAATCCCCACATCTTCGACCTTCTATGGAAAATATAATGCTGGAACTGGGTGATAAAGATAAACAGTAGCAGTTCCTCACTTATGTTATGTAGCATCATATTTTATTCTTGTTTAGTTCTAGTTGGAAAAAATAAAGATGGTGGAGGCACTGTAAAATTTTATGATTTCCTTAGAACTGAACTCGTTTAAGTTGATGTGTGTTATAGTGGAGAACATGTTGTGTTAATTAAGGTTCAGATTGGTTGTTGAAGTTGTACAATGTTTACATATTATTTAAATATTGTGTTTTAATAATTAAGGTTTTTTAAATATGTTTTAATATAAATTATTTTTTTAAAATGATTTTTTAATCATTTTGAAGATATTAGTTTTAATTGTGGGTATTGTTAAAGTTTTGAATTACTTAATCTCCAATCTTAGTGTTAAAAATCAGAGGCTAATCTAGTCAAGATTGAGTTATTGGATTAATAATCGAGTTACTCATTAACTCACATAACCTAGTTTATATTAAAAATATAGCATTTTTATACTTGTCTCAAATTTTAAAAAAAGTCATTAAAAATACTTATTAGAAATTTATATTTTATATAATTTCACAATCTCATAACATAAACTTTAAACTTCCAAATCATGACTTTCATGTGTTCAAACTCAAATATCAATATTAATCATATCATGGAACATAAGAGGAGCGGTTGGCCGTTGTACGAAACGGCACGTCAAACATATGATTAAAACCCATAAACCTTCCATTTTCTTCATCTACGAAACTCATGTTCAATTCCATAGGGTTGAAAATTTTTGGAAGTCATTGGGGTATGAGAAGGTATTTATTCAAGAGGCTAGATGACATACAGGAGGTATTTGGGTTTTGTCAGAAAGGCTGGATGTCAACTTTATTCTTCTACACTCTATGAATCAATGTATTACCTTCAAGTTAGAGAAGGTGAATAGTAGGTGGAATTGCTCTACGCTGTATGTCTCCCCTATTCCTACGGTGAGGGCTATTCTTTGGGATCACTTGATCAAGATTGGTAATGACATGGAAGGACCGTGGCTAGTCATTGGCGATTGGAATGAGATTACTCAACCATCGGAGGTCACAAGGGGAGCCTTCCACCAAGCTAGGGCCAATGCTCTTTACAACGTTCTCACCTAGTGTGGCCTTATTGATATGGAAACCACAGGGAGCTTCTTCACGTGGCGCAGGAATATTCAAGCAAGGGGGTTCATACAAAAAAAACTTGATAGGTGCGTGGCTAACACTGACTAGCATCTTGCCTACCCTAATGCGTTGTTGGAAACTCTTCTCCCCCACAACTCGGACCACAATCATCTCTTTCTTTCTTATCGAAAAGTTGACTCTTGCATAAACCCTTCCTTTCATTTTCAAGCAGTTTGGCTTTCCCACCCAGAGTATGCAAATATTGTGACACAAGCATGGGGTTAAACTACCGGAGACACTTTTCATAAGTTTAATAAGGTTCGTGACAGCTCTATCACCTTTAACAAAGAGGTCTTTGGGAATATTTTTCAAGACAAAAAGAAGTTGGAAGTTCGTATCAAAGGAGTCCACCGAGAACTAGAGACTCGGGTTACTTCCGACTTGATTCAGTTCGAGAAAGCCTTGCAGCCAGATCCTTTTTTACGAAGAAATGTTATGGTTCCAGAAGTCCCGTGAGAATTAGGTAAGATTTGGCAACAAGAATACCAAATTCTTTCATACTCAAATGGTTATCAGAAAACGCAAGAATAACATTTCTGGCTTGTTTATTGATAATATTTGGTGCACTCAGATGCATCCCTTATTAAGAAGGAAGCTCAATCGTTCTACCAAGGTCTCTTCCAATTTATTGCTAGATGTCTTCCCAATTGCTTACGACTAGTGCATGTTCCTCGATTAGAGGATCATGTCTCCCTCGGCCTAGCCACTACCGTCACGTTATGGGAAGTGAAGGATGCCCTTTTTAGCATGAACCCTTACAAAGCCCCTGGGCCAAACGGATTTCAACCTATATTTTTCAGAACCTTCTGGCCACATATCAAGGATGATATTACACGCATGGTAGCTAAGATCTTTGCCACAACTGTTGTCCCATCCCAAATGACTAACACTTTGATAGTTCCCATTCCTAAGTCGGAGAATCCCACGTCCATCAAGGACTTCAGACCGATCAGTGTTTGTAATGTTCTATTCAAATTGGTCTCCAAGGTCCTAGTGAATCGCCTTCGGCCACACCTAGATTCTATCATTAGTCTCCTTCAAAGTAGTTTCATCCCCAAGAGGGGAACTTGTGATAATGCCATCATCACCCAAGAGATTGTTCATAGTATGCATAAGAAGACTGGATATGTTATGTTCAAGATTGATTTTGAAAAAGCCTATGATAGGGTTGATTGGAGCTTCTTGAGATTAACTCTGAAGGAATTTGGGTTTCCGGACTGCACAATAGATTTGGTTATGAACTGCACTACAACTACGTCCTTGTCCTTAAAATGGAATAATGATAGATTGCCCTCTTTCTCACCGAGACGTGGTCTTCGTCAAGGAGACCCAATGTCACCTTATCTCTTTCTGCTATGCATGGAGAAGCTAGCACTTCTCATTCAGGAGAAAGTGAGTAGTGGGGATTAGCAACCAGTTATGGTCTCCAGAGGTGGTCCTAAGATATCACATTTATTTTTTGCCGATGATTGCCTGTTGTTCACTAAGGCATCAACAAATCAAGTGCAGTTGGTCCAAGATGTTATCCGTCTGTTTTGTCTTACTTCTGGCTTGAAAGTCAATAGTCAGAAATATAAGTTCTTCGTCTCTAAGAATGTTTCACGTAGCAAAATCCAGCAATTCGCCACTATATTAGAGTTCCAACACACTCATAATCCAGGAAGATACTTGGGGTTCCCTCTCTTGGTAGGTAGGACCATTAAGGTGGATTTTTCCTCCCTTACAGATCGTGTCAATAGTCGCATTGCAGGTTGGAAGGGCCAACTCCTTAGCCGTGTTGGCAGAGTAACTTTGGCTATGTCAGTTATATCTGCTATCCCCTCTTACTCTATGCAAAACCTATGGATCCCGGAGGGAATTTGCAATAAAATTGACTCTAGGTTAAGGTGCTTCATCTGGGGAGGGAATCACAATCATTGGGTAGATTGGTCTACGATCTCTAAAACTTGTGCCAAAGGAGGTTTGAGCATTCGTCGATGTCGTCAAGCTAACATTTCCCTACTTGGCAAGCATGTGTGGGATCTTTTGCACGGCAAGGATAAGTTATGGGTTTGCTTAATATATGCGAAATATATTGGCCAAAAGAATATTCTTCACCTTAAGAATTCCACAAACGGCTCGTATGTTTGGTCCTCTATCATGAAAGCCTTATCTCATCTCAAACAAGGTTTCACGTTTAGGATTGGAGACGGGGATTGCTCCTTTTGGTTTGATCCTTGGTTAAAGGAGGGACCATTGTATGGCATGGTAGATGAGGTCCATGAAAGGGACATGCAATTATGCATTAAAGATGTCTATTTTGATGGCTATTGGCACTTTGACGTCCTTATTACAACCTTGTCCCAAGACATTCGGAACACCCTTCCGTACTTGTTTTTTAATCCTTCTATGCCAGATATTATTAGGTGGAGTGCATCTAGCTCGGGAAGGTATGATACCAAGTCTACCTATGCATGGTTGAGCCGAGAGCCTGCTTTTCATCTTACCTGTACTGAGTTCTGGTCGTAGGTGTGGAAGTCCAAGCTACCTGAGAATGTTAAACACTTTATTTGGCTCACTTATAGAGGGAGTCTTCTTACTAACTCTTTTCGCTTCATGCGGCATATTACTACTGATTCTTCTTGTTGCAGGTGTGGAGATGTCAATGAAACATGGATTCACATCCTTTGCGATTGTCCCTATGCATGTAAGGTGTGGCAATACATCCGGTTGCAGTATGGTCTTGATTTCTTCATTGATGATGCTGCATACTGGCTCAAAAGTAACATTCAAGGAAATTTTCAGCTCTTATTCGGCATCACTTGCTGGATGATTTGGCGTGCGAGGAATGAGGTGGTTTTTAACGATAAAGTTTGGCCAGACTGGTATATGCATAACTAGATAAGTTCTCTTCTACATCTAGCCAAAGGGACAAGCTTGACCAGTTCGACCAGCTCATCCTCAACAGATAGGATACTGGTTAACTGGGAACCTCCTCCGCAAAACTACATCAAGATCAATACGGACGGTAGTTCCTTTGGTAATCCTAGCTTGTCAGGTTTTGGTGGCGTTCTACGAGATTTTGCAGGCAATTGGATCACAGGTTATATGGGCAATTGTGGTTTTACTTCAAACACCATCGTTGGGCTATGTGCTATTTTCCATGGCATTAAACTTACCCACACAAAAAGTTTCTCTAATGTTATTTGTGAGACGGATTCTATCACTTCTCTAAAATTCATCATTGAGGGGCTTGACGTTATTCATCCTCATGCAGGTGTGGTTTCGCCCATTCGTGATTACATACAATTACCTTGGAATATTAGCTTCAAGCATACGCTTAGGCAAGGAAATAATATGGCAGATATTCTTGCTAAGTCAGGAGCCAAATCCTCCTCCCCGTTTATTTTATTAAATTCTTGTCCAGCTTCAGTTTCAAATTACTTAGTTGTTGATGCCTCAGGCACTCTCTTTTGTCGGCCTTAGTGCCATTTTTTTAATTTCTTTATTCATAAAAAAAAAAAACTCAAATATCAAAGTCACATAATAAAACTTACAAAACATAAACAAATAAGTTCTAAACATAGGTTCCTAACAAGTCTAATTTTTTTCTATGGCCAAGGAGCATAAGTTATTTCATGAATTCCTTCATTTAAGAACTTAGAATCTTCCATAATAGCTTCTTCAACATTATATTCATTTAAATTCATATTTTTCATGGTACTGCCTAGTGCATTATCAACATCATTATCCAAATTTAAAGGACCTATTGCAAAAAAATAGATGTAAAATTATAATTAGCACGTGGTGATAACAAGTATGAAATAATTTAATCATAATATAATTAAAATATACCAATATTTCTTGAAATTGGTTGGATGATCATATTTGTAAGGTCTTTATGTAATGTATCCACCTCCTCATTGGTTAAGAATGGTGGTGAATCCTTCATTACTCAATCAACATGGTCAACAAGTGTTTCCAAATTAACAGGATCATAATTTAGTTGTCTTTTTTTTTCGTAAGCACATGTACAAATATTTAAGCGTAAGTATTTAAATCTAAAAAGATAAACAATAAAAATAGAATGGAATTAATAATACCTATTTTGTAACCTTAAGTTGTAACAAACAAAAACTAAATTATTAAGTTTATGATGCTCCAATCTATTTTTGTTTTGAATGAATGCGCTCAAATACACTCCAATTTTGTTCACAACCTAAAGCACTACAAGTTTGGCTTAAAACGCGAATAGTCAATTTTTGTAAATTGAGTGCACCACATCCATAATGCGCAATTGAGGAGTGAAAGAAATAAAAGAATATAGAAGAAACACGAAGAGAAAAAGTTAGAAGAAAAAAAAAAGAAAAATAGAAAAGAATGCAAAAAAAAAAAAAGAGGAGAATAGAAGAAGAAAAAAAAAATAGATGGGAGGGAAGGAAAAAACATGAATATATAGATAATAAGAAAATGATGATATTTGAATTTATAATTAATTATGTTAATAAATATATATAAATAATTTTAATAATAATATTAAAATTATTTTAAAAATTGAATAGATTAATTTGTTAAAAATATTTTTTTATTTAACATAGTTAAATATAAAATTAATATGGGACTATCACGTAACATCACGACAAAACCTTTTTTTATGATAGATAATAGAATAGATAGATAATAGATTAATATTGATATTGATAATAAATTTAAAATCTAGTTATTTAAATATAAACAGATAAATTAAAATATATTAAAAATCTTACAAATTTAGAAATTTAAAAAAGAATTTTTTTTACTAAAGTCTGACTGAAATAGAAACCTAGTAACATGGTTTTAAAAATCGAACTAGTTGAGACATTGGTTCATTGGGTCAATGGTCGAATTAGTGGATCACTAGTTGAATTGCATGATCCGATCTATATTAAAAAAATTATAATTTTTATACTGTTTCAACTCTCAAGATTTAAAAATATTCTAAAACAATATTAAAAAATTACATATTAATAAAAATTATATTTACCTCCTAAATATTTAATATTATGTATCATTAAAAATAGTAATCAATATTAAATAGTAGAAGTATACTGCTTTGAAAAAAAAAAAAAAAGAAGAAGAAGAAGTATACGGCCCATTAATTCATTTAAAAACAAATTGAAACCTTGACCTAGTTTTGTAATTAATAAAGTTTGAGAGGAACAATAGGAAACGTCGCCACTACTTTGCAATTGCAACCATGGTCTTCGTTTCTTCTTCTTCTTGTGCCCAAATTCTTTGACCTTCTCTTACTTTAATCCTATTTCATTTCATTCCCCGCAGGAGAGGAGGGAGAGTGTGGTGGAGTGGAGGGAGCGTGGCGGAGTAGGCGAAGGACACGGAGCCGCGGAGGACGTGCGTGCAAGAAGGAACAACAAAACGGAAGGCGTCATGTTGTGAGTGATCGTCACGGCGAGCATCGCGGTGGGCGGTTGGCAAGCGAGCACGAAGAAGACGTGGATCTAGGTCTTAGAGAAGGGATCGGACCGGGTCACTGGGTTAACAGTTTAACCGTAAAACCGGCCAGGTCACACCGATCCAAACCGGTCTGATTACACAGATGATCCAACATTGAAATCAAACCGGATCAACCACCGGTTTCCAGTCCAATCGGCCGGTTTGGTTCGGTTTCTTAAACCTGGCCTAGGAGAGCTCTTGCCGCGGTTCAACTTTCAAGCCTCCCTTTCTCTTGTTCCCGCTTTGCTCTCAATCTTTCACCCTTTGCCTCTCAATCTTGTGCCCTCAACCTCGAAGTTGGAAGCTTCGCCGTGTTCTTCCTTCTTCTTGCCTCTTAGTCTCTTGCCTTCATCTTGGAGTTGAGTCGGACCACTGAATCTTGTTTGAGTTGGAAGCTTTGCCGCAGTTCTTCCTTCTTCTTGGTGCTGTGCCACCACTGACCACTGAGGCACCGACGGACTTGAGGCCTGCTCAACTAGGGAATATGATACAAACACTCTCTAACTTGCTTTGTTTTCGTTTCCCTCGAAGAATTAATTTTCAAGTTAATTAGTTAAGGAAAGCTTGAAAATCTATATTATATAATTTACCAAGTTTCCATGCCTAAAATATGCCTTAGATGATTATATCATTATCATATTGTATTTGTGTATGTATTGGCAAATGTAGAAAAGATAGAATGTTAGTATAGTTTAAACCTTGTTGCTTTTCAGTTTTAAATTACTGATATAGAATCTATATTGCAGTACTGTTTTGACTTTGAATCTTACTGATATAGATATAGAGTACTATTTTGTTGTTGTCTCATGTCCTAATTTTACCATTAAAAATGTTATTTTGTTGTTGTTTGATGTCCTAATTCCACTGTTGTTTCAGTTTTAATTTACTGATATAACATATACATTCTATTGTTGTTTTCAATTTTCATTTAACTAATATAAAATCTAAATTCCTCTGCTGCATTACTAATTTTTGATATGCAATCAAATTCCTTTGTTGTCTAGGGCTATTATTTTCTTCTATGAAATCCAATTTCCACTACTGTTTAGAATTATCATTTTTCTGTTGTGAAATTCAACTTTATTGTTGTTTTAGTACTAGATTTACTGATATGGATGCTAATCCTTGTTGCTGTTCAGTTTTTAAATTTAGTGACATGGCTAGTGTAAAAGTATTTGTTATAGTGTTATGGTGTAACATTTGGTGGAGTTTGGAATTTTTTGTGTAATTTTATGTTTTAAGTTAAGACATTTAGTTAATTTAATATGTTTTTGAGACTTATGTGGACATATTTGAATTATGATAACAATTCTGAGTTTTAATATCCCTTAATTTTATGTTTTAAGACTAAGTTTGTATTTTTTTTTAAGTTTACAAAAACCACAAAAACTGAACTGAAACAAATCGCAAAAGTTTGGTTTGGATTTTTTATAATTAGAAAACTGAACTGCATGTATTTTTTGTGTTTGGTTTGGATGACTTTTTGCCTAAAAATCGAAAACTGCACCGCAAACCCTGTGAACACTAAATGGTTTTTTTCAGTATGGTTTTCAATTTATGATTCTGAAATAAAATTTTCAAACAAAACGTGTTTGGAAAGAAAATGAAGCTGAATTGGTTTTCTATTAAATTTCAAAATAATTTTTATTGTTTTATTAACTTAAATATAAAAACAAAATTTTATAACCAAAATTCCGAAAATAAAATTATTTTGTCCCGTGTATATATATCACAAGATGAAAACCTAATCTTTCATATAGGAGAAAAAAGGGTATAACCGCATTGTGAACGGTTGCAGAACGAGCGAGAGTGTTGAAGCAAGCTAGCTAACTTATACTCTGTTTAACTAATTTGTGCAGAATAGAATGGAAGACTTTTTTGAATATCTACCAGATCTGAGGAAGAGTAACTGTTCTTCTTCATCTGTGCCCCAGCTGTCCTAGCCGCCCAAATCGAGGCAAATACTCAGAAAATTCAAAAATGGGAAATTCCAGACGCCCAAACAGTTGGTTGTTGCCATATCCCACATCAGACACACTCTTTACTGTCCCAATGAGCCTTTATCAAAAAATGCTAGGCGTGGATTTCTACGCTTTTTCGATGAGGTAATTAATTAATTCATGCATGCCTTTTGTTTTGCTGAAAAATAATCAATCAAACACATCGTTGTTGTTGTTTCAGGTTATGCCTAGACGGGAATTCAATGAGGTGGTTCTGGCATTGGGAAAACTGCTCTTGAAACTGTCCTCTTTGCTCAATGCACACTATCGAAATGCTAAGATGGATGTCCGTGGAGACGGAGTCATGGTCACAACTGTTCTACGCATGTTGAATCCACATCAACCAGGGATAGTCTGTCTTAGCTAGGTTACTTTCTTTCTTGGCTAAATACACATTTTAGTGCCCAAGTTATAATTAATTGTTACTTTCCTTGTAATACAGCAGTTGGATATGTAATAAACTATGTTGGACTATATACTTAAATTAAACTTAAAAGTCACACATAAAAAAGGAATGGAGAGAGTACACTCTATGCTTTTCCAAGTTCCAATGATTCTTATTTGTGACATACACGCTTGCATGCTGAACAATCTCAATATTTTTACCTTTTCAGGAGTTGATTGCTGCTCTTCTTGCATGCTCATTATTTTGTCTATTCCCAGACAGCCACAGAAGACTTTATGATCTTCCATTGGTCAACTTTGATCGATTGTTTGCGTAAGGCTATATATATATTATTATTGTTAATCTTTTTTTTATTTCTCCTAGTTGTGTCAACATACTGCAGCATTTTTAATATATCTTAGACGTGTGACTAAATGGGAGTCAGAGAGGGATACAATTGATACTAGGCTACTCAATATTGAACACTTTCTGCTGTATTTCGTGTCATTTTATTCCTTCTTGAAATCCAAGATTTCTCTTCATTTTCAGGGGTCTTTATGAACACCACACTATAGTGGACGAAAATAAGATTTGGTGCATCCTTCACTATTTTGAAAGGATAAGTTCTGATAAGCCCAAGGGCATTGTCTCATTTGAGCGAAGAGCTTACACAACTGATGCTAACTCTTGGAGCAATTCTTCTACATCTTTATGCAAATTTGAGGTAGTAGTTGAAGGAATTTTATTTTTTAATTGTCAGCTAGCAAAACAATTTCCTTTTGGTTTTTTTATTTGGTTTGTAATAATTGATACTTTGGTGTCGCAATTAAGGTCACGGCGGGACAGCGATTAAAAATTGAAAGTATCGATCAGAGGAGTCGGTACCAATATTTATTAAGGAAAATATCAGGAAAAACTTTTTAGAAAAAAATGTCTTTGAAATCAGATTTTGAGTTTGGGAGTCCATTACGTATAGGGAAGGTATTAACACTCTACATGGTCAGTCACAAAGACGGTTACCTTTAATTAATTAAACAAAAATCTTTTATAATTTTTAGACATTTATCTCATTGAAACATTATTAGAAAAGAATAATTAGTTTTATTAAAGGAAAGAATGAGATATACTATTTTTATTTTTTAATTTAGGACTCTTGAGTTGTTGTAACTCATTTATCATAAAAAAAATACTTTGAAAAATTGACAGGTGTACACCCAAGTCAATTCGTCTTTATTATTTTTTTTTTAAAATGATTTTAATTTAAACAACTATTGATAATTAAAGAAAGTGCAACTTAGTAAAACAGGGGGTGTAGACAGAAATATGGCCCAAAAACGAGAAGCTATAATTTAGTAAAATGGAGGTGTAAACAGAATATATGGTCCAAAAACGAGAAGCTGTAATTTAGTAAAATGGAGGTGTAAATAGAAATATGGCCCAAGACAAAGGTATTGTAGTTTAGTAATAATGAGGGTGTAAATAGTAGGCCTGGCCCAAAACGAAAAAAAGTAAAATAAAAGGGGTCAAGGGTTCTCATTCTCATTCAGCTGCTTGGAAAAGGAACCTAGGCTCACGAGAGAGGAAAAAGGGGAGCGGGGTATGGCGGCCGCGATGGCGGTGTTCGTAGCGGAGGGAGGTCCTTGGGTGGCCGGCGGTGGCGCGAGGGGGGGGGGGGGGGGGGGCGATGACGCCTCGGTGAGGGGCGGCGCGCGTGGCTAGGCGAGGTGGAGGAGGAGCATCACGGGGGGGAGATCGTGGTGCCGTGGTCGGGTTGGGTGGTTGGCGCGAGGAGGAGCGTCACGGTGGAGGTCGCGGGGGAGACCGCGATGGTGGGGAAGGAGGTCGGTGCGAGGAAAGGAGGTCGCGGGGGTCATGGTCGCGAGGTGGCTGAGGGTTTCCAATTCCGGGGCACCCAGGTATAGTCTCTCCTCTTCCTTTTCTCTGTTTCTCTTTGGTTTGTCTTCTGGTGACTGGTTTTGTGGTTTGGATTTAGTCTAGGACCATGATTTTTGGTTTGGGATGATTGTAAAATGGTGTTTTCGTGTTATGAAGTATTTTTGGTTTTTTGCCTCTGTTTCGGTTACCTATTGGAACTCAGAGTGCGTGCTTATGTGCTTGACTTTGTTCTCTGCTTTGTTCATACCTTACTTTGTGGCTCTATCCGGGTCTCTGCTTGGGATTGGGGATTCGAACTCAATGATCCTGATGATGATTCTGATTCTAAAGGCCAGGCTCATATTTTTGATAGGATGATTAATTTAAAACATAGCATTTCCTTTCAGATTCACATCTTTATATCATTTTGAGCAAAGTATTACATTGATTACAAACAAACATAGAAAAAAGATAATACCCTTGAAGATTACATGAGGGTTGAAAGGAAAGAAACCTGTCATCCTGTTTACTGTTCTAGGGTTCTTCTTCCCTTTGTGCTCTGCTTTCTGATCCTCTTTTTTCTTCTTTTTGTTGATTCTCCTTTTTTCTCTGTTGTTTTTTCTGATCTCCTTTCTTTTTTTGTTTGTGGTCCCCCTTTTCTTTGTCCAGCATTCTCTATTGCTATATATAGTGAGGTTTTCTGAACCTTTTTGCTTAATCTTCTTTTTCTTTCTTTTATTTCTTGCTGCTTCCTTATTTCCTTTTGCCCTGAACGGACTTGGCTTGTACCATTTTTTAGATTTTTAGGCCTGTTGAAGCTTCATTCCAACGTTGTAGTATTCCAAAATTTGTAATGTTCATGTAATGGAGGAACACGAAAGAAATGACACAAGATTGAGTTTATATTTTTCTGAATCTTTCTTTCCTTTTTTCTTCTCTCTTCTCTTTTTTTTTTTTTTTTGCAAGATACTACTTGTGAAACAAATAATAATAATAATAATCATAATCATAATGATAATAATAACAGCAGCAACAACAATAATAATAACTATAATAGTGAAATTAAACGGACAAAATTGGGTGTTGACATTTGGCATTTTAATTTTACAGGTTCACAGTTCAGGGCTCATAGAAGATCTATCAAGTAGAGCTGTTGAAGTATGTTTTGCAGATAAATTCTTTGGGGGATATGCTCTTGTCAATAAGCCGACTCTAGAGGTATATGTATTTATGAATTTTGTAAGTTTTAATATTAATTTTGTCACTTGAGCATTTTTGTTTTAGCCTATTGATTCAATAAATTGTCACTTAAGCTATATATAGGAAGTAAGGCGTTTCATGTTCAGTCCAGAATTGATTGCTGGCATGCTTTTGTTGCCAACCATGAAAGATAATGAGGTTATAGAAATTGTTGGTGCAGAAAGGTTCTCGACTTATACAGGGTTAGTGTTAGTTGTCGATGGAAATTTTGTTGATGCCTACTACGTTCTTTATTAATTTACTTAAAAAAATGTGATGGTAGATAGTTTTTCCATATCTATATGAAGGAAGAAAAACACATGTTGTTATGCTTAGCATTGTGAAAATTTTCTTGTCTGTACACGTTGACCACTTGACCAGTAATTTTCTGTAGCTTGAACCATTTAAGTCCTGTCTCTATTTTACGTACTTTTTGTTTGCATGCATGGTTATGACTATTTTTTAATACTAAAGTTTATGCCCTCCTAAGTAGTATAAAGATTGAACATTATACTGTTATTCGTGCTGATAATGGTGATATATACTGTTTGCATATGTTAGGGTGAAACTAAATTGAAAAATACTTACTATGATGTGATGTCACTTTATGTTTTTCAGCTTCAATAATGTAATAATTGATCCTGATTTCTTTAATTAGGTTCAAATCATCGTTTCGATTTTCTGATGTATTTGTTGATAAAAGGGAGGTAGACTCTCTTGGAAGACGGAAAACGAAGATTGTTGCAGCTGATAGATTAGATATCCCAGAGAGGAGAGATTACACTCAGGAAATTTTCCTATGGTATTTTAATCTTGGTGGCTAATTCTTTTTAGAAATCAGAGTAGGAGAATACAAAAAAGGATAAATTTTATAATTTAAAATTTACATGCATAGATTCCCTGCAAGGTCTGGAAACTCGTTCTAGAGTTGCCTTTTGTTTCTTATTCTCAGTCTATCATTGGAGGAATGTGTGTTTAATTTACTGCACATGCAGAGCAATAACTATAATAGTGGCAATGCATTTTTTTCTTCTTTCATAAAAAAAAAGATTTGTTTGTGTTTTAAAATTATTAACTTAGCCTGTTCACTTGTGCAGGGAGATCAATAAGACATTCTGTGGTTTCCTGTAGCATGGGATGGACCAGCTGGTAAAGAATAATATCAGGGTTGCAACTGGAGACTATTTTGCAGAAAATGATCCTGAGACAAAGGCCATTATTACATGGCTTGCAGCTTCTCAGGTTATTTTATAATAAGTATCAATGCTTGAGTATATATGTGGCAGTTATCATCATTGTGAAGTTATCTGAATAAATTAGAAAAACCAACTTATTTCCTTTCATATTTTCAGCCTTTTCAATTTTTAAAACCAATTAAGAATCAGGTTTTGGTATGCTATGCAAAGGAAATTTGTTTTTTTTTTGAACTGTAAGTACTAGATTCTGTACTGCTTATACCTTTGACTTATCATGCCATACAGGCTCAAAGATCTTTCATGGCATATTGCACATATGGCAATGAGGAATTACAGAACCTTGGCAAGGTAATTTGATCTTTCCTTCTTAGTTGTAATGCTGTCGGTTAAACAAGTATCTTGATCATTTTACATGATTATTCCCATTCAACTTGGACTCTTATCTTTCTCTAAAGATTTCTTACTATGGACTTTGTGTGATGTTGTGGCAGGTTTCTCATTGGATTTCGTCACAGAGATGGACAGTTGGGGACCTATGGAACAAACTAATTGACTACTCAACAAATAGTTCAAAAAGGAAGAGCTAACGACACTCTTCTTTATATATATCTACATTAGTTGTAAGATAATATTTAAATATAGATCTCAACTAAATAAAGAAAAATAATATTTAAATAATACGTGCAATTCTTCCAAAGTGATTCAGGTAGAAAAACAACTAAAAAGCTGGAAAGAGCGTGAGATAAATGACGAGCTTCAAAAAGCAAAGAAATTAATTGAGGTAATATTTTTTATATTATAATAACTAATGTCTTAAGTTTTTCTAATGGGTTGTTGTTATTGGTATAGTTGTGTTTATCTTCGATTTTTTATTCTATGACATCTGTCCAACGAGGTTCAGATTTTATTGAAGATTTTTAATTTAATCATTTGGCCATCATTGGGTGATTATGGCCTTGGTCATGCCTTTGATGATGATATTGCTTGCCCTGTTTGATGTGTTATGTCATATGTGATTCACATAGGTTTGCTGCTCTTGGCACTAGGTATGGTTTGACCCTCTTAAGTGTTTTATCCATCATTTATATGTACATATTAATCAAAATGATTTTTTTTTCTAGTCCACTTGTTTATGTAGAGGCGTGCAAACTGTCTTTAATTACATTACTCAAAACAAGCACTACTGTAATGAAAATTAAAGACAGTTTTGTGACACTAATGCAAAAATGTCACAACATTCTGACAAATATTTTAATAGCATTTTTGTTAAATCACAAAGGAACTGCAAGTCTAATGTGAATGAGAATTTTAGACTAAGCATGATCCAAGTATGTCCACTAAAACTGAGTAGTCTCAAAATGTGTATACTGTGGGATTTAGGATCAAGCTTCTGCATATATTGTGACGCCATACATTTGTAGAAACATGGTATGACATACAAAAAAAACAATTTTGTAATCAATTAGCATGGTAATGCTACTACTCTAATAAAAGTCAACAATTACCATGAATCTTCTTCTTACATTTTGTAATGCAACACCGCTTTAAAAGCCTCTTCAAACGAGTGAAAATCACCTTCCTCTTGATTTTGTTCTTTCTCTTTCTCTCCCTCATGGGACTCACCCCAAACTTATCATTCGTTCGGTCCCTCTCTTTCTCTTGCTCCTCTTGAGCTTGGAAGTGACATTCTTTGCAACCTCTTCCTCTCTCGCCCTTCTCCTTTCAATCATCATGCTAATCTTATAACTCCTCTTTGTTATTTTAATATTGGTTTATATGGCTACATCTTAGGATGGGAGTAGGATAATACAAAATGATAAAATTTATAATCTAAAATTTATAAAAGTCACATCTTTGATATTTCAATATGTTTTCTCTCATAGTTAATTTGTTAGTAAATTTTATCCATAAGAAATTTGTAGTTATACCTTGTTAATTTCTTAAAAAGAAAAGGTTGTAAGTTAGCAAATTTTAAGTTTCTAATTTAGTCTCCTATATTTCTAGATCTATTAACTAATAAATATAATTAATAGTAATTGACTCTAATAACTCTTAAAAATTCAAAATCGTGTTACATTTCATATAGCTTCACAAGTTTGTCAAATCTTATTGGCTGATTATTCCTTTGTGTCTTCATCAGGCATTTAACAAAAAACAAAAAGAGGATAAATGTGCCCATTGCTTGTCTTTACCTAAATTCCCTTAAAGGTTATAAATGTGCCCATTGCTTGTCTTTAAGGGAATTTAGGTAAAGACAAGCAATGGGCACATTTATCCTCTTTTTGTTTTTTGTTAAATGCCTGATGAAGACACAAAGGAATAATCAGCCAATAAGATTTGACAAACTTGTGAAGCTATATGAAATGTAACACGATTTTGAATTTTTAAGAGTTATTAGAGTCAATTACTATTAATTATATTTATTAGTTAATAGATCTAGAAATATAGGAGACTAAATTAGAAACTTAAAATTTGCTAACTTACAACCTTTTCTTTTTAAGAAATTAACAAGGTATAACTACAAATTTCTTATGGATAAAATTTACTAACAAATTAACTATGAGAGAAAACATATTGAAATATCAAAGATGTGACTTTTATAAATTTTAGATTATAAATTTTATCATTTTGTATTATCCTACTCCCATCCTAAGATGTAGCCATATAAACCAATATTAAAATAACAAAGAGGAGTTATAAGATTAGCATGATGATTGAAAGGAGAAGGGCGAGAGAGGAAGAGGTTGCAAAGAATGTCACTTCCAAGCTCAAGAGGAGCAAGAGAAAGAGAGGGACCGAACGAATGATAAGTTTGGGGTGAGTCCCATGAGGGAGAGAAAGAGAAAGAACAAAATCAAGAGGAAGGTGATTTTCACTCGTTTGAAGAGGCTTTTAAAGCGGTGTTGCATTACAAAATGTAAGAAGAAGATTCATGGTAATTGTTGACTTTTATTAGAGTAGTAGCATTACCATGCTAATTGATTACAAAATTGTTTTTTTTGTATGTCATACCATGTTTCTACAAATGTATGGCGTCACAATATATGCGTAAGCTTGATCCTAAATCCCACAAAGATACACATTTTGAGACTACTCGCTTTTAGTGGACATACTTGGATCATGCTTAGTCTAAAATTCTCATTCACATTAGACTTGCGCTTCCTTTGTGATTTAACAAAAATGCTATTAAAATATTTGTCGAATGTTGTGACATTTTTGCATTAGTGTCACAAAACCTGTCTTTAATTTTCATTACGTAGTGCTTGTTTTGAGTAATGTAATTAAAGACAGCTTTGCACGCCTACATAAACAAGTGGACTAGAAAAAAAAATCATTTTGATTAATATGTACATATAAATGATGGATAAAACACTTAAGAGGGTCAAACCATACCTAGTGCCAAGAGCAGCAAACCTATGTGAATCACATATGACATAACACATCAAACAGGCAAGCAATATCATCATCAAAGGCATGACCAAGGCCATAATCACCCAATGATGGCCAAATGATTAAATTAAAAATCTTCAATAAAATCGAACCTCGTTGGACGATGTCATAGAATAAAAAATCGAAGATAAACACAACTATACCAATAACAACAACCCATTAGAAAAACTTAAGACATTAGTTATTATAATATAAAAAATATTACCTCAATTAATTTCTTTGCTTTTTGAAGCTCGTCATTTATCTCACGCTCTTTCCAGCTTTTTAGTTGTTTTTCTACCTGAATCACTTTGGAAGAATTGCACGTATTATTTAAATATTATTTTTCTTTATTTAGTTGAGATCTATATTTAAATATTATCTTACAACTAATGTAGATATATATAAAGAAGAGTGTCGTTAGCTCTACTTAATAATTAATTTCAAAAATATATATAATTAATCTAAATAGTATTTTATATTTTTCTTTATTTTAAGTATATACGTTGGGGTTTTTTTTTTAACTTTGCATGACATATATTTAATTATTCTAATTGCAAGTGATTCATTTTTTTTTCCAAGTAATCAAATTTACACTTAACTTTTAAGATAATAAAAAATATGGACAAAATAAAATTTAGTTATAAGAAGATAATTAGATTTTTGTTTTTGATGAAAGAAGATAATTGAATGCTATTAGTTTTCAGTAGAACTATATATAAAATTAATTTTGACAGTATTATTTTCCTAAAGTAAATTTTGAATTATTATTAATTCAATCCCTAATATTTTCTACTTTCAATAAAATATTTATATAAATTATAAATAATTAAAATTAGTGAATTCAATTTAATTATTTAATCTAAATTAGTTTTAGTTTCAAGATGCACTTATAAATTTTGTTAAAATTTAAAATTTTAGAAAAGTATTTTTATAAGAGTTTCAAATAATTAAAGTTAACAAATTCAAAATTACTAATTTAATTACAACTATTTAAATTTTATATAAAAAATAGACCTTATTATTTAGGAAAATTATTTATAAAGTACGTACCTAGTTACACTTTATAATTATTCGTAATTAGACTGTAACAAAAATGTACAATTATCTTTTAATGTGCAAGTCATATGTTTTAATAATATATAAAAAAAATAGTTTTTTTAAGGAGTTTTTAAATTAGTTGTTAATTATTATTATTATTATTTGATCATAAAAGTAATTTTAATTTTGTTTTTCTAAGATTTTTTTTTACAAACTTTTGTTAGAGTTAAGAACAAATTCTTTATAGAGATCACTTTTAATTTAATTAAAATATGTCGAGAAATATATATAAAAAAACATAACAGAGTACAACCATGCTGAAGTAGAGCATGACCATGTTGTAACATAACATGCTGAAACAGGACACCACAACTATGCTAAAAAAGAGTATGACCATGCTGAAACAGAACACGCCTATGGTGATGCAGAGCATGGCTATGCTGATGGTGAAGAGGAATTTGTCCCCAATTCCCTTGTTTTGGATGTGGAGGCGGAGCATTCAGATTCCTCTACCTTTGGTTACAAGATTCAATGCCATGAGGCATGGACAGACATAGTTAAGGATTCTCAACAACATTCACTAGGCAAAGAGGAACCATTCCAGCTAGTGGTTTCCAAATCCACAAAGAAAAATAACTCAAAAAGGCACCATACGACAGGTAACACAGAGGGAGAGATACCATATAACCTCTGCGGATATGAGAGCCCCAAGGATGAGGGCGAGGATACCATAGCTAATGAGGGCGGGAATGAGGATCAAGGGAATCAAGCAACAGAGGATGTTGTTCATGAAGCGGAAGATTCTACGCAAATTAGTTTAAAGATACCAATTTTGAATGCTAATGATGTTTCTTCATAGGTTCTAGCTATTGCCTCTCAGAATTCCATCCCTAGCACTAGACAGGTAAGAATTGGGTAGAGGAATTATATGAAGAGGAGGCTAGATCCCCTAAACTACACCCTCAGGTTCAAGTGGACATGAGACTTATCTCGCATTTCCTTAACAAGGAGGATGATGACTAGGAATCCTCCTCCATGAGCATGATAGGAATGGAGAATCAACCTTAGAAAAAGAAGAAGAAAAAAGGAGTGAAAGTACGTAAATAGCACCACATCACAAGCTCACTAAGTTGCTTTTTTAGCATTAGTTTTAATAATGGATTTTGATCTAGTCCCCCCATGTTGTTTAATATTTTCTTTTTGTGGGTCTTGGCTTAGTCCCCTCACATTTAATTATTTTTTCTTTTTTCTTTCTTTTCAATAAAATATAGCCGTCTTTGTCCATGGGAGTCATGGGGTTTCCAACTCTGGTGGGTTCTCCATGGCCCTTCTCTTGAGACTTTGGTAGACTGCAATTTAAATTGGTTATCGGGTTATAATAATAATAATAATAATTAAATAATATCATTTATTAAACAATAGAGACCATTAATTTAAATATACAATAAAAAAAAATTAAAGTTAAAGTAAGGACCATTAAAGTTAAAATTTTGTTTTAGAAATCAAATAATTAATTTAACTATTTATGTAGACATCATACAAATTATTTAGTTTTTTATAATTATCTTATTTTTAAATTTAAAATGTTGAGATATTTTATGTTTTCATTTAAAGTATCACAATGAAACTTTTAAAATATTATGTAACAAAATGTAAAAATGATAAACTTAATAGACTAAAAGTAACATTAAGTCTAAATATTATAATCCTAAAATACATACACTAATTCTCTCAAACAAAAAGAAAATTACACTAATAATAACAGTTTAAAAGCATCATAATATAATAATAACTAAACAAATTTGAAAATTAATTTTATTTAAATTAACTCAAAAAAATTGTTGAAAATGATATAAAAGAACAATTGTAATGTAGATGAAATCAAATCAAAGTAACAAAATAAAAACATTACAATCCTAAGATATTTACAATAATCATAATTTAAAAGCATTATAAAATAATAAGAACCAAAAAAATTTAAAAAAATATTTTTTTTTATTTAAATTGACTAATAAAGTTTGTTGAAAATCAAATCAAACTAACAAAATAACAAATATGAAGTTATTTTTAACCCACTTTAATAAATTTTATTTCAATTCAATTTAAATTAAGCCAAATCAATACTTTTTATTTGATAATTATTAATTTCATGTTATGAATAAAAATTATAAAATTATTTATGTAATCTTTCATTTTGTAACCCTTTTCTAAGGCTTCTCATGACAATGAGAGGCTAATCCATTAGTGTTGAGAACTTGGAACTAGGTGCTAAACATGTAAACGCTTTCTTTCATATCTATTCATTGAAATATTCAGTCTAAAGTTCATTTCTCTATCTTTACTCTTGTTATATGATTTGATAAGTTATATATGCATATTTTAGAGTTTAACTACCATTAACAAATGCTTTTGAACTTGGTGCATGCTTGATGCTATTCTAAGCTACACAAGCTTGGTTTGGATCGTTCGGAAGCAAATCAAAAGAGTTCCATTGTAGCTCAACCAAGAACTCAAACAAAGGAAAAGCAGAAAAGAAGAAGAAGATGAACAAGAACGACGCCATGATCCACAAGGGAAATGATAAGCTGAGGTGAATTCGCCACAAGGAAAGTTTCCTTGATAAGAATTAATGGTTTCACTCAAGAACCAAAGAGAGAACTAAACTCTCACAATAAGCAATGCTTATTTCTTTTATCAAAATGATTTATGATGCTTTACAACTAAGAGTTTCTTCTATTTATAGTGTCCTAGGATCCTATTACAAGCTTATACGAAATCTTATTGCACAAAACATGAAGAAAACACATTTTTGAAAAATTCATGCGAGAGGCGCACGCTAAGCCAGAAATCGCATTGAGCGAATTTATCTCTTTGACTTTGAAATTCGCTAAGCGAGATTTGGCGCTGAGCGAGCTTCTTCAGCAAATTTCCAAGTGCTCCAATTAAGCTCCTTTTGGCTTCTTCCTTCTTGGCCTTTGATGAGTAACTTTTCCTTTAGTCTATTGGTCATTTCTTCTTGAAGAATCTTGGCCTTGGACCTTGTCATTGGTCCCTTTAATTCTTGAAGTGCCCCTAGGTCCTCATGCTCCTTAGATAGGCCTCTATCATTGAGTTTGGACTCTAATGGAGTGTATTTCTAGACATAGGATAGACTCCATTAGCTTCATAAAGATCTTTGAGCTTCATCAAACCACTCAACTGAACTTATCGAGACATCGGAAGTGAGGTTGAGCAGTTTAGGCTTGATTTGATGAGACATAACGTTTTGAGCACTTCTAGATCGAAGTTAATCTGAAGTATTGCTTTGAATGGATAATATATCTTGTATGTTTACATGGGAAGCAAACTAGTTGAACCAAATCCTCAACATATCCATCATTCTCATCTCACACTTAAACACGCCAATTGTTCAATCATAGTCCTGAATCACCATTATCATTTTTATTGTTTATCTTTAGTGTTAATTGTTAGTGTTTAGTTTATTTTCTGTTGTTACTATGTAACACAAACAACTTTTAAAATCAAATTAGTGTTTAGGAATTGATTATTTTACTAATAGTCAATACGGACAATTCCTTGTGGATTCGATACTGGGATCTTCCCTTTCAAACTACTTGTGTGATATTTGGTACGCTTGCCAAAATATTTCATCAAGTTATTTGGCACCGTTGCCGGAGAATTGTTCATAGTATTCGATGATTAGTATTTTGTCAACTCTTAACCATTAGTTCAATTTTGTCTATTGTATAGAACTTCATTAAGCTTATATTCGTTTTACATTTTGCTGCAGCAAAGAACTACCTCTGCCTCTATTCTGCATGATTTCTTCTACATAATTTTGCAGCAAAAGAGGAGTTCTCTGCTACATAATTTTGCAGCTTTCTGTTGCATAACTTGCTTTACACTATGCCTTTTTAATTTTTGCATAACTTGTCATTCTTGAGTGCTTGCTAACCTGCTTTCGAGTACTTGAAGTGTATGCGAGGTAGGATCCCAGAAGCTGATCTAATCCCATTGGATTCAGAGATAGAAAGCACTTATTGGAAGAACAACGCCGTAAGAAGAAAACGAGAAAGACAAGCGGCTCAAAAAGCTTCTTCTTCCTTACAACCACAAATTGAGATCCCTTCCAGTGCCGAAGAACCAATCATGGAAGACAATAAACCAAAATGCACTCTAGAAGACTCTGTGGCTCTTGCCATTCCAGCTCACTTCACGAGTATCATGAGGCTGGAGGTACAAGATGCAAGTGTCTCATATCCATCTTCGCTCATCCAGCTCATACAAGCCAATGTGTTCCATGACTTGCCTAATGAGGACCCTTACGCTTATCTGGCTACCTACATGCAGATTTGCAACATGGTAAAATTGGTAGGGTTTCTCGATCATGCAATCCGCTAAAATTTATTCTCATTCTCTTTGGCTGGAAATGCCAAGCAATGGCTCCATTCCTTCAAAGGTAACACATTCCAGACTTGGGATGATATTGTAGCCAAATTCCTCAACAAATATTTTCTAGAGTCCAAGACTGCTCAAGGGAAGACAGAGATTTCCTCTTTCACTCAAAGGGTTAAGGAATCTTTAAGTGAAGCATGGGATCTTTTAGAGGATTGTTGAGGAAAACACCAACCCATGGCTTTGAGGAGCCAATTCAGATTATCATGTTCATTAATGGGTTAAAGAACCATACCAAACAACTCGTTGGATGCTTTAGTCGGACGAAAGGTTAAGATGAAGACCGTGGAGGACGCCATAGCACTGATTGAAAGTATGGTTGTAGGCGATCATGCTGTCACTCATGATAGGACTCATATTCCTCCAAGGAAGGGCATTTTGAAGCTGCATTCTCAAGACGTCGTTTTAGCTCAAAACAAAATCCTAACCTAGCAAATTGAGGCTCTTACAAAGCAACTGAGCAACCTCCCAAAACCCTCCTCCAAGGAATTTCTGCCGTCAAGTATGTGGAGGAGACCATGAAAACGGTGTGTGTATGACCTCAGAAGGGCCACATGAAGAAATGAACTACATGGTCAACAACAACAGTAATCTTGGAGGTAATTACAGTGGTTACAATCAGGGCTAAGGGGGAAACCAAGGTGGAAGCTACAACCAGGAGTGGCAATCACATCCCAAGAACAACTATAACAAGGATTCAGGAGGTCCATCAAATAGACCTTAGCATCAAGGACCCTCTGTGTACGAGAGGCAGAACAAGTTGGAAGACTCTTTCACTCGGTTCTTAGATGTGGCCACTTCCAACCGCAAGAGCACTCAAGCCTCCACTAAGAACTTAGAGGTCCAATTTGGACAGCTAGCCAATCAAGTGGCGGAAAAATTCAATGGGAAATTCATTGCCAACACGGAGGTGAACCTAAAGGAGCAATGCAATGTTGCAATGACTAGAAGCAGATGCATAGAAGACACTGCCCTTGAAGCACTAGAACCAACAGTAGTAGAAACTAATGCCCCCAATGGAGTGATAGAAGATGTGTTAAGTGAGAAGGAAGTTGATAAAGGTCAAGAAGAAGGAATAACAGTTGACCAGGAAGATGGCACAAGCAAAGATGGTGGAATTTTGACTCAAGAGGCACCACCAATGCACGAGCCCAAGCACCAATTGGTGAGGAAAGCAAAGGAAGCTCCAGAACAAGAGGTCACCAAAAATTTACCTTATCCTCTAATTCTGTCAAGGAAAGACAAGGAAAGGTATTTTACTAGATTCCTAGAAGTCTTCAAGAAGTTGGAGATCACCATTCCCTTCAGTGAAGCACTACAACAGATGCCTTTATATGCCAAGTCCATGAAGGATTTGGTTACTAAGAAGAGGAAGTACATTGAAGAAGAGACCATCAATGTTCAGGGCAACTGTAATGCCATCATCTAGCGGACCTTTCCACCAAAGTTCAAAGATCTGGATAGTTTCACAATTCCTTGCACCATTGGAGAGATTTCCATAGGGAAAGCCCTAATTGACTTAGGTGCTAGCATCAATTTAATGCCGCTCTCAGTGCTTTGAAGAATTGGAGACTTGGAATTGAAGCCAACTCGGATGACTCTCCAACTTGCAGATCGCTCCATCAAATATCCTCATGGTGTCATAGAGGATGTCATAGTTAAGGTAGGAGAATTCATCTTCCCTGTCAATTTTTTCATCATGGACATAGAGGAGGACAATGAGGTGCCTTTAATCCTAGGAAGACCTTTTATGATGACGGCTAATGTGGTGGTAGATATGGGTAAAGGACATCTCCAGCTGAGCGTGGCTAATCAAAAGGTTACCTTCAACATCTTTAAAGCCATGCACCACTAGAGTGACACCAAGGATTGCCTCTGCATTGATTCATATGAAGAAGAAATGGTGGAAGCTACTCAGCAGCTGACTTTACACTCCCCACTTGAGCGAGTCTTGGTTAATTCCATGGATTGCCTTACTACAGAGGAGGAAAATGAAGTCCAAGAGTATAGACATCATTTGGAAAAGTTGAAAGAAATTCCTCCAAATGATAATATCTATGAAAAGTTGAAGAATGACAAGGTGGAGAGGCCCAAGCTTGAGTTGAAGACCTTACCGTCTCATCTTAAATACATTTTTTTGGATGAAAAGGAAGGCAAACCAATAATCATCAACAATTCTCTGTCTTCTGAGGAAGAAACGCAGCTAGTGGAACTTCTCAAGCATTATCAAGAAGCGGTAGGTTGGCACATCTCTGATCTCAAGGGAATCAGTCCATCTTATTGTATGCACAAAATCATGATGGAAGTCGACTACAAGCCAGTGCGACAACCTCAGAGACGACTTAACCCCACCATGAAGGAAGAAGTGAGGAAAGAAGTGCTGAAGCTTCTAAAGGCTGGGATGATTTATCCCATCCTCGACAGTAGCTGGGTGAGTCTAGTCTAAGTTGTTCCAAAGAAAGGTAGAATGATGGTGATCTGCAATGATAACAATGAGTTGATATCTACTCGGACTGTCACAGGTTAGAGAATGTGTATAGATTACAGGAAGTTGAATGACGCCACAAGAAAAGACCATTTTCCTTTGTCCTTCATGGACCAAATGCTAGAAAGGTTAGCTAGGCAAGATTACTATTGTTTTCTTGAAGGCTACTCTAGATATAATCAAATAGCAGTGAGCTCGGAGGATCAAGAGAAGACCGTTTTCACTTGCCCTTTCAGATTTTTTGCTTACCGGAGGATGCCATTTGGATTATGTAATACTTCAGCCACGTTCCAGCGCTGCATGCTTGCTATCTTCGCCGACTTGGTAGAGAAATACATTGAAGTATTTATGGACAACTTTTTTGTCTTTGGGGCTTCGTTTGGCCTATGTCTCTCCAACTTTGAGTTGGTATTGAAGAAATGTAAGGAGAGTAACTTGGTGTTGAATTGGGAGAAGTATCACTTCATGGTGCAAGAGGGAATTGTGCTTGGGCACAAAATTTCAATAAAAGGAATTGAAGTGGACAAGGCGAAGATTGATGTGATTTCCAAGCTACCACTACCAACAAATGTGAAGGGGGTGAGGAGTTTTCTTGGTCATGCCGAATTCTACAGAAGATTCATCAAGGATTTCTCCAAGATAGCTAGATCGCGCAGTTCCTTGTTGGCAAAAGAAATCAAATTCAGCATAAGTGAAGAATGCTTAATGACGCTTAACTCAACTATGCTACTACAGAAAAGGAACTGTTGGCCATAGTATACTGCGTGGTCTAGCTATCTTGGAGAAATCCTTGATGAATCTTCTGTAGAAGTCGGCATGACCAAGAAAACTCCTCACCCCCTTCACATTTGTTGGTAGTGGTAGCTTGGAAATCACATCAATCTTCGCCTTGTCCACTTCAATTCCTTTTATTGAAATTTTGTGCCCAAGCACAATTCCCTCTTGCACCATGAAGTGATACTTCTCCCAATTCAACACCAAGTTACTCTCCTTACATTTCTTCAATACCAGCTCAAGGTTGGAGAGACATAGGCCAAACGAAGCCCCAAAGACAAAAAAGTTGTCCATAAATACTTCAATGTATTTCTCTACCAAGTCGGCGAAGATAGCAAGCATGCAGCGCTGGAACATGGCTGAAAGTGGTTATTTACACTGACCATGTGACCATAAAGTATCTCCTTACCAAGCTAGACTCCAAACCCAAACTGATTTGATGGGTGCTACTTCTTCAAGAATTTGATATTGAGATCAAGGACAAGAAGGGGAGCGAAAATTCAGTTGTAGACCATCTATCTCGCCTAATAAATGAAGAAGTCACCAATAAAGAGCTAGAGATTAGAGAGGAGTTTCCCAATGAATTCCTTATGATGGTGCAAGAGAGGCCTTGGTTCGCAGACATTGCTAATTATAGAGTTGCCCATATGATGCCTGATGAAATCTTTTGGCAAGCGTACCAAATATCGCACAAGTAGTTTAAAAGGGAAGATCTCAGTATCGAATCCACAGGGAATTGTCCGTATTGACTACTAGTAAGATTATCAGTTCCTGCACACTAGTTTGGTTTTAGCATTGATTTGTTTTGCAGAACATGAATAACAGCAGAAAATAAAACAAACACTATAGAGATAAATAACAAGATAAGGAACTTGATTCAGAATAAGGATCGAGCAGTTGGAATGCATAGATGTGGAACGATGATGATGGATATGTTAAGGCTTTGGTTCAACCGGTTTGCTTCCATGTAAACATACAAAATATATTCTCTATTCAAAGCAATAATTCAGATTAACTTCAATCTAGAAGTGCTCAAAACGTAATGTCTCATCAAATCAAGCCTAAACTGCTCAACCTCACTCCCGATGTCTTGGTAAGTCTAGTTGAGTGGTTTGCTGAAGCTCAGAGATCTTTACAAAGCTAATGAAATCTATCCTATGTCTAGAAATACATTTCATTAGAATCCACTCTCACTTCTGAGTTCGAAAGCATATGTCTATGACATCCAAACCCCGCAACATGCATATATAACAGGCCAATTAGATAACATATAATAAAAATAGAGAAAGGATGAAGTTTACCCTATGTCTAGTGATATACTCTTTCCTACTCTCAGTTCCAAGGTCAAAAGCATATGTCTATAACAATCAAACTCCACAACATGCATATATAACGGACCGAATCATATAACAAGCGATAAAATGGAGTAATGGATTTTAAACTGAATACTCAATGAATAAATATGAAGGAAAGCGTTTACATGTTAGCACCTAGTTCCAAATCCTCAACATAGATGGATCAGCCTCTCATTGTCATGAGAAACTTACAAAATAGAGGGGAATAACAGGGGATGGAAGAAGCAGCTCAATCCTATAAAGTCTGAATACCTCAAAATTATTACAAGTGCAGCTTATATAGTCGAAGTCTCGCTTAGCGCAACCTTCCGCTAAGCGCAGGACACTGCATAATGCATCTCAGAATAGGTGTTCCGCTAAGCGCATATGTAGTTCGAAAGCAACTTTCGCTAAGCGAGTCTTCAGTTCGAATGAAAATGTCGCTTAGCGCAATATGGAGCTTAGCGCGTAATAGACCGGCTAGCTCGCGTAGCTTGATGTTGCGCTCAGCGAGTGAAGCGCTGAGCGAGATGTGTCGCTTAGCGAGATCTATCTTCTTCTTATATTCTCCCTTTACTGTTGAATCTAGGCCTGAACACATAAATTAGAGTATATTTCTCACAAAATAACTTCCTAGGGTTAGAATTATCAAACTATACAAATCTATATTAAATGATTTCAAACTAAGCCAAAAATCCTGAGAACATTGGATAATCACTACAAAATATGATGTAATATTTACGTATATAAAGCGATTATCAATGCCCGAAGGGATGAATTAACATCAAAAGAAGAAATTCTTGAGGGACTGCACTTATTATGTCTGGGATGATCCTTTCTTGTTTAGGATTGGGGCCGATTAGCTTCTAAGGCGATGTGTTCCATAAGAAACCAAGAATATTTTGTGGCATTGCCATAACTCACCTTATGGAGGTCACTATAATGGTGGATGCACAGTTGCTAAGGTACTTCAATCAGGCTTTTACTGGCCGACCTTGTTCAAGGATGCTTTTGAACATGCTCAAGCGTGTGATAAATGCCAAAGGACAGGGAGCATATCAAAAGGGCATGAAATGCCTCTCCAAAATATCCTTGAAGTAGAGGTCTTTAATTGTTGGGGCATTGACTTTATGGGCCCTCTCCTTCCTTCATACTCAAATGAATACATCTTGGTAGCCGTGGATTATGTAAGCAAGTGGGTTGAGGCTGTGGTGTGTTAGAAAAGTGATGCTAAAACTGTCATCAAATTCTTAAAGCGGCAAATTTTCACAAGGTTTGGAGTACCTCGCATGTTGATAAGTGATGGAGGAACTCATTTCTGCAATGAAGCTCTTTCAAAAGTCCTCCAACATTATGAAGTGCGACACAAGGTAGCATTGCCCTATCATCCGCAACCAATGGCCAAGCAAAAGTTTCCAATAGAGAAATCAAGAAAATTCTGGAAAAGACAGTGGTAGCATCAAGGAAGGATTGGGCACACAGCTAGAGGATTCCCTTTGGGCCTATAGGATTGCATTGAAGACTCCAATTGGTCTCACACCATTTTAGATGGTATATGGCAAGGCTTGTCACCTTCCAGTGGAAATGGCTCACAAAGCTTGGTGGACAATTAAATTGCTAAATTTTGATCCAACATTGGTGGTCGACAAGAGAAAGCTTCAGTTATTAGAATTAGAGGAAATGAGGACTTAGGCCTATGAGTCTTCAAAGCTCTACAAAGAGAAGACCAAGAGATATCATGATAAGAAGCTACTGAAGAGGGAATTTCATGTAGGGCAGCGAGTGCTGCTGTTCAACTCAAGACTCTGGCTTTTCCTTGGGAAATTGAAATCCAAGTGGTCCGGTCCTTTCACAATCAAAGATGTCAAATCTTATGGAGCAATAGAGATCATGGATCCATTAGCGGAAGACCCACAAGCAAGTTGGGTAATGAATGGGCAAAGACTCAAAGGCTATCATGGTGGAGAAATTGAGAGGCTAACGACAATCGTACATCTAAAAGATCTTTGATCTTGTCAACTGTCAAGCTAGTGACGTTAAAGAAGCGCTGGCTGGGAGGCAACCTAGGTTTGTTCTCTTCCATTTTATCATTTTTTGCAAGAATAAGAGCTTAAGTATCTACATCAATTGCTAAGCGCAAGCTAGCGTTAAGCTAGCTTTGCAACATTCTACAGATCACGCTAAGCACTAACCTTCACTGCACGAAGATTTGGCTTGAATTGAATTTGTGCTAAGCGCATCTTCGAGCTTAGTGACAAATCAATTTGAATTGATGTTGCGCTAAGCGCCTATTTGCGCTTAGCGACCATTTGATTCGAATTGGAATGTCGCTAAGCGCAATATGTAGCTTAGCGGAAGTTTGGCTCGACTTGGAATCTCGTTAAGTGCAAGCTCGCGCTTAGCGTTTCTTTGGCTTGAATACATGCTTTGCTAACCGCAAGATCGTGCTAAGCTGGCTCTGCAACATTCTGCAAATCGCGCTAAGAACTAACCTTTGTTGTGTGAAGATTTGGCTTGAACTGAATTTGCGCTAAGCACATCTTTGAGCTTAGCGACAAATTGATTCGAATTGATGCTGCGTTAAGCGCCTATTTGCACTTAGTGACCATTTGATTCAAATTGGAATGTTTCTAAGTGCGATATGCGGCTTAGCGAAAGTTTGGCTCGACTTGGAATCTCACTAAGCGCAAGCTCGTGCTTAACATTTCTTTGGCTTGAATACATGCTTCGTTGAGCGCAAGATCGCGCTAAGCTGGCTTTGCATAATTATGTAGGTCGTGCTAAGTGCGCGTCTTCGCTCAACGAAAGTAAAAATAAAATAAAATTAGGGGAGGGTGCGCTAAGCGCGTGTTTCGTAACTGGTGGGTAGTTGCGAAACTTCCCACTTTCCCTCTTTCCCAAATTAAATTTATTTTCTCACTTTCTCTATCACACTCACCCAAACCTAATCTACTTCTTCTCTCACGTAGTCCCTCTATCGTTTTCACTTTTCTTTCACTCACTCATACACATTGCATCCAAGCATTCCCTTTTTCCTACTGCATCTTCTTCCTTTATCAGTCTTCTTCTTCACGCTGCAACCAGGTAAGTCTCACACACCCTTTTGTTGTTATTCTCTCTAGTGTGTTATTGAGTATGGGTTGTTTGCTGATTAGATTAGGTTTTGTTTTCATTTTGATTTTCGTTTTGGGTTTAGCATTTTCGAGGTTTATGTGTTTGGGATTTTTGCCTCTATGCTAAGCGTGCATATGCATTTTTGGGTTTTTGTTCTTTATGTTCTTGAATCTGAGTTTCAGATTCAAGCATCGCTAAGTGCTCCCTCGCGCTAAGCGAGGATTTGTAGTATGCTCTGATGTTTGTGTTCATGGATTTGGAAAATTTCTAGATCCAAGCACCGCTAAGTGAGCCCTCTCGCTAAGCGCGCATGGTGTTTTTTTCTTCGCTCAGTGAAACCTCATGTTGAGCGAAAATTTTCTTTGAACTGAGGCATTTTGGTGTCTTGCTAAGCGCAAGTTTGCACTTAGCAAAATTTTGCTTCAAATTGAGGCATCTTGGTGGCTTACTAAGCGCAAGTGTGCACTTAGCGCATGTGCCCTGTTTTGCTCTGTTTTCCTTTCATTCTATGCTCTATTTTTACTCTGTTTTCCTCTCTCCTCAACTTTATTTTACTATGTATTAATTCCTTTTTGTATTCAAATTTTCCTTGTGGTGTCTTGGGTGTTCACTTAGCGCGATACAATGCTTAGCAAACACCTTTGTTTCTAACTTGTTTGCTTTGTTGTTTTAATTTTCATTTTGAGTATAGATGGATCCTAAATTTTGCAACAACTATGGCGCATCTTCTTTTAATGCACCACCTCCACCGCTTGCACCTCCTACACCTGATGCAACACACGACTACATCAGGGTCATCTATCCATATGACGTCGACCGTTTCTTCTCCTTCGAAGTCCAAGAGAGATTTGAGAATGAACTCATGGGTTGAGGACTCATTCCCAAGCGTCCTGTGAAAATTACATCGGGTGATTATGATGTCTTCTGCAATGAGTGGCAGCGCCATGGTTGGCTCAAAAAGTTGTGCTCTTTGCTGGATAAATCCATTGATGAACCTCTGGTCAAGGAATTATACACCAACATTTATGACCCAAAGGGAGAATATAAGGTGGCCAATCGGCAATGCAAGGTCCAGGGGAAGACCATCCGCTAGGATGGTGTAGCTATCTACCGCTTTCTGCAAACCCCTCCGATACTTGTAGGCGACACTAGGAAGACTCAATTTGACATTTTCCTCAGCCAATACAAGGACCCCAATGTTATCATAGTGCTATTGTGCATACCAGGCAAAGGATATGTCAAGAACAAGGATGGAGTCATTATGAAGATTGTGTGGCTAGATATGACCACCTTGACTCAAGCGTGGTCTGCTTTTTCCTACTACACATTGGCACCCACCTCGCACACCTCTAATGTTACAGTGGAGAAGGTCGAATGGATATGCCCTTATTATGAAGATGGATATGAATGTGGGTAGTTTCATATCCAATCAGATTTTCGTCATGGCTCACTCGAACATTAGCCGATTGAGTTTTTCGACTCTCATTTCGGCATTGTGCAATGCAAAAGGGGCCAGCTCTAGCACCCTAGTCCTCCTAAAGCTAAGCCCCCCAATCACCTTCAAGTACATCTGTACTTTTTGCTACAATGAGGCTGATCCTAACAAACTTGAGTTCCCTCCCAACACTAGAAAGCGACCCCACACCAAGACAGTTTCTGGGAGTTCTTCATCTGCTGTTGCAATTGTCACTGAAGACATGCTACAGATCACTCTCAATGGTCTACAACTTTCAATCAGTCAATAGATAGAAGAGCAAACCAATGCACTATACCGGGGTCAATGTACAATCATTGACAATCTACACCACCTCTCCTTTCAACAACCAGTCATGTCTTTGGATGCCTTCTAGGCCTATATGAAATGGCTTGCGGACAGGCCTTCTTTTTCACAAGGGGGTGGTGGTGGTCACTAGGGAGCTGAGGAAGAGGGGAACCATGAGGGTGATGAAGAAGAGAACCAGGAAGATACCATAGGAGATGACAACATAGAGGCCAACCTGGAGGAAGACTAGCCTAGATGTGAATCATGGCCGTCTACAAGAGGCCAAGTGTTTTAAATGTTTTGTCATCTAAACAATTTTACTGTTTCTATTTATTTTTACTTTACATATTTAACAATTTTATAATTTAGCAATTTTGTGGTAATTAATCTTTTTTTGCAATATTGGATGTCTTGCGAACATTTGGTTCAATTCGATGTTTGAAATTTTATTTGTTTTGAACCTTTGGCACAATTGTTTTCAAACTGGGTGAGAGCGTGTTGTTAGGTTGCTTAGTCTTGAGGACGATGTATGCATGTGAGTTTGGGGAATTAATAATTGTGAGCATTTGACTTTTGAAGGACTTGTGAACATTGTGAAAATTAACCGATAACTGTGAGAACTATATTGTGAGAGAACAATTGAGTTGTTGCACTAATTTTTGAATGATTCTTTAAATTGCTGTGTGCATAGTTAATGTGAAAATGATCAAGACCTTGTTTGCTTAGAGTGATTCCCAGAGCCAAAAAGCCAATCTAGTAAGGTTGAGAGAATCCTCTGCTAAACCATTGAGCCTAATATATAACTATTTTGTCTTGTGAACCTAGAACCTAAACAAAAATTGCCTACCTTACCTTAGGGAATAGGAGAGCATATCTTTATGGTTTGAGACAAAATTGTTCCAAATTTGGGGGAGTCAAGTTAAGATCCATACTAAAAAGAAGAAATGACAGCAACACACTTGCTATAATGTGAATCACAAGAGGCAAAGCCTCCAAAAAAAAGAATAAATAATTGAAAATTCAATCAATTGTGATTCAAGTAGAAAGTAGTGTTGTCCAACTATGGAAATTACTTGAGGCATTTGAGAGAAGTTGGTAATCAAGAAGGGAGATAAAGATATGCTTCTTAAACCCTTAGGAAATTTAATTCAAGAAAAACCAACGCTCATTGTAGCCCAGCCATGATTCAAACCTGATTAAGACCTTAGTGATCCACATTGTTTGTACATGTGCAATGAATTGAGAAGAAATTCAAAAGTCTAAGTGCACAATTTCAATTGGAATAAATTGATCATCTCATATTGTTTATATATTGAGTGTTGTGTGAAACACTGGCCTTGTGAGGGTCATAGTGTTCACTTGAACTTCAATTGCTAAATGCTCCTTTGTTGGTTTGCTGAATTTATGTGCATGTTGAACTAAGTGAACTATTCTTTCGAACTGAAGATTCACTTAGCGGAAGATCTTGCTTAGCGGGAGGTTCTTTCAAACTGAAGATGCACTTAGTGGAAGCTCTCGCTTAGCGGAATGTTCTTTTGAATTGAATATGCACTTAGCAGAAGATCTCGCTTAGAGAAAGCCCTGTTTTTTAGATGCAGTCTGTAGAATCGCGAACCTGCACTTAGTGGAATGTCTCGCTAAGCGAAGGTCCACTAATAGTATATAAGCTACATTTGTAATTTTTTTATATTTTCAGAGATTTTTTATTAGATTTTGACCTGCTTCTTCCTCCCCTATTTTCTCTCCCATTTTGTAACCTTTTTCCAAGGCTTCTCATGACAATGAGAGGCTAATCCATTAGTGTTAAGGACTTGGAACTAGGTGCTGAACATGTAAATGCTTTCCTTCATATTTATTCATTGAAATATTCAGTCTAAAGTTCATTTCTCTATCTTTACTCTTGTTATATGATTTGATCAGTTATATATGCATGCTTTAGAGTTTAATTACCATTGACAAATGCTTTTGAACATGGAACTAAGTTTGGACTCTAATGGAGTGTATTTTTAGATATAGGATAAACTCCATTAGCTTCGTAAAGATCTCTGAGCTTCGTAAAAATCTCAATGTACCCCTGATTCTCCCTTTCTGATTACCTCCGAAAGTGACTGTACCACCATGCATTGGTGTCAGGTCTAGGAACATAGACCTTACACTCGTCATGTGATGTGAGCAGCCACTATCCAGGTACCATGATTGGTGTTTCTTTCCTGCCATCAAGGACATCTGCAACAGGAATTATTTTGTTTTTAGGTATCCATATTCTTTTGGGTCCTTTGGTGTTAGTCTTAGAGGCAGATGACTTGCTTCTTGTAGGCAATTTCTTGCTTTTGGACTTTACATGTCCATTTTCAAAATGTGGTCCATTAGAAGAAGCTTTCTTCTTGGTTGCTTCTTTCTTTCCTGTGAATCCAAGGCCAGATTTGTCATTTGGATGTCTATTGTATGAAAGAATTTTCTTTAAATTTTCAAACCCATTGACACATTTGCTTAGAGTACTCTTGAGAGATGCAGCTTCATCTTTGCTCAAGGCTCTTACCTTGTTTAATTCATCAGTTTCCTTAATCAATTCATTCAATTGCCTTCTATGCTGTTCCTTTTCTATCCAGAGTTCACTTTTGCTCTTAATTAGGCATTGGTGATCAATGGTTAGTTTTTGAAAATCATCTGTTAGAGCATTATTGGCTGTGACTAATGTAGAAAATTTATCATATAGCTCAGTGAAAGAAGACCCAAGTTCTTCATGCTCGTTTGAAAGTTTTCTTAATTTCTTTTTCATAGATAAATAGGCTTTTGAAAGAATAGATGAATTAGAGAAAAGTTCTTGATAAGCTTCTTGAAGAGAAATAAGATCATTGAGGTCTATCTCTTGTTCTTCATCATTTGAAGCCTCAGACGCAGACGCAGAGTGGGTGTTGTCCGGTGTGTTTTCATCATCAGACGTAGACGATGTGGAGGTTGCGTCTGCCATCAGATAGAGATTGGCTTCTTCATCTGATGCTTTAGAATTTTCTTCATCTGTTGAGTCATCTAGATCTTCCCATGTGGACATTAGTCCTTTCTTTTTCTTGGGAAATCTTTTGTTGACCTTTTCTTTTCCCTTGTTGACATTTTTACCTGTAAGGACCCTTCATAGGTTATTATGAATGTGTCCCATATGTCTTTAGCAGATTTAAACTGATTTATCCTTCTGTGTCAGTTTCTAAGATGCATGCATGTATTGCATTTCTTGCTCGGGAGTTGAGGACGAATTTGTTCTTCTGTGCCTCAGTCCATTGTTCTTTTGGGATCTCAGCTTTATTATCATCAATTGGAATATAATCTCCATTTTCTACGACATCTGGCATGTCTATATGACATGATTCAAAGTGGAAGAATACTTGTTTTGTAATCAGTTGATTATAGTGGAACCCTTTAACAATTGTTAAAGGAGAACTGGACCTAGCTGAGGTTGAGTGAACCAGTATAAAAACAAACTCTCATTTACTGTCTTGTGATTACATATATTTATCTTGCCCACTGTGCTCTTTTGCAAAGGCTTTCAAAGCTTTGCTTTGCAAGGATATATTTGCTAGTTTAAACTTACATATATCTAAGAAAGCAATTTGTGAACTAATAGTGTTTTATAGAAAGTTTTCTAACCCATTATTCAACCCCCCCCTTCTAGTGTGTTCTTGTGTATTTCAGTTGATATCAGAGCTTGGTCTCTGATAACTATCTTCATAGATACAAAGCTAAAGATCCTACACAAGGATGGAAAAGGGTCTACACAAACCTCCAATCTTTAAAGGGGAAAACTTCACCTATTGGAGACAAAGAATGGAGACATACTTTGAATCACGTCACATAGACATGCTGGATATTGTAGAAAATCGAAATTATATTCTAGTTGGTGACAATGAAGTTGAGATTCCAAAAAAACAATGGACTAAGGCACAGAAGAATAGATTCATCCTCAACTTCAGAGTAAGAAATGCAATACATGCATGCATCTCAGAAACTGAGCATAGAAAGATATGTCAATTCAAATCCACCAAAGACATATGGGACACATTCATAATAACTTATGAAGGGTCCTCATAGGTAAAAAGGAACAAGGTAAGTGTTCTCACCAGAGAATATGAACTCTTTGCTATAGAGGAAAATGAAACCATAGCTAGTATGATGTCTAGATTTCAGACCATCTTAAATGAGCTTTGAAACCTTGGTAAGAGTTTTGAAAACTTTGAGCATGTTGACAAAATCCTTCACAGCTTGCCCAGACAATGGAGACCTCAAGTCGCAACCATTAAAGCTTCCAAAGACTTAGACTATATGCCTCTAGAAGAGCTCGTGGGAATTCTAATGCTGCATGAGCAAGAATTGCAAGGAGATGCCAAGTTGAAAAAGGGCAAGTCACTAGCTCTGAAAAATCTCATAAGCCAAATCAAACAACACCAAAGGAGTGAGTTTCATCAAAAAGTTAGTCTTCCAGACCACCCAAAGGGCGAACTACCAAAGCTCTAAAAGTAGAAGAATTTGAAGTAGAGTCCACTTCTTCAAGTGAAGAAGAGTTAGGAGAAGATGACGAGCTATCCTTCATCTCAAGAAGAATCCACAAGATGTGGAGAAAGAAAGGTGGTTCGAGATGGAAGAACTACAACAAGAAATACTTAGTAGAACATGATAAGAGAGAGAAGAACCTTATTGTTTGCTATGAGTGTAAGAAGCCTGGAGACTTCAAGTCAAAATGTCCAAAGCTCAGCAAAGGAAAAGAAAAGATCAAGAGGAGATTTCCCAAGAAAAAGAAAGGACTGATGTCCACATGGGAAGATCTAGATGACTCAACAGATGAAGAAGACTCTGAAGCATCAAATGAAGAAGCTAGTCTCTGTCTGATGGTAGGCGCAACCTCCACATCGTCTACATCTGATGGTGAGAATGCATCAAACAACAATGTGTCTGTGTCTGAGGCTTCAGATGATGAAGAACAAGAGGTAGACCTCAATGATCTTATCTCTCTTCAAGAAGCTTATCAAGAACTTCTCTCTATTTCATTTTCAAAAGCCTATTTATCTATAAAAAGAAATTAAGAAAACTCTCTAAAGAGCATGAAGAACTTGGCTCTTCATTCACTGAGCTATCTGACAAATGTTCCACATTGGTCACACCCAGTATTGCTCTAACAAATGATTTTCAAAAACTAACCATAGATCACCAATGCCTAATTAAAAGCAAAAGTGAACTCTCGATAGAAAAAGAACAACATAAAAGGAAATTGAATGAATTGATTATGGAAACTGATGAATTAAACAAGGTGAGAGCCTTGAGCAAAGATGAAGCTAAAATTGCTCAATTACGAAAAGAAGTTGCATCTCTCAAGAGCACTCTAAGAAAATTTATCAGTAGGTCTAAAAACCTAAAGAAAATTCTTTCATACAAGAAGAAAGCTTCTTCCAAACGATCATATTCTGAAAATGGACATGTAAAGTCCGAAAGCAAGAAATTTCCTACAAGGAGAAAATTATCTACTTCTAAGGCTAACACCAAAGGACCCAAAAGAATATGGGTACCTAAGAACAAAATAATTCCTGTTGCAGATGTCCTTGATGGCAGGAAAGAAACACCAATCATGGTACCTGGATAGTGGCTGCTCACATCACATGACGGGCACAAGGTCTATGTTCCTAGACTTGACACCAATGCATGGTAGTACAGTCACTTTCAGAGGTAATTAGAAAGGGAGAATAAGGGGTACTGGTAAGATAGGTATTCCTCCTAGCCTCTCTATTGAGAATGTGTTATTTGTTGAAGGGCTAAAACACAATCTACTAAGCATAAGTCAATTTTGCGACAGTGAATATGATGTTTCCTTCAACAAGGAATCATGCATAGTTAGAGATTCTAATGGTTCACATCTTTTCTCTATAAAGAGACAAAGCAATCTTTATAAGATCAACCTTGGTGAACTAAAAGATCAAAATGTATCATGTTTACTGTCTGTCAAAGAAAGTCACTAGTTATGGCATAAGAAGCTTGGCCATGCAAGTTTGAGATTAATCTCAAAACTACAAAGATATAGCCTCGTAAGAGGATTGCAAACAATATCATATAAAGATGACTTACTTTGTGAGGCATGTCAAAAAAGGGAAACAAGTGAAAACATCTTTTAAAAATAAAAACATTGTTTCCACTTCCAGACCATTAGAACTGATACATATTGATCTCTTTGATCTAACAAGAACAACCTCTCTTAAAGGGAAGAGATATGTACTAGTGATAGTTGATGACTATTCTAAATGGACATGAGTTATATTCCCCACTCACAAGGATGAGGCTTTTAAGGAATTTTATAAATTCTACAAACGTGTTCAAAACGAAAAGGAGTATGTATAACTTCTATCAAAAGTGACCATGGAGGAGAGTTCGAAAACAAATTTCAGAGGTTCAGTGAAGAGAATGGAATTCTTCACAACTTCTCAACACCTAGAACACCACAGCAAAATGATGTTGTTGAGAGGAAGAATAGGTCATTATAAGAAATGGCTAGAACCATGTTAAATGATAACTTAACTCCTAAGCACTGCTGAGTAGAAGCTATAAATACTTCCTATTATTTGCAAAACAAAATTTATATTAGGCCTATTATAAAAAAGACTCCATATGAACTGTGGAAAGGAAGGAAACCCAACGTATCATACTTCCATCCTTTTGGATGTCAATGTTTCATTCTTAACACAAAACACAATTTGGGTAAGTTTGATTCGAAATGTGATACAGGCATCTTACTTGGATACTCTGAAACATCTAAGGCATATAGAGTGTTTAACTCTAAAACCAAGAATGTTGAAGAAGTCATTCATGTGAGATTTAAAGACACTCAACTTGATAGGAAACTACCAGAGTTATAAGACTCATTTGCAGATATCAGACTAAAAGATGCAATAACAAAGACCAGACCATTGTCTGATGCACCACCTTCTGCATCTGGCACATCATCATTTGCTCCCACATCGTCTGCTTCCAAATCATCTGCTCGCTATCAGGCCATCTCAGATGATGAAGAAGAAGTCAGAGAACCACAAAGCAGCAACAAAATGATGATCAAGGATCATCCTCCTACTCAGATCATTGGAGAGGTTCACGCACCAGTAAAGACAAGATCATCCTTCCAAAAAATAGTCTTATTGTCTAAGATAGAACCCAAGCACATTGATGATGTCATGGAAGACGAAATTTGGGTCCAAGCAATGCAAGAAGAGCTAGACCAATTTCAAAAGAATGACGTTTGGAAACTTGTAAAACTACCAGACAACAAGGAAGTTGTTGGTGCCAAGTGGGTCTTTAAGAACAAACTAGATGAGAATGGTAAAGTTGTGAGGAACAAGGCTAGACTAGTGGCCAAAGGTTACTCACAACAGGAAGGCATTGATTATACGGAGACATATGCTCCAATAGTTAGACTTGAGGCAATTAGGATTTTGCTTTCATTTGCTGCTCATAGAAATATGAGACTCTATCAAATGGATGTAAAATGTGCATTTCTCAATTGTGTAATCAAAGAAGAAGTTTATGTAGAACAACCCCCTAGGTTTAAGAGTACTATCTTTCCAGACCATGTATTTAAATTAAACAAAGCATTGTATGGTCTTAAATAAGCTCCCAGAGCATGGTATGAAAAACTCAGTTCATTTTTAATTGAACATGATTTTACAAGAGGAAAGATAGATACTACATTGTTTTGTAAAAACTACTCCTCTAATTTCATTATTGCTCAAATCTATGTGGATGATATTATCTTTGGTGCCACTAATGAAAAACTTTCTGAAGAGTTCTCGAAATTGATGTAGACTGAGTTTAAAATGAGCATGATGGGAGAATTGAAATTCTTCCTAGGATTGCAGATCAAGCAGACCAATAAAGGAATCTTCATACACCAGACCAAGTATGTGAAAGAACTCTTGAAGAAGTTCAAGATGAATGATGCCAAAATTATGAAGACATCAATGCATCCAACAACATCACTTGGACCTGATGAAGATTCAAAGAAAGTAGATGTCACTCAATTCAAAGGAATGATTGGGTCTCTACTTTACTTGACTGCATCCGACCCGCACATAATGTTCAGCGTCCGCCTCCTCTCTCCGCATTTTAGTCTGACCCAAGGGAAGTGCATCTGTTTGCTGTTAAAAAAATATTTAGATATTTAATTGGAACTTCTAATCTTGGTCTTTGGTTTAAAAGGCAGAAAGAGTATAAGTTGACAGGTTATTGTGATGTTGACTATGCTGGAGACAAAATTGAAAGAAAAAGCACTAGTAGAGGCTACCACTTCATTGGAGGCAACATGGTGTCATGGCTCAGCAAGAAGCAAGGAACAATAGCACTATCAACAGCAAAAGCAAAATACATATCAATTGCAAGTTACTGCTCTCAGATATTGTGGATCAAGAATCAACTTGAAGACTACAACATATTTGAGAGTAACATTCCTATCTTCTGTGATAATACTACTGATATATTTCTTTCGAAAAATCCAACGATGCACTCTAGAGCCAAGCATATAGAAATAAAACATCATTTCAGAAAAGGACCATTAATTTGGAATTTGTCAAGACAAATGATCAACTTGCTAATATTTTTACAAAACCCCTTACTGAGGATAGACTAATCTTTTTGAGAGAAAAGATTGGGATGGTCTGTGTGACTTAATGTCTTACTACTGTCTGTTGTTCACCAGTATAACCAAGGACACATCGTTTGGCGTTATACTTAAGTGAGGCATGTGCATGTCACGTGTTTCGTGCTCAAAATATGAGCTAGACCATGTGGATTTTCAAAAAACATTTTTGTAACTTAAGCTTTCATGGGTTCTGAGTCATTCAAGCCCAAAATGCACATTCAAGTCTGTCATAAATGTGTCATTTGAATCATTCCCTAACCGTACCATCATATTTAATGCACACTTATTACCTATTCTAGCCTACTGTTGCAAAACGTATACCTCAAGGTTTCAAAAACACTTATCTCTCTCATCCATTCTCTCTGCAACCAAGAACTTCAAGAAACCCTAAACACAAACCCTCACCACGGCCAAAGGTAACCTAACCAAGGGTTCTTCCTCCTCCCAACAACTTGCCTCACCCACATCCTCTCGAGCTTCTGATGAGCGTCTTGAAGACATAATGCCAGAATCTACCACAGACACCAATAGCTTAGTGTCCAACATTGGCCCTGAGGTCAGGAGACAACGAAGACTCAATGACGTGGAGAATATCCTAATCAAGCCACGAGGTTCTTACACCGGGAACAGTCACATGCAATACTACATTGATATTCCCTACCTTGAGGAGTGTGGTCTTAACATCTCAAGGTACTTTGAATTTACTAGGATCAGAGGCTTCTTCAATGATCGTCAAAAGATAGCTCCTAGACTTATCAAAGAATTATGGTCAAATGCCACGATCAAGGGAAATGAGATTGTCAGTAAGGTGTTTGGATGTGACATCTCAATCTCTCCCTCCTCCATTGCTCAAGCAATAGAGTGCGAACTGCACTTTAACTACTTTATAAAGGCATGGGACTTCGACATTGCTGAAGGGACAGTAGAAAGGTTCATTCTTGGAACTAACTACGAGGTAACCAAGAATGTCAAGAAGTTGCATCCAACCAACTTCCCACCTTTGTCCAAGCTGTTGTTGAACATCATCAACAAGACCATCTTACACAAGATTGGGTTTAGGGATCATGTATTTGCCCTCCACAGATTCATCCTCTACCACGTCATCAGAGAGATCCCATTCAACCTTCCACACACACTCTTCTACAACTTGATTAGCCACATCTAATATCTATCAACTTCTATGGCCACATACTACACAACTCTGATTAACAAGATTCTCTAGGATGCTCACTGCTACAATAGACTGTACAAAAAAATCCAATCAGGACATCTAGATGAGCTAAAGTATGTGAATGTAGAAGGCCCATTCGTTCATAAGAGGATATTGACATCCTCTAGTCTGCTTAAGTGAACATGGGATTTGAAATCACCAAGGGATCACCTGACAGGTTTCCTAAGTTTTCTGATGATCAAGGAGAAAGGTCAAAAGAAGTAGACCAAGAAGAAGGGTGGAAAAGGAAAGAGTTTAGTGATTTATGATGAGGCTGCTTCCATCTAGCCCCTAGTAAATAAAATGAGGAGACATGTTGTTGCAGACCAGTAGACCGTCCGAACAACACGCAAGGCCTCAGCACAGTCTGCTGAGGAGCCACTTGCCAAGAAGGCTAAACAAATGATCCAACAAGCACCACCCAGACCACCCACTTTGAGGATCAAGACAAGAGCTCAACATAAGGGTAAAGGTGCTACCAGAATGTCTGTTGAATCTCAAGTGTCTCTGAAAGAGGTAGCAAACATTGGACAAGCAACTATTAATGTTGTTGAGGTTGAAGAGGAAGTGTCTGATGATGGATTGGTCTTCAGGAGGTCAAGAAGATAACTCAATGCACAACAAATCACTGAGTTAGAAAGTTTGATTATCAGACCACCCAGCACCACAGCTAGGAAGCTAATTGAAAAGTGGTGTTGGAAGAAGACAGACCTGGACAGACCACCACAACCACCTCCACCACTAATCCAGGTATCACTATCCCTACCTTCACACTTCCCACTTCCCACTCACCATTGCTCAACCCATAAACGTCTAGGGAAGAATATTCCTTAGACCATACTAGTCTTAGCCCAAATAGTAACCACAACAAACACTCTGTTTGTTGAACCTCTATCATCTGTGTCACCTACACAAACTATAGTTAGCCAAATAGAAGCTGCATAGTCTGATGCCCAAGCACAGACTATGCAAGAGCCACTATTTAAACCCAATGTTCAGATAGAAGATCACCCTGCGTCTGTCCTCACTAGACAGACGATAACCCAATAGATTGAACCCACTGTTTAGTCTCAAACACAATCTAAACCCACAACTCAAACTGATGTACCTACAACATTCCCACAAACTCCACCAGACACCACCATTCCTCCCTACCAATCACCCTTACCAGTAACCATCCTTGAGATGTCAGACACCGTGGTTTCTACCACCACACAGAGTCTGTCAACATCTCGTCTGGGTCTGATGAAGAGATAGTCTTTCTATCTCTTGAAGCGTCTATTGCTCCCTCATGGGACAACAAACCATTCAGTCTGGATGCCATCACTCCTCTATCCAAATATAGAGAAGACACACCTCCTCCTCCTCCCTCAAGCTCCTGGCATTAGAAGATGATGCAACGATTTTCCCTCTACTATGTGGGAGAGAATGTTGAGTTTACAACATATAGAGAAAAGACTCAGTTGGAGCCCCTTGTAGAGCACTCCATGGTTGCTGTTGTCAAGGAAGTATAGTTGAAGAAGCTTCTCCCTTTGTAGATTGATCAAGGGATAGTTCCCTTCCAGAGGCCAATTCATAACATCTTTCTTCTAGATACTGCTAAAGATGATGCAAATCTAGCAAGAAGGCTACAGTAGGTAGAATATGCCTTTGCCATCCCTCTGATGTGTCAACTAGTGCATGAGGTTGCACATTGGTACAATTGTGTACAAGAGGGATTGGACTACTTCACAATACAACCAACACCACCAGTGAACTAATAGAAGATGAGAAGAAGCAATTGGAGGTCACTGTCAAAACAATGCATCATGATGCATTGTATTATCTGTCGAGACCAAGGATATCAATTTGATCTCCTCGGCTAATCACACGAGGAGTTGCTCCCAATCATCCAACCTTCCAGGCCACTTATGCTGAATATAGGGCTTTGTGTAATCTGAAGTTTCAAGGCACAGCCGCTAGACAGTTGTATCCACCAAGCCTACACATATCTGAAGAAACTGATATACGTGTTGCTCCAGACCATATAGTCACCAGGCTCCCAACTGGTAATCCCAACAAGCTGAAGGGGAAGAAGATTGCAAGAGTAGAAAATCTTCCACTACACATACTAGACATTGAGCCAATACCTCAACAAGAGCATGTACTGCCACCAAAGAACACAAAGTCAGATGTTGGCATCTATTGGCAAAACGTGATGAGTAACATGCTCCACACCACAGGGTCATCCAACCTCTCAGATAAAGAAAAATAGAAGATTGACACTATCGGTGAAGGCTCCTCCTCCTCAAGTAGTTTCATTCATGTGTCAAACACAGTGGTAGTTCCCACTCTGTTGACTCCTCACACACCTGAAGATAAAGCTAAAGCTGAGAAGATGCTTGTTGATTACTATACTAAGTATAAAGCTGCTCAAGCACTAATAGTTGTAGCTAAGGCAGTAACAAAAGCAGCTAAAGAAGCAAGAATCCTAGAGGAGGTTGCCAAACTTAGAGCTATGTTGGCTGCTCAAGAAGAGGAAAGATGACTCAATGATCTGACTAAAGAGCAGAAGGCCAAAGAAGAAGAAGAAAAAGGCTCAGGGAGTTAGCCCTGAAGCAAGAGGCCGAGGCAGCTCAGGTTGCTGCACTTGTTGCTAAGCAAGCTGTAGACTTGGCTAAAAAGTTTGTAGAATCTACACCAGCCCACGAGTGCACTAATCTAGTGTCCACTCAATCCAAGTCAAGCACTCCAATTGTAGCCCTACCATTAAGTGCTGCAACACAATCAAACCTTCAACCTGACTTAGCTACCCTTGAGTCTGCATTGGAATCCAAGCTGGGATCAAGAATATCAGTTGAAGTTGCTGCTCATGTCCAAGCTCAACTTAATGCCAAATTAGATGAGCATAGAGCCAACATCATCAAGGAGAAGACAATTGCCTTCAACAACTCCATTGCTGCTATTCTCAATCCACAACCTGCTGCTACTCAAGCTCCACCATCGCCATATGATTCTCCTGCAACAACTGCTCCATCAAAAGCTGGAGAATCCTCAACCAAACAATCAACCCTACCTTCCAAACCATGACTGTGATAGCATTTTCTACTCCATCCTCTACTCTTTTTGTTAATGACAAAGGGGGAGAGAATATGATCATGCACAATCCATGCACAATCCATAAGATCAAACAACATAGTCTTTGATAAACTCATGCAAAGTCTAAGACCAAACCATACAACAATCTCAGACAAACTAGGTGAAGTCTTGGGACAGACAACACGAGTCTTGGACCAAACTATGCATATGTACTGGACCAGACCATGTATGGAACAAGGTCAGACAACACAAATCTAAGCCAAACGATGTCTGAAGCCAAGCTAGACAATGTCTGAAGCTAAGCCAGACGATGTCTGAAGCCAGGCCAGACTATGTCCTTCATTTCAGACTATGGTCAGTCAGATCTAACTATGTCTGTTAAGCCAGCGTTGTCTGTGCAGTAACAAAATATGGTTTGTCATATGTGTTGAGGAATATGTGTTTTATAATTAACTCCTTACACAAATAAAGGCACTACTGTTATAGAAAGAAATGGAGATACTCTTTGATCTTACTTTCTTCTATTTCTTGTATTACATGATTGTCTCGAATTACGTGAAGTGTGTAGGTACAACCAAAAGACTAATCAGCATTGGGATACACACCTTAAGCTAAAAGCCAACTATGACAGAAACAAATCTTGCTCCTGTCACATCAAGCACAATCAAAGCTACCTTAACACTCTTCTGTGAGACAACGGAAACAAGCCTTCTCCAACGTTCAAATCCATGAAGCTCACTATATAAGGAAGATTCCATGCAATGAGAAGGATGATGAACAATAATGAAATCATTCAATTCAATTTGTAAAGCAAGTGTTGAAATATTTTGGCAAGCGTACCAAATATCACACAAGTAGTTTAAAAGGGAAATCCCAGTATCGAATCCACAAGGAATTGTCCATATTTGACTATTAGTAAAGTAATCAATTCCTAAACACTAGTTTGGTTTTTAAAGTTGGTTGTTCTTGAAACATAAGTAATAACAGAAATTAAACTAAACACTATAGTTAACACTAACGATAAACAATAAAAACGACAATGTTGATTCAGGACTATGATCGAACAATTCGTGTGCTTGAGTTTTAGAATGGAATAATGGATATGTTAAGGATTTGGTTCAACCGGTTTGCTTCCCATGTAAACATATAAGATATATTCTCCATTCACATTAATAGTTCAGATTAACTTCAATCTAAAAGTACTCAAAACGTGATCTCTCATCAAATCAAGCCTAAACTGCTCAACCTCACTTCCGATGTCTCGATAAGTTCAGTTGAGTGGTTTGATGAAGCTTAGAGATCTTTGCAAAGTTAATGGAGTCTATCCTATGTCTAGAAATACACTCCATTAGAGTTCAAACTCAGTTCCAAGTTCAACAGCATCTGTCAATAGCAGGTAAACTCTAAAACATGCATATATAACTGATCCAATCATATAACAAGAATAAAGATAGAGAAATGAACATTAAACTGAATATTTCAATGAATAGATATGAAGAAAAGCGTTTACATGGTCAGCACCTAGTTCCAAGTCCTCAACACTAATAGATTAGCCTCTCATTGTCATGAGAAGCTTTGAAAAGGTTACAAAAATGGAAGAAAGAGAACAGAGGAAAATAGAGAAAAACAGAGGAAGCAGCTCCAACAAATCAACCAAGTCTCTGGATGCTTCAAAATTATTACAAGTGCAGCTTATATAGTCGAAGTCTCGCTTAGCGCAACCTTCCACTAAGCGCAGGACACTGCATAATGCATCTCAGAACAGGTGTTCCACTAAGTGTAATCTTTCGCTAAGCGCATATTTAGTTCGAAAGCAACTTCCGCTAAGCGTGATGTCCCGCTAAGCGAGTCTTCAATTCGAATGAAAATGTCACTTAGCGCAATATGGCGCTCAGCACGTCATAAACCGCCTAGCTCGCGTAGCTTGATGTTGCGCTCAGCGAGTGAAGCACTGAGCGAGATGTGTCGCTTAGCGAGATTTGTCTTCTTCTTGTATTCTCCCTTTACTATTGAATCTAGGCTTGCACACATAAATTATAGTATATTTCTCATAAAATAACTTCCTAGGGTTAGAATTATCAAACTATACAAATCTATATTAAATGATTTCAAACTAAGCTAAAATTCCTGAGAATATTGGATAATCACTACAAAATATGATGCAATATTTACGTATATAAAGCAATTATTAGCAAGCAAAGCACTCAGAGAAAAAGCCAAGAACACGAGCTAAGAGAAAACAAAATACCCATCCTCTACAAGATCATTTAGATTCAACACTTGTTCATATCCTCTCTTTGAGAGTTATCTGAATCTTATACAATTTTGTATATGACGCCAGGAGTGGCTTAGTGATAAAAGAATACCTGGGAAGTATAATCTCAGGGGGAGATTCATACTTGTAACCAGAAGTGGTTTAGAATACTTGTAGCCAGTAGTGGCATAGAGAATACTTGTGGCCAAAAGTGGCAGTGAAGAATACTTGTTTTGTAATTAGTTGATTATAGTGGAACCCTTTAATAGTTGTTAAAGGAGAACTGGATGTAGCTTAGGTTGAGTGAACCAATATAAAAACAAGCTTTCATTTGTTGTCTTGTGATTACATATATTCATCTTGCTTATTGTGCTCTTTAGGAAAGACTTTCAAAGCTTTGCTTTGCAAGGATTTATTTGCTGGTTTAAACTTACATATATCCAAAAAAGCGATTTGTGAACTAATAGTGTTTTGTAGAAAGTTTTCTAACCCACTATTCAACCCCCCCCCCCCCCCCCCCCCCCCCCCCCCCCCCCCCTTCTAGTGTGTTCTTATGTATTTCAAAATTCAACTTGTCAACTAGACAAGCACATCCTCCAAGTGGTTGCACAGTTCTCTAGTTTGCCAACTAAATGACCACATTGGTTGGTTTCAAATCCCTAAGCTTCAATGATTTGTACACAAATGAAGGCATTACATTGATTGAAGCACCCAAATCTAGCATCGCATCTGCAAATGTGCAATCACCTATGGTGCATGGGATTGTGAAAGTGTCAAGATTCTTGCACTTTTGAGGCATGGGAGACTGTAGAATGGCAGAAACATTTGTGCTTTGAATTAGTGCAGATCCATTTCTTCCCATCTTCACGTTTTTGTCACTCCTCAAATTCCTCTTGTACATGCACAACTCCTTGAGAAACTTTGCATACTTCGGAATTTGCTTGATGACATCAAGGAGAGGAATGTTGATCTCAACCTTTCTGAAGGTCTCCATCAACTCACTATCCAGCTCCACTCTCTTGGGTTGAACCACTCTAGATGGAAAGGGTAGAGGAGGAGTCTTTGGTGGAACAGTTGCATCCACATCACTTGGCTTTTGAGAGCTTGTTGCAACAACATCATCATCACTAGTCTTCTGAGGTCCTGAATCCACTACATGAGAGTTCAACTCCTTGCCTCCCCCTCAAAGTCATGGCACTCACATTCCCCTTGGAAGGGGAAACTGCTTGGGAAGGAATATTGCCGGAGCCTTGTGATTACAAGTGGTTCATAATGATGGCCAATTGGCCAATCTAAGTTTGTAAATCCTGGAATCTTGCACTCACATTCTATTGGAACTAAACATTGCTTGTGGCCATCTGCTTCACCAAATCTTCCAATGAAGGCCCTAGAGAAGGAGGAGACTATTGAATAGGAGGTGCTTGCTGTTGTCTCAATGGAGGTGGCTAGTATCTACTATCTGAACTAGACTGTTGGTATCCTCTATTGGGGCTGCCCTGGATATGGTGGTTTCTGCCGCACAAGACCAGGACTAGGACCATATTTCAAGTTAGGGTGGTCCTTCCATCCCTCATTATATGTAGAAGAATAAGGATCATATTTTTGTTGAGGTGGTCTGTACTGTTGGTCAATGTTGATTCCAGCAACATCTTCAGTCTCTTGAAGAGCAAGACATGCATCTGTAGGATGTTCTATTGAAGTGAAAATGCCACATCCATGATGTTGATTGCTTGGACTTGTTGTTGTTGGCTAATGGTTATTTGTCTAACAAGAGAAGTAAGCTCTGATACCTTGTTTTCTAGTCGGTGAGAAGAATCAATGGTGACTTCATGAACTCTAATAGTAAATGAGGCTCTAGGGGTAAACTATTGAGAATTCTCTGCCATGTTGGAGAAAAATTGTCTAGCAATAGTTAGGGTCTTGTCTATCAAAGCTCCTCCACTAGCAGCATTAACCATGCCTCTCTCCATGGGAAGCAATCCTTCATAGAAATATTGGATGAGGAGTTGTTCACTAATGCGATGATTACGACAGCTTGCACACAACTTGTTGAACCTCTCCCAGTACTCATACAAAGTCTCCTAGCTAGCTATCTAATGCCACTGATGTCTTTCCTAGTTGTCCCAATTCTAGAGGCAGGGAAGAATTTCTTCAAGAATTGTCTCTTCAAATCATTCCATCTTCTAACAAGAACTGGGTTGAAGTACAACCAGTCCTTGGCAGAGTCCCCCAAAGAGAAAGGAAAAGCCTTCAGCTTAATGTAGTCTTCAAGCACACCATTTGGTTTCATAGTGGAACAGACCACATGAAACTCCTTCAGATGTCTATGAGGATCCTCACCTACAAGACCATGAAACTTGGACAACAAATGGATTAATCCAGACTTAAGCTCACAGTCAACATCAATTTCAGGATATTGGATGCACAAAGGTTGGAAACCAATGTCAGGTGCAGCCAACTCCCTCAAAGTTCTTTCTTGATGTTGATGGTTAGCCATGAAGTCAGAATAAAGATAATTAAAAACAGTACCAAGTTTATAATCAACAGAATCAGAAACAGAACTAACACTAATACTATAAACTTCTACACTACTCAAGTCAACTACCCTATGGTGATCAACTACACTATTGTTACCATGTCTATTCAACCTATGAAATGTTCTATCTATTTCAAGATCAAATGCATAAAAACTACCAAAAGCAAACCTAGTCATGTATAATTGAAGAAACAATAAGTGAATAGTAAAAATAGGATGAAATAAGCTAAATTGACCTAGAAATAACAAAAGCTATGAAAATGATTTTAAAAAAATTTCCAAAACATCACAAAGAAAGTCTAAAAATGACTTTATAATTTATGTAATTTTTCAATGATTTTTAAAAATCGCAAAAATTTCAAACAAATTCAAAAATAAATCAGGAAAATAAAAACAAAATTCAAAAACATAACTTAGTGAAGGAATTTGGCAATTTTAACCTACACCTAGTTTCGCACGAGGACTGCTCTTGCTCAAAATGGGGGATAAACCTTGGATATTAAAATTCAACCCAATCCAAGTCAGTAAAATATTTTGCCAAATCCTCAAGCACTTACAACAATGAAACAACAAAACCGACAAAGGAAATTGGAAACATAATTAGTGATATGAATTAACTACTAAAATAGAGAACTACTCTACAAAATCAAAATTGCATAAGTGAATGAAACTAAATTGTAAACTAAAACAGTGATGCACTAGCTGAAACAACAGGGATGTGCAAATTGAAACAGAATTGCACAAAATCAAAGCACACCAAATTGCACAAGGTTGAAACAAAAATGAAAAAACTAAAATAGAATAAAAAACTAAAAATGAAAACTGAAATAAAACCAATTACAAGAATTAAAATAAGGAACCGATAAATTGTATTCCCAGCAACGATGCCAGTTTTGACGAGCGAGTCAAACACGCCGTCAAAAGTAACTAAGTTCCCCAATAAATTTTGCAATATAAGGCTAACTCAGGTCATTTTCTCAAAGATACAATTCATCAAACACCTTGCATTCAATTCAAAATAGGGGGGATTTTGTGTGATTTTCAAAAATTAAAGCAATAGAACAACTTTCCAAACAATAAACGAAAACAGAATCAAATAGATATAACTCAAGAACCTATGCTTAGAGCGTCCACAATGGGTTGCTTGTGAAGCATTGATGCCAGGGAAGCATGATGCTTGCCAAGCACTTGCCTTTGTGGGGTAATAAATATTTGTTGCTTGGGAAACATGGTGCTTCCTCAAACATGGTGCTTCCCAAATTCAAGCACGTATCGTATTAAATCACAATCAATCGATTGCAATTGACCCAAATTCAAATTTCAATCCCCTAATCTAATCATTATCATACATTAAACAAGGAAATCGAAAATTAGAAAAAGGGGGAAAGGGTTTTCATGAGCAAAATTTGAAATTGAGAATAAAGGAACTCATATTTACCCACAAGCACATGATTCTTAGGCTGCAAAAGAGATTTAGCCCTCCATGAAGATATCCATGGGGGCTGCCATAGCTGCACGAAAATATGAGGAGGAAAGGGGGAAGAAGAGAGACCGTAATATTGAATCCCAAATTTGACCCCTGAAGCGTCCTAATTAGACAATCCTTTTGAAACACGACATATAAGTTTTCTTTTTTTTTTTACAAAAAATTAAATTTAAAAAAAAAAACTTGAAGTTAGTGGGCTAACCTGCCAACCTGCTTGATGGCATGGCGGGTTGGCCCTTCTAACCCACACCAACCATAGGCGGGTTGGCCCGCCCCACCTCACCTCATTTTTTGTGGGTCCAACCTGCCCTACCTCGTTTTAGGTAAGTTAGCCCGTTTTGTCACCCTTAGCCTCTAATTGAAAAAAAATTAAAAGACAATAATTATTAAGAAATTTACTATTAAGAAATGTTAAGTATTTCATGAAAATAAAGGAAAAAATAGGAAGTGTGAAATTACTTCATTGCATCACGCTCATGTAACTATCATGCTAATAAGACACCACACATGACTAAGCCATCATGATTATAACCTTTAAATCTTGATGACCTGTGTATGAGAACTATTAGTAAACAAAAATATGCAATATCATTTTAACAAAAATTCTAAAAATAAAACACGCACACGCTTCATCTTAGAAATCTATAAATTGGAAAGTAAAACTTGCAAAATCATAAATGATATAAGGCTAGTGGAGGCATAGTTCCATAAATTAATGGAAAAAAAACCCATTTATGAGACAAATAGTCATTTTCCATTTCGCTCTTTCATCTCCATTTTTAGGAGACAATTTTGCCCTTAGTAAATTAAAAAAGTTATACAAATTTTTATACTAATATTGTCCTTTTAACTAAAAAATAAAATTCCGAATAAAAAATTTATAATTAAAAAAAAAATACTTGCACGAGAGTGTAACTACCCACTCTCTTAAGGAGGTTTGTTTGTTCATCTTTTACACTTAGTAGTTAATAACAACCACAGTTGCACATTCTACGGAATCGTGCTCCACTAACTCTCCACTATTGATTCACTAACCACCCCCATTAACTTCTCCACTCTTACCACCTCTATAATACTCTGTTTTTATTCTTATATTCAATTCATTATTGTTTGTCACGTAGTGTTGAGTATCATTCCTTGCATGGAATTGTGTGAGAACAAAACAAACAATTCCTTTATGTGAAACTCTTTTCCTTCTTCCTTTATGTGGAACGCTTTTCCTTCTTCATCATATTTTGTTATAAGTCAGTCCTGTCCATAGGTAAATACTATCTTCCTCTTCATTTCCCATTTATGATTTGTTTTTTTCTCTTCAATTGCGTAACTATTGTATTCAAAATTTATGTAATCTGGTTGTTGAGATCAGTTTTTTTTTAAGGCAGTGGAGGTAGAGAAACCCGATACTTCTCACTTAGTTTTTGTACTTGAAATGCAATCATTTGTATGTATTTTTTAATACTCCTGATAATGTATTCACCATCTAATTTCAATTTTTTGCATATCCAAAATAAGATGGAATTATGCATCAAGAAAACCTCCCTTGATTGGTAACATAAAATAAGTGAACTCCATGGATTGGTGAACCTCTTTTTTTTTTTTTTTTTTGGTTATTTGCTTTTGAAAGCATTTTACCTAGTGTGATTATTTTAAAGCATTTTTATTTCGTTTGATTAGTTTTTTTTTTTTTTATGGTGGGATGGATTAAGGATAGTAATTACTTCATCTCATTGTATGGTCTTTAGTATGTTTTTCATGTCAATGTTATTCTTTCTCTCTTATTTTTTCATATGGATAGTTATATTCTGATTTACCTTTTTTCTTTTATTTGTAGAATCAGAGTTGACTACAAAGAAAGAATCAATATTTGTTTACTCATTCTCACTTTGTCTCATACTTTTCATAAAGTATTATATTTTCTTAACCCCTCTCACCGTTTTAACATGTAAAATTTAACTCTTTTTTTTAGTTTTTTTCTCCCATAATGTATTGAAGCAGTAAATATAATGGTCATAACAAGTTCTAAGGATTTGATCTCTCTAAATTTTGAATTCATTTTTCTCTAATTTTTTTTCTTAATTTATACCTTTTTTCTCTCCAATTTTTGTTTAATTACTTTTCTTAATTTTACAGTTGAATTGAAGAATTAGAATTCAAATTAGTGAAGCACATCTTTGATTTCAAAATTTTTGTTTTATATTAATTTATAAAAAAAATTGTATTATTTTTCTCCCATTCTTTGCTTAATTCTTTTTCTTAATTTAATATCCTAAATCTTAAATATTGTAGAATTTTAAATCAAAATAATTTTTAAAATTAAAAAAATAAGAAGCAGGAAACTTAGTTTAAAATTATTTTTCGTTTTATTTTTAAAAAAAAATTTATGCTGTAACTTTTCTATTGTTTATATTTGTTACTTTGTTTTTGCAAATTTCTTATAATTATTTTTTGCCCGATTTTTTTGTTTCTCACATTTAAGTGATTTTTTTAATAAAATAAAATTAAGGATATATATTTTTTTATTTTAAAAATTAATGGGGGAATATGTTTGAAATTCTATTCAAGTATTTTAAAATACTTGATGATTTGTTTTATTTGTTGATTAATTCTTATGGTTATTGACTTATTTTCTTATTATTTTTCTATCAACTTTATGATAAAGAAGATGAATAATATTACTTTTTGAATTTATTATTTTATATATATTTAATAAATATTCATAATTTTGAGTGAGTGGTAAAAATAGAATAAAAAAATATGAGAATTTTGTTTGAGAAGGAAATTTTCATATATGCTTACAATATTTGTAATCGCATACTAATAAGAAATATCCAAAATTTTAAAAAAATAAAAATAAGTATAAGAAGCTGGAGACCAACATGATAAATATTTAAAATATGAAGTAGATTTTATAGATGTCATGTACAAAAATAAAAATAAAATCAATTATAAATTTGAAAACAAAAAATAGCCTGTAAAAATTATAAAATATTTTAACTAGACAAATAATCAACCATTAAACCAACCATACACAACAATAAAAAAAATAGAACTAAAGTAATTAATAAATTTAATTTATATGTGTTAGAATATATATTATCTTTATATTATTTTGATAATTATTATCTTTATATTATATTGTTAGTTATTATTTATCTTTATCTTTACATGATGTAACCAATTATTGAGAGAAATCGTGTTTCACTAGGACCTCTCTTTGTTAATATATAATAAAATGAATAAAATATCACAAAATATACGTTAATTTTAACATATAAAAATATAACAGTGGCCTCTCTAGTCTCTATATTTTAATTATAAATAAATAAAATATATATATTAAAATATTAAAATATATACTATTGTTGTAATTGAAATTGATAAGAGATAACAATATATAATTGAGGGACAAATATGTACGCCGAAATGTAAAAACCAAAGACGGTTATGAGAAGTGGTATCCCCTTTATCTATTGTATAGATTATCGTGGTATTTTTCATTTTGAAATTGTGAGAAATCTATGTGTTCTATTTTATTGTTCATTGTTTTGAGTGATTTCACTTAGTAATCAAATTGAGCTTAAGAAGTCTTTAAAATGTTTGAAATCTTCCACAATTTCTACTTCCATATTGATTATACTTTACAATTTTTTTAAAAATTTTATTAATTAAATCACTTTGGAACTTAATAAAATGAATATTAATCGAGTAATTAGGAGATTAAAATTTAGGGTGTTACAACTATGATTTTAATTTTGACTATTTTTGTTTCTTAAAAAAAAGAGTTGAGTTTTATTCTCATGTATTTAACAAACACATATATATCCTTGAATATAGACAAATGCTTATTTTCTTCTTTAAAGGAATAATTAACAAAGTGAAAAGCAATGAATTAATTGGGTATCATGTAAAAGTCTCCAAAATTGTTAAGATATAGAAGGACGAATGTATGATCACCAAGTCAGCATACTTCAAAACAAAGGCGAGTAGAAGGTTGAAGAAAAATGAATGTGTCTTTGAAAGTGAACTTGTGAGAAGAGAAATTGCTCTTACCCAACGATATTTAAGGTGTGTTTGGAAGAGAATGATGAAAAGTAATGAAAGTGTAGTTGTTTGGTATAAATGAAAGATAAATGAAAAGAGTTGAAAATGTTTAAATAAAAGTAAAATTATATAAGTATGAATTTTCATTTTTGTTCCTAATGCTATGAAAATTAATTCTAATAGTTTTATAAATTGAATTTCCACATTAACATACTCAATATGAAATAAAAATGTTGCTTCCAACAATTCTTCTATTTTGAAAATAAATTTAAGTTTTAGACTATAGTTTCAAAAAAAAAAATCACATGTGAGGAGGTTATTGAAAGGACAATATGGTAAAAGAGAATGATACTTCCATTGTCTGTTCATTTCATATTCTTTCTTTTCATATTTGAGGTGAAAGTTGAAATGGTAGGCACCACACAAAAAAGCAACTTTCATCTTTCTTTCAGCATAACCAAACAAGTCTATTGAAAGTGTTTCAATGCATTTCACTTATGAAAGTGTTTTAGCCCTTCACTTTCAACCGAAAGAAACACACCCTTAGTAGGGGAATGTCTTGAATCTTGGTGAGCATATTCACCATGATCTTCAAGCACTAGAATCAGATTTTATTAAGAGTCATTCTTGGTTCTTGTCTTCTATTCTCATAAGTTATTTTTGAGTTTGTGAATTAAGGTTTACAAATAGTTTCATATTTTATATAAAATAAAGATTTTATTTGTCAATCATATAAAAAATAATTTATATTTTCATATTTTATATAAAATAAAATTTTTATGATATAATAAATATTTTTTTTTTTTTGCAAAAGCAACACAAAGTATTTTTTTAAGATAGTCGGAAACCTAATAAAAAAAACACTAAAACATTTTAAAAATTTATTTACCAAGGTTTTTGTTTAAGAAAAAACCTAAAAGATTAAAACTCTAGGAAATTAAAAAAAAATGATTAAGTATGTTTTTAATCCTTTCAATTGGGTGTTTATGTTTTCGTCATCGAAATTAAAGTTTCCTCTTTTTTAGTCATTCAAATATAATAAATGTTATTTTTAGTCCTTCTGGAAAAAATTGTCAAATAAAGTATATAAATTTTTTAATTTGTGGCGGTTTTTTACTACTACAATTTGACTTTGACAGTTAAAAAACGCTACAAATTGTAAAATTTATATACCTTGTTTGATAATTTTGGCAAAATGATTAAAAGCAGCATTTATCATAATTGAAGGATTAATTTTTTTTTAATTTAACTAACTAAAACAAAAAATCTCTATATTTGAAGGACTAAGAACACATTTAAACCTTAAAAAAAATTATTAAATAATAAATCAATTTCATTAATTTATAAGTATCATTTATAATTTTTAGTATTTTATTAAATTTTGTCTAACCATACCAATATGCATGGTTTTCAAAACCGGACCGGATTGACCAGTTCAAATGGTTCAACCGGGAACCCATGCCTTGTCTAGTCCAGAATAACTACAAAACCGAATTTCAATTGAACCAGTGGCGAACTAACCCAAAATCAGTCAAAATAGCAATTTGATTGATTTCAACGATTTGCTAATTTTTTTTAAATGGACAAAACAGTGTCGTTTTGGCTTGGGATTTTATTTTTCCTTTCTCTTTGCTAGCTGCATGAAGTTACTCTCCACAGTTCAGAGAGCCCTAAGACCCTAACCCAAATGTTGAACCCCTAAAACAGACTCCTCTTCCCTTCTCTATCTCCTTTGGTGGTGCGTCTCTTGGTCTCCACTTGTGCATCCTTTCCGCCTCCGATGGTGGTTTCATGTATGAATTATCAATTATGACAATTTTAAGTGGATTTTAATTTTTAATTTTTAATATTATAAAATATGCATATTATGTTATTTAACTATTTTTTTAATATTACTTAGTATATTATATTAAAAAAAATTAAAAATTATTTATTAAAACAGGTTTAACCGGTTCAATCACACGATTCAATCACTGAACCTTAAACCAGTAACTTCACCGAGTGTATGATCGGTCCCATTTTGAAAAGATTGCAAGTATGTCTCATTCATTGGAGTGCAATCAAGCTTTCAACCATTAAGTATTTGGTGGTCAACTCGTCATATTTAAAAGTTGAACCAAAATTACAAGTTTTTTAAAGTAAGAAGATCAAATGTACGAATTAAAAATTAGGGAGACCAAAATCACGCTTTTGTGAAAATCAGGGATCAAAAGTACAATTAAACCTTAAAATTAATAGGTTTATTAAGTTAATATTAATTTAATTAGAAACCAAAAATTAAAACATAAAAAACTATCACTCTCCTCTTTTGGAGGTCATTGCAAACACTCTCAACCTCAAACCCACTTCTTGAAAGAAGACCCAACCCTCTACACAAAAGCAAGTCTACTAGCCCTTCCGGCCTCCCTTAACGCTCCAATCTCCTCACAACTCTGCACCTTTGACATCAAATGTTGCATCAGTATCACGCAACCCATCGGCATCTCCAAGGTTGGCCCTGGGTGTGGGGAGGAAGGGCCATCACCTAGGGCCCATTATTTTTTGGGCCCCAAATTTTTATTTTTTTTAATAATTGAGTAAAAATATATATTTTAATTAATTTTATTTTGAAAAAAAAAATGTAATATGATTTTTTTTTGTATCTATTATTCTCTCATTCAATTTAAATGGGAATAAGGGTTAACCAATTATAATATTTTCAATAAATTAAAACAAAATATTTTATTTTTAAAACACTAACAACATATAACGATTATAAATTAATTTTTTTTCAAAAAGTCTTCAACATAGAAACCTATTTGTTACAACTAATAGTTAAAAAATTAATTATATGGATGTAGAGCTTATCTTTCCAAACAAGTGTCATGCTATTAGAAAGAAACAATTTTATGAAAATAATCATGATGAAGAAATTCAGTCAACAGATGAGTCATTTAAAGTTAATTATTTTTTAATTATTGTGGATATGACAATTATTTCTTTAAAGGACAGTTTTGAATAATTAAATATATTTGAAAGTATTTTTAGATGTTTGTTTAATTCAAAGAAGTTAAAATTATTAAATAATAATGAATTGAGAGAATATTGCGTTAAAGTTCACTTTACCTTTTCTCATAATAATTTATCAGATGTTGATTTAGATAATTTTTTCCTTGAATGGAAAGTGTTGAAAATGACTTTGCTTAATAACTTAATGTTAGATATTGAAATTCTTGAGTTTATCAAAGTTACAAATTGTTATCCAAATGTCTCAATTGTTTATAGAATTTTATTAACTGTGTTTGTAACTATCGCATCAGCTGAAAGAAGTTTTACTTGAGATCATCTATGTCCCAAGAAAGCTTGAATGGTTTAGCAATTTTATCTATTGAGAAGGATATGTTGGAGAGTATTGATATTGATGTTATTATTAATGATTTTTGATAATCGCTTTATATACGTAAATATTGCATCATATTTTGTAGTGATTATCCAATATTCTCAAGAATTTTAGCTTAGTTTGAAATCATTTAATATAGATTTGTATAGTTTGATAATTCTAACCCTAGGAAGTTATTTTGTGAGAAATATACTCTAATTTATGTGTGCAGGCCTAGATTCAACAGTAAAGGGAGAATACAAGAAGAAGACAGATCTCACTAAGCGACACATCTTGCTCAGCGCTTCACTCGCTGAGTGCAACATCAAGCTACGCGAGCTAGGCGGTCTATGACGCGCTGAGCGCCATATCGCACTAAGCAACATTTTCATTCGAACTGAAGACTCGCTTAGCGGGACATCACGCTTAGCAGAAGTTGCTTTCGAACTAAATATGCGCTTAGCGGAAGATTGCGCTTAATGGAACACCTGTTCTGAGATGCATTATGCAGTGTCCTACGCTTAGTGGAAGGTTGCGCTAAGCGAGACTTCGACTATATAAGCTGCACTTGTAATAATTTTGAAGCATTCAGACTTGGTTGATTTTGTTGGAGCTGCTTCCTCTGTTTTCCTCTGTTCTCTTCCATTTTGTAACCTTTTCAAAGCTTCTCATGACAATGAGAGGCTAATCTATTAGTGTTGAGGACTTGGAACTAGGTGCTGACCATGTAAACGCTTTTCTTCATATCTATTCATTGAAAAATTCAGTTTAATGTTCATTTCTTTATCTTTATTCTTGTTATATGATTGGATCAGTTATATATGCATGTTTTAGAGTTTACCTGTCATTGACAAATGCTGTTGAACTTGGAACTGAGTTTGAACTCTAATGGAGTGTATTTCTAAACATAAGATAGACTCCATTAGCTTCACAAATATCTCTAAGCTTTATCAAACCACTCAACTGAACTTACCGAGACATCAGAAGTGAGGTTGAGCAGTTTAGGCTTGATTTGATGAGAGATCACGTTTTGAGCACTTTTAGATCGAAGTTAATCTGAACTATTAATGTGAATAGAGAATATATCTTATATGTTTACATGGGAAGCAAACCGGTTGAACCAAATCCTCAACATATCCATTATTCCATTCTAAAACTCAAGCATGCCAACTGTTCGATCATAGTCCTGAATCAACATTGTCGTTTTTATTGTTTATCGTTAACGTTAACTGTAGTGTTTAGTTTAATTTCTGTTATTACTTATGTTTCACGAACAACCAACTTTAAAAACCAAACTAGTGTTTAGGAATTGATTACTTTGCTAATAGTTAAATACGGACAATTCCCAGTGGATTCAATACTGGGATCTTCCTTTTTAAACTACTTGTTCGATATTTGATACGCTTGTCAAAATAATCCATCAATTTTGCATCTCAAAATGTTAGAAGAAATCATTTTTTATGATAATTTGTTGATGATAAAAGATAGCATAGGAGTTTATTGAAGAATAAATTGTAATACACCTTCTTAAATAATTGTTAAAAGTTTATTCACACATTTTAATTTTAATAAGACGTACTTTTTTTATTAATTATTTTTTTATCTTTTATTAAATACATATTTAAATTTTATAATATTTATATGTAAGAGTCTTTAATCATGATTTCACCCTAGGTCCATAAATTATCAAGACCGAGCTGGCATCTCCAACATTGGCATATTTGGCATTGGCATCTCTAGCTATAATTGTGGTTGCGTTTGAGTTTGGATATAAAGAAGCGAGATATGGGTTTGGACATGGGTTTGGACATGGGTTGAGTTTGCATCCAAAGATGTGAGATCTAAGCTTGGTTGAGGTTGAGTTTGGATCTGATGTGAGATGAGTTTGGACTTGAAGACGTATGGTTTGTTGTATTTTATTTGTGTTTTATTTTTATGATATGGAAAAAGTTAGGATTAAGATGCCCAGCCAAAGAAAAGCCTCTGTTGCAATTATTAATAACCACAGCTAAGAAAAGTCAACCTTATTATTTATGATCCATTCATCTTATTTAAATCAAAATTATAATTTTTTTTATAATAGGGAATTTAAATGTCTGAATTAAAAATTAGAGGATCAAAATAATGATTTGATGAAAATAAGAAGATCAAAAGTGCAATTAAAAAATAAACACTTTGTCCCATTTGACATCTCATTAATTGCCACATTCTAGTGTAAGAGGAAGCAATTTTTCACCCGGGGAATGGATTTTGATACAAAGAGTGGAGTTGTTTAAGCTTTCCTTAAACAAATATGTGTAAGGAAATCTAATATTCCACTTCAAATGTCATCATTAATAAATCAAAATATTTATTTTTTATTTTTAATATTTTGTTTTCATCTCTGATAAATTAGCAAATTTTGTTTTATATGTAGATAATTTTATTGAATTTTAAAAAATTTGCAAAGAATTCAAGAGGTACCCCTGCCACGTAGATTACAAATCAAGCTTACTTCTCCAAGCAACACGACTCTATGTTTTTACTTATCTTTGCCATACAGGATTATCTAAATATCGCATTTCAAGGAAAAAAAAATTAATTTAATAGCTTGGTAACACAAGTCATGGACAAATTTATTAAGGACCAAATACAAAAGTAAAAAAAAAAAAAGTCAGGAACAGAAAACATATTTCTAGCATTTATTGAAAGGAAGGTTGTTCTTGGTGGATCCAAAAATAGACTTTTAAAACTTTTGAAAATGTACATGCATGCTTGACCATGTAATTTCATAAACTTCTAAAACTGCACACATTTTACAGTATTTATTTGAATAGTATGGTCAACTGGCCCTACGATGATGCCCAAGCAGCTATGTAAGTTTTCGTTTACAAACATTTTCCAATCAATTCTATTCTGAAACAAAAACCTGGTATTGTCCAAAATTTGATTCAATCTCCTAACAATCCCAATGTTTATTCTGTCTTCACAACAAGCGACTCATCAAATCCTTCGATATTGGTCGCCTTATGGTTGTGATTCTTTCCAAAATCCATTCCACCATAGCCATATTGTTGAACAACTAGCAAAGATGAGCGCGAACCAAAATTGTTTGACGCCAAAATATCCCCTATAGCTCCAAGTTCTAAGCATTCACACCATTCTAGCATATTTGAGAAGACTTGAGAGTTTCTACAATTCCCTTGTCCGACAATGTATAAATCGCAACCAATTTGTTCTAGATCATTAAGGATTATAGGAATATCTTCACCAGCATGGACTTCAACCTCTGAGTAAGATATAGAATCCTTATTGTTCACTGCTGTGAGTCTGAATGAACTTATATACTCATCATCTAAATCTTTCTGCTTCTCACTGTCCACTACAGCTGATAATATCCCTTTTGCTTCAGCGTGCATTGTCGTATCTACTTTCGCGGCTTCGTCCAACAAAAGAATTCGAATCACTGATAGTTTGATTCCTGGATGTCCTGCCATCCTCCATGCAACAGCTAAGGCTTCACGATCATCAGGGCCTCCAACAAAGAGCATAAGAATACGAAGGTTGATTTTAGGAATCGACCCAAAATCACGATCAACAAATATTCCCACTGAGCAAGGGGCATGGTGCATTACATTTTCGTTTATTTCTTTGTATACAACACTGGTTACTTCAAACGCACCTTCAGAACTTAATTGTTTATGGAATGGAAGGAGAATTAAGCTTGTGCGTTTCTCCTTTGCCGAGCTGTATATGTCCTCGTGAATGGTTGCATAGGCTGAGACCACATTTAAGGTTTCGATTCTGATAGCATCGTATGCCTCTCCCAGCGCATCAAATGTATTGCCAATGCTTTCTAACTCTGCTTGTGATTTTGTGAGATTATGTTCTCCGGGTTGGCTACTAGGCTTATCTATATGTGCAGCAACAATGGCAGCAGCACGTCCAGTGAGTTCAATAAGGTACATGGCAAAAACATGTATAGGGGAAACCCTAGTGGCATTAAAAGTTTCAATTATGCTCATCATGCTTGTGGCTTGCCGATTATTGTGGACACATGCTATAAGTCGAAGCTCTGCATCGACTCTTAAGTTTTGTATAGTCTTTAGCTTGTTCTGTTCGAATCTCTTTCTTGGTTTATAGACAACATTGAGGACAGGAGACACTACTACAGTCATTAGAAGAACAGCTGAAGTGATAACCGCATAGGTAGGTACGGAAAATATCTGCAACAACAAATTATAAGAATTAAAAAGGACCATCAATGTAAAAAATAAATAAAAATAGAGTGCTTAAATACAAATAGAAATAGATGAATACCCCTCTATCCCAAGCAATGTTTAGCATTATGAGTGCCATGGCGCCCTTGGTATTGAGAAGCAAGCCTAGGGCTAAACTATCTTGAGTGCGCATACCAAAGAAGAAAGTGGCAAATAGAGTGCTTAAAACCTTGAGAGAACACAACAAGAGTATAATTAGTAGTGTTAAGAGCCAATTTCCTTGGAAAATTGTAGCTAACATAAATCTCATTCCATTGCCAGCAAAGAAGATTGGTGCCAGAAAGCCTCCAGCAAAATCATCTGAAATTGACATCATCGTGTCAGCAAATCTCCCATGAGGTAAAATTAATCCATACACAAAAGCCCCAACTATGCCATGTGCACCAAGAATATCAGTAATGTGTGCACAAAGCAAAAGCCCCATGACCACATAGAGTAGTTGGTCTTCATCCCACTCATCTTTGTCTGTCTTGCTATCAAAATACCGTAGAATGATTGGGCGTACCACAAAGATGCATGCAAGAATGAATACTATTGTGCTTAAAACCGTGTAGATAGCTCCATCTCCATTAATTGAAAACGGAACTAGTAGAGTGAAAAGAATCCAACCATATGTATCACTGATCATTGCTGCGGTTAAAGCGGCTTTGCCAAGACCAGTGTAAATGAGCTTGAGCTCAGAAAGTGTGTGAGCTAGAACAGGAAAACCTGTAACTGTGAAAATTAAAGTCCAAAGTAAATAAGCATTACTTGTACTCTCTTCACTACTACCGTAAAATTTTTGATATAAAGCATATAAGCATGGTGCCATCACCATGGGAAACATGATCCCAGCAATCGCAATGCTAGCAGCCTTCTTTTTCACTCGTAGAATGGTATCCAAGTTCATCTCCAAACCGCTAAGGAATACATAATAGATCAGACCAAGGTTGCAAAGAACTTCAATATTAAGGACTCCATTTACAGGAAATATGAACTCAAAAATTTTTGTGTATCTCCCAAGTAGTGGTGGTGTTAATAGGAAACCAACCTGCATAAATGATATTGTTCATAGATGAGAAATCGTTGCATAATTTATCATAAACAAAAGAACTTGATCTATAATATGGGTCTTGTTGGGAAATTTTCTTCCAAAAGTGTTTCTAGGAGAAGAAATTATAATAAAAAATGAAATGAATTTTTTTATAAGTTAAAATAGCTAAAAGTCTTGCATTTTTTTTTAGAGAAATTATATACATAGAATTTTTATAAATTAACTATTAAAAAAATCAACTTTAACATATGAAGAAATTCATTTCATTTTATCTTCTCCTACAATATGTGTATTTCTAGAGGAGAAGTTTACTCAAATATACCCTCTATATATACTTACAGATATTTGTGAAATAAGACGAGTTTGATGGAGAGGTTTGTAGATAAGAAAGAAAATACGAGACAAGGCAACGGTGAAGGAGATTTGAAAAGCGAGAAGAGGGAGCTCTGTTTTTAGAACTTCATCAGTTTGCCAAATTCCACTAGGATTGACTATAAATACCTCATAACATGCAGGTATAATCGACATAGTTCCTCAAGGAATATTGTATCTGAGATGCTACTTTCGATTTCTCTTCTTTCTTCTTTTTTCTCTTCTTCTTTTTAATTGTGACTGAAGATTAAAATGTTGAATTCTTTGTATTTATCACAACAAATAATCCAAATATAGGAGAACACAAGTTCCAAAGGTGGCACTTACTTGTTATCCGTTAATTACGATAAAGAATAAACAAGAGACAAAATAAAGAATTTAAAATAATTTGGGTTGAAACACGAAATGATTACCAATTCCAAAAAATATATATTTAATATAATAGAAGTTTTATAAAAGGCAATAGATAAATAACTTAATAAGTATATTTATAGCAACAAATAGGTACAATGTGCAGTGACAACTATGTAACCATAAAATAATAACATATTCACCAAATATATTATAACGGTTATAAAATATAATTGACCAAGTAAAACTATCTAAATATAAGGAATGAAGTATATAGGAGAACAAAGACTTAGTCAAATAGAATCAAATTAGAAGTAACAAATTAAAGAATATCTCTTATGATAAATAATATCTATTAATAAAAAAAGTTTATTAAAAAAAATTAATTTACTTACTTTAATTTTAATTAATTTGAAAAGTATTTTTCCAACAATCCCCACTAATTTAAAATATAAAGTAGTAAAATAATATAATAATAAAAATAATTTTAATGGAGCATAAGACACTATGTTTTCAGTACAAGGAACCTTCCTAGGTTGAGTCTTATACCTAGTGTTGTGAACTTTCACCTGAAGAAAATGTAGAGACCGAAAGTCTTGATCTACACTCTCCTTTGACCAAGCTTTAGATCACAACACAATACAAGATGGTGTTGATATGAGTTCTGATCAGTGGTGTGCATTACAGTCTTGCGTTGGTATTTTGTTTTGTGAGTGTCACTTAGAGACTAGCGCATATCTCACCATAGTGGCCCCACCACCACACTTACTAGGTAAACCCTCAAAGAATGATTTGTGACAATCATCCCCACAATTAACCGCCATTAGATTTATTAAGAGGTATTTAATAATGATGATTTTCATATAAGAAAAAACTTTACCTCAACCTTATAATTGTCATAGTTTAAATTTAGTACACTTCATCATAGGAATAGGAATTGGAACAGCTCCACAATTTATACTTTTAGTGTACTTTAGTCTATAAACAACTTCATTGTTATCCATTAAACTTCATTCATGAGATCACCATTTATATGGAGTTGGGTGTCCATTGTTGTGACTAATAAATGGGCATAAATCCTATTCCCCTCAAAGATATAAAATATTTTAATTTTAGTCTTGTCAAAATCAAAAGAAATAACACCATGAGATATCAAATCTCTAATAGACCATTGTCTTATTTTTTATGTGTCTTCCTTTTCTCTTATGCATATTGCTAGTAACTTTAGTAATAATAATTTGATTATTGCAATGTAGTGATGAGATACATATGGAAACATTGTTTGGCCAACTTTTATCTTCATATCATATAATTACTTTTGGATACTTTGTATCATGCTTTCAATCTGTGAGTCCTAAGACACATACTTAAAATATGCACTGAATTAAGCTTTGTAAACATCCATAATTTATATTGATGAGCAAATAAAACTGAAAGTTCATCATATACGAATATGATTCAACAATATAATAATACAACTATCAGAATAGGAAAAAGCATAAAAATGAGAGTAAATGATAGCCAATGATCCTATACACATGGCATATATTTATCTTTCGCCATTTTTTTGAAAAAAAGATTAATATATATATTAAAATTATCCAACATAATTAAGATAACAATGTCATGGACAAAAATTATGATGAAAGCATAAGCACATGTTATTATATATAGAGAGAGAGAGGTTAACCAAAGAAATTCATGCAAATAAATAATAAATGAAAACCACAAAGTCCAATCTGGATTTTTACAAGCAAACTATGCGCTGCTCTGGTTCCAATCCATCTTCCATGCACATATATAAAGAACTGTAAGTTTTTTGTCCACGCTGATAACCATAATGTATAACACTGTACAAAGAAAACAATCTCATCAATTATATCACATGTTTTTTATATAATATTTTAATAAAATGCAAGAACAGAGAAAGGAAAGAATTAAGCATTATTGTAATAATGTAACTTTTATAATAATACCACTTTAAATTTTGTTTTAATTCTCACATATAATATATTATCACAATAAAATATAAAAATAAAATACGTTTCTCTCTCTAAGATTGTTAGATAAATAATTGGGAAATCAAAATAACAGTGATATTATTTCAATTAAACATTAATACATAAAGTGCTTTTTACAATGAATTATAATAAAAGAATAAATAAGACAAAATAAAGAGTTTAGAGTAATTTAGATTGAAGCATGCAATGCGCTGTCCTTATAGAGAAAATGTTTCCCACTACACTAGTAGAAAGGTAATTCTATGTTACTCTCTCAAAATACGACAATATGTAAGATCAATCGGTAGTAGCAAAGAATCCCTGAACCAATGAACACTAACTCCAAAATATTATATAGGAGAACAAAGACTTAGTCAAATAGAATAAAATTAGAGCTAATAAATTAGAGAATATCTCTTGTGATAAATAATATCTATTAATAAAACAAGCTTATTAAAAAATAATTTATTCACTTTAATTTTAAATTAATTTGGAAAGTATTTTTCCAATATTATGTACAATAAAAAGGTCAAAGATGTGGTGATTCAAGTGTGCAAAGCAAAGCAACTCTCCTCTGCTTCATTGCCTCTAATGATTCCGAGAAACTACCTTCGAGATTTTCGTTTACTATATCTTCCAAACTAGCACTCTCTATCGCCCATTGGCAAGTTAGCTGATGAGAACATTGTTATGATTGAGAATATAAAAATAAATAATAATAATCATTGAATCATAATTAAAAATAATCTCAACCATACATTATTTTTAATATTAATTTAAAGATTAAAATTATATATTCTCATGTTCTTTGCTCTCACTTGAAACATTTTATATTTTTTTTAACAAATTGATTATATACCATCATGATTATTTGAGATAAAGTTATATAGTATGACAATATGAATTTTTAAATGATAGAAATTAAATTAAGGCAAGGAGACGGGATGAAAGTTAGGAAAATAAATAATTATTTTAGAAAATGCTAGAAGGACACACTCTAACACTTTTTTATTGATGGTAATTTATTGGCAATCACCAAATTTTGTGCTTGGTTTAACAAATCTTATTTAATGCATTTCTTTGGTAATTCTGTAACTTTTACCGAATTTTAACCTAGAGTAGAAAATGTGTTAGAGAGAGTGCTACTATCACTCTTGTATATGTCTACCAGTACATCGAAACATAAAATTATATAGTCAGGAATTAGAAGAAATTTAAAAATTCCTAGTTGTAGCATAATAAGGAATAAATTTTTAATTGAGAATTAGAAGAACACCAACACAAAATTCCTTGTTGTAGCCATACTCCTTAACATTGTTGTTGTGTACAAAAACTAGTAAGAAAACATAGATCCTAAGTAGTGGTAGTAGAGGAGAATTAACAAGGAGAGACCTTGCTATGCTAAGCTTCATCAAAGAAAATGGAAACTTTTGTTTATTTTTAAGCTAAAATATGTTTTAAGTACCTCATAAATATGTGAAGTTTGCTATATGTCTCTAATAATTTTTTTTCTTTGTTTTGAATCCTTAATATATCAAAATATTTGTTTTTGATCCCTGATATTTTTTTTTCATACCTGATAAATTAAAATTTTTTATTTTTGATCTCTAATGTATGTGAATAGTTTGTTATTTTTTCCTATAAAAAAATTCAAAGGGACTAGAACAAAATAAGAAAAGTTTATTAGGGACCTAAAACAGTTTTCTAATTTATTAGAGACTACAACAAAATACGAAAAGTTTTTTAGGGTCTTAAAACAAAATTTTCTAATTTATCAGGACTAAAACAAAATATCTAGAACCAAAAACAAATATTTTCATATATTAGGGATCCAAAACAAAGAAAACAACTATTAGGTACCTAAAACAAAATTCACATATTTATTAGGGGCCTAAAACATATTTTAGCTTTATTTTTATAACAAAAAGAATTTTATTGAATTTTTAAAAAAATTGCAAAGAGTTCAAGAGCTACCCGTGCAACTTAGATTACAAATCTAGCTTACTTTTCCCAGTAACACGGCTTATAACAACTATGTTCTTACTTATCTTTACGATACATGATTCTGTAAATATTGTATTTCAAGGAAAAAAGGAATTTATTAGCTTGGTAACAAAACTCAAGGAAAAATTTATTAAGGACCAAATACAAAATTAAAAAAAAATCAAGAACAAAAAACATATCGAAGCCTATTTTAATACATGCATACTTTTCTATTTCAACGGTTTGGTGTGTTGCAGTTCAAGTCGTAACATACTTTTTAAAGGGTTTGGTAAAGTAAGAATTCAGTTAACAACTTGACATGATGATGATTTCAATGAACCTCTTGGTTAAGTAGCATAAGCCGTTACCACTTCTGCTGTGTGATTCCAAGAATTTTTTTTCTACTAATTTTTGGATTTAACATTGATGAAAAAAGTTATGAAATGCCTTTAATTATTTTTATAATAATATGGTAATTAATAATATATGGTAACTGACCAAGTTACACATTAAGCTCTACATTGATAGCAATGGTATTGTACCAAAAATTATATATTACTTATAATTATAAAAAATATTGATATATTTTTACTTTTTAATTATTAAACTATTTGTTAATATACATGTCGGAAGAGCTAACACGCTGTAAATTATTAAATTATTTTATGACACTTAATCTAAGTAAATTTTATTGTTCTCACCAGCCAATGTGCTAGATAAACCCTAATCCCAAATACAATTTCAAACATTATTTATTGTTGACACACTTTGGTTATCATTATCCAACCCTAACTAACTCATAGTCTCCCCAATTTATGTCTCTCTCCATGAAACAATTAGCACAACTAATTCCATTGTGTTGTCACAACAAACTATGAAAAAAGACCAAGTCCCTCCTATATATTGTCTTTGGTGATGTCATTTTGGATCCTTCCTCCATTCCTCTCGAAAAACAATCTTTCCAATGTCCATCATATCAATCTTTACTGCTAGATAAACCCTAACCCCAAGCAAAATTTTAAACATTATTTATTATTGGCGCACTCTAATTATCACTTTCCAACCCTAGCTCTTACTCTTTTCAATTGATGTCTCTACCCACCAAACAATCAACACGACTGATTCCACCCCATCGCCGCACAAACTATGGAAAAGGCCAAGTCTCTCCTACACTATTGTTTTGGACCCTTCCTCCATTCCTATGGACAACAATCTTCCCAATGCCAACAATGCCAATCTCTATTGCAGGAATGCCACCCCTTCCAAGCCCGCCATGATGCTCCTTATCAACCTCCACTAAGGTCCATTCCAATTCAACTTCACTATTAACCCTCCCATTTTTTCAAGGGTTTTTTTATTATCTCTCCAAACCCCCTTTCCCTCAATATTTTACAATTATTTGTTGCTTAATATCTACTACTTACCTTAGGTTTTAGCACTTTAATTCCTTTTATTGATTTGTAATTTGTTTTGAATTGGTTCCCATCTTAGTTACATTGTATGGAGCATACCATAGCTTATATTTTGACATGCTCTACTCCTGTTTGTGTCATGACAAAACATAATAATTATGAAATCCATTTGGATTACACATTCACCCACAACTAAGCTAGACACATACCTATATCCTATAATAAGGAAGAGTAGTAAGGATATTTTATTATTCAGCCTTATACATGTGAGGTAATTCTTCAAATTTCTTACACAAACCTATATCCTATAATTATGATCCAATTTGTTTTATGTTAGATTTACTTGTGGTATTACATAACTCTTGTATAACTTTTTAATCTGTTGGTTACCATTGTTAATTCATGTCTTCTTGTTAACCAAACACTATTTTATTTGGTACCAAACTTAACATTGTCCATCATTTAATTTGTTTTGTTTAGCTGCTTGAATTGTAATAAACATTTTACATTCGCACATCACACATGTTTACTTGTTTTAATTTTGGATCCTTGAAAGTAACATTCATTTTTTTAAAATATAATCTCAACCAAACACTTCATGTTATATCTTTTAATTCAAGTTATGATTTCAACAATCAATATCAGGTGATTTTGATGGAAGAGCAACTATAAAAGGTGCATCCCTCTAAAAAAATTTGTTCATGTCAAACCTTCTCTCAAATGGTGCATTCCAATCATCAGTACAAAAATAGAAATACTCTAGACTTGAAGCATCAATAATAACCTTCTATAAGTGTTCCTTGAACATCAACTTTCTTGAGCTTTGGTAGACCAAGCATGCTTATAGATTGCATGCCAGAGGTGCTGGACTCAAGTAGACCAATACATAATAGTACTTCAAAGTTATATGTTCAATCAAAGGACACAGGAAATAAGATGCTCAATCGCATGTTCGCCAAATGACAAACAACAATGACAATACTCACAATGAGAAAATGTTGACTTAATGATTTAGGAATGCTTGATCAACTCTAATTCACACCATCAACTCTAACTTATAAAGTGATTAGTATCCCATATTATATTTTTGTGATACTTGTTTTGTAAGGTCATTTCCATCGCTTTATAAGTTAGAGTTGATGGAGCAAATCATAGTTGATCAAGCATTCTGAAATCATTCATAAAGTTTTTCTTATTGTAAGTAATGCCATTGTGAATTGTCATTTCGGCAAATGAACGTGCGATTGAGCATCTCATTTCTTGTTATCCTTTGGTTGAATATATAAGTTTAGAGTACTGCATGTTATGTATTGAACCAAGGTGGAAGAAGAGGTCTACTTGATTCCAAGTTCAAGAAAGTTAATGTTCAAGGAATACATAAGGTTATAATTGATGCTCCAAGTCTAGAGTATTTTTGTTTTTCTCCTTGTGATTGGGATGTACCTTTTGAGATGAGTTTTGACACGTGCAGAAATTTTAGATGTTTTTACCTTATTTGGTATCCTTTAGTACCACTACAACACATAACATTTAACAACATTTTTTTGCCTAACATGCAATTTATAACCATGCTTGGTTTGCCAAAGCTCTAGAAAATGTTACTAATTCACTCCTTTACTAACATTTATTTAAAATGTTACCATATATAAATTAATTTTAGCCTTGTTGGCAACATTTGATTAGTTATATTTAATTATTTACTAATATGTTACTATAGATAAATTTAAATTGTCATTATTACATTTTTATTAAAATAAATGTTTCTATAAACAAGAATAAAAAAAAAATGTTGATAATGATGTTACATAATATAAGTTTCCAAACACATAATCTGCCACCAATGTGAATGTAATCAAATGTATGTCACAAAAAGGAAGAGCTGCAAACATGTCCCACAAAAAGCACCTTTAACTTCAGTAATAAACCATCCTCCTAGCAGGCTCACCTTTTCTGGATCTTGTAACTCTTTGAAAGCTTTATTTAACTTAATAAAATCCTGGCGGGCTTGTGGATGAGAGCATTTATCTGGATGAACCAATAGTGACATCTTCCAGTACCTAAGGGGAATTAATCAAAATAACATTAGCCAACCAAATAATCTTGATTATGTGTTGTCATTATAATGGGATAAGGTTTTTCTTTTTCTTTTATTGTATAGAATAAAAAAACTTCATATATTTTCGTAACTTTTCCATTGCAGTTCCCAGTATAGATATATAATGTGTTATACATCCTTAAAAGTTAAAGAAAATCAATTCTTTCTCATCACATTTTTAATATATTATTTACCATAGTAAAATTATGTTATGAGTTCAGCATAAGCTGTAGTCTACATTTTATTCATAACATGATAATACAATGATCTAGATCATGAAGATTTCCAAAAGAACTTAATAACTTCTTTAAAGCAGGAGGCAACAAAATACTGAATAATCACTCAGGCAATGCACATTTACTAACTAATTCTACTATAAGGGCAACACAGTTGAATCAGTAATTTAAAAATTTAATTCAAAAACAAAAAATAACTAGAAATTGTTATTACTTAAAGAAGCACATAAGAGAACATACTTTTTCTTTATGTTGTCACTGGACATATTATGGTTAACTCCTAGAACATCATATGGGATGTCTGCTTCAACTTCCATGATCCTGGTTACCTGAGAAATAAACAGCAGAGGAATTTAGATTTTATACTAGTTAATGAAAACTGAAAACAACAATAGAATGTAGATGTTATATCAGTAAATTAAAACTGCAACAACAGTGGGATTAGGACATCAAACAACAGCAAAATAGCATTTTATAATAGTAAAATTAAGACATGAAACAGCAGCAAAATAGCACTTAGTAAGATTCAAGGCCAAAACAGCAGTGCAATATAGATTCTATATCAGTAATTTAAAACTGAAAAAGCAGCAAGGTTTAGACTATACTAATATTTTATCTTTTCTTCATTTGCCAATACATACACAAATACAATATGATAATGATATAATCATCTAAGGCATATTTTAGGCATGGACACTTGGTAAATTATATAATAATGTTTTACAAAGACAAGCAACAATCTTTAAACTTTGCTATTGGCTGTTGAGAATAGCAGCCGTAATTCCAAAGTCATCAGACAGATGTGTTTATCTTGAAGTTATCTTCTTTTCATTCAAGAGCTCTAATTGAATGCTCTAACTCAAGAATAAGTTGTTCCAAAAATGTATGCCTAAACAAAGTTAATGAAAGAGAATATATAATAATGTCCAGCATCATAAATTCATAATATATAATAATAGCAGAAAAAAATAATCATAAGAGGGTTGCTCCATTCACACCACCCTAAGAATTAATAACTAAATGATACACAACACAAAATGGCTATATTAGTAGTTTGGCACTAAGGTTATGGATATTAATCAGTGAAGCACATATTTATTTGTCATATAATATAAATATAAATTAGAGACAAAAGCATTGGGTCTTAAAAATCCCAAATTGTATATAAACACAGACAGATGATGGAATCTGCATAACAATTTTACCTTATAAAGTTCTTCATCAAATTGGGCTAATTGAGCACACTTTGACATTATGTCTTTTCTCATGATGAAAGGAGTTTGCAATAAAGTATACTCCCTATTGCCCAAAACATCAAGCCCTAAGTTGATTAGAGCTTGATTAAGAAGAACACCATCTCCTTTGAGATAGTAACCTCTACCTCCAGCTACATTAGATCCTATTATGTAGAAAGCAACATGACAAGAGATCAGGATGCATGTAGAGAAGATACAAGCAAAAATGCAGAGACTATATGGAAAGCATTGGCCAGCACAGTTGAAATGCAGCAGCGCTCCATTTTATTCTGCAATATTAGATTTCTGTGCCACTTGCAAAATGACATTACACATAAAAATACCCAATACCTTCTGCAACCAAGGTTGCAGCAGAAAGACACTATGCAAAACATTTACTAATACAATAGCTAAGCCAATCATACAAACTGAAATGGTTCAGAAAGTAGACTAAGAGCAGAAAGTAGACTAAGAGCAGAAAAAGTATTAGGTGAAAAAAAAGGCAGAGAATGACATCAAAATTCAAAACACAACATTTCAAAATTAAAACTCAAATCCAAAGCCCCTCATCCCACAAAAATGAATAAATAAATCATCACTTGAACACTAGAAGAACAAATTCAAACCTTTCTTTGTATCTGCTATATCGAGAGGCCGTGGTCCTTCTTCTAAGGTGAAGGACCACGGCGAAGCTTCCAACTCCGACGAGATTCAGTGGTCCAACGAGGTTGGTGCGTCAATGAGGTGAAAGTGCCAAGATGAAGGCACCGACGAGGTTCGTGTGCCGGGGGAGGTTGAGGGCGTGAGCCGTGAGATTGAGAGGTAGAGCAGAGCTTCATTTCGTGTTTCGTAGTGGTCCAACAAGGTTGGTGCGATGGTGAGGTGAAGGCGCTGAGATGAAAACACCTGCGGCGAGGTGGAAGGCGTGGGCCGTGAGATGCGTTTCGCCTTAGGGCTTAGTTTCTAATTATCATTTTTCCCCACTTTAGAAGCGTTTGGCCTTTCACCCTCACGCCTCACGGCCTCACTGAATTCTATACTATTTTTAGTATGATTAATTTATACTATTTTTTATATTAGTTCACTTATAGTAATAATTTATTTTTATTTTGGAGATTAATTTTATAAGTTAATTAGAATTTTTCTTGTTATTTGTAAGTAAATGTATTTTAAAAATTTTACCTATATTAAATAGTCATAAGCATAAGTTTTTACTTAATAGTTTGTAGATAAATTTTTTTTTAAAATTATATTTTTATTATATTATTACAAAATTTTACCTACACTAAACATTTGTAGGTAAAATATTTTTTTAGTTTTATCTACAGAAAAATATACCTGTAGGTAAAAGTGCTCGTAGGTATATGACTATTACAAAAGTTTTTGTAATTGGATGGTGTTATTTTCATTTTTATTATTTGTAGATATACTGCTTGGCAAAATGCCTATTAGTGTCCTAGAGCTCAACTTCAAAAAAATCTTAAGGTTAGTCCATCCTTACCCCTCTGGTTGCATGATTTCCCTTCTTGTTCCCTTTCAACCCAAGGTTTGGGTACTTATTTTTTTAATGATTTTGCATCAATAATGTGGTTATTGGGTGCATTATTCAATTGGGAAAGCTAGATGATTATTGTCGACTGATTGATGTGTTTATGAGTGTTTGGGAGCCATGAATGACCTCGGATCTAGCATATCCATGAATTTGCAATTTGCAAAATTCATGTTTCTAGGTTTGGATAATCTTTGTTTCATCTCTTAAAGTGTGGATCAAGAGTTTCTAGGTTTGCTAACAAATATTCTCTCACTTAGGGACGAATTGCCTTCGTTGAGCATGAGGGAGACAATTAGTAAGGTTTATTGTTATTAGTGAGAGGTTGTTCTTAGGCTTGACTCTAAGGTTGGAAAGAGGGGCGATCGCTTCGGGTCCTTAGTGGAGAGGGTCCTAAAATATTATACACCTTGGTAATTTTTTTACAAAAATATTATCTTAATTCTTTCAAATTCTCAAATTTAATTATTGTTGATTCCAAATTCTAACAATTTGAGCATTCAAGTTTTATAAATATATCAAAAGAACCTCCATCGTTTTGTATAATTTTGATAATGAGAATAATTTTCCACCTTAAATCAAAGAAGAATAAGAGATGAAAAGGGGCCCTTAGTTGAGTGAATCCTAACTCTTTAACTAAACCAAAATTTATTTTTTCTTGAATGGTACCAACTTGATTTCAATTTGCAATTAACATTGCAATGCACATACTAGATAATAACTTACACAAAGCCTATTGGTATGTGCTTTTGACTTGTGCTTCATTTTCCATTATTCTTAATTCCTTATTGGTTTGTGTAGCTATAGTTTTCTATTATCTGTGTTGCTATTTATAATGTATTAATTTTGTTTTTAAAAAAATGATAACATATATAAATAATTATATAAAATAAGTTATTGGAATGAAGAAGAATCAATACATGGCCGGTAGCAAAAGAAAAAAAAATATGATAATCATTGAAAATAGATTATAGGCATGCAAATGTTGGGGAATGTGAAATTTAAAATTTAGTGTCCATGCCTTATTTCAGACGGTGTCTATGATGGACTATCTATGTAAGTGGTCTATTGTGGACTACTATTAACAACCCTTAGATCTATCTTAAGCTCACAATAATATCCTACACCCTACACATTGGATCACATCCACATCATCCTCTACAACCCATTTCTGTCTTGCGCCGTAATGGAAGAAGTTTTTGGTGGCAATGACACTTTTTTTTCTTGCTTCTTCTCTTTGCCCTTCGCCTCATCATCAATGTCATTGATTTCGTCCCCAAACACCCCTCCCTGATGACAGAGTGCATCGTAAGATTCATCGCACTATAAAACCAAAAGGTGCCCCAAACAATAAGAGTTTTAAGCGAGATTTGAGAGGAAGATATGAGGATTTGAATTAGATCTAAAGATTCCATCCAGTTGTGGTGCTTTGCATTGTTGTCAATGTAAGGCCAACCTTGTTGTGTGCCCTAAAGCTATCACAACCTTCGTGGCCTCAACATCTACATGATCAAGTTTCCCACTTTGCAAATCTCCGATTACAAAATTATTCCCATTGTCACCATCAGGAAAATGGAAAAAACATCAATTTTTAGAGGAAGGAGAAACGACAAAATGTGGGGTCACAAAAAATCGCCTTAGGTTGCCGCGAATGACAGAGATGGGCACTAGAGGAAATTGAGAAAGGGATATGGTGTGTAAGGTACAAATTCTTAGACTAAGATGGATCTAAGGACAATTAAAAGCGGTCCATGGTATACTTTTCAAAAGATTTGGAATTTAATTGTTTTAATATATCATTAATATTAAAAAGTTCTATTATTACACAACAACTACTTACATTTTTTAGTTTATTAGAATAAAAAAGACTACACAAGATATACATTGTCTATTAATGCATGGTGTTAAAATTTAAAATAAGGCACCTTTAAGTTAAGAATCTATCTAAAGTATACATAAAATAGAATGTCAATCATACACTGAAGCAAAAATGAAGAGAAATACATATACACACAAATCCATTCCTCTAATCAGGCTAGAAAAACAATTGTTGTTCAAAAGGGTTCTTGCTTAGCGAGTCACGCATGGTGCTTAACGCCCATGTTTTACACTTCATGACACATTCTTTGGATGTCCACTTGTTTAGTGAGGCTACACTTTGCAAAAGACTTCATTCATGGGGAGTTCTCTTGCTTGGCAATATTGAGGTCTCACTAAGCAAACTTAACAACATCAATTGGTTGTGTGGTCATAAAAAGACTAAGGGCATGTTTGAAAGGCTTCTCAATTTTTGTTTTTAAAAACTATTTTTTAAAACTATTTTTATAAAGAGAAAATTCGTTTGGTATTTAAAAATTAATACTAGAGAAAATGAATTTAGAAGATGTGGGACTTGTGTGTAAAATTATTAGTAAAAGATATGGGATTCTATGAAAAAAGAAAATAAAAGATGTGGGACTTTATGAAAAGAGAAAATAGAAAAGAAAAACACAAAAAAATTGTTTTGGTTTTTTAGTTTTAAAAACTAAAATAGAAAATAGTTATTAAAAATTGATTAACCAAACAAGTTTTATAGGTTTATAATTTTTAAAAACTGAAAACTATTTTTAAAAACAAAAATCAAATTGGCCCTAAGTTATTGCTCAATGAAAGTCATATTTGTGACTCTAGAAAAGAACTATTGTCTCTAACACATTGGGAGAGAAAAAATTTCAGATGTGATATAAAAAAAAAAGTGTTACTACAAGTGCAATGTTAAGCAGAAAAAACATTATCACACGCATGCACACATGATACATGTCCAAGTTATATAAAGACTCGATTTTATTTCTTAAAATTTTAAGAATTTTTTTATTTGTTATATAAAAGTAGACATGCACACATGATACATACCCAAGTTATAAAATAAGGATACATGCACAAAACATAACATCTCACTTGTAGTAACATTTTTTTTTTTTATCACTTATCTGAATTTTTTTCTCACCTTTTTGTGTTAGAGAAAATATTTTTTTTTTAGAGCCACAATATGACTTCCATTGTGCAACAACTTAGTCTTGTTGTGGCCGCACAACCAATTGATGTTGTTAAGGGTTTTCTTATTCTCAATAGACTATGGGAAGCCTTCAAAAGACAACTAAGGGTAACGGACTCTAATATCCCTTCAAATATCATATAATATTATCTATTCCATTATATTATATTAAAGAATATATATAATTATCATCTATTATTCTCTCTTCCATAATAAATCCATTACCCCTACCCCCTTGAATATTAAATTATGTTAAAAAATAAAAGTGACACTTTATAAAAATTAAAATGCATAAATATAATAAATTAATGCAAAAATTTAAACATATATAGTTATAAAAATATTATTTTTGTTTACTAATAAGAGCACTTTTTTTATTATTTGAATTTGATATTTTTATTTGAGAAAGGTAAATTCATATAATTAATAAACTCATTGACCAATAATTAAATGCCCAAATTCAAATACTCAATAATTTAATTGTAACATTCTTAATTATCAAAATAAAAAATAAGGCTGTCAATTATATAATTTCCCTTTTACAATAGGACTTTACATGAATAATATGACCGAGATGTGGAATGTTGAGGCCCATTGTTGAAGGTGCACTAGACTAAGATGCTAAATGTTGAGCCCCTATTAGATTATTTAATCTAATAATGACTCATGTAATCATGGAATGACTTTAATGAAAAGAAATCTAATATGATGGTTGTTAGACTTGAAATTCTGTTAAAGTCATTGAGAATTATTTTGAAGTTATTAAAATAAGTCTATCTCTTCTCACTTCATTAAGGGTTATTTTTGGCATTAAAGAAAAATGAAAGAAGTTAAGGTAGTTATGGAAGTTGGAGAAGTTATGAAAGTTATTATTGTTTCAACAATATAAAAGGAGTACTTCCCTCTCTTCTTCAGATACTTCCTTTGCGCCTCTCTGAACTTCTTCTAAACTTCTGAAAAGTCTCTTACATAAAGAAATTTCTATATCATCAAAGAGATCAAGTAAAGAAAGTCAAAGAAGGGAGAAATTCTTGTAAATAGTTTTGCAAACATTATGGATCTAGGTATCAAAGATCTTGTGGTGAAATTTCTTATATGATGGATCTTAAGAAATTACACATGAGAGTAAAATTATGCCTACAATTAGTATCAGAGCTAGGTTACAGATATCATTTTTCTTCATTAAAACAATACTCTGATTTATTTCCGCTGCAAAGAAACTTTTCATGGAACCCGATACATATTGACATTACTTGGCTTTTTTGTTGGATTGCCTTTATAAGTTTGGATTGGTTTTGTAATGTGTATGTGAAAAGTGAACACATAATGGTTCTTGTAACATGTATATCAATCAACAAATAGTTATGGCATTTTGATATATATTTACATGAATTGAAAAGTTATGGCTATTGTCTATATGTGAAATTTTACATAATTCAATTCCATGAAGGTTCCTTTATGTGTTATTTTAAAATTTTGATTTGTAAAATTGTTTTATAGAAATGAATTATTTTGGAATTAGATATTAAAGAAGGATTTGTTAATCACCAAAGTGATCAAATCTATTGAGTTTTGTATTTCCAAAATATATAACTAATTGGTATAATGATGCTATAAAAAAATTTTATGCTTGGGCTGAATGGAATTTTTAATTATAATGCACATGGATTACCCAAAGGTGAACCATTGCTTATAATTAATGATATTAAAGATTTGTTTTCATGCTTGTTGAATATGTGTATATCCAAAGATATCATGTATGTCAAGAATAACATGGTTTATTGCCCATTAAAGTAAATTTGTTTGACATCATTATTGATATGGAAACGTGTTTATTTATCATCCTAAAGGTGAACTTATATGCATGATTAAAGTCTATATAGTCTGAATCCATTAAATATACTTAAAGCATTAATGTGTGAGTTTGTTTGAATGTATCAGCCATGACTAATATGTTTGTTTTGGGAAACTTAATGATCAAGTTCAATAGGCTGAACTATGCTAATTGGTCTGAAATGATCCAATTTCAACTGGGTGTAACATATTTGGACTTAGCATTAATAATGGGTGAAAGCCCTTCAATCATTACAGAGATCAATACTTGATGCTGACAAGTCTCTATATGAGGCTTGGGAGCAGTCTAACAGATTGTGTTTGAACTTGATGAAAATGTCTATGGCTGCAAATATGAAGCCATCTATGCCCAAAACAGACAATGCAAGGGAGTTCATGAAATTGGTGAAGGAGTACTCACAATCAGACATTACGACAAGTCAATTGTGGGAAACCTATCAAGTGACCTAACAAATAAAAAGTTTGATTGGTCTCAACCAATTCATGATCATGTGATTGAAATGGCAAATCTAGCAATAAAGTTGAATTCCATGGGAATGGAAGTTAGTAAGACCTTCTTAGTACAATTCATTTTGAACTTTCTTCTTATTGAATTTAGCCAATTTCAAGTGAACACTTTTAAAGAAAAATGGAATTTTCAAGAAATACCGCAAAGAAAAGAAGTGCTACTTTTGCAAACAAAGTGGTCACTTCAAGAAGGACTGCCCGGAAAGAAAGAAATGGTTTGAAAATAAAGGTATATTTTATATATTTGTAAATTTCGAATAAAATCTTGTTGAAGTTCCTAATAATACCTAGTGGCTTGATTCTAGAGCAACTACTCATGTGTCACATATTATGCAGGGATTCCTTTCGATCCAAACCATAAGAGGAACTGAAAAGTTTCTCTACATCGGAAACATAATGAAGGCAAGGATAGAGGGCATAGGGACATACAAATTAATCTTGGATACTAGATGTCATGTAGATTTGGAAGGATGTCTCTATGTACCTGGATGTACCAGGAATTTAGTTTCTATTGCAAAGTTGGATCAATTAGGTTTTACTTTCAAGATTGGAAACAATGCATTTTCTTTAATTAAAGATATGTACTATTATGGATCTGGTACTTTAAATGATGGTTTATATTGTTTCAATCTTGATGTAAAGTTTATTGAATCCTTGTTTAATGTAGAATGTCTTGTTGGTAGTAAGCGAAATGTTCATGATGATAGTTCTGCCTTTTTATGGCATCAAAGGTTAGGTCACATGTCTAAGGAAAGGATAACGGGGCTAATGAAAAATGATATTTTGCCTCAATTGGATTTTGGTGACTGGGATATATGTTTGGATTGTATTAAAGGAAAACAAACCAAACAAATATCAAAAAATTATGCTACAATAAGTAATGAACTTCTAGGATTGATACACACTGATATTTGTGGACCCTTTGATGTTTCATCTTGGGGTGCTGAAAAGTATTTTATCATCTTTATTGATGACTTTTTATGTTATTGTTATTTGTATCTTTTGCATGAAAAATCTCAATTAGTGGATGTCTTAAAGGTATTCATTGATGAGGTAGAAAGGCAATTGGACAGAAAAGTGAAAGTTGTAAGGTCTAATAAAGGTGGTGAATTTTATGGAAAATATAACGAGAACGGACAATGTCTTAGTCCATTTGCAAAGTTCCTTGAAAGTAAAGGCATATGTGCACAGTATACTATGCTTGTCACATCACAACAGAATGGTGTGGCTAAAAGGTGGAATCATACTCTAATGGATATGGTTAGGTCTATGTTGAATAATAGTACCGTACCTTTATCTTTGTGGATGCATGCATTAAAGACTGCTTTATATTTACTTAACAGGGTTCCTAGTAAGGTAGTTCCTAAGACACCTTATGAATTGTGGACAGGAAGGAAACCTAGTTTGAGGCATCTCCATGTTTGGGGTTGTCCGATAGAAGTAAAACTGTATAATGCACATGAAAAGAAGCTTGATGCAAGAACTATTAGTGGTTTCTTCATTGAGTATCCTAAAAAGTCCAAAGGTTTCAGATTCTACTGTCCTAACCATAGTACGAGAATAGTTGAGTTTGGTAGTGTTAGGTTCATTGAAAATGATCAATTTAGTGGGAGTGAGAAATCAAGAAAGATAGATATTGTAGAGACTCATGGTGAATCTTCTTCACCCCAAGTCTCTCATCAAGATGTTGTTCCTCTAGTTGTATTATAGTCAAGCAACACCTAGAGACAACATGTTAATATTCAAAACCCACAGGATGATGAACTAGCAGACAATGTCCAAGTCACAAATGAATAAGTGATAGAAGAGTCACAAGAGATAACACTAAGAAGGTTGCAACGTAGACTAGCTATTTCAAATGACTATGTTGTGTATTCACTTGAACATGAATGTGACTTGAGCATTGACAAAAATCCAATTTTTTTAAGACGAGTCATGGAAAGTGACAATTTTGAAAAGTGGCTTAATGCAATGAAAGAAGAGTTGAAATCAATGGAACATCGAAAGGCACAAAGCTAGACTTGTTGCCAAAGGTTTCACTCAAAAAGATGGCATTGACTACAAAGAGACCTTCTCTCCAGTTTCTAAGAAGGACTCTTTGAGGATTGCGTTGGCTCATTATGATTTAGAGCTTCACCAAATGGATGTAAAGATTGCCTTTCCGAATGGTAACTTAGAGGAATAAGTTTATATGGACCAACCTAAAGGGTTTGTTTCTATAGAAAAGGAAAATCTAGTGTGTAAATTAAAGAAGTCAATATATGGATTAAAACAGGCTTCCAGACAATAGTATCTTAAATTCAATGATACCATAACGTTGTATGATTTTGTAGAGAACATCGTTGATCGACGATGTATCTACATGAAGGTCAGTGGGAGCAGATTTGTAATTTTAGTCTTGTATGTGTGATGACATTTTGCTTGCTACTAATGATGTTGCTATGTTACATGATGTAAAAATAAAAGCATATCTTTAATAGCCTTGAAATGAAAGATATAGGTGAAGCATCCTATGTGATAGGAATAGAAATATTCTGGGATAGGTCACAAGGATTGTTAGGATTGTCTCAAGAAGGATATATCAATAAAGTATTAGAGAGATTTAGAATGGAAAAGTGCTTTGCAAGGATTGTTCCAATTTAGAAAGGGGACAACTTTAGTCTAATGCAATGTCTCATAAATGATTTTGGAATGGAAGGAAATAGAGCCTATTCTCTATGCATAGGGGATACACACATTATGGTTGCGGAACTATACTTAAGGGTTTGGTATTATTGACAACATAGTCAAACCATTAAGGATTTATTATGATAACTTCGCAATTGTCTTCTTCTAAAAGAATGAAGAAGTATAGAAATATAGAGTGTTAATCGGGCATATTGGTACAAGCTTAATGATAGAGGATAAGTTAACTAAAGGATTATCACCCAAGACATTCATTGACCATGTTGAAAGGATGGATATTATGGATAAGTCCTTGTTAACAATGTAATGCTTGTATTGTATGACACTTGTGAATTCAATTACAGTTGTGTTTTTGTTTGTTATGTCATTCACATTATATGGTATACATTATTGTTTTAGTGAGATGACAAAATGTGTCTTAGAAAGGATATTAAAGACACATATTACAGTATAAATTAAAATTGAGTTGAATTGGATGATTTGTGATACATGGAAGGAACCAAGTTATTTGAAGAACTTACGATGTCTTGTAGTTTCAACGTATGGTGCACACTTACAGTTCAATATTGAATCTTCAAGTCATCACATGAGCCAAGTGGGAGAATGTTAGATTATTTAATCTAATAATGGTTCATGAAATGATGGAATGACTTTAATGACAAGAAGTCTAATGTGATGGTTGTTAGACTTGAAATTATGTTAAAGTCATTGAGAATTATTTTTAAGTTTGGGTTTTGTTTTCAGTAGGTTGCTGATTGATTCATAGTAATATCTCATATGTGGAATTTTTTTGCGTTGTTATAGATACTTAAAAAAATTTAAAATTTGCTTTGAGTCCCTACTAATGACGTGGCATCATTTCAATTGTTAGTTAAGTGATGACATGACTTCATATCAACGTAAATCAACGGTTGAGATGATGTTACGTCATCGTTAGGGACTCAAAGCCAAATTAAAAAAAATTCAGGGACTCAGACTAAAAAATGGATATTTTTTAGGGACCCAAAACTTATTTTACCCATCAAATTATAATTACAATAGATCCTAATTAATATTAAATGTACAAATCAAATCCCATAAACAAGTGTTTTTTTTTTTTTTATCATATTGAAAGAGGGAAACAACAACTAAGATATAGCAAAAGAAATCCCCATAGCATCGTATAAACATGTATCAACTAAGTTTGACAATTGCCTACAAATCTAATAACCAAGATTTTTGAACTCAAGTGGTGAACCAAGGTTACTTTGATCAAGTTGAACTCCATCATGATGAGATTTTTTGTAATTCAAGCAATAATAAATAAATTTGATTCTACATTTGGTTGGAAATATGTCACAATGTAAAAAGAACAAAAGAAGAAGAAGAGAGTAATCAAACATGGAAATCAATATATTTTCAAATAATGTTACTAGCTATCTATTAATGAAGTACTTAAAGACGTGGTTACATATTTTAAAATTCTTTAATTTTGTTATTGTAACTAGCTAGCAAAATTAACTACATATTCATAATTTTTTTTCTTTAACATTTTTAGGAACAAAATACAATTGGAATTCTATGATGACACCAATGAACAACATTCATAATTTTTGACCGAGATGCCTGACAAACTCAAAACACAACAACTTTTTGAAGCTTCTTAACATTTGTAATGGAAACAACTATAGCATAACTTCAATCTTATCACATAACATTTGCAATTGCAAATCAAACTTATTAGAACCAAGACATTGGATGATATCTGGTCCCTAATCCTTTAATGGGTTTTGATGATAATAAATGTGATAATATTTAATCAACTAATTATTTGAATTTAAGTAATTTCAGGGAATCAAAATTGATCAATAGACAAATGGTATAATCTCTCCATAACACTCTCTATCTTAACTGTCTGATAACTCGTAACAATTTATCAAGCATTATAAATGCTTTTAATTAGAGTAAAATAAGTTTTGGAATAGACCATGTTAAGTCTTGGAAAGACTCATGCAAAGTCTAAGACCAGACCATACAACAATCTCAGACAGAATATGTGAAGTCTTGGGACAGACAACACGAGTCTAGGACCAGACTATGCATATGTATTAGACCAGACCATGTATGGAACACGATCAAACAACGCATAGTCAAGACAGACCATGATTAAGCTAGGCCAGACCATGTCTGAAGCTAGGCTAGACCATGCCTATCATTCCGGACCATGCTTAGTTAGACCAGACTATGTCTCTTAAGCCAGACGTTGTCTGTGTAGGAACAGAACATGATTTGTCATATGTGCTGAGGAATATGTGCTTTATAATTAATTCTTTACACAAATAAAGGAACTATTGTTACACAAAGAAAGGGAGATACTCTCTGAACTTACTTTCTTCTATTCCTTGTATTGCTTGCATGTCTCGAATTGTGTGAAGTGTGTAGGTATAGCCAAAAGACTAATCAACATTGAGATGCACACCTTAAGCTAAAAGCCAACTATGATAGAGATAGAAACCTGCTTCAGTCACATCAAGCACACTCAGAGCAACTTCAATGCTCTTCTATGAGACAACGGAAACCTATCTTCTCCAACGTTCAAATCCATGAAGCTCACTAGATAAAGATGCTTCCATGCAACGAGAAGAAGGTGATGAAATGATAAGGAGCAAAATGAAACCATTCAAAGCAATCTGAACAACAAGCAAAGCACCTTGAGAAAAAGTAAAAGAAACATGAGTTGAGAGAAAAGAGAATACCCATCTTCTACAAGCTCACACAGATTCAACACTTGTTCATATCCTTTCTTTGTGAAAAAGTTTTCTAACCCACTATTCAACTCGCCCCCCCCCCCCCCCCCCTTCTAGTGTGTTCTTGTGTATTTTAGTTGGTATTAGAGCTAGGTCTTTGATAACTATTTTCACAGATACAGAGCTAAAAGATCCTACACAAGGATGGAGAAGGGTCTACACAAACCTCCAATCTTCAAAGGTCAAAATTTCACATACTAGAGAGAAAGAATGGAGACAGAGTTTGAGTCATGTCACATAAACATGTTGGATGTCGTTGAAAATGGAGACTACATTCCAATTGATGAAAGTGGAATTGAGATTCCAATAGAACAATGGACTGAGGCACAATAGAACAGATTCGTCCTCAATTCCAGAGCAAGAAATGCAATACATGCATGCATCTTAGAAACTGAGCATAGAAAAATAAGCTAGTTCAAATCCACCAAGGACATATGAAACACATTCATAATAACTTATGAAGGGTTCTCATAGGTAAAAAGGAACAAGGTAAGTGTTCTCACTAAAGAATATGAACTCTTTGCTATGGAAGAAAATGAAACCATAGCTATTATGATGTTTAGATTTCAGACTATTTTAAATGAGCTTCGAAACCTTGGTAAGAGTTTCAAAAACTTTGAGCATGTTGACAAAATCCTTCGCAACTTGCTTAGATAATGGAGACCTCAGGTCACGGCCATTAGTGCTTCCAAAGACTTAGACTATATGCCTCTCGAAGAGCTCGTGGGAATTCTAGTGCTGCATGAGTAAGAGCTGCAAGGAGATGCCAAGTTGAAAAAGGGAAAGTCTTTGGCTTTGAAAGCTCATAAGCCAAATCAAACAACACCAATAGAGTCATCTTCATCAAAAGGTCAATCTTCCAGACCACCCAAAGGATAGACTACCAAAGCTCTAAAGGCAAAAGAGTCAAAAGTAGAGTCCACTTCTTTAAGTGAAGAAGAGTCAGGAGAAGATGATGAACTATCCTTCATCTCAAGAAGAATCCACAAGATATGGAGAAAGAAAGGTGGTTTAAGATGGAAGAACCACAATAAGAAATATTCAACAGACCATGAGAAGAAAGAGAAGAATCCTATTGTCTACTATGAATGTAAGAAGCCTGGACACTTCAAGTCAGAATATCCAAAGCTCAACAAAGGAAAAGAAAAAGTCAAGAGGAGATTTCCTAAGAAAAAGAAAGGACTGATGTCCACATGGGAAGATATAGATGATTCAACTGATGAAGAAGATTTTGAAGCATCAGATGAAGAAGCTAATCTCTATCTGATGGCATATACAACCTCCACATCATCTGCGTCTGATGGTGAGAATGCACCAGACAACACTCCCCCTACGTCTGCGTCCGAGGCTTTAGATGATGAAGAATAAGAGGTAGACCACAATAATCTTATCTCTCTTCAAGAAGCTTATTAAGAACTTCTTTCTAATTCATTTATTCTTTCAAAAGCTTATTTATCTATGAAAAAGAAATTAAGAAAACTCTCAAAAGAGCATGAAGAACTTGGGTCTTCATTCACTGAGCTATCTGACAAATGTTCTACATTGGTCACAGCTAGTAATGCTCTAACAGATGATTTTCAAAAACTAACCATAGATCATCAATGCTTAATTAAAAGCAAAAGTGAACTATGGATAGAAAAGGAACAACATAGAAGGAAATTAAATGAATTGATTAAGGAAACTAATGAATTAAACAAGGTGAAAGCCTTGAGTAAAGATGAAGTTGAAATTGTTCAATTACGCAAAGAAGCTACATCTCTCAAGAGAACTTTAAGCAAATTTGTTAATGGGTTTGAAAATTTAAAGAAAATTCTTTCATACAACAGACATCCAAATGATAAATCTGGCATTGGATTTACAAGAAAGAAAGAAGCAACCAAGAATAGAGCTTCTTCTAGTAGATCACATTCTGAAAATGGACATATAAAGTCCAAAAGCAAGAAATTGTCTACAAGAAGAAAATCATCTACTTCTAAGACTAACACCAAAGGACCCAAAAGAATATGGGTACCTAAAAACAAAATAATTCCTATTGCAGATGTCCTTGATGGTAGGAGAGAAACACCAATCATGGTACCTGGACAGTGGCTACTCACATCACATGATGGGCGCAAGGTCTATGTTCCTAGACCTGACACCAATGTATGGTGGTATAGTCACTTTCGGAGGTAATCAGAAAGGGAGAATCAAGGGTACTAGTAAGATAGGTATTCTTCCCAGTCTCTCTATTGAGAATGTGTTATTTGTTGAAGGGCTAAAACACAATCTATTGAGCATAAGTCAATTTTATGACAATGGATATGATGTTTCCTTTAACAAGGAATCATGCATAGTCAGAGACTCTAATGGTTCACATCTCTTCTCTGCAAAGAGACAAGGCAATCTTTATAAGATCAACCTTGGTGAACTAAAGAATCAAAATGTATCATGTTTATTGTCTATCAAAGAAAGTCACTAGTTATGGCATAAGAAGCTTGGCCATGCAAGTTTGAGATTAATCTCAAAGCTACAAAGATATAGCCTCATAAGATGATTGCCAACAATATCATATAAGGATGATTTACTTTGTGAGGCATGTCAGAAAGGGAAACAGGTGAAAACATCTTTTAAAAGTAAAAACATTGTTTCCACTTCCAGACCTTTAGAATTGTTACATATTGATCTCTTTGGTCTAATAAGGACAGCCTCTCTTAGAGGGAAAAGATATGGATTAGTAATAGTTGATGACTATTCTAGATGGACATGGGTTATATTCCTCACTCACAAGGATGAGGCTTTTAAGGAATTCTATAAATTCTGCAAACGTGTTCAAAATGAAAAAGGAGTATGTATAACTTATATTAGAAGTGACCATGGAGGAGAGTTCAAAAACGAAAGTTTTCAGAGGTTTAGTAAAGAGAATGGAATTCTTCATAACTTCTCAACACCTAGAACACCACAACAAAATGGTGTTGTTGAGAGGAAGAATAGGTCATTACAAGAAATGGCCAAAACCATAAAAGACAATTTGGGTAAGTTTGATTCAAAGTGTGATATAGGCATCTTACTTGGATACTCTGAAACATCTAAGGCATATAGAGTGTTTAACTCTAGAACCAAAAATGTTGAAGAAACCATTCATGTGAGGTTTAATGACACTCAACTTGATAGGAAACTATTAGAGTTACAAGATTCATTTGTAGATATCAGACTAGAAGATGCAATAACAAAGACTAGACCATTGTCTGATGCACCACCTTTTGCATTTGGCACATCATCGTTTGCTCCCACATCATCTGCTTCTAGATTGTCTACTCACTATCAGACCATCTCAGATGATGAAGAAGAAGTCAGAGAACCACATAGTAGCAAAAAATGATGATCAAGAACCATCCTCCTTCTGATATCATTGGAGAAGTTCGAGCTCCAGTAAAAACAAGTCATCTTTCCAACAAACAGCTCTATTGTCTGAGATAGAACCCAAGCACATTGATGATGCCATGGAAGATGAAAGCTAGGTCCAAGCAATGCAAGAGTTGGACCAATTTCGAAAGAATGATGTTTGGAAACTTGTGAAGCTACTAAACAACAAGGAAGTTGTTGGTGCTAAGTGGGTCTTCAAAAACAAACTAGATGAGAATGGTAAGGTTGTGAGGAACAAGGCTAGACTAGTGGTCAAAGGTTACTCACAATAGAAAGGTATTGATTGTTAGGATCAGCTGGATAAAGCGTTTTCAGATAATGTAATATTGATTGACTAAACCAGAAAAACAACCTCAGCTTATGATAGAAATGATTTAGAACAAATTATCTTGATAAAGATCAAATACTAAATTGAAATAGATCAAGGGATAGAGAAATTGAGCTTGTTGATTTATACTAGTTCGATCAACCACCGATCTACATCCAGTTCTCTCTTTCACCAAGGGGTTCCACTATGAATTTAATTACATACACCATGCACACACAATTCACAGTAAATCCTAATTTCATAACTTGAAACAGGAACCTAGAAGATTAAATGTGAAAACACATTCACCATCCAATTTCTAAACACAATACTTGAAACAAAATTAGAAATACCATTTAATTTCAACATAGCATTTAGGAACGAAATTCCCACAATGCTAATTAAACAAGATCAATGAAAAAGATTAAAGAATGAAAACACCTTGATGTGATGATATAGCTAATATGAGATCAGTTCAAGAAACTCCAATATGAGCAAATTTAGCAATCAAGAACAAATGTTGAATCACCCTAGTTCATGAAAGAACAAGAGAGGGATATAATTGTATAGGCTCAGAGGTTTAATCTCAAATGGATATAACAATAAAAGCAATATTGAGTTTTTTTTTCTAAAAACTCAAGAGATTAGAGAATATGCAAAAGAAAAACAGAGAATGTTCAGAGCAATATCAAATCTGAAAATCAAATCAAAAATTTTGACAATTGAAGGAATGAAAAGATATTGTGACTATTGGTTGTTCTACACAAAATGATATGGATTCAAATATATAGAATGAGTCAAAAAAAGATTCGGAGTTAGTTAGACAAAGAATGAGTCTTGGAGATCTTTAAAAAATGACCGTTATACTAGATATAATCGATTGCAATAAGGTGTAATCGATTATCCCATGTATCAGAATATGATTTACACTTGCTGTCAGCTATTGTAATTGATTGCAGTAGACTTGTAATCAATTGTAAACAAGACAGAGCCAATTTTGAATATCAGAGATCATCTGGTAATCGATTGCAAATGAAACAGAGCAATTTCTGAATCTTAAAGATTGTCTTGTAATCGATTGCAGTTTGATGGTAATCGATTGCAATTGAAACAAAACAATATCTGAACTTTGAAATTAACATTGTAATCGATTGCAATGGTTGGTAATCGATTAGCCCAATACCAAAGATGGTTTCAAAACTAATTAAGCCATCTAGTAATCGATTCCTACAACTTGTAATTGATTGCAATCATTTAGAATTAGTTCCTAAGAAGTAAATCATCTAGTGATGTTAGAGATAATAGAAAACAGGGCAAATGAAAACATCAAGAAAAAATAATATGGCTTAGTCTATAACAAACAATACAATGCCATCATCCATACATGTTATGGCATAGAATAGAAAACTTTAGACTAAGAGAATAGAGAAGACTTAAGGTATGAGGATACTAAAAATTTAAAAGAAGAGGCGAGACGTCAATCTTCATTGATTATATGGAGACATACGCTCCTGTAATTAGACTTGAGGCAATTAGGATTTTATTTTCATTTTTTGCTCATAGAAATATGAAACTTTATCAAATGGATGTAAAATGTGCATTCCTCAATGGTGTAATCAAATAAGAAGTTTATGTAGAACAACCCCCTGGGTTTGAGAGTACTATCTTTCTAGACCATGTATTTAAATTAAATAAAGCACTGTATGATCTTAAAGAAGCTCCTAAAACATGGTATGAAAAACTCAATTCATTTTTATTAGAACACAATTTTACAAGAGGAAAGATAAATACTACATTGTTCCACAAAAACTACTATTTTGATTTTATTATTGTTCAAATCTATGTAGATGACATTATCTTTGGTGCCACTAATGAAAAACTCTATGAAGAGTTCTCAAAATTGATGCAGATTGAGTTCGAAATAAGCATAATGGGAGAACTAGAATTCTTCCTAGGATTGCAGATCAAGTAGACCAACAAAGAAATCTTCATACACCAGACCAAGTATGTGAAGGAACTCCTGAAAAAGTTCAAAATAGATGATTCCAAAATTATGAAGACTCCAATGCATCCAACAACATCACTTGGACTTGATGAAGATTCAAGGAAAGTAGATGTCACTCAGTTCAAAGGAATGATTTGGTTACTACTCTACTTGACTGCATCAGACCAAACATAATGTTCAATGTCTACCTTTGCTCCAAATTTCAGATTGACCCAAGGGAAGTGCATTTGTCTGCTGTTAAAAGAATTTTTAGATATTTAATTGAAACTTCTAATCTTGGTCTTTGGTTTAAAAGACAAAAAGAGTATAAGCTGACATGTTATTGTGATGCTGACTATGCTGGAGATAAAATTGAAAGAAAAAACACCAGTGGAGGATGTCACTTCATTGGAGGCAACATGGTATCATGGCTCAGCAAGAAGCAAAGAACAATAACACTTTCAACAACAGAAGCAAAATACATTTCAGCTGCAAGTTACTGCTCTCAGATATTGTGGATTAAGAATCAACTTGAAGACTACAACATATTTGAGAGTAACATTCCTATCTTCTGTGATAATACTGCTGCTATATCTCTTTCGAAAAATCCAACCATGCACTTTAGAGCCAAGCATATAGAAATAAAACATCATTTCATAAGAGACCATATTTAGAAGGGGACCATTAATTTGGAATTTGTCAAGACAGACGATCAGTTTGCTGATATTTTTACAAAACCCCTTATTGAGGACAGATTGATCTTTTTGAGAGAAAAGATTGGGATGGTCTGGGTGACTTAATGTTTTATCTCTGTCTATTGTTCACTAGTAGAACTAAGGACACATTGTCTGGCATGATACTTAAGTGAGCCATGTGCATGCCACATGTTTCGCGCTCAAAATATGAGCCAGACCATGTGGACTTTTGAAAACGTTTTTGTAACTTAAGCATTTGTTGGGTTTTGAGTCATTAAAGCCCAAAACGCACATTCAAGTTTGTCATAAATGTGTCGTTTCAATCATTCCCTAACCGTACCCTGTTAGAACCAAGACATTTGATGATGTCTAACCCCTAATACCTTGATAGGTTTTGATGATAACAAATGTGATAATATTTGATCAACTAATGATTTCAGATTAAGTGATTTCAGGAAATAAAGTAAGAACAGACAATGGTATAATCACTCTAACTCTTACTTTCGTCTTAACTGTCTGATAACTGATGATGATTAAGTCACGCACTATAATTGCTTATAAACAGACTAAAATAAGCTCTTAAAAGATCATGCAAAGTCTCCAGGCCAGACAATGTTTGATGCCAAGCCAGACATGTCTGATGCTAAGCCAAGCGATATTTGATGCTAAGTTAGACGATGTTTGAAGCTGAGCAAGGTGATGTCTAAGGCTAGAATAGACCATGCTTTTTAATTCAGAATGTGTTTGTTAAACTAGACGCTGTCTGTGCACAAACAGACCATAATTAATCAAGACCAGACTATGTCTATTAAGCCAAGACTTTGTCTGTGCAGGAACAAAACATAATCTATCATATGTGCTAAGGAATATGTGTTGTATAATTAATTCTTTACTCAAATAAAGACATTGCTACAACAGAAAGAAAGGGAGACTCTCTTTGACATTACTTTCTTTGATTCCTTATATTTCTTGTATGTCTCGTATTATGTGAAGTGTGTAGGTACAGCCAAAAGAACCAATCAGCATTGGGATGCACACTTTTAGCTAAAAGACAACTATAACAGAGACAGAAACTTGCTCTTGTCATATCAAGCATAGTCAAAGCTACTTCAACACTCTACTATGTGAGACAATGGAAAGAAGTCTTCTCCAACGTTCAAACTCATGAAGCTCACTTTATAAGGATGCCTCCATACAATGAGAAGACAAATGAACGAGAATAGAATAACAAAAATTAATCTAGATAGCAAGAGAAAGCACTATGAGACAAGGTCTTGAACACGAGTTGAGAGAAAAAGAATATCCATCCTCTACAAGCTCATGTAGATTCAACATTTGTTTATATCCTCTCTTTGAGAGTTATCTGAATCTTATACATATTTGTATAGAAAGCTAGGAGTGGCTTAATGATAAAAGAATACTTGGGAAGTATAATCTCAGGGGGAGATTCATACTTGTAACCAGAAGTGGTTTAGAATACTTATAGCCAGGAGTGGCATAAAGAATACTTGTAGCCAGAAGTGGCAGTGAAGAATAATTGTTTTGTAATCAGTTGATTATAGTGGAACCCTTTAACAGTTGTTAAAGGAGAACTGGACGTAGCTCAAGTTGAGTGAACTAGTATAAAAACAAGCTCTCATTTGTTGTCTTGTGATTACATATATTTATCTTGCTCACTATGCTCTTTTGGAAAGACTTTCTAAGCTTTGCCTTGTAAGGATATATTTGTTGATTTAAACTAACATATATCCAAGAAGGCAAATTCTGAACTAATAGTATTTACGAAAAAGTTTTAAACCCACTATTCAACCTCCCCTTCTAGTGTGTTCTTGTGTATTTTAGTACCATCATATTTAATGCACACTCATTACCTATTCTAGCCTACTATTGCAAAATGTATACTCCAAGCCTTCAAAAACACTCATCTTTCTCACTCATTCTCTCTGCAACCAAGAACCTCAAGAAACCCTAAACACAAACCCTCGCCATGGCAAAAGGTAATCTTATCAAGGGCTCTTCCTCCTCCCAACAACTTGCCTCACTGACATCTTCTCAAGCTTCTGATGAGCATCGTGAAGACGTAATGCCAAAGTCTACCACAGACACCAATAGCTTAACGTCCAACATTGACCCTGAGGTCACGAGAGAACGAAGACTCAATGATGTAGAAAACATTCTAATCAAGCCATGAGGTTCCTATATTGGGAACATTAACGTGGAGTACTACATTGATATACCCTACCTTGAGGAACGTGGCCTCAACATCTCAAGGTATTTTGAGTTCGTTGGGATCAGGGGCTATTTTAATGATCACCAGAAGATCACCCCTGGACTCATCAGAGAGTTTTGGACAAATGCTACGATCAAAGGAAACGAGATTGTTAGCAACGTCTTCGGGTATGAAGTCACCGTCTCTCCCTCCTCCATTGCTCAAGCCATAAGGTGCGAACTGCACTCCACCTACTTCACAAAGGCATGGGACAAAGACCTTGAGAAAGGTACAGTAAAAATGTTCATTCTTGGACCTAACTACGAGGTGGCCAAGGACGTCAAGAAGTTGCACCCAGCCAACTTCCCACCTCTGACCAAGTTGATGCTAAACATTATCAACAAGACCATCTTGCACAAGATTGGGTCTAGGGATCATGTGTCTGCTCTCCACAGATTCATCCTCTACCACGTCATTAGAGGGATCCCATTCAACCTTCCACACACTCTATTCTACAACCTAATTAGTCACATCCAATACCTATCAACCTCTGTGCCCACATACTACACAACCTTGATAAACAAGATCCTCTAAGATGCTTTTTGCTACAACAAACTGTACAGAGAAATCCAATCAGGAAATTTGGACGAGCTGGAGTATGTGAATGTGGAAGGCCCATTCGTTCAATAGAGGATGCTGACATCCTCTAGTTTGCTAAAGTTGAACATGAGATTTGAAATCACCAAGGGATCACCTGGAAGGTTCCCTGTGCTATCTGATGATGAAAGTGAAGGTCAGAAGAAGAAGCAGACACAGAAGAAGAAGAAGGGTGGAAAAGGAAAGAGCCTAGTGATTTATGATGAGGTTGCTTCCATCCAACCCTTAGCAAGCAAAATGAGGAGGTTTATTATTGCGGACCAGCAGACAGTCTAGATAACACGCAAGGCTACAACACAGTCTGCTACAAAGCCACCAGCTAAGAAGAGCAAGCAGAAAGTCCAACAAGCACCACCTAGACCACCCACTCTACGAATCAAGACAAGAGCCCAATAAAAGGGTAAGGGTGCTGCCAGAATGACTGTTGAACCTCAGGTGTCTTTGAAGGAGGTAATAGACATTGGACTGCAAACTGTCAATGTTGTTGAGGCTAAAGAAGAAGGCTTAAACGAGGAACTAGTCTTCAAGATACCTAGAAGACCACTCAGGGCACAATAGACCACTGAGTCAGAAGGTCTGACCATCAGACCACCCAGCACCATAGCCAGGAAGTTGACTATGAAGAGAAAAGTGGTGTTGGAAGAAGACACACTTGAACAGACAACCACCAATCCAGGTATCACACTCCCTACATTTACTCTACACACTCACCCTCGTTCTACACATAAACGTCCAAGGAAGAATATTCCTCAAACGATACCAGTCTTAGCCCAAACAGAAGCCACAACAAACACACCATCTGTTGAATCTCTATTGTCTGTGTCACCTACACAGACCATAGTAAGCCAAACAGTAGTTGCATAGTCTGATGCCCAAGCATAGACTATGTAAGAGCCACTGCCTAAACCCACTATTCAAACAGAAGATCAACTTGCGTCTGCCCCCATTGAATAGACGATCATCCAATAGACTGAACCCACTGTTTAGTCTGAGACACAGTCTGATCACATAACTTAGACTGTTGTACCAACAACATCCCCACAAACTTCACCAGACACCACCATTCCTCCCTACCAATCTCCCTCTCCTGTAACTATTCTTGAGATGTTAGACGTAGTGGTCTCCTAGCATCACATTGATTCTGTCAACATCTCATCTGGTTTGATGATGAGATAGTGATATTATCTCCTAAAGTGTCTGCCGCTCCATCATGGGATAACAAACCATTTAGTCTGGAGGACACAACCCTTCTATCCAAATTCAGAGAAGACACTCCTCCTCCCTTCAGCTCATGGCATCAGAAGATGATGCAACGCTTCTCCCTGTGCTATGTGGGAGAAAATGCTGAGTCTGTCGCATACAGAGAAGAGACTCAATTGGAGCCAACTGCAGAGGATTCCATGATTATTTTTGTCAAGGAAGCACCGCTGAAGAAGCTTCCCCCTCTACAGATTGATCAAGGGATAATTCCCTTCTAGAGGCCAATTCACAACACCCTTCCTTCTGGACACTACGAAAGATGATGCAAATCTAGCAAGAAGAATATTCCTCTACCATCTCTAATGCGTCAGTGCATGATATTGCACACTAGTACCATTGCATGAGAGAGGGATTGGACTACTTCACAGTGGAACCAGCCCTACTAGTTGAGTTGACAGAAGATGAGAAGAAGCAACTGGAGGCCATTGTCAAGAACAATGCATCATGATGCATTGTGCCATTTGTCGAGACCAAGGGTCTCTATTCGACCTCCTCGGCTGATCACACGAGGAGTCTCTCCCATTCATCCAAACTTCCAGGCCACATGTGCTGACTTCAAGGCTTTGTGCAATCTAAGTTTCAAGGTACAATCCCTAGACAATTGTATCCTCCAAGCTTGCACATTTTTAAAGACACTGATATACATGTCACTCCAGACTGTATAGTCACCAGGCTTCCAACTGTCAACCCTAACAAATTGAAGGGGAAGAAGATTGCAAGAGTAGACAATCTTCCACAGCACATACCAGACATTGAGCCATTGCCTCAATAGGAGCATGTTTTGCCACCAGAGAACACAGAATCAGATGCTGGCATCTACTGGCAGAATGTGATAAGTAACATGCTCCACACCACAGGGTCATCCGATCTTTTAGATGAAGAAAAACAAAAGGTTGAAATTGTAAGTGAAGACTCCTCCTCCTCCAGTAGTTTCATTCATGTATCAGACACAGTAGCAATGCCTACTCTGCTGACTCCTCATACCCCTAGAGATAAAGCTGAAGTTGAGAAGATGCTTGCTAAGTACTGATCCGCTGTCGCGCATGGATCAAAAAAATGAGTGATTTTGAAAATGTAGTTATGGTAACGACAACTCGAGTATCGTTCTCAAGGATTCTTGTATTATTATTAATCAATGCAGTAACGGTTAATGGGGGGTTTAGATTATGATTTCAAGAAAAAGGAATTAAAATAAATTGTGATTATCGAATAAGCTAAAGCAAATCAACCTACTGTATCGACTTCTGACTTATCATTGATCCCTATAAATTCCAATTCCCTAAACGGGTCTGATCCTATTCGACTATAATAACCACTGACAAGCGCAATAGAAATTATACGGCATATGATCTTGAATTCCAAATTAAGCAAACGGATTAAAAACTATTGCGAATTAAGCAAACGCAATTTGATCAAACGCGATAATGTAAAAGCTACGTTAACGCGAAATTGATTCAAGATCAAACAACCAATCGAATTTAAGATTTATATCCTATAACAACAATCAAATTAAGCAAATAATTGAGATTATTGGAATAAATCAAAGGAAACAGATTGACATGGAATTTATAAAAGAACCTCAAAGTGGAATCCGATTGCAGTAGATTGATTCTTCGGAAATTAGTTCTCCATTACAATTGCTCAAAACTCTCCAAGAAATTTCGTGAATAGTGAGTGAGTGAAGAGTGAATGAGTGCACAGCAGCCGGCCCTAGTGTTTTAATAGAATAAGAGTTTCACTAATAATCCGAACCGGGTCGGAAAATACAAACCAGGCCCATAAAATTGACCCAAAACAAATTATTTCTTAACGTCTGCAACTTCGACGAATTATTCAAGCCTTCTACAATCCGAATCAGCTTCTGACTACAACATGAAAGTTGTAGATCTTTCTCTTATCTTTCCAACTAATATTAGAACTCCTCAATCCGATTCCTGTAGCTCCAGTTATGAATTTTCCATTGAAAGCTGCTAATGCTGAAAATAAAATACGAAAATTAAATAAAGCTAGAAACAATCTTAAATATGAAAACACACTAAAATGGTGAAACTAATGAAATAAACTAAGGAAATGCCTAAGAATAATAGTAGAAGAATGTGCATAAAGATGCACTGATCAAATTCCCCCACACTTAAACTTTTGCACTCCGAGCAAAATTAAAAATTCAAAACAGAAAAACTTCAAAACAAAAACGAAACAGAGCATGCAAACTCAGAGGTTATCAGGATACAAAGTGCAAGCAAACTCCTAATTCTAAGCTTAAAGAATATGACATTAGTGAGTAACTCTTTTGTGACAATCAAAGTAAATATGAAAAACAGATTACCAAAAAGTACATCAAAAGCATCAAGATCCTCACAAGATAAACCGTTTCCACTCAACTCTCAAGAGTTTAGGTTACTGTTTACACTCAAAGCACAACATGAGAGATAGTACTACCATAAGCTTGAAAAGACTCTAACATTCACAATTTGAAATACATTGCATACAAAGATCAAAAGGACTTTTATTATGGTTGTAACTTGGCCAAGGTTAGGGTGAGATACATCCTAGAGGGGTACTAAGCTAAAATTCAAAGAGTTAAAAGAAAATTGAAAGAATTGCGGGAGTTGAACTAAATAATATCTCAATGGCGATTGAACAACAACCTCAACTTATTTCTCTTCTCCTTTTCCTTTTATTCTTCTCTTTTTTTTCTTCTTTTTTTTTTTTTCAGAAGGACTAGCATTGACATCCTTCTCTATTTTTTTTTTTCTTTTGTTTTCCTTTTCTATTTTTTTTTCTGCCAACCAACATCATAACAACAATGTTCAACCCCACACAACTCTATACAAGACCCTTTCAACCCTTTGAATAGGGTGATAACATTGTTTTTCACTTTTCGACTTGTAATGAGTTTCAAACACAAAAAAGGATAATAGGCTCAAAGGGGCTTCCAAACAAAGGGATGATATTATCAAGGTTGGCTTTTTGGCTAACTAGGTAAAAAAAACAAAACAAAACAAAACAAGATGCCTTTATCATTTCAGTGTGCACAAGTAAACAAAAAGCTTCAACAAGAGTCAATTCAAGTTCTAGAAACTAACAAACATGAGTGAAATCACACAAGAAAGAAAGAGATGGATTTTTTATGTTATCCATCATTAGGCTCAAAATCTCACAAGGGTTAGTGATCTTCCACTAGTGATGTACAATTTAGGATTTAGTCAAACATATAAACTAAGAATGCGCAAAAAGAATCAGTCACATCACACCACAAGTCTTTCGACAAAGAACAGAGAGAATACTCACAATTGTAGCAAGATAGTCAACGAAAAAACATGCATTTTCCATTTTTTTTATTTTAAGCAAAAATAAACAAAAACAAAAACAAATGGTTCCCTCCCCCACACTTAAGACATACATTGTCCTCAATGAAAAGAACTCAATTATAAAGTAAGAGTGAGAGAAAGGAAAGGGGTGCCCCCTGATCAAGTTGCAGTGTAGTTGGGTGCTTCCAAAGAAAGCTCTTCTATGGTTGCATCTTTAGGCACTGAACTTTCATGGAATAGCTTCAGGCGCTGCCCATTAACCTTGAAAACTTTGTCAGTACCTGCACTTTTAATTTCTACTGCACCATAAGGGAAAACATTAGTAACAACAAAAGGGCCAATCCATTTGGATCGAAGTTTCCCAGCCATAAGCTTAAGGCGGGAGTTAAACAATGAAGACCCTGTTGGCCCACAGAGAATTCCTTCCTAGAAATCATTTTATCATGGAAGTGTTTGGTTTTCTCTTTATAAATCCTAGAGCTTTCATAAGCCTCTAGCCTAAACTCTTCAAGCTGTTGTAATTGGAGTTTTCTTTCAATACCTGCTTGTTGCATTTCCAAGTTACAACTTTTCACCGCCCAATAAGCACGGTGTTCTATCTCTACAGGAAGGTGACATGCCTTACCGAAAACAAGTCAATAAGGAGACATCCCTATGGGTGTCTTGAAAGCTGTTCTTTGAGCCCAAAGTGCGTCTTCTAGACAGCGGCTCCAGTCCTTCCTGTTTGGTTGCACCATTTTCTCTAAAACCTGTTTGATCTCCCTATTTGAGATCTCAGCTTGCCCATTAGTTTGTGGGTGATATGCAGTAGAGACTCTGTGCACAACTCCATACTTCCGAGCAAAGCTTCCATGGTGCGATTCTGAAGTGAGTGCCTTGGTCACTTATGATGGCTCGAGGTGTTCCAAACCTGCAAAAGATATTGGACCTGACAAAATCTGCAACAACTCTTGAATCATTAGTCCTAGTGGGGATAGCTTCTACCCACTTTGAAACGTAATCAACAGCAAGTAAAATGTAGAGAAAACTAAATGATACAGGAAAAGGACCCATGAAGTCGATTCCCCATACATCAAATACCTCACAGAAAAGCATAGGTTGCTGAGGCATTTCACTCTTACGAGTGATGGTTGTACCTGCTATCTGGCACTCTTTACAAGTGCGGTAAGTTTCATAAGCATCTTTAAAAACAGTGGGCCAGTAGAAACCTGAGTCTAGGACTTTTCTTGCAGTCCTTTGCGGACCAAAGTGTCCCCCTACTTGAGATGCATGAGAAAAATGTAAAATAGATTCAATCTCATAGTCGGGGACACATCTCCTAATCACTTGATCACTACCAAACTTCCAAAGATATGGATCATCCCAAACATAATATTTGGCATCACTCTTAAGTTTGTGAATTTGTGCCTTGGATGCACCTGTTGGAAAAACACCAGCAACAAGATAATTAACAATATCAGCAAACCAAGGAGTAACTCCATGCAAAAGTAAAAGTTGCTCATCAGGAAAGTCATCCTAAATTGGAAAAGGATCTTCATCCCTCTCTATCCTACTCAAGTGATCAGCTACTAAGTTCTCAGCTCCACTTTTGTCTTTAATCTCTACATTAAACTCTTGGAGCAACAACATCCACCGAATCAATCTCGGTTTTGCTTCCGGCTTCTTTAACAAGTACTTTAAAGCTGCATGGTCAGTAAAAACAACAACCTTGGAACCTAGCAAATATGATCTGAATTTATCAAGAGCAAAAACAATAGCTAGAAGTTCTTTTTCAGTGGTGGTGTAATTTGACTGTGCAGAATCTAAAGTCCTAGAAGCATAATAAATAACATGGGCAGCCTTGTCAACTCTTTGTGCAAGGACCGCTCCAATAGCATAGTTAGAAGCATCACACATAATCTCAAAAGGAAGGGTCCAGTCAGGGGGCTGGATGATGGGAGCGGAGGTCAATGCTTTCTTCAAGAAGTCAAATGCTCGTTTGCATTTGTCATCGAAGTTGAAAGTGACGTCATTCTTCAACAGGTTCAACAACGGAAGAGCTATCTTGCTGAAATCCCTGATGAAACGCCTGTAAAAACCTGCATGACCAAGAAAAGAACGAATCTCGCGAATGCAAGAGGGGTAAGGCAGTGTAGAAATCACATCAATCTTAGCAAGGTCAACAGAAATTCCTTTTTCAGAAATAATGTGACCTAAAACAATTCCCTGCTCAACCATAAAATGGCATTTTTCATAATTTAAAACAAGGTTAGTTTCGATGCATCTCTCTAAAACCATATTCAAACTGTTCAAACATGCATAAAAAGAAGAACCATAAACAATGAAATCATCCATAAACACTTCCATGCAATTTTCAATGAAATCGGCAAAAATGCTAATCATGCATCGCTGGAAAGTGCCTGGAGCATTGCAAAGACCAAAAGGCATCCTCCTATAAGCAAAAGTGCCGAATGGGCAAGTAAAAGTGGTCTTTTCTTGATCTTCAGGTGCAATATGAATCTGAAAATAACCTGAAAAACCATCAAGAAAACAGTAATGTGATTTACCAGCAAGCCGTTCAAGCATTTGGTCAATGAACGGTAAAGGAAAGTGATCCTTTCTAGTAGCTTGGTTCAACCTCCTGTAATCAATACAAACTCTCCAACTGTTTTGAACTCTAGTGGGAACAAGTTCATTCTTTTCATTTTTCACCACGGTGAGTCCAGATTTCTTAGGTACAACCTGTACTAGGCTTACCCATTTACTGTCAGAGATAGGATAAATGATACCTGCTTGCAAGAGTTTGGTTACCTCTTTCTTCACCACATCGAGGATCAAAGGATTAAGCCTCCTTTGGGGCTGCCTTACTGTTTTCGCACCATCCTCAAGCAAAATCCTGTGCATACACATGGAAGGACTAATACCTGGGATGTCAGCTAATGTCCACCCAATCGCCTTCTTGTGCTTCTTCAAAACCTGCAAAAGCTTATTTTCTTGATCAAAATCAAGGTTAGAAGAAATTATAACAGGGAGTTTTTCATTACTCTCCAAATAAGCATATTTCAAGGTTTTCAGGAGTTGTTTCAACTCTAAGGACGGGGGCTGCTCAATGGATGGAATGTTTGGGGCAGCCGGGATATCAAGCGCATCAGCGGCATAAACAACTTCATCGACAACAACTTCACCTGTAGGAAACATGTTACCCTGCAAGACAGAATCAATCTCAGCACATACAACACAAAGGTTAGTGTCAGTACAATCAGCACATGAGAAAACATCATCAAAACCCGATAAAGATGGAAAATCAAGTGAAAATAATTCGGAACAAGTGTCATCAACCAATTCAGAGATCAATTCAATATGAAAAACAGAATGCTCCTCCAAGGGATGTTTCATGGCATCGAAAATGTTAAATTTCGCGACAATGTCACCAAATTCCATGGACATGGTTCCATCGTCAACATCAATTTTTGTTTTTGCCGTTTTCATGAACGGTCTGCCTAAAATGATGGGAGCTCTGCTTGACTTAGTTTCTCCTTCCATGTCCAGAATGTAGAAATCCGCAGGAAAAATCAAATCGTTAACTTGAACAAGGACATCTTCCACTACTCCCGCAGGGCGGGCATTGCTCCTATTCGCCAGTTGAATGATTAAACTTGTATGCTGCAAAGGACCAAGACAAAGGTTATTATAAACAGAAGTAGGCATAACATTAATGCTCGCTCCTAAATCAAGCATGCAATTCTCAAATTTACTATCCCCGATGGTACAAGGAATAGCAAAAGTTCCCGGGTCCTTGCACTTTTGCGGCAAGACCTGAGTGAGGGCTGAAACATTTTGCTCGCCGGTAACTTTTTCACATGAAGGCTTGGGCTGAATAAAAGTAGAAATATTTCTTCCCAAGTTGACTCTTTCACTTCCCTTCATCCTCCTCTTATTTGTACACAAATCCTTCAGAAACTTTGCATACCTTGGAACCTGCTTAATTACATCAAGAAGCGGAATGTTTACCGCAACTTTTCTAAAAACATCCAAGATCTCTCTCTCTTTGTCTTCCTCCTCAATCCTTTTATTTTTCAAAACTCTATGTGGGAAGGGGATTGGTGGAACATACTCTTTTTCTTTATTTTTTTCAGTTTCTACCACAACAAAAGAAGGTAGAGAAGGTTCAGATGGAGAAGGTTCAGATGTTGCCTCAATAATTTTTTTATTTTTTCCGAGGGCTAGTTCTGTAACCTTTCCGGATCGCAAGGAAATTGCACTCACATTAGCATTAGGACCTTTTGGATTCACAACTGTTTGGGCAGGAAGTTGGTTCGATCCTTGGGCTTGCATGGCATTCATTGAGGTGGCAAGCTGTCCAATCTGTGTCTGCAAGGTTTGAATGCTAGATTCTATTCTTTGTTGAAACTGAAGATTGTTAACAGCTAGTTGCTTGACCAGGTCCTCTAATGAAGGTCCAGAAGATACAGAAGTGGTAGCTGGTGGAGTGTTCTGTGGTTGCGGAAGGGGTAACACTAGCTGTTCTTTGTGTGGGTCTCTTGGTTTCCATATCGAAGGTTGGGATGGTTCCTCCAATTGGGATGGTATTTGTTGGTGGACAAGTCGGAGTGTTGTTATACCTGTTCTGATTGTTTCCATAAAGGGCTGCTGCATAAGCTTGGGGTAACTCGGTAATCGACTCATCTTGCAAAATAGGACATGTGTCGGTCGGGTGTTCGGCGGAAGTACAAATACCGCACAAGGTTGCTGGTTGAGGTCTACCTACTGCCAATCAAGTTTCACTAAGGAGGTGAGCTCGTCAATTCTGGTTTCTAAAGCTTTGTTGGAGGGAACCTGAATTTCGTTCACACTCCTTGTTTGGACCGCGAATTATTTCTGTTGTGAACTGTTAGTAGTTGAGTGACATATTCTGAATTAAGGTTTTGGCATCTCACTTGAGTCTTATCAACAAGTGCTCCACCACTAGCAAGATCAAGGATGTTTCTATCCATAGGTAGCAATCCTTCATAAAAGTATTGGATAAGTAATTGCTCGATGTCGATGCTTGAGGACAACTCGGATACCAACTGTTTGAATCTTTCCCAATACTCAGCCAATGTCTCATTACCCTGTCTAATACCACATATATCCTTTCCGATTGATGCAGCTCTGGAGGCGGGAAAGTATCTCTCTAGGAAGACTTTTTTCAAATCATTCCAAGTTATGATAGAATTCGGTTCAAGATCGTATAACCAATCCTTGGCAGACTCCCAGTAGTGAAAACGGAAAGGCTCTCGGCTTGATATGGTCTTCAGTGATTCCTTCAGGCCTCAAAGGTGTAGAACACACAACCTGGAATTCTTTCAGATGCTTATGCGGATCCTCACCTGCAAGACCATTAAACCTTGGCAACAAGTGTATCAAACCAGATTTTAATTCAAAAGGTGCAACAGCTTCAGGATACTCAATGCATAAACCATTGTAATTCACATCAGGGGCAGCCAACTGCCTTAAAGTTCTTTGGTCAGCCATATCAAAAACAATTTCAGAATCTGAATCAAACACGTTATGCAAGTAATTGGAATCAGTGTCAGAATCAATTATGGGTAGTGAACTATTGCTAGCCTGGACTGCTCTACGTCGTGTGTGCAAAGTTCTTTCTACCTCAGGATCACAATCAAAAAGATCAGAATAAGACCTAGTAGCCAGGACTAATGCAGCAATGCAGCAACAATTGTCAAAATACAAAAACAAATAGAATGAAGGAAAATAATTAAAATAAATTCAAAAAAAAAAATAAAAATATATATATATATATATATATATAAACACCAAAATTAATCTAATGAAGTGAAATTAGAATTTTGAGAAATTTTTTGGATTTTTACGACACTATGAAAACAGTAAAAAATCAATTAAAAATAGAAAAAGAAAATTAATTAAACCTATGACTCTAATATCGATTAATAACGACAAGAATCCCCCGGCAACGGCGCCAATTTTGATCCGCTGTCGCGCACGGATCAAAAAAACGAGTGATTTTGAAAATGTAGTTATGGTAACGACAACTCGAGTATCGTTCTCAAGGATTCTTGTATTATTATTAATCAATGCAGTAACGGTTAATGGGGGGTTTAGATTATGATTTCAAGAAAAAGGAATTAAAATAAATTGTGATTATCGAATAAGCTAAAGCAAATCAACCTACTGTATCGACTTCTGACTTATCATTGATCCCTATAAATTCCAATTCCCTAAACGGGTCTGATCCTATTCGACTATAATAACCACTGACAAGCGCAATAGAAATTATACGGCATATGATCTTGAATTCCGAATTAAACAAACGGATTAAAAACTATTGCGAATTAAGCAAACGCAATTTGATCAAACGCGATAATGTAAAAGCTACGTTAACGCGAAATTGATTCAAGATCAAACAACCAATCGAATTTAAGATTTATATCCTATAACAACAATCAAATTAAGCAAATAATTGAGATTATTGGAATAAATCAAAGGAAACAGATTGACATGGAATTTATAAAAGAACCTCAAAGTGGAATCCGATTGCAGTAGATTGATTCTTCGGAAATTAGTTCTCCATTACAATTGCTCAAAACTCTCCAAGAAATTTCGTGAATAGTGAGTGAGTGAAGAGTGAATGAGTGCACAGCAGCCGGCCCTAGTGTTTAAATAGAATAAGAGTTTCACTAATAATCCGAACCGGGTCGGAAAATACAAACCAGGCCCATAAAATTGACCCAAAACAAATTATTTCTTAACGTCTGCAACTTCGATGAATTATTCAAGCCTTCTACAATCCGAATCAGCTTCTGACTACAACATGAAAGTTGTAGATCTTTCTCTTATCTTTCCAACTAATATTAGAACTCCTCAATCCGATTCCTGTAGCTCCAGTTATGAATTTTCCATTGAAAGCTGCTAATGCTGAAAATAAAATACGAAAATTAAATAAAGCTAGAAACAATCTTAAATATGAAAACACACTAAAATGGTGAAACTAATGAAATAAACTAAGGAAATGCCTAAGAATAATAGTAGAAGAATGTGCATAAAGATGCACTGATCAGTACTATGTTGAATACAAAACTGCTCAGGCATTGATAGTTGCAGCCAAGGCCGTAGTAGAAGCAGCAGAAGAAGCAAGAATTCTAGAGGAGGCTGTCAGACTGAGTATTATGTTAGCTACTCAAGAAGAGGAAAAATGACTTAATGATCTGGCTCAAGAGCAGAAGGTCAAGGAAGAAGAAGAGAAAAAGCTCAGGGAGTTGGCCCTAAAGCAAGAGGCTGAGGCATCTCAGGCTGTTGTACTTGCTGCTAAGAAAGCTGTAGACTTGGCTGAAAGTTTGCAGAGTCCACACTAGCCTAAGAGTGAACTGATCTAGTGCCCACTTAGTCCAAGTCAAGCACTCCAATTGCAGCTCTACCACTAAGTGCTACAGCACAGTCAGACCTTCTACCTTACTTAGCTGTCCTTGAATCTGCATTGGAAGCCAAACTGGGATCAAGAATATCTGCTGAGGCTACTGCTCAAGTCGAAGCTCAACTGAATGCCAAATTAGACGAGAAAAGAGCTAGCATTATCAAGGAGGTGACACTTGCCTTCAATGCCTCCATTGCTGCCATTCTTACTCCCAGACTTGCGACTACTCAAGCTCCACCACCATCGTCAGAAGATCCTCCTGCAACAGAAGCTCCATCAGAAGCTGGAGAATCCTTAACCAAATAGTCAACCCCACCTTCCAAACCATGATTGTGATGGTGTTTTCTACTCCATCCTCCACCTTTTTGTTTATGACAAAGAGGGAGAGAATTTTGGATGTATAAAATATTACTAGACAATGCTTGAGTTTCTTTTAATAAAATAGTGATTAGTTCACTAATTCTTTTACTTAATTCATTTACTGTCTATTATTATCCGCTTTAATTATTTCATGCTTTTATTTATCATATGCATCTGCATGATAAACTCAGGGGGAGTTCATCATATTAATAACTGCACATACTTAATTGTCATGAAATAATTCACACTCTAAATAACACTTTGATATATAAATGTTTGTGATTTATTGTTTGTGCAATCAAAATTATAACATGTGTTGTCATCATCAAAAAGGGAGAGATTGTTTGAACCAAGACATTTGATGATGTCTAACTCCTAATACCTTAATAGGTTTTGATGATAACAAATGTGATAATATTTGATCAACTGATGATTTCAGACTAAGTGATTTCAGAAAATAAAGTGAGAACAGACAATGGTATAATCACTCTAACTCTCACTTTCATCTTAACTGTCTAATAACTAATAAATGATTAAATCATGCACTATAAATGCTTGTAATTAGACTAAAATAAAGCTCTCAAAAGGACTCATGCAAAGCCTATAGACCAAACCATACAAATGTCTCAAACAGACTATGTGAAGTCTTGGGAAAAAACAACATGAGTCTTGGACCAAACTATGCATATGCATTAGACCAGACCATGTATGGAACATAGTCAGACAATGCATAGCTGAGCCAGACGGTGTTTGATGCTAAGCCAGACGATGTTTGATGCTAAGCCAAACGATGTTTGAAGCTGAGCTAGACAATGTCTAAAGCTGAGCCACATGATGTCTAAGGCCAAAACAGACCATGTGCTTCATTCCAGATCATAGTAAGTCAGATCAGACTATGTCTGTTAAGCCATACACTGTCTGTGCACAAACAGACCATAGTAAGTCAGACCAGACTATGTCTATGCAAGAATAGAATGAAGTCTGTCACATATGCTAAGGAATACGTGCTTTATAATTAATTCTCTACATAAATAAAGGCATTATTGTAACAGAAAGAAAGGGAGATACTCTTTGACATTACTTTCTTTGATTCCTCATATTGCTTGTATGTCTCAAACTATGTAAAGTTTGTAGGTATAGCTAAAAGACAAATTAGCATCGAGATGCACGCCTTATGTTAAAAGCTAATTGTGATAGAGACAAAAACCTGCTCTTGTCACATCAAGCACAGTCAAAGCTACTTCAACACTCTACTGTGAGACAATGGAAAGAAGTCTTCTCCAACGTTCAAATTCATGAAGCTCAATATATAAGGATGCTTCCATGCAATGAGAAGGCTAATAAACGAGAACATAACAACTTAAATCAACCTAGATAGCAAGCAAAAGCACTCTAAGAAAAGTCTTGAACATGAGCTAAGAGAAAAAGAGAACATCATCTTCTACAAGCTCATAAAGATTCCATATTTGTTTATATCCTCTCTTTGAGAGTTATCTAAATCTTATACATAATTGTATAGAAAGCCAATAGTGACTTAGTGATAAAAGAATACTTGGGAAGTATAATCTCAAGGGAGATTCATACTTGTAATCAAAAGTGGTTTAGAATACTTGTAGCCAGTAGTGGCATAGAAAATACTTGTAGCTAGAAGTGGCAATGAAGAATACTTGTTTTGTAATCAGTTGATTATAGTGGAACCCTTTAACAGTTGTTAAAGGAGAACTGGACGTAGCTCAGGTTGAGTGAACCAGTATAAAACAAGTTCTCATTTGCTGTCTTGTGATTACATATATTTATCTTGCCCACCGTGCTCTTTTGGAAAGTTTTTCAAAGCATTTCCTTGCAAGGGTATATTTGCTAATTTAAAATAACATATATCCAAGAAGACAACTTGTAAACTTATAGTATTTGCGAAAAGTTTTAAACCCACTATTCAACCCCCCCTTCTAATGTGTTCTTATTTATTTCATAATCGATTACCAACTATTGAAATCGATTACAATGTTGTTTTCAGATTTCAGAAATTGCCCTGTTTCAATTGCAATCGATTACCATCGAGTTGCAATTGATTACAAGTAAATCTTTGAAACTCTATGGCTCTATCTCATTTTCAATCCATTACATTTCTTCTACAATCCATTACAATATATGACAACAAGTTCAAATCATATTCTGATACATAGGATAATCGATTACACCTTTATTGTAATCGATTATATCTAGTATAACGGTCATTTTGAAATATTCCCAAGACTCGTTTTTTGTTTAACAAACTCTGAATCTTTTTTACCCATCCTATATATTTGAACCCATAGCATCCTGTGCAGAGAGACATTCATTCACAATATCTTTTCTATCTTCCATTTGTTAAAATCCAAATCTTTTTATTTGATTCTCAGATTTGATATTACTCTGAAAAGCTTTCACTTTCTTCTACACAATTAGCTAATCTCTTTTGAGTTTTTGAAAACTCATCTTGCTCTTATTGCTATACCTTTTTGAGATTAAAACTCTAAGTCTATACAATTGTATTCCTCTCTTGTTTATCTATGAATTGAGGTTATTCAACGATTGTTCTTGACTGCTATACATACTCATATTGGAGTTCTTCAATTGATCCTTACATCAAGATTAATCAACACATAAAGGTGTTTTTGTTCTTGAATCTTTTTATTAATCTTGTTTGATTTGTATTGTAGGAAATTCATTCCTAGATGCTGTGTTGAAATTAGAATTGTGTTGTTCTAGTGTTCAAAGATTGAATGGTGAATGGTGTTTTCACATTCAGTTTTTAGGTTCCTATTTCAAGTTGTGAAATCAGGATTTGCTATAAATTGTGTGTGCATGGTGTATGTAATCAAATTCATAGTGGAACCTCTTGGTGAAAGGGAGAACTAGACGTAGATTAGTGGTTGATCGAACCAGTATAAAATCAATAGGCTCAATCTCTCTATTCCTTAATCTCTTTCAATTCAGATTTTGATCTTTATCAAGCTTATTTGTTTTAATGAAATCTGTCATAAGCTGAGGTTGTTTTCTGGTTTATTCATTCAATATCATATCTCTGAAAACATTTTTATTAAAACTTCAAGAGTGGTGGTGAAAAGCTTTTATTGGGAAAAAGAATCTAACATTTTATGTTGTATCAATTCACCACTCCCTCTTGATGTAACTGATTGATCCTAACAAACCAGTATAAAACAAGCATTCTACTTTTGTTGTCTTGTGTTTACATTTGTTCATCTTGCATGCTGTGCACTTTTGAAAGATTTCTAAAAGCTTTTCCTTGAAAGGATATATTTGCTTATTTAAACCTTCGTATATCTCTAAAGGCAACTTGCAAACTAATACTCTTTGTGAAAAAGTTTTCTAACACACTATTCAACCCCCCCCCTTCTTTCTTGTGTATTTCAAGTATAACAAAAATACAATATGGGATACTAATCACTTTATAAGTTAGAGTTGATCAAGCATTCCTAAATCATTAAGTCAACATTTTCTCATTGTGAGTATTGTCATTGTTATTTGTATGCGATTGAGCATCTTATTTTCATGTTGTCATTTGAATGAATATATAACTTTGAAGTACTATTATGTATTGGTCTACTTGAGTCTGACACCTCTAGCATGCAATCTATAAGCAAGCATGCTTGGTCTCCAGAGCTCAAGAAAGTTGATGGTCAAGGAACACATACAGAAGATTATTATTTATGCTCCAAGTCTATAGTATTTTTGCTTTTGTCTTGGTGATTGGGATGCACCATTTGAGAAGAGGTTTGACATGAGCAAAAATGTTAGAGGGATGCACCTTTTATAGTTGCTCTTCCATCAAAATCACTTGAAATTGATTGTTGAAATCATAACTTGATTTAAAAGATATAACATGAAGTGTTTGGTTGAGATTATATTTTAAAAAAATGAAAGTTACTTTCAAGGATCCAAAATTAAAACAAGTAAACATGTGTGATGTGTGAATGGAAATTGTTTATTACAATTTAAGTAGCTAAACAAAACAAATTAAATGACAGACAATGTGTTTAAGTTTGGGACCAAATAAAACAGTGTTTGGTTAACAAGAATACATGGATTAGCAATGGTAATCAATAAATTAAGAAGTGATACAAGAGTTATGTAATACCACAAGCAAATCAAGTGCAATGCAAGAAAAATTGAATGTCCGTGTGATGTAACACCCGAAAAATTTACACTAAATTGCTATTTGTAGAGGGGGTGCACTTAGTACTTTTTATTTGTCGTGTGTGTAATTAACATTTAATGTTCCCGGAGGATGGTAATTACAATTTTAATGTTTATTGTATGCTTTATTTGTGTTTTCACTTATAAAAATTTGATTTCAGTTTTGGTCGAACTGTTTTCGCGATTTTCGTGAAAATGGCCTGTAGTGCAATTTTTATCGTTTTTTCATTTGGAAATGATATTTTAATGATTTTAAAGAATATAAAATTTAATTAGAATTATTTTTTAAGTGGACGGCTAGTTTTGAGAACCTTTGGAATACAGATGGCGAAAAATGCGAAAAAAGCTTGACTCGAGCCCAAAAACCTAACCCTAAAGCTAATGGGCCTTGATTGGCCCAACTTATTTTCCCTAAAGGAGCTGTGCACGAAATTGAGGGACTGCAGGCCCTAGCTGCCCAGCTGCATCTCCATAACATGAATATTTACCTTATATGGAGGGAGAGAGAAAAGCAAACCATAGTTAAAAAAAAAAACATTCCTTCTTTGTGCCTTGCTCTTGAAATTCTCCACCTTCTCTCTAAAACCTCTGCCCTTCTCTCTAATTTTCTGATTTCATTAGCCTAAATCCACCGTTTAAATTCTAGTATGTAATAGAGGAGAAAACAAGCTTCAATCTAAGCTCCATTTTGTGCATTTTGAAACTCTAGAAATTAAGGTATGGAGGAGTTATTCCATTCCCACCTTAAACCATGCTTTCTTGTTGATTTTCACTGTTGCATTGAGCTTATTGAACTGATTTGGTTATGAAATTGCTTTTAAATACTTGTTTTGGATGAAAAATGGTCATTCAGGTATTTAGGGCTGAAACTGTGTTTCCTTTTTTTTGAATTTTTTCGTGCCATTTTATAGTGTTGAGAGATCATCTGGGTACTCTAGGATACCTTTGGATGCTACGGAAAAATTTTCAGAATTTTTAGAGTTGAGGAACTATTTTTAAAAGGAAAATATTTGATTTAGGAAATAGTTGAGTTTAGGGCTCTTTCGTCCTTGGAAATTAGTTAGAGACACTTTTGAAGAAATCTGGAAACACCATTTTGTTTAATAAATCATTGGTAACATCCATTATTTTATTTAGAATTTTAGAAAGCTTCTAGGTATTTTTCAAAGAATTAATTAGTAAAACTGAGTGTAGTCACTCAGTAGGGTTTTTGAATGGTTAAAATTATATTTTTTGCATTTTAAATTATGATAAATTTAATATAGGTACTAATGGTGATTTATGATATGTGATATTTTTTACTGAATTTTCTTGAAATTTTTCATAATTATAAAGGGTTATTTTGTCCAAATCATGTTGTTGTGTATTAAGGACTATTTAATTCAAAAAGGAACCTTAGGAATGTTTTAAAATTATGGAAAATATATATGTGCTACATGAGACCTATGGGGATCTCCCTGTGCAAGGATTTGTAAAAATGAATATTTTTACTCAGGTAAATAAATAGGAAACCGTGTATTCTTGAGTAGGTCCAAAAACAATTTTAAAATTAAATAAAATATTTATACTTATAATTTTCAACTGAAAAATTTATGAGTATAAATAAGGGTGATGAAGAGTGTTCTTGCCAAATTTCATGACATTATGAATTTTTTAAGTGTGTCAAATAATTCTTGTGCTAGTAGTTTTCGTTTGAATTGCTTGATGAATATGACATGATTTGTTGGAAATACAAGTAGGAGGGGATGTCCTACCTTAGAAGGAGAATACCTCTGGTTATTGTGTATTATGTGATTAAATATTCCTTGTGAATCATGCATTTTTATAACTGGCATCTGAGACCTGGGGGAGTGTGAACCCTGGGCACCAACTGCTGAGGTTGGTTATATTCGCGTGATTGGTTGATAGGATTGTGTGATTGATTGTTTGTTTTGGGGAAGCAAGGATGGTGAGTCCTTGTGCGGAGAAAATGGACTCCGATGGAGTGCATTTGTAAGATTAAGACGTAGTCTAAATTAATATATGAGTTCATTAAAAAATTAATGAACAAATTAATACTAAGAGTGAGAATTTGATAACAAACTAACGTAATGAGATAGGAGTAAATAAACCATTGGTCTTAGACTTAAAAGTATGGCCCTTACAATGGATTAGAGTAGTATATTTAATTGAAGCATAATACTTGAGTGTATATGAGAATTACATAAGACTGAATGGTGTTCATGATAGGCGTGCGATGCTTAATGCATACATTGCTTTGTTTGGTGTGTTTAGTGAGATGCGAAAGGAAAGGATTTCCTTCGACATCGGTACAAGTGAAGCTGACATGTTTGAATGTGATCACAATGTCAATGACACGTTTTACGAGAAAGACGTTCTCAGTGAGAGTTGGTTAGAGGAACCAACTGGAATGGGATGTGCATTAATACTTTCTACTGCATGTGTGGTGACGACGAGGCAACGACAGTTACTCACTTAGTGTAGTGAGGGAGACATGTTAGTGTTGTGGACGAGAAGTTCACGAGGCACTTGGTGGACCATCGTTCAGTGCTTGTAGTAGTGAGAAGCACACAACCCATTGGAAACGTAATCCCTGTTGAGGGAGACGTTATTAAGGAATCAGTCCTCAGAGTGTGGATGACCACAGAGTGGTATCTAAGAAATGGTCGCAGACATGGTGTCCTAGGGGGTATGGCATTGGGTAGTGGCTTTGGGTCACATAATTGACTCAACAACCTCGACTAAGCACGATACATTTTCAGTTGGTGAGAGCCTTGTCAACCAATGACGAGAGGGGTGTACTCCCAGCAGTCATCCACCTATAGTGTAAGACTACTGTGTTCGTGGAGTTCTAGTGGCAGCGAGCTCGAGTTGTTTAAGAAGTTATACAAGTGTAGAAATGCATAGGTTTTCAATGAGATTGTGAGTGTACCACTGCAGTGTGGATGTTGTTTGTGTATGTGGCCAAAAGGCCATTTGATTGTTGGTTTTAGGAGGAGTAGAAAACTCACTCCTTACACTTTATTTCAGATCATGATGGATCAGGACCAAGCACCGTGGGTCTGGATTTGGATTGAGACCATCCAAGGGTATTGATCCCACGACGTCTATTGGAGCCAAGACGTGTTTGTGGGATGGATTTGCATTGGGCTCTCCTGCAGAATTCGAACCTTATCGTCGCCCTATGTTTTTGAAACTACTTGTCATTCTGTATCAAGACTGAGCACCTAACTACTACCGTGACATCGACACTCCACCACCATCTCTGGCTTTACCACCAAGCTATTCGGGGGACATTGAGATGAGCGACGCAGAGTATGAGGAGATCATGTCCTTGCTCGCTTCACCCACAAGTGTCTTACACTTGTGTGACACAATGGTGGGCACAGAGTCAAAGGAAGAGGAACCAGAGGAGGATCCTGTGGAAGACCCTGAGGAGGACCCTTCTGAAGGTTCTTCTTAGGATGTCGATAGGGGAGTTAGGGTGTATAGGTCGCAGGTCGACTATACATAGATGGTTGCTCTGAGTCCTAGTTTATACCTTGGTGTATTTTGTTTTGGATTAGTCTAGGGTTCACTTTTGGTTTTTCATAATCTATGTAATCTAACTAATAGTACTCATATTTTAGTTCTTAGGCGATGTAATTGAGACTAACGTATTCCACCAGATGTACTTAGGTTTAATGTACTCATGTTAGTGCTTTTGTGATATTCCAGTTAGGAAGTACTTATACTATTTTCATCTATGTGACTATTGGATATTTTATCGACAATGTATGGTTTATTTATATTCCGCGCAAAAGTCATTTGAAAATGCTTGGAGGTGTATTATTATTATTTTTATTTCTCGAGAATGGGTTTTTAATTGTTGTGGAAATCTTTTTGGTATAAAAAAAATACGTTCCATTTTCCAATAAATTATAGTGTTTAGCATGTAAATTGTGCATTCAGTTTTAGGGCGTCACATGTGAGACTAACATAAAACACCTACTTTGATATGTATGTCCTCACTCCATTCTCCCTGGTCAATGATAAACAAATTGGGTCATAATTATAGGATATAGATTTGTGTAAGAAATTTGAAGAATTACCTCACATGTGTAAGGCTGAATAATAAAATATCCTTACTACTCTTCTTGATTATAGGATATAGGTTCGTGTCTAGCTTAGTTGTGGCAAAATGTGTAGTCCAAATGGATTTCGTAATTATTATGTTTTGTCATGATGCAAATAGGAGTAGAGCATTTCAAAACATAAGCTGCAATATGCTCCATACAATGTAACTAAGATGGGAACGAATTCAAAACAAATTAAAAATCAATAAAAGGAATTAAAGTTCCAAAACCTAAGGTAAGTAGCATCATCTTATAAACTTTAATTGTAAAATATTGAGGGAAAGGGGGTTTGGAGAGATAACCGTAAAACCCTTGGAAAAAGGGGAGGGTTAATAGTGAAGTTGAATTGGAATGGACCTTGGTGGAGGTTGATAAGGAGCATCATGGCGGGCTTGGAAGGGGTGGCATTCTTGCAATAGAGATTGACACCGTGGGCATTGGGAAGATCGTTGTCGATAGGAATGGAGGAAGGGTCCATAGTTTGTGCAGCAATGGGGTGGAATCGACCATGTTGATTGTTTGGTGGGTAGAGACATCAAATGAAAAGAGTAAGAGCTAAGGTTGGAAAGTGATAACTAGAGTGTGTCAACAATAAATAATGTTTAAAATTTTACTTGGGGGTTAGGGTTTATCTAGTGGCGGAGATTGACGTGATGGGCATTGGGAAGATTGTTTTTCGAGAGGAATGGAGGAAGGATCCAAAATGACATCGCCAAAGACAGCATATATGAGAGACTTGATCTTTTTTAATAGTTTGTTGTGACGATGCGACAGAATCAACCGTAGCCGTGCTAATTGTTTGGTGGGGAGAGACATAAATTAGGGAGACTATGAGCTAGTTAAGGTTGGATAGTGATAACCAGAGTGCATCAACAATAAATAATGTTTGAATTTTTTTTTGGGATTAGGATTTATCTAGCACATTGGCCGATGGGAACGATGAAATTTGCTTTGATGAAGTGTCTGCTTAAATGACGCTAATATTAATTAAATAATGTTTAAACCTTTTGTTTACACCGTGTTAGCTCTTCCAACATGTATATTAACAAATAGTTTAATAATTAAAAAAGTAAAAATATATCAATATTTTAAATTATAAGTAAATATATAATTATTGGTACAATATCATTGCTATCAATGTAAAGCTTAATGTGTAACTTGGTCAGTTACCGTATAATATTAATTACCATATTATTATAAAAATAATTAAAGTCATTTCATAACGATTTTCATCAATTTTAAATCCAAAAATTAGTGGAAATAAAATTCTTGGAATCACACCAACATTTGTGAGCATAAGTGGTAGCAACTTATGCTTCTTAACCAAGAGGTTCATTGGAATCATTATCATGTCAAGTTGTTAACTGAAATCTTACTTTACAAAACTTTACCAAACACTTTTAAAATTATGTTATAACTTGAACTATAGCACACCAAACCGTTGAAACAGAAAAGTATGCATGTATTAAAATAGGCTTCGATATGTCTTTTGTTCCTGATTTTTTTTTTTAAAATTTTGTATTTGGTCCTTAATAATTTTTCATTGACTTTCGTTACCAAGCTAATAAATTTCTTTTTTTTCCTTGTTATAAGTCATGTTGCTGGGAGAAGTAAGCTAGGTTTGTAATCTAAGTTGCAGGGGTAGCTCTTGAACTCTTTGCAATTTTTTTTTTAAATTCAATAAAATTCGTTTTGTTATAAAAATAAAACTAAAATATGTTTTAGGTCTCTAATAAGTACCTGAATTTTTTTTTAGGTCCCTAATAATTGTTTTCTTTGTTTTGGATCCTTGATATATGAATATTTGTTTTTACACTACATATAAAACGGTTTTTAGCGGCGGTTAAATCTTGGCTTTACCGGCGGTTATAACCGCCGCTAAAAATCTTTCCCCTTAGTTACAAAACCAACGCAAAACTTTCATCAACGAAATTATCGTTGGTTTAAGCCAATTGCCGGAATAACCGCCACAAAATATTTTAGCGGCAGTTTCAAAACTGCAAGTAGTTACTGTTTGCTGTTAGCGGCGGTTTGCTAACTCTCACTAAAACAGTTATGATATCATAAAAAAATTATTTTATATAAAATCTTAAAGTATAAATTATTTTTTATATGATTGACAAATAAAATCTTAATTTTATGTAAAATCTGAAACTACTTGTAAACCTTAATTCACAAACTCAAAAATAACTTATGAGAATAGAAGACAGGAACCAAGAATGACTCCTAATAAAATCTAATTCTAGTGCTTGAAGATCATGGTGAATATGCTCACCAAGATTCAAGACATTCTCCTACTAAGGGTGGGTTTTTTTTAGTTGAAAGTGAAGGATTGAAACACTTTCATAAGTGAAATGCATTGAAATACTTTCAATGGGCTTGTTTGGTTATGCAGAAAGAAAGATGAAAGTTGCTTTTTTTATGTGGTCCCCACCATTTCAACTTTCATCTCAAATATGAGAAGAAAGAATATGAAATGAACTGACAATGGAAGTATTATTCTCTTTTATCATATTGTCCCTTCAATAACCTCCTTACTCTAATGCGATATTTTTTTTTTTAAACTATGGTCTAAAACTTAAATTTATTTTCAAAATAAAAGAATTGTTGAAAGCAACATTTTCATTTCATATTGAGTATGTTAATGTGGAAATTCAATTTATAAAACTAACCACTTTAGAATTAATTTTTCATAGCATTAGGAGCAAAAATGAAAATTCATAATTATATAATTTTACTTTTATTTAAACATTTTCATCTCTTTTCATTTATCTTTCATCTATACCAAACAACTACACTTTCATCTCTTTTCAATCTTTTCACTTTCATTCCTTTTCATCCCTTTTCATCATTCTCTTCCAAACACAACCTAAATATCATTGGGTCAAAGCAATTTCTCTTCTCGCATGTTCACTTTCAAAGACACATTCATTTTTCTTCAGCCTTCTACCCGCCTTTGTCTTAGAGTACGCCCACTTGGTGATCATGCCTTCATCCTTCTATATCTTAACAGTTTTGGAGACTTTTACATGATACCCAATTAATTCATTGCTTTTCACTTTGTTATTTATTCCTTTAAAGAATAAAATAAGCATTTGTCTATATTCAAGGATATAAATGTATTAGTTAAATATATGAGAATCACAGTCAAAACTTGTGAAAATTAAAATCACAGTTGTAACACCCTAAATTTTAATCTCCTAATTACTTGATTAATATTCATTTTATTAAGTCCCAAAGTGATTTAGTTAATAAAATTTTAAAAAACAAAAATTGTAAAGTATAATCAATATGGAAGTAGAAATTGTGGAAGATTTCAAACTTCTTAAAGACTTTTTAGCTCAATTCGATTATTAAATGAAATCACTCAAAATAATGACCAATAAAATAGAACACGTAAATTTCTTAGAATTTCAAAACCAGAAATACCATGATAATCTATACTATATATAAAAGGGATACTACTTTCAATAACCACCTTTGGTCTCCACATTTCCACATACATATTTGTCCCTCAATTATATATTATTATCTCTTGTCAATTTCAATTACAACAATAATATATATTTTAATTTTTTTTTAATAATTGAATAACTACTCACTACTCTTATCAATTATGTTTTTTTAAAATTAAAAATACAGTTAGGCACTCATGCTTTTCTCTCTCCACACTAGTCTATTCAATTTATAAAGAGAATACCACTTTTGGTAACCACCTTTGGACTCCACATTTCCACTTCCACTTTTGCCCCTTAATTATATATTATTATCTTATTAGTTTTAATTACAACAATAATATATATTTTAATATTTTTTCAATAATTGTATAACTACCCACTATTGTTATATATATATATATATATATATATATATATATATATATATATATTATTTAAAATTTAAAATATAGAGAGGCATGAATGGGCTCTCTCTCCACACTAGACTATAACAATAGATAAATGCGATACCACTTTTGGTAACCGCTTTTTCGCCTCCCTTTTTATTAGACAATTTTATCCCTAAATAATATTGAATTTCTTTCATTTGATATATTTACCAAAGGATAAAATAGAAAAATAAATGAAAAATAAATAAAATGTGAAATATAAAATGGGAGACTACCGTTTCTTTAGCCCAAATAGAAGCCACAACAGACGCATTGTTTGTTGAACCTTTATCATCTGTGTCACCTACATAGACCATAGTAACCTAAACAGTAGTTGCATAGTCTAAGCAAAGGCCACTATTTGAACCCATTGTTCAAACAAAAGACAACCTTGCATCTATCCCCACTAGACAAACAATCACACAATAGAGACTGAACCTACTATTAAGTCTGAGACACAGTTTGAACCATTAACTTAGATTGTTGCTCCAACAACATCACCACAAACCCCTCCAAAAACTACCATTCCACTATACCAATCACCCTCTCTTGTCACCATCCCTAAGATGACAGATGCAGTGGTTTCTTATCACCACACTGAGTCTATTCACATCTTCTTTGGCTCTAATGTAGATGAGGAGATCATCATACAGTCTACTGAAGCGTTTGTTGCTCCATCCTAGAACAACAGACCATTCAATATTGATAGGACCACCCCACTCTCATGCTTTAGAGAAGACACTCCTCCTCCACCTCCACCAACTGGCTCATGGCATCAGAAGATGATGTAGAGATTCTCCTTGTTCTATGTAAGAGAAAATGCTGAGTCTTCAACGTATAGAGAAGAGACTTAGATAGAGCCTTCTGTAAAGCAGATGATTGAAGATGCAACAAGGGTAGCTAAGGTGGTAAAGCTCCCTCCTTTGTAGATAAACAATGGACCGTTCCCTTCCAGAGGCCAATACACAACACAACTCTTCTAAAAGCTATAGAAGACGATGCTAACCTTGCAAGGAGATTGCAAGAAGAAGAGTATGCCTTTGCCATCCCTCTCATGAGATAATTGGTGCATGAGATAGCATACTAGTACAACTGTGTGAGAGAGGGAATGGATTACTTCATAGTGGAACCAGCAATTCTAGAAATAATGATAGTAGAAGAGAAGTAGAAGCTAGTTGCCACTGTTCGCACCGAGCACCGTGATTCTTTGCGTCACCTCTTGAGTCCAAGAGTCTTTATCAAACCTCCCCGGCTGATTACATGAGGAGTTTCTCCTAGCTGTCCAACATTCAAGGCCAACTATGTAGAATATAGATCCTTATGTTTGCTGAAATTTCAAGGATCTGTGCCCAGACAGTTGTATCCTCCAAGCTTGCACATCAAAGAAGAAATTGATATACGTGTCATTCCAAACCGTATCGTACTAAGGCTACTAACTTTCAACCCCAACAAGGTGAGGGGGAAGAAGATCAAGAGAGCAGACAACCTTCCGCAGCACATTCCCAACATTGAGCCTCTACCTCAACCAAAATGTGCATTGCCTAAAGAGAGTACAAAATCTGATGTTGGCATCTACTAGTAGAACATGATGAGTAGCATGCTCCACACCACAGGGTCATCCAATCTCTCTAATGAAGAAAAGGAGAAGATTGTCACTATTAATGATGGCACCTCTTCCTCCAGTAGCTTTTATTCATGTGTCAGACACCTGAAGACGAGGCCCATGCTGAACAAATGCTTGTGGATTACTTTGTTGAATACAAGGCTGCTCAAGCACTAATTGCATTAGCTCAAGCAGGAACTGAAGAAGCAAGGCAGTTAGAAGAGGCTGCCAGACTTAAAGCCATGCTTAAGGCTTAAGAAGAGAAGAGGAGACTCAATGATCTGGCCAAGGAGTAGAAGGCTAAGGAAGAAGAAGAGAATAAGCTCAAGGAGATAACCTTGAAGCAAGAGGCTGAGGCAACTTAGGTTACTGCACTTGCCAGAGCACAAGCTGTAGACTTGGTTGAAAAGTTTGCAGAATCCAATCCAGTCCAAGAGTGTACAGTTCTGGTGCCAACACAATCTCATCCTAGCACTCCAATTGCAACAGTACCACTAAGTGTTGCAGCCCAGTCAGACCATCAAACTGACTTGGTTGCTCTTGAAACTGCATTGGAATCTAAGCTGGAAGCCAAGCTGGAATCCAAAATTGCTGCCTAGATTGATGCTAAGTTGGAAGAGCATCAAGCCAGCATTATCAAGGAAATGATCATCGCCTTCAACTGGCTGCTCTTCTAGCTCTACCAACTATTGCACCTCCAACACCTCCACCGCCAATAAAAGATCCTCTTGAAATAACTGCTCCATCAGAAGTTGGAGAATCCTCTACCAAATAGTCAACCTTAACTATGATGACGTTTTCTACTCTTCTCTCCACTCGTTTTGTTAATGACAAAGGGGGAGAATTGAGATGTATAGAAAATTTTGTCCCAAACGATGCTTATGTTCTTTAATAAAATAGTGTTAATTCATTGGTTTTCCTTAATTGCATATATTGTCTATTTTTATCCGCTTTATTTATTTCATGCTTTAAACTGTCATTTGCATATGCATGATAAACTCAGGGAGAGTTCATCTGTTAATAACTACACATAATTAACTGACCTGAAATAAACTATACTCTGATATATTATTTTCTATAATTATTGTTTGTTAATCAAATTATAACATGTGTTATCATCATAAAAAAGGGGGAGATTGTTAGAACCAAGACATTGGATGATGTCTGACCCCTAATCCTTTAATGGGTTTTGATGATAACAAATGTGATAATATTTGATCAACTAATGATCTAAAATTGAGTAATTTCAGGGAATTAAAGAAATAACAGACAATGGTATAATCTCTCCATAGTGAGAAACAAGAGATGAGAGAAAAGATAATCTTCATTTTCTACAAGCTCATTTGAGATTCAAACCAACTTCATATTCTCTCTTTAAGAGTTATTTGAATCTTATTCTATATTTGAATAGAAAGTTAAGAGTGGCTTAGTGATTAAAGAATACTTGGGAAGTATAATCTCGGGAAGAGATTAATACTTGTAATCAGTAGTGGTTTAGAATACTAGTTGCCAATAGTGGCATAGAGAATACTTATAGCCAAGAGTGACAGTGAAGAATACTTGTTTGTAATCAGTTGATTATAGTGGAACCCTTTAACAGTTGTTAAAGGAGAACTAGACGTAACTCATTTGGAGTGAACCAGTATAAAAATAAGCATTCTAACTTTGTTGTCTTATGATTACATCTATTCATTTTGCACGCTATGCTCTTTTGAAAAGGTTTCTAAAGCATTGCCTTGAAAGGATATATTTGTTTGTTTAAACTTACATATATCTCTAAAGGCAACTTGTGAACTAATAGTATCTGTGAAAAAATTTTCTAACCCACTATTCACCCCCTCCCCCTTCTAGTGTGTTCTTGTGTATTTCAACAACATTCACAATCAATGTTAAATTTGAAAAAAAAATTGATGAACATGACTAACTTCTCTAGCAGCAACAACTAGAGAAAGTTGTAATCGATAAGCAAGACAATGAATATAATATGCATAATGACAATCTTTCAAAATCAAAGGTTGTAACCCATTCCATTCACCACACATGTTGCTTGCTCCATCATATCCTTGACCACGAAGATTTTGAATATCAAGACAATGATGAGAAAGAACACTTGAAATTTCTTTCTTTAAAGTTAAAGAAAATGTGTTAGCAACATGAATGAGATAGAAGAATCTCTCTTGAACATACATACCCCTGTCTATCAACAAATCTCAAAACTATAGCCATTTGTTCTCTTTTTATTCATCCTGTGCTTCATCAATAATAAGACAAAATTCAGAATCACCAATTTCTTCACGTATTGCAGCATGCACCCTTCTAACAGAAATATACAATATTTCTTTCTGAATATTGGGTGAGATATATTGAGCATTTTCAAGGACAACATTAGAAACATTATTGTTGTAAGAAGACAAAAGTTTTACTAATTCAATAAAATTCCTCTATTTAACAAGTTAATACTTTCACCATTACCTCTAAAAGCACATGCTTGAAATGTGAGCCATCCTATTGCATCAATTGAAGTCTTTATCTGCAAGCGGTTGTTGGCAATGATTTCAACACTTTGTCTATCAAATATTTTCTCAATATGTTGAGATTGATCAATTAAATCATCACAAAATTTTAGAAATCTTTTATGCAATGAATTGGGGGCCAACTCTTTCATGACATAAAAATGCACAATTTTTTCCATCATTGACTTTTTTCCAATTTATAAATCCCACTTCAGCAAAAGCATGTCTTCCATCATCTTGATCACCATGATTGTTATTGAATAAGTAGCAAGGTAAATAAAATGCAACATCCTTCTCAGGTGAATATTCTAACCAACTTGGAAACCTTTTAAACCAAGAAGGTTGAAAGCATCGACGAAGATTTCCAAATGTAGAAGTTGGAAACTTTATATTTGTAGGCTAATATGATCCCGCTTTTATGTAAGCTTTACGAATCTTGTCACACTGATCATTATGATATTGCCAAATAGAGCAACATTTTTCAAGATCTTTCTCTAATAAAGAAACATCAACTTCTTCAATTCTATAAACTTTGAATTGTTATTCAATAGTCTAAGATTGAGGAGCTTCAAATTCTTCAATCCTAGGAGTTTTGAATTGTTGTTCACTAGTGTGAGATTGAGGAGCTTCAACTTCATTAGCTTGTCTCGTAAAATAATCATGAATAGTAGATTTTGCCATAATATTTTCTACAATAAATCACAAAAAAAAAACACTTAAAACAAAGAAGAATGAAAAAATAATTGACAAGTATAGACGTATAGTATGAAATCTGAAAATAAAAAACAAAGTTTTAAACTTTATATCTTACATGAACAAATTGCACAATTGACAAAGTTAATGGCATCAAGCGTTATTAGCGTGAAAAAATTGAGAAAGCAATGGCTGTAGCAATTTGAAAAGCAAGATGATTAAAAAAAATCACAAACAACACATGCTTTATCATATATATATATATATATATATATATATATATATATATATATATATATATATATAATATTTTAAAAGATAATAATATCGTTTTAAAATTTTAAAAAATATATTATTCTCCTTCATCGATCTATCAATCTTGAACTATATCAATAAAAAATCACAATTTACAATTATATATTTTTCAAATATATATATTATAATTAAATTAGTGTTAATATAATTATATAATATAATATATTATATTTTATTATTATTATAATAATATGCTATATGTCTATGTTTTGCAAAAGGAAGGGGGGCTCAAGCCCTACCGTACGTTTGTCATTGGTCATATTATTCATGTAGGGTCCTATTGTAAAAGGGAAATTATATAATTGACAACCTTATTTTTTATTTTGATAATTGAGAATGTTACAATTAAATTACTGAGTATTTGAATTTCGGCATTTAATTATTGGTCAATGAGTTTATTAATTATATAAATTTACCTTTCTCAAATAAAATATCAAATTCAAATAATAAAAGAAATGATCTTATAAGTAAACAAAATTAATATTTTTTATAACTATATCTGTTTAAATTTGTGCATTTATTGTATGTATGCATTTTAATTTTTATAAAGTGTCACTTTCATTTTTTAACATTATTTAACATTGAGGGGGGTAGGGGTAATGGATTTATTATGGAAGAGAGAATAATAGATGATAATTATATATATTCCTTAATATAATATAATGGAATAGATAATATTATATGTTATTTAAAGGAATATTAGAATCCGTTACCCTTAGTTATCTTTAGAAGGCTTTCCAAAGTCTATTGTGTTAGGATCAGCTGGGTAATCAATCAAGAGAGGGGGGTAAATTGATTTAACGTAAAGTGACAGATTCTTTTCCTCAAAAAGATTTTTCACCACCGCTCTTGAGGTTTTAATAAAAGCATTTTTCAGAGGATGTTATATTGATTGAATAAACCAGAAAAATAATCTCAGCTTAAGATAGAAATGATTTAGAACGAATTATCTTGATAAAGATCAAATGCTAAATTGAAATAGATCAAGGGATAAAGATATTGTGACTGTTTGTTAGTTGTTCTACACAAGAATGATATGGATTCAAATATATAGCATGGGTCAAAAAGATTCGGAGTTAGTTAGACAAAGAATGAGTCTTGAAGATCTTTAAAAATGACTGTTATACCAAATATAATCGATTGCAATAAGGTGTAATCGATTATCCCGTGTATCAGAATATGATTTACACTTGCTGTCAACTGTTGTAATCGATTGCAGTAAACTTGTAATCGATTGTAAACAAGACAGAGCCAATTTTGAATATCAGAGATCATCTGGTAATCGATTGCCACAAGATGGTAATCGATTGCAAATGGAACAGAGCAATTTCTGAATCTCAGAGATTGTTGGCGACAATGGGGAATAATTTTGTAATCAAAGATTTGCAAAGTGGAAAACTTGATCATGTAGATGTTGAGGTCACAATGGTGGGGAGAAGGTTGTGATAGCTTTAAGGTACACGACAAGGTTGGCCTTACATCGATGACAATGCAGAGCACCACAACTAGATGAAATCTTTAGATCTAGTTCAAATCCTCATATCTTCCTCTCAGATCTCGCTCAAATCCCTTATTGTTTGGGGCACCGTTTGGTTCTACAGTGCAGTGAATCTTACAATGCACTCTGTCATCAGGGAGAGGTGTTAGGGGACAGAATCAATGACATTGATAATGAGGCTGAGGGAAAAGAGAAGAAGCAAGAAAAACAAGTGTCATCGCCACCGAAAACTTCTTCCATGATGGCACACGATAGAGATGGATTGTAGAGGATGATGTGGATGTGATCCAATGTGTAGGGTGTAGGATATTATTGTGAGCTTAAGATAGATCTAAGGGTTGTTAATAGTAGTCCACAATAGACCACTTACATAGATAGTCCATCATAGACACTGTCTAAAATAAGCCATGGACACTGAATTCTAAATTTCACATTCCCCAACATTTGCGCACCTATAATCCATTTTCGATGATTATCATATCTTTTTTCTTCTGCTACCAGCCATGTATTCATTCTTCTTCATTCCAATAACTTATTTTATATAATTATTTATATATGTTATCATTTTTTTCAAAACAAAATTAATGCATTATAAATAGCAACACAGATAATAGAAAACAATAGCTACACAAATTATCAAGGAATTAAGAATAAAGGAAAAAGAAGCACTCAAGTCAAAAGCACATACCAATAGGCTTTGTGTAAGTTATTATCTAGTATGTGCATCGCAGTGTTAATCGCAAATTGAAATCGAGTTGGTACTATCCAAGAAGAAATAAATTTTGGTTCAGTTAAATAGTTAGGATTCACTTAACTAAGGGGCCCTTTTCGTCTCTTATTCTTCTTTGATTTGAGGTGGAAAATTATTCTCATCGTCATAATCATACAAAATGGTAGAGGTTCTTTTGATATATTTATAAAAATTGAATGCTCAAATTGTTAGAATTTGGAATCAATAATAATTAAATTTGAGAATTTGAAAGAATTAAGATAATATTTATTTTAAAAATTACCAAGGGGAATAATTTTTTTAAGACCCTCTCCACTAAGGGCCTAGAGTGATTGCCCCTCTTTCCAACCTTAGAGTTGGGCCTAAGAACAACCTCTCACTGATAACAATAAACCTTACTAATTGTCTCCCTCTTGCTCAACGAAGGAAATTCCAACCTAAGTGAGAGAATATTTGTTAGCAAACCTAGAAACTCTTGACTCACACTTAGAGAGATGCAACAATGATCATCCAAACCTAGAAACATGAATTTTGCAAATTGCAAAGTCGTGGATATGCTAGATCTAGGACCATTCATGGCTCCCAAATACTCAAACACATCAATTAGTCAACAACAATCATTTTACTTTCCCAATTGAATAATGTACCCAATAAGCACATCATTGATGCAAAATCATTAAAAAAAAATAAGTACCCAAACCTAAGGTTGAAAGGGACAATAGGGGAGCAAGAAGGAAATCATGCAATCAGAGGAGTAAGGATGGATTAACCTTAAGAATTTTTTGAAGTTAAGCTTTGAAACACTAATAGGCATTTTGTCAAGCAATATATCTAGAAATAATAAAAATGAAAATAATGTAACATTACTTTTGTTTTTTTTTTTTTTAATGTTTAAAATCTTGCTTTGTAGTTTATACATCTACTTAAAATCTAAGTAACATTTTTATGTAATTAAATTTATTAAATATGATTTGACAAATGATTTAGTAAAATTCACGTCTCAATAGATTTAAATTATTATTTTAAATAATAAATTATATTATAAATTATCTTAATTTTTTTTATCATAAACTATCTTAAATTTAAGTACACATACTTTTACAAAATCATTTATAAAGATCTACCATAATACACCTTTTCATCCTTATAAATTATTTTAATTAATAAATTAGTTACTTTAAAATTTTTAGATTTAATTATAGATTATCTTAAATGTAATTACATATTTATAAAATCACTTATAAAAATTTACATAATATACATTTTAACCAATAATAAAAAATAATTTTTTCTAAAGTTTTTAGTCATTATTATTCATGAAATATATTATAAATTTTGTAGTGTTTAAAAAAATTAATTTTTAAATTAATAATTCTGGTATGTATGTTGTTTTACCTTTTTTCTATGTTAATGTATATCGTTAATATTAATTATTTGTAATTATAGTTATTATTCCAATTGATTAATGAGTGCATTTATTTGTAATTATGGAAATTTTTATTCTTGTGAAAGACGTTGGTGAATATATTTTGATTAAATATGTAACCTGAACGTTTGACTTTATATATTAAATTTAATAAAAAAAAACTATTGTTAGTTATAATTTTTTTTTATCAATGATTATTATTAAATTGGAATTTTAATACAAATATAGAAAAAAAAATAAAAACATATTTTTAAAGTATAAAATCAAATTCATTAAATCTGATTAGATAAATATATTATTGTTTCTTTCTTTTTAATATTCTAAAAGATGTTGGTGAATATATTTTGATTAATATAGTTTTAACTTTTAAATATACATTTTAAAATAAATATAAAATAGTTACTTTAAATAATATGTATTTTTAACTTTTTACTTTATAAATATATAGTTTTAAATTTGATCCAATAAATTTTATAAAAATGTATTTTTAAAGTAAAAAATCAAATTCATTAAATCTAAATAGATAAATATATTATTATTTTTTATATTTTATATAAATTTTTAAGTCTTTTTATATATTAAATTTAATATAAATTATTTATTTTATATATTAAATCCAATCAATGGGGCTATTGTTAATTATATTTTTTTTTTATAATGACTAATATTAGTTCAACTGTTAATTAAATTCAATCAATGGCTAATATTAAATTCATCTTTTAATTCAAAGGCTATAATAGATTAAAGTCTCATTCAAATCAACGGCTAATATTTAATTTGAATTTTAATCCAATAGTTCTAATAGTTTCAAGCTTCCTTTACTTATAGTAGATTAGTATTACTAGCGAAAACATAGGTGCTACCACACCTGTGTGTTTGCATTTTTTTTTTTCGTTGTGAGTGAATCCATCTTTTTGGATAATAGAATCAATATTAATTTTCTTGAAACTTTCTCATTTTTCATTCATGCTTTATTTTGTTTATTATATTTTTATTTTTTTTCAAATATCACATGTCAATTCAAATTCTTTATATAATAGAAGTAATATTTAAATGAGAAACCAATCATGAGTTTTGCATGAGTGAAATGATTGTAAAGGTGTGCTAGGAATAATGAGACTTTTGTTTAGACACTTTAGTACATCAATAAACTTGTATATATATTAGATATGCGCACTACAAATATATCCTCATTGTATCTACATATATGTATCGAAAATTATTGACATGAAAGTAAATTAGTATCCATTTATTCACTTTTTGGGTTATAATGACCATGTTATTATTTTTTTCCAATAGGTATTAAAGTATTCAAATTAAATGGGAGAAGAGAAAATAATGTATAACATGTCAACACCCTTTGTGCTTACCTAGAGAGCATGCACACTTCTTCATGATTAATGTCTCTAATAAAGGTGGCAAAATGGGTTGCGGCTCACGGGTCAACCCATTAACCCGCCAAAAAATGCTAGGGTGAGGGAGAATTCCCGACAACCCGCCTAACCCCCAAAATTTTTTTTTAGTATATACTAGAAGTTTAGTTTGCCAATACCTCAAGAGAAGGGCCAAGGGGAACCTAATAGAGTTGGAAACCTCGTGACTCCCTATCATGAACAGAGGCAATTGCATTTTATTAAAATAAAGGAAAAGAAAAACAAGATAAAAGTAGGGGGATTAGGCCAAAACCCACAGAAAGAAATGATTAACAACATGGGGAGATTAGGTCAAAACCTATGATTAAAACCAATGCTAATAAAGCGACATAGTGAGCCTAGGATTTAGTGTTGTCTCGGAAGTTGTAAGTCTTTTCCCGCACTTTCACTCCTTTTTTATTTTTATTTTTCTGTGGTATGGAGGGGTAGTCTTGGTCAGCTATATCATCCTCCTTGGAATGGAAGTGTGAGATAAACCTCATGTTCGCTTGCATTTGAGGGTGTAGCTCAGGGGATCTAGTCTCCTCTTCATATAGTTCTTCAGCCGAATTTCTCACATGTCTAATGCTAGAGTTGGGGTTTTGAGAGGCAGCAGTTGAAGTAGTATGAGGAACCTCTGAAGATACAACTTCAGCATTTGGAATCGGTGTCTTATTCTACATAGAATCATCCATTTCATGGACAACAGCCTCTTCTACCTAATTTCCTTGATCCTCATTCCCGCCCTCATTAGCTATGGTATCCTTGCCCTCATCCCTAGGGCTCTCATCTCCACAAAGGTTATATGGTATCTCTCACTCCGTGTTACTTGTTGTACCATGGTGCCTCTTGGAGTGATTTTTCTTTTTGGATTTGGAAACCACTAGCTGGAATGGTTCTTCTTTGTGTGGTGAATGTTGTTCAAAATCCTCAACCGTGTCTACCCATGCCTCATGGTATCGAATCTTGTAACTAAAAGTAAAGGAATCTGAATGCTCTACCTCTTCATTCAAAATAGGGGAGTTGGGGACAAATTCTTCTTCATCATCAGCATAGTCGTGCTTTGCATCACCATGGGCATGTTCCACTTCAACACAATTGTGCTCTGCTTCAACACGGTCGTGTTCTATTTTAGCAAGGTCGTGATGCCCTATTTTAGTGTGCTCTGTTACAACATGGTCGTGCTTTACTTCAGCATGGTCATAACTGCCTCAACATGGTCGTGTTCTGCTTCAACATGGTCATGGTGCACCTGAGGTTGTGTTGGTTTAAGAATCTACAGCCTAGGGAGACCAATTTCCAGTTGTCCAGTGTATGCCAAGCCTTGAGTAGTTTCTCCTTCAAATCATATTAATAATATTTATTGTACAAAGAAAAAGTAATTAATTAAAATGAAGCAAAAGTCAAAAAGTGATGGAGCGTGTCGAACACGCCGTCAAAATCAACTAAGTTCCCCAATAAATTTTATAATATAAGGCTAACACAAGTCATTTCCTCAAAGATACAATTCATCAAACACCTTGCATTCAATTCAAAATAGGGGGGATTTTGTGTGATTTTCAAAAATTAAAGCAACAGAACAACTTTCCAAACAATAAACGAAAATAGAATCAAATAGATAAAACTCAAGAATCTATGCTTTTGGAGAAATAATGGATAAGTCAAATTCATACTAACAATATGAAATTTAAGGCAATCACCTCACATTTATTCGGAAAAATTTGGATTACTATCGCATTCCTAAATTTCCCAAATTCAAGCACATATCGTATTAAATCACAATCAATCAATTGCCATTGACCCAAATTCAGATTTCAATCCCCTAATCTAATCATTATCATACATTAAACAAGGAAATCGAAAATTAGAAAAATGGGGAAAGGGTTTTCATGAGCAAAATTCGAAATTGAGAATAAAGGAACTCATATTTACCCACAAGCATATGATTCTTGGGTTGCAAAAGGGATTTAACCCTCCATGAAGATCTCCATGGGGGCTGCCATAGCTGCACAAAAATATGAGGGGGAAAGGGGGAAGAAGAGAAGAGAAAAGAGAGAAGAGAGAAGAGAAAAGAGAGCACTCTTGATTCCCAAAGGTGAGATTTTTATTCAATGAGGTAGTGTTATGTGTCTTCCAAAAGGGGAAAAGCTAAATATAAAAGACTAAAACCGTGGTCCCCCCCCCCCAAGAGGGTTGAAACCCACTCAATAAAAGGCTACCTTAACTAATTACTTACCAAATGGTCCCTAGTTACAAACTAAAACGCAAAATTATTACAAGAGTAGGACTGTAACATTGAATCCCAAATTTGACCCTTAAAACATCCGAATTAGTCAATCCTTGTGAGACACAAAATTGTAGATCTCCTCCTTATATTTCAAACAAGACAAAAATCATCAAAAGCAGAGATTTTTGTCAAAAGTTATGGGCTATACAAGTGACAATATCAAAAACATCAATAAAACGTGACAAATAGTAATTTTAAACACTTGGGCCCAAAATAACCCAATCTCACAAAACTCAACTAAAATGGTCAAAATGAGGTATAAAACATGTCTAGACTATGCTAAATGCAACTCTAGACTATCCTAAAATACACCTTATCAAATACCCCCCACATTTGAACAATTGCACTCCTGGGCAAAACTAAATTATTGAATCAAGACCAAAAGAGGAAAAAGATACTCAAGAACAAAAGAAAAACAAGATCACTTTCCAATGAACCCCAAATCTACACAAAAGTGAGATAGAAGACAAACACTCCTAGAATCAAGGGATCAAACAATTAATGAACACACTTCTAACACCCAAAGCAAATAAGAGACAAGGAAAAATAGAAAATGAATCAAAAGTGATAAAGTCCTCTCAAGATACATACTCACAAGATATGATGATATGAAATGAACTCTCATGTGTATGGGCTTGTGTCTACCCTCAATACATCATGCAAAAAGCACACCCAAATCTTGGCAAGTCCCAAATTTTCATACTTGAAACACATGTAATTAAAGATCAAAAGGACTTTATTAAGGGATGTAATGGGGCAAAGGTGAAGGGTGGATGAGAGAAGGCTAAAAACCAAAGAGAAAAGAGGAGCAATGGAGAATGAATCAATAAGCATAAGAAGAGTATCCCAAACCAAAGAATCAAAACCACTTTAATTTTCTCCTTTTCTCCATTTTTTTTTTATTTTTCTCTTTCTTTTCTTCTTCTTTTTTTTTTTTTTACTGCATATGTGTGAATGTATATGTATTTTTCTCACTTTCCAATATCAAAATTGTCAACCTAACCAACCACTTACTCAAAAATCAAAATTCATGGTTTAGAGCACAAAAACTTGAGACACCCTCCCACACTTATTATGAACCATTCCCAAAACAATTCCAAAGCTCCTCCAATCCTTAAGGAAAGGGGTGAAACATGGTTTTTCAAGCCAAGGCTTGTAATAGGCTACAAAAATAAACAAAGGTAAATGGCACAAAGGGGGAAACAAGTGGAAAGTAGGCAGGGTGGGTCTATTTAGCTAGTAGCTAAAAGAAAGAAGGCCTAAATCATCTCAATAATGCATGTGCAACAAGAAATATAAAAAATAGACAAGACAAAATCTAGAGTAACTATCAACATGAATGCAATCACACAAAGGTCAAACTCACAAAGGTAAGCAACCTATCACAAATGAGTTCATAGATAAAATTCCCAAGTCTACTCATAAAACTAAAGATACAAAAGTGTATCCAAATCAAGTCATGGAACCTCTCAACCAAGAATGATGCAACTTCTTACAATTAAGCAAATCAAGAATCTAATGGAAATCATGCAAACACGCCAACTAAACAACAAAAATTCCAAAATAGCAAAAACTAAAAAAAAAACTCAAACTCAAAACCCACACCCCCACACTTAAATTACACATTGTCCTCAATGAAAGTAAATCAATCAAGAGCAAAAGAACAAGTGTAAAATAAGGTAAGAGGGCACATCAAGGTGCAAAGACCTTCACTTTTGGAAAGGTGGGCTTGACCAAAGCAAGGTCCTCTGCACTCTCCTCCACTCTAGGATTCTCATGGAATTTCTTCACTTGGTGACCATTGACCTTTCAAATCTTGCTTGTAGCTTCATCTTTGATCTCAACAGTTCCATAGGAAAACACATTAGTAACAACATAAGGGTCATCCCATCTAGAACGAAGCTTGCTAGTTATGAGCTTCAAACAAGAGTTAAACAAAAGCACTTTCTGACCCACTTTGAACTCCTTCCTCAGAATCATGTTATCATGGAAGCGCTTCACCTTCTCCTTGTAGTTCTTGGAATTCTCATAGACCTCCAAGCGGAGCTCCTAAAGCTCTTGCAATTGAAACTTTCTCTCAAGTCCTACTTGGTCCAATGCTAGGTTGGTACTCTTCACAGCCCAATATGCACGATGCTCAATCTCCACAAGCAAATGAAAACCCTTACCAAAGACAGTCCGATAAGGAGACATTTCAATTGATGCTTGATAAGTTGTCCTATGACACCATAGAGCATCCTCAAGAACCTTGCTCCAATCCTTCCTATTGGGGTGCACCAGCTTCTACAAAATTTGCTTTATCTCTTTGGTGAAAACCTCAGCTTGCATAGGCCAAATGGCATTCTGGTGTAGGCATAAGTGCCAAATGGGCAAATAAATGTGGTCTTGTGTTGGTCTTCTGGGGCAATGTGAATCTGCATGTAGCCTGAAAATCCATCTAAGAAGCAATAGTGGGTCTTCCTTACTAGTCTCTACAAGACCTGATTAATGAATGGAAGAGGATAATGGTCTTTACAAGTGGTCAGGATGACTCTCCTATGGTTTATGAATAATCGCCAGCTGTTCTGCACTTTAGTTGGGACCAACTCATTGTCCTGGTTCTTCACAACAGTAATGCCAGACTTCTTAGGGACCACTTGTATAGGACTAACCCACTTGCTATCTGAGATGGGGTAAATGATCCCTGCTGCTAACAACTTCATGACCTCTTTCTTCACCACATCTTGGATGGTGAGATTGACACATCTCTGTGGTTGTCTTACTGGCTTGAATTCTTCCTCCAACAAAATTATGTGCATGTAGATGACTGGATTAATTCCAAGGAGGTCAGCTAGTGTCCACCCAATGGCTCTCCTATGATCTCTCAAGACTGTTATTAACTTCTTCTCTTGGTCAGGCTGGAGAGTGCTCGAAATGATCATAGGGAGCTGGGCATCTGCCTCTAAATAGGCATACTTCAAATGATCCAACAAGGGCTTCAGCTCCAATGTTGGTGGCTACACAATAAAGGGCAAAGGGGGCTTGCTTGCAGCCACCATGATATCAGCCGACACGGCATCTAGAATAACAATATCATCATCCACCACTGAGTCTACACTCGTAGCAATAGTAACTTCGATCTTTGCACAAATGGCACAAATAGACTCATCATTACAGCCATAATCAAAATTAGCAAATTTAGCTAGTTCCTCCAAATCAGAAGGCAAATCCATGTACTTATCAACCATATAATCAATCACATCTAAACAGAAAAGAGAATGGTTATTTGTTGGATGCTTCATGGCATCAAAAATGTTAAACTACACCACATCATCACCAAACTCCATAGAGAGCGTTCCTACATGCACGTCAATCTTCGTCCTAGCTGTCATCAGGAAGGGTCTACCCAGAATCAAAGTGAAGCCATGAATGGAAGACTCATCCTTCATATCCAAAATGTAGAAATTTGTAGGGAAAATCAACTTGTCGACCTAGACAAGCACATACTCCAAGACTCCAAGTGGTTGCGTAGTTCTTTGGTTTGCGAACTAAATGACCACATTGGTTGGCTTCAAATCCCCAAGCTTTAATGATCTGTACACAAATGAAGGCATGACGTTGATTGAAGCACCCAAATCTAGCATAGCATCTACAAATGTGCAATCGCCTATGGTGCATGGGACAGTGAAAGTGTCAGGACCCTTGCACTTCTAAGGCATGGGAGACCGTAGAATGGCAGAAACATTTGTGTTCTGAATGAGTGCAAATCCATTTCTTCCCATCTTCACTTTTTGGTCACTCCTCAAATTCCTCTTGTACATGCACAACTCCTTGAAAAACTTTGCATACTTCAAAATTTGCTTAATGACATCAAGGAAAGGAATATTGATCTCAACCTTTCTAAAGGTCTCCATCAACTCACTATCCAGCTCCACTCTCTTGGGTTGACCCACTCTGGATGGAAAGGGTAGAGGAGGAATCTTTGGTGGAATAGTTGCATGAAATACACAAGAACACACTAGAAGGAGGGGTTGAATAGTGGGTTAAAACTTTTTCATAAATACTATTAGTTCACAAGTTGCTTTCTTGGATATATGTTAGTTTAAATCAGCAAATATATCCTTGCAAGACAAAGCTTTGAAAGCCTTTCCAAAAGAGCACAATAAGCAAAATAAAATATATGTAATCACAAGACAACAAATGAGAGCTTGTTTTATACTAGTTCACTCAACCTGAGCTACGTCTAGTTCTCCTTTAACAACTATTAAAGGGTTCTACTATAATCAATTGATTACAAAACAAGTATTCTTCACTGCCACTTCTGGCTACAAGTATTCTTTATGCCACTACTAGCTACAAGTATTCTAAACCACTTCTGGTTACAAGTATGAATCTCCCCCCTAAGATTATACTTCCCAAGTATCCTTTTATCACTAAGCCACTCCTTGCTTTCTATACAAAATGTATAAGATTCAAATAACTCTCAAGGAGAGGATATGAACAAGTATTGAATCTAAATGAGCTTGTAGAGGATGGGTATTCTATTTTCTCTTAGCTCATGTTCTTGGCTTTTTCTCATAGTGCTTTGCTTGCTTTACAAATTGATTTTAATGAGTTCGTTATTGTTCATCATCTTTTCTCATTGCATGGAAGCTTCCTTATATAGTGAGCTTCATGGATTTGAATGTTGGAGAGGATTTGTTTCCATTGTCTCACAGAAGAGTGTTGAAGTAGCTTTAACTGTGCTTGATGTGACAAGAACATATTTTTGTCTCTCTCCTAGTTGGCTTTTAGCTTAAGGTATGCATCCCAATGCTGATTAGTCTTTTGGCTATACCTACACACTTCACATAATTCGAGACATACAAGCAATACAAGGAATAGAAGAAAGTAAAATCAAAGAGTATCTCCCTTTCTTTTTGTAACAGCAGTGCCTTTATTTGTGTAAAGAATTAATTATAAAGCACATATTCCTCAGCACATATGATAGACCATATTCTGTTCTTGCATAGACAACATCTGGCTTAACAAACATAGTTTGGTCTGACTGATCATGGTCTAGCCTAGCTTTAGACACTGTCTGACTTAGCTTCAGACATCGTCTGGCTTAACTATGCATTGTCTGACCTTGTTCCATACATGGTCTGGTCTAGTACATATGCATAGTCTGGTCCAAGACTCGTGTTGTTTGTCCCAAGACTTCACATAGTCTGTCTAAGACTGTTGTATGGTCTAGTCTTAGACTTTGCATGAGTCTTTCCAAGACTATACCATCTGATCTTATGAACTATGCATGGTCTATTCCAGGGCTTATTTTAGTCTGATTAGAAGCAATTATAGTGCTTGATTAATCATTACGAGTTATCAGACAATTAAGACGTAAGTGAGAGTTTGAATGATTTTACCATTGTCTGTTCTCACTTTGATTTCCTGAAACACTTAGTTTGAAATCATTAGTTGATCAAATATTATCACATTTGTTATCATCAAAATCTATCAAAGTATTAGGGGTCAAACATCATCAAATGTCTTGGTTCTAACATTGCACCCACATCACTTGGCTTTTGAGAGCTTGTTGCAGCAGCATCATCATCACTACTCTTCTGAGGTCTTGAATCCACTACATGAGAGTTCAACTCCTTGCCTCTCCCTCAAAGTCATGGCACTCACATTTCCCTTGGGAGGGGGAACTTCTTGGGAAGGAATATTGCTGGAGCCTTGTGATTGCAAGTGGTTCACAATGGTGGCCAATTGGCCAATCTAAGTTTGTAAATCTTGGATGCTTGCACTCATATTCTGTTGGAACTGAACATTGCATATAGCCATCTACTTCACCCAATCTTCTAATGAAGACCCTAGAGAAGGAGAAGACTATTGAATATAAGGTGCTTGTTGTTGTCTCAATGGAGGTGGCTAGTATCTACTATTTGAACTAGGTTATTGGTATCTTTATTGGGGCTGCCCTGCATATGGTGGTTTCTGCCGCACAAGACTAGGACCAAGACCATATTTCAAGTTAGGGTGGTCCTTCCATCCCTCATTGTATGTAGAGGAATAAGGATCATATTTTGTTTTTGAGGTAGTCTATACTATTGGCCAATGTTGATTCCAACAACATCTTTAGTCTCTTGAAGAGCAGGACATACACCTGTAGGATGTTCTGTTGAAGTGCTAATGCCACATCCATGATGATTGATTGCTTAGACTTGTTGTTGTTGGCTAATGGCTAGTTGTCTAACAAGGGAAGTAAGCTCTGATACCTTATTTTCTAACAATAGATAAGGCTCTAGGGGTAAACTGTTGAGAATTATCTGTCATGTTGGAGAACAACTGTCTAGCACAGCAGTTGGGGTCTTGTTTATCAAAGCCCCTCCACTAGTAGCATTAACCATGCCTCTCTCCATGGGAAGCAATCCTTCATAGAAATACTAGATGAGGAGTTGTTCACTAATGCAATGATTAGGACAGCTTGCACATAGCTTATTGAACCTCTCCTAATACTCATACAAAGTCTCCCTAGCTAGCTGTCTAATGCCACTGATGTCTTTCCTAGTTGTCCCAATTCTAGAGGCAGGGAAGAATTTCTCCAAGAATTGCCTCTTCAAATCATTCCAACTTCTAACAAGAACTGGGTTGAAGTACAACCAGTCCTTGGTAAAGTCCATCAAAGAGAAAGGAAAAGCCTTCAACTTAATGTAGTCTTCAAGCACACCATTTGGTTTCATAGTGGAATAGACCACATGAAACTCCTTCAGATGTCTATGAGGATCTTCACCTGCAAGACCATGAAACTTGGGCAATAAATGGATAATCCAGACTTGAGCTCATAGTCAACATCAATTTCAAGATATTTGATGCACAAAGGTTGGAAACCAATGTCAAGTGCAGCCAACTCCCTCAAAGTTCTTTCTTGATGTTGATGGTCATCCATGAAGTCAAAATAAGGATAATTAAAAACAATACCAAGTTCAGAATCAATAGAATCAGAAACAAAACTAACACTAATACTATCAACTTTTACACTACTTAAGTCAACTATCCTATGGTAATCAGCTACACTATTGCTACCACGTCTATTCAACCTATGAAATGTTCTATCTATTTCAGGATCAAATGCATAAAAACTACCAGAAGCAGACCTAGTCATGCATAATTGAAGAAACAACAAGTGAATAGTAAAAACAAGATGAATAGTAAAAATAGGATGAAATGAGCTAAATTGACCTAGAAATTGCAAAATCTATGAAAATGATTTTTAAAAAAATGACCAAAACATCACAAAGAAAGTCTAAAAATGATTTTATAGTTTATGTAATTTTTCAATGATTTTTAAAAATCGCAAATATCGAAAATAAATCTGGAAAATAAAAATAAAATTCAAAAACAAAACTTAGAGAAGGAATTTTGAAATTTTAACCAGCACTTAGTTTTGCACAGGAATTGCTCTTGCTCAAAATGGGGGATAAACCTTGGATACAAAAATTCAGCCCAATCCAAGTCAGTGAAAATTTTTGCCGAATCCTCAAGTATCTACAACAATGCAACAACAAGACTAACAAAGGAAACTAGAAACATAATTAGTGATATGAAAAAATTAACTACTAAAACAAAGCACTACTTTACAAAATCAAAATTGCATAAGTGAATGAAACTAAATTGTTCAAATTGAAACTAAATTGCACAATTGCACAAAATCAAAGCACACCAAATTGCACAAGGTTGAAACAAAAATGCAAAAACTAAAATAGAATAAAAAACTAAATCTGAAAACCAAAATAAAACTAATTACAAGAATTGAAATAAGGAACCGATAAATTGTATCCCCAACAACGATGCCAATTTTGACGGAGCGCGTGAACACACCATCAAAAGCAACTAAGTTCCCTAATAAATTTTGCAATATAAGGCCAACTCATGTCATTTTCTCAAAAATACAATTCATCAAACACCTTGCATTCAGTTTAAAATAGAGAGGATTTTGTGTGATTTTCAAAAATTAAAGCAACAGAACAATTTTCCAAACAATAAACATAAATAGAATCAAATAGATACAACTCAAGAACTTATGTTTATGGAGAAATAATCACAGTTCCAACAAGGATAAGTCAAATTCATACTCATGAAATTCCCAACAATACAAAATTTAAGGCAATCACCTCACATTTATTCAGAAAAATTCGGATTACTATCGCATTCCTAATTTTCCCAAATTCAAGCACGTATCGTATTAAATCACAATCAATTTATTGCAATTGACCCAAATTCATATTTCAATCCCCTCATCTAATCATTATCATACATTAAACAAGGAAATTGAAAATTAGAGAAATGGGGAAAGGGTTTTCATGCCAAAATTAAGATTAGAGGAACTCATATTTACCCACAAGCACATGATTCTTGGGTTGTAAAAGGGATTTAGCCCTCCATGAAAATCTCCATGGGGGCTACCATAGCTACACGGAAATATGAGGGGGAAAGGGGGAAGAAGAGAAGAGAGAAGAGAGCACTCTTGATTCCCAAAGGTGAGATTTTTATTCAATGAGGTAGTGTTGTGTGTCTTGCAAAAGGGGAAAAGCTAAATATAAAAGACCAAAACCATGGTCCCCCCCGCCAAGAGGGCTGAAACCCACTCAAGAAAAGGCTACCTTAACTAATTACAATTACCAATGGTCCTTAGTTACAAACTAAAACGCAGAATTATTACAAGAGTAGGACTGTAATATTGAATCCCAAATTTGACCCCTAAAACATCCGAATTAGCCAATCCTTGTTAGACACGAAATTGTAGATCTCCTCCTTATATTTCAAACAAGACAAAAATTATCAAAATTAGAGATTTTTGTCGAAAGTTATGGGCTTCACAAGTGACAGTGTCAAAAGCATCAATAAAACGTGACAAACAGCATTTTACACACTTGTGCCTAAAACTACCCAATCTCACAAAACTCAACTAAAATAGTCAATATGAGATACAAAAAATGTCTAGACTATGTTAAATACAACTCTAGACTATGGTAAAATACATTCTATCAAAAAGTGACATAATTATTTAACAAACAAATTACTTTATATTTACTAGTTAATCTCTCTTGTTGTTATAATAATTTGGAATTAAATAATTGAGAATAAATAATATGTAGATATAAGTTTTTTTTCTTTTACAAAAAATCAAATTTAAAAATAAATAAAAACTTGAAGTGGGCTAACCCACCAACCCGCTAGCTCGCTTGATGGCGGGGCGGGTTGGCCCTTCTAACCTGCGCCAACCATAGGCGAGTTGGCCCGCCCTGCCTCGCCCCGTTTTTGGCGGGTCCAACCCACCCCATCCCGTTTTAGGCAAGTTGGCCCGTTTTACCACCCTTAGCCTCTAATTGAAAAAAATTAAAAGACAATAATTATTAATTAAGAAATTTAGTATTAAGAAATGTTATGTATTTCATGAAAATAAAGGAAAAAATAGGAAGTGTGAAATTACTTCATTGCATCATGCTCATGTAACTATCATGCTAATAAGACATCACACGTGACTAAGCCATCGTGATTATAACCTTTAAATCTTGATAACCTGTGTATGAAAACTATTAGTAAACAAAAATTCTAAAAATAAAACGCGCACATGCTTCATCTTAGAAATCCATAAATTGGAAAGTAAAACCTGCAAAATCATAAATGATATAAGGCTAGTGGAGGCATAGTTCCATAAATTAATGGGAAAAAAAAAACCATTTACAAAACAAATAGTCGTTTTCCATTTCCCCTTTCTTCAATATGGCATGGTGCCTTCTACATTTCAATTTCAACCTGCAAAAATTATTTAATGAAATTATTATAAGAAGAAACTTGTATTTCTAGTAACTACTAAAAAAGGAAATAGTAGATGAATTTGTTAAGAGAAAAGGGATAAGTTGGCAACCGTCAGTATTATCATCATTGAAAAACTTGTTTGCTAGTTTATACTCTAGCTATGTGGAGGTAACCCTCCACGGCCAGCTTCTTAGAGGGACTATGGCCGCTTAGGCCACGGAAGTTTGAGGCAATAACAGGTCTGTGATGCCCTTAGATGTTCTGGGTCGCACGCGTGCTACACTGATGTATTCAACGAGTCTATAGCCTTGGCCGACAGGCCCGGGTAATCTTTGAAATTTCATCGTGATGGGGATAGATCATTGCAATTGTTGGTCTTTAACGAGGAATTCCTAGTAAGTGCGAGTCATCAACTCGCATTGACTACATCCCTGCCCTTTGTACACACCGCCCGTCGCTCCTACTGATTGAATGGTCCGGTGAAGTGTTCGGATTGCGGCAACAGAATGGAGGCAAAAGCAAATATAGAGACTTGAAAAGAAAAGGAAGAGAGAGAGGCGACTCTACAACTAACCTCCCCCTTTCAAGCATTCTTTTCTCCCTCGATACTCTCCTTTTCAGTGCAACAATACACCATTTTTTTAAAGCTTTATTATATAGATAACGAAAACTTAACCTTGAGAATTCACTAACCATTGTCGCCAATCTAGAATCGTACAAAGAAAAAGGAAGAGATATGATATGGATAAAAAAAATATGAAAATCAAAAACCAAGACAATTACTATACTTTTAATGAAACTGAGATTAATTGATACCTTTAATATTAGGAATCACATAATTGATGAAAGTGCATGAATTCTTCAACAAATTAAAAATTCCCTCGAGGTGTTGTGGATGTTGAGGAAAAAAAATATAACAATATAGTGAGAATATAGACATGAATGGTGCATTGTGGACGAAAATTAAAGACGATAATAAGTAAGAAAGAGAGAAACCAAGATGAATAGAAATTTGGTGATGAAGTCATTTGTGCGTTTAGTAAGGGGTCATGGGGAGGAGGTTGAAGGAAATCTGATCAGTTTTGTGGGTAGTTTAAAAAGGAATTGTGGGTGGTTATCTAGTTAAATAAAATATATTTTAAAAATAAATTATAATTGAAGAGATCAGATAGGAATTTACTCATTTGTACATGGTTATTATTATTTTTATTTTTAACATGCAAGACATTTGAGGGTAAAATCAACAAATAAAAGTGAAAATCAAAAATCGATTACCAAAAGTGGTATCACATTTATCTATTAACAATAGATAAATGTGATACCACTTTTGGTAGATAAATGTGATACCACTTTTGGTAATCGCTCTTTCATCTCCATTTTTAGGAGATGATTTTGCCCTTAGTAAATTAAAAAAGTTATACAAATTTTTATACTAATATTGTCCTTTTAATTGAAAAAAAAAATACTTGCACGAGAGTGTAACTGCCCACTCTCTTAGGGAGGTTTATTTGTTCACGTTTTACACTTAGTAGTTAATAATAACTGCAGTTGCACCTTCTAAGGAGTCATGCTCTACTAACTCTCCACTATTGATTCACTAACCACCCCATTAACTTCTCCACTCTTTCGACCTTTATAATACTTCATTTTTATTCTTCTATTCAATTCACTATTATTTGTCACGTAAACGTTGAGTATCATTCCTCGCATGGAATTGTGTGAGAACAGAACAAATAATTCCTTGATGTGAAACTCTTTTCCTTCTTCATTATATTTTGTTATAAGTTAGTCTCGCCCAAAGGTAAATACTATCATTTCCCATTTATGATTTGTTTTTTTTCTCTTCAATTGTGTAGAGGTTGTATTCAAAATTTCTCTAATTTGATTGTTGAGATCAATTTTTTTAAGGCAGTGGAGGCAGAGAAACTCGATACTTCTCACTTAGTTTTTTCACTTAAAATGCAATCATTTGTATGCATTTTTTAATACTCTTGATAATGTATTCACTATCTAATTTTAGTTTTTTGCATATCCAAAATAAGATGGAATTACACATCAAGAAAACCTCCCCTTGATTGGTAACATAAAATAGGTGAGCCCCATGGATTGGTGAACCTCCTTTTTTTTTTTTTTTTTGGTTATTTGCTTTTGAAAGCATTTTGTCTAATGTCATTATTTTAAAGCATTTTTATTTCATTTGCTTAGTTTTTTTTATGGTGGGATGGATTATGGATAGTAATTACTTCATCTCATTGTATGGTCTTTAATATGCTTTTCATGTCAATGTTATTCTTTCCCTCTTATTTTTTCATATGAATATTTATATTCTGATTTACCTTTTTTTCTTTTATTTGCAGAACCAGAGTTGACTACAAAGAAGAATCAACATTTTGTTTACTCATTCTCACTTTGTCTCATACTTTTCATAAAGTATTATATTTTCTTAACCCCTTTCACCATTTTAACATGTAAAATTTAACTTTTTTTTTTAAGGTTTTTTCTCCCACAATGTATTGAAGTAGTAAATATAATGGTCACAACAAGTTCTAAGGATTTGGTCTCTCTAAATTTCGAATTCATTTGTCTCTTTTTTTTTCTTAATTTATACCTTTTATCTCTCCAATTTTTGCTTAATTACTTTTCTTAATTTCATAGTTGAATTGAAGAATTAGAATTCAAATTGGTGAAGGACATCTTTGATTTCAAACTTTTTGTTTTATATTAATTTATAAACTTTTTGTATTATTTTTCTCCCATTCTTTGCTTAATTCTTTTTCTTATTTTAATATTCTAAATCTTAAATATTGTAGAACTTTAAATCAAAATAATTTTTAAAATTAAAAAAATAAGAAGAAGGAAACTTAGTTTAAAATTATTTTTCGTTTTATAAATTTAGAGATTTGTTTTAAAAATTATTTTGTTTTTATGTTCCAACTTTTCTATTGTTTATATTTGTTACTTTGTTTTTGCAAATTTATTATAATTATTTTTTCGCCCGATTCTTTTGTTTCTCACATTTAAGTGATTTTTTTTAATAAAACCAAATTAAGGATATATATATATATTATTTTAAAAATTAATAGGGTACTATGTTTGAAATTCTATTTGAGTATTCTAAAATACTTGATAATTTATTTTATTTGCTAATTAATTCTTATGGTTATTGACTTATTTTCTTATTATTTTTCTATCAACTTTATGATAAAGAAGATGAATAATATTACTTTTTGAATTTATTATTTCATATATATTTAATAAATATTCACAATTTTGAGTAAGTGGTAAAAACAGAATAAAAAAATGAGAATTTTGTTTGAGAATTAAATTTTCACACTAATAAGAAATATCCACAATTTTGTTCGAGTGCAATAGTAAAAAAATAAAAATAATTATAAGAAGTTGGAGACCAACATGATAAATATTTAAAATATGAAGTAGATTTTATAAATGTCATGTACAAAAATTAAAAAATCAATTATAAATTTGAAAACAAAAAATAACTTGTAAAAATTATAAAATATTTTAACTAGACAAATTATCAACCATTAAACTAACCATACACAACAATAAAAAAAAAATAGAACTAAAGTAATTGATAAATTTAATTTATATGTTAATATATAATAAAATGAATAAAATATCACAAAATATATGTTAATTTTAACATATAAAAATATAACAATGGTCTCTCTATATTTTAATTATAAATAATTAATAAGAGTAGTAGGTAGTTATAAAGTTATTAAAAAAAATTAAAATATATATTATTGTTGTAATTAAAACTGATAAGATAATAATATATAATTAAAGGGTAAAAATGGAAGTAGAAATGTGGAGTCCAAAATCGGTTGTCCAAATGTTCACCTTATAAACATAAATGGAGTGATATGAGAACAAAGTCTATTGCGATGCCCTTAATGTTAGATGATAAATTATGTGGACTATAGTTATTATTATTTCTAGTGTGGAGAGAGAGTCGAGTCCATTCGTGCCTCTCTGTATTTTTTAAATTTTAAATATATATATATATATATATATATATTTAATAAGAGAAGTAAGTAGTTATATAGTTATTAAAATATATATTATTGTTGTAATTAAATCTGATAAGATAATTAAAGGACAAAAGTGAAAGCGGAATGTGAAGTCCGAAGTTATCAAAAGTGATTTTTTTTTTATCTATTGTATATTGTATAGACTAGTGTGGAGAGAGAAGCACAAGTGCCTTTAATTAAAAAAAAACATTTATAACAATAGATAGAGACAATACCAATTTTGGTAACCGCTCTTTCATTTTCATTTTTAGGAGACAATTTTGTCCTTATTAAATTATAAAAGTTATACAAATTTTTATACTAATATTGTCATTTTGATTAAAAAATAAAATTTTAAATAAAAAAATTAAAAGTACGTGCTTCAGTGGAACTACACACTCTCTTAGAGAGGTTTGTTTTAGTAGTTACAAAGTAACTCCTCCACTACCTCTACACATCAACTTTCAATAACTATTCACTCAACTCAATTGCTCTAAATTATGAAGACCCTATAAAATACCATTCCCTGCATAGAATTGTGAAAAATCAGAACAAACAATTCCTTTATATCAAAACTTTCTTCTTTCTTCTTTTATGTGTTACATTCAAGATTTCTCTAATTTGGTTGTTGAGATCAAATTTCTTTTAAGGCAAAGAATCCAAGTACTTTTCACTTAATTTTTTCAATGTTGTATGTATTTTTTTAATACTCTTAATAATGTATTCATCATTTAATTTTAGTTTCTTGTCTATAAAAAAAAAATGATGATGAATTTCTAAGATGAAATTGTGCATAAAAAAAACCTTCCCCATGGATTGGTGAACCTCTTTTATTTTTTTTATTTTTTTTTCTTTTAGTTTTTTCTTCCACATTCATGATTCATGTTATGTACGTATTTGTTTTATAACAAAACTTTTTTTATATTCTATTCCTTATAATTTACTCCTCTAAACAAGATCATTATACGGTTTGTTTTTAATTTCAATTTTAAATTAACTTAAATATTGAAAAATTTTAAATCATCAATTTTAAATTTTAGTTTAACTACTTTTTCTCTTAAAAATATATTTCATTTATCCAAAATGGTTGATTACTCAATTTTTATATTCTATTCCTTATAATTTACTCCTCTAAACAAGATCATTATAAGGTTTGTTTTTAATTTCAATTTTAAATTAACTTAAATATTGAAAAATTTTAAATCATCAATTTTAAATTTTAGTTTAACTACTTTTTCTCTTAAAAATATATTTCATTTATCCAAAATGGTTGATTACTCAATTTTAGAGTTTTGTTTTAATTTTGTTTATGTTGTTACTTTTCTATTGTTCATATTTCTTACTCTATTTTTGCAAATTTCTTATAATTATTTTTAATTATTTTCACACAATTCTTTTGTTTGCAACATTTAAGTGTTTTATTTAATAAAATTAAATTAAGAATATATATTTTTGTTTATTTTAAAAATTTGTGGGTTATTTGTTTATTTGCTTATTAATTCTTATGGTTATTGATTTATTGTAATATATGGATGTAGGTTCCAATCAAGATAGAGATTACCAACAAATTAACAACAAGTGACATTGTTTTCAATGTGATTATTGTAACATCCAACTTTCTATTAATTTTATAGGATATTTATTAACTATCATTTATGATTATTATTTGTACTAAGTTTTGTTAGTAAAACCTGAATTTCAATGGTTATAGTAACTTTTTTTTTTATTTTTCAATCAACTTTATGATAAAGAATATGAATAATATTAATTTTTAATTTATTATTTTGTATATATTTAATAAATATTCACAATTTTGAGTGAGTGGTAAACATAGTAAAAAAATGATAATTTTGTTTGAGTAATAGATTTTCATATATGCCTACAATATTTGTAACTATACACTAATAAAAAAAAATTCCACAATTTTGTTAAAAATAAAAAAATGATTATAAGAAGTTATATACCAATATGATAAATATTTAAAATATGAAATAGATTTTATAAATTTCATGTACAAAAATTAAAAACATCAATTATAAATTAATAAACCAAAAAACCAACTATATTAATAAAATAAAAAATAGCCTGTAAAAATTATAAAATACTTTAATTAGACAAATAATCAACCAATAAACCAACTATACGTAACAATTAAAAAAATAGAACCAAAGAAATTAATAAAATTAATTTATATGTTAATATATATAATAAAATATTATAAAATATATATTAATTTTAATATATAAAAATATAACAGCATAAAATATTTATGAAAATGGAAATAGTACACTTCTAAAATTAATATAATAAAAAAAAGAATTTGAATGTTTTTTTTTTTACATTCAAATTCAATCAAATTATTCTGCTTAGCAAGCTAATTTTATTCAATGTGCACATTATAAATCACAATATTATTTCACATTTAAATTAGGTATATAAATACGTAAATTTATTATTCATTTGAATCAATTTAAATCAATGAGTTAAAATTTAATATTATAATTTTACAAGACCTCTCTCTCTCACACCAATCCTCTTCAAATTATAATTGTTGATATATTGTTTATATCATGTAATCTTAAAATGGTTAACATAAAATTACATTCAACATGTTTGTGCCACTTTTAAAGACTCTCATTTAAATTAGTAAATTGTGTACAATTTTTTTTATCAAAAGATTTTGTCATACTACTCATTTCATTTCATAAATATCTAGCCATTTAGTTATTGTTTGCTTCAATTTATCTTTAATAAAATATTTAATGAGTTTAATTTCTAAGAAATCATGGTAAGTATGACTTTTGAAAAATTATGTTACCAGTTACCATTTAGCATTTTTTTAATAAATATATATAAAAGTTTCATTTATTTTTTAATAATATAATAATATATATGTTATAGATTAGAATACTCCTATACATGTTTTAATTTTAACATTTGTATCTTTAATGTGTGTATTATGATCATGAAACAATATGACAATTAACAAGAATATAGAACATATAATTAAAAAAAAAGGAGTATACTAATATATTGACGTTAATGAAAAATTAATAAATTTTATAATCATATATTTATACTAATAAAAAAAATGTGATAATGAAATATTATTGCAGAAACACATGCGCAATATTATCATAATTTAACAAAATAAAAAGTATAAATATATTTTTTTTTATCAAATTACTATAATAAAATACAATAGCGGCATAAAAAATGCGGACACACAAGCGCGATAGCGCCTATGTTTCCGCTAGTAATTGATAAGAGTAGTAGGTAGTTATATAATTATTAAAAAATATATTAAAATATACATTATTGTTGTAATTGAAATTGATAAGAGATAACAATATATAATTGAGGGACAAATACATACACAGAAATGTAGAGACCAAAGGCGGTTATCAGAAGTGATATCCCATTTATCAATTATATAGATTATCATGGTATTTTTCATTTTGAAATTGTGAGAAATCTATGTGTTCTATTTTATTGGTCATTATTTTGAGTGATTTCACTTAGTAATCGATTTGAGTTAAGAAGTCATTAAAAAGTTTGAAATCTTCCACAATTTCTACTTCCATATTGATTATACTTTACAATTTTTTTTTTTTGAAATTTTATTAATTAAATCACTTTGGGACTTAATAAAATGAATATTAATCGAGTAATTAGGAGATTAAAATTTAGGGTGTTACAATTGTGATTTTAATTTTGACAAGTTTTGACTATTTTTGTTTCTTAAAAAAGAGAGTTGCGAGTTTTATTCTCATGTATTTAACAAATACATATATATCCTTGAATATAGACAAATGCTTATTTTCTTCTTTAAAGGAATAATTAACAAAGTGAAAAGCAATGAATTAATTGGATATCATGTAAAAGTCTCCAAAACTGTTAAGATATAGAAGGACGAATGTATGATCACCAAGTGGATGTACTCCCAAGACAAAGGCGGGTAGAAGGCTGAAGAAAAATGAATGTCTTTGAAAGTGAACTTGTGAGAAGAGAAATTGCTCAAACCCAATGATATTTAAGGTGTGTTTGGAAGAGAAGGATGAAAAGTAATGAAAGTGAAAAGAGATGAAAGTGTAGTTGTTTGGTATAGATGAAAGATAAATGAAAAGATATTAAAATGTTTAAATAAAAGTAAAATTATATAAGTATGAATTTTCATTTTTGTTCCTAATGCTATGAAAAATTAATTCTAAAGTGGTTAGTTTTCTAAATTGAATTTCCACATTAATATACTCAATATGAAATGAAAATATTGCTTCCAATAATTCTTTTATTTTGAAAATAAATTTAAGTTTTAGAATATAGTTTCAAAAAAAAAAATCACATGTGAGGAGGTTATTGAAGGGATAATATGGTAAAAGAGAATGATACTTCCACTCTGCATTTCATATTCTTCTTATATTTGAGGTGAAAGTTGAAATGGTAGGGACCACACAAAAAAGCAACTTTCATCTTTCTTTAATATAGTTAAAAAAATGAAATTAATATCAAATATTTCATTTAAATATAAATTGATATTTATTTAAATTTAAATCTATTTAAATTTGTTACATTTAATTTTTAAATTTATTATATTTATGAGATAATTATAATATTAACTTGAAAGAGTCATAAATTAATAACAATGGGATAAATTTGAAAACCATTTTTTAATTAAATTAGATGATAATGTTTATTAAAAATAATATAAAATAAAAATTATAACCTAAATGAAATCAAACTAAAAAAAAAAACAAATATTATAATCTTAAAATAATTACAATAATCTAAAATAATAACAAACATTATAATTTTAAAATAATTACATTCGTAAACATTATAACCCTAAACGAGATCAAACTAACAAAAGATTTCTTAGTATTTCAATTGTTGATGGAGTAATAGTTGATAACTCGTAACATGAAATTCGTAAATAATAATCATTGGTAAGTCTTGTCATTGTTGTTGCGTAGGATATATACATTATTAGACTTTGAGAGCTTGGAATTCCCTGTAAGCATTTGTTATTTAGATTTTTCTTCCAAGTACATATAAAAAAAATACATTAAATGCAAAAGTTATAATATGTAATTGTTAAAACAAAAAGAAAAAGAATGCAAAATGTGAATTAGAAAAAAAAATATAGGAGAATAAAAGAAGAAAAAAAAATAAGACAATAAAAAAAAAAAAACATTGGTCCAATTGGTGATAGGCTGGTAGTCATAGAGGAAAAAAAAATGAATATATAAGCAACCTGAAAAATAAAAAAAAATGAAATAATTAAATGATAAATAAAAGAATGATCATAGAAAAAACCTATTGCATCAAGTAGGCAAAATGAATATATAGGCAACCTGAAAAATAAAAAAAAATGAAGTAATTAAATGATAAATAAAAAAATAATAATAGAAAAAAAAAACCTATAGCAGCAAGGTAGAAAAAACAAATATATATGCGCAATTGAGGAGTAAAAGAAATAAAAGAACGTAGAAGAAACACGAAAAGAAAAAGTTAGAAGAAAAAAAAAAGAAAAATAGAAAAGAATGCAAAAAAAAAAAAGAGGAGAATAAAAGAAGAAAAAAAAATAGATGGGAGGGAAGGAAAAAATATGAATACATAGACAATAAAAAAATGATGATATTTGAATTTATAATTAATTATGTTAATAAATATATATATATATATATAAATAATTTTAATAATAATATTAAAATTATTTTAAAAATTGAATAGATTAATTTATTAAAAATATTTTTTTATTTAACATAGTTAAATATAAAATTAATATGGGACTATCACGTAACATTACGACAAAACCTTTTTTTATGATAGTTAATAGAATAGATAAATAATAAATTAATATTGATATTGATAATAAATTTAAAATATAGTAATTTAAATATAAACAGATAAATTAAAAATCTTACAAATTTAGAAATTTAAAAAAGAATTTCTTTTACAAAAATCTGACTCAAACAGAAACTTAGTAACATGATTTTAAAAATATTAAAAAAATTATAATTTTTATACTTTCTCAATTCTCAAAATTTAAAAATATTCTAAAACAATATTCAAAAAATTACATATTAATAAAAATTATATTTACTTCCTAAATATTTAATTTTAATATTATGTATCATTAAAAATAATAATCAATATTAAATAGTTTCATGCAAAAGAAGTATACTGCTTTGTAAAAAAAAAAGAAAAAAAGAAGAAGAAGAAGTATACGGCCCATTAATTCATTTAAAAAAAAATTGAAACCTTTACTTAGTTTTGCAATTAATAAAGTTTGAGAGGAACAATAGAAAACGCCTCTGCTATTTTGCAATTGCAACCATGTTCTTCGTTTCTTCTTCTTCTTCTTAATGTGTCCAAATTCTTTGACCTTCTCTTTTTTATCCTATTTCATTTCATTCCCCGAAAGAGAGGAGGGAGAGCGTGGTGGAGTGGAGGGAGCGTGGCGGAGTAGGCGGAGGACGTGCGTGAGCAGGCAGAGCGGCGGAGGACGTGCGTGCAAGCAGGAACAGCAGAACGGAAGGCGTGTTGTGAGTGACCGTCATGGCGAGCATCGCGGCGGGCGGTTGGTGGCGAGCACGAGGAAGACATGGATCTAGGTCTCAGAGAAGGGATCGGACCGGATCACTGGGTTAACAGTCTAACCGTAAAACCGGCCGAGTCACACCGATCCAAACCAGTCCAATTACACAGATGATCCAACATCGGAATCGAACCGGACCAACCACCGGTTTCTGGTCCAACCGGCCGGTTTGGTCCGGTTTCTTAAACCTGGCCTAGGAGAGCTCTTGTCGCGGTTCAACTTTCAAGCCTCCCTTTCTCTTGTTCCCGCTCTGCTCTCAATCTTTCACCCTCTGCCTCTCAATCTCGCGCCCTCAACCTCGAAGTTGGAAGCTTCGCCGTGGTTCTTCCTTCTTCCTGTCTCTCAATCTCTTGCCTTCATCTCGGAGTTGAGTCGGACCACTGAATCTCGTTTGAGTTGGAAGCTTTGCCGCGGTTCTTCCTTCTTCTCGGCACTGTGCCACCACTGACCACTGAGGCACCGACGGACTTGAGGCCTCCTCAACTAGGGAGTATGATACAAACACTCTCTAACTTGCTTTGTTTTCGTTTCCCTCGAAGAATTAATTTTCAAGATAGTTAGTTAAGGAAAGCTATATTATATAATTTACCCAGTTTCCATGCCTAAAATATGCCTTAGATGATTATATCATTATCATATTGTATTTGTGTATGTATTGGCAAATGTAGAAAAGATAGAATATTAGTATAGTTTAAACCTTGCTGCTTTTCAATTTTAAATTACTGATATAGGATCTATATTGCACTACTATTTTGGCTTTGAATCTTATTGATATAGATATAGAGTGCTATTTTGCTGCTGTCTCATGTCCTAATTTTACCATTAAAAATGTTATTTTGCTGTTGTTTGATGTCCTAATTCTACTGCTGTTTCAGTTTTAATTTACTGATATAACATATACATTCTATTGTTGTTTTCAATTTTCATTTAACTAATATAAAATCTAAATTCCTCTGCTGTTGCATTACTAATTTTTTGATATGCAATCAAATTCCTTTGCTAGCCAGGGCTATTATTTTCTTCTCATGTGAAATTCAATTTCCACTACTGTTTAGAATTATCATTTTTTTGTTGTGAAATTCAACTTCATTGTTGGTTTAGTACTCAATTTACTTATATGGATGCTAATCCTTGTTGCTGTTCAGTTTTTAAATTTACTGACATGGCTAGTGTAAAAGTATTTGTTATGTTGTTATGTGTGACATTTGGTGGAGTTTGGAATTTTTTGTGTGATTTTATGTTTTAAGTTAAGACATTGAGTTAATTTTATATGTTTTTGAGATTTATGTGGACATATTTAAATTGTGATAGCAACTCTAAGTTTGAAGATCCTTAATTTTATGTTTTAAGACTGAGTTTGTATTTTTTTTTTTTTTAAGTTTACAAAAATCACAAAAACTGAACCGAACCAAACCGCAAAAGTTTGGTTTGGATTTTTTATAAGTAGAAAATTGAACTGCATATATTTTTTGTGTTTGGTTTGGATGACTTTTTGCCTAAAAATCGAAAACCGCACCGCAAATCCCGTGAGCACTGAACGGTTTTTTTCAGTATGATTTTCAATTTATGATTTTGAAATAAAATTTTCAAACAAAACGTGTTGGAAAGAAAATGAAGTTGAATTGGTTTTCTATTAAATTTCAAAATAATTTTTTATTATTTTATTAACTTAAATATAAAAACAAAATTTTATAACCAAAATTCCGAAAATAAAATTATTTTGTCCGGTGTATATATATCACAAGATGAAAACCTAATCTTTCATATAGGAGAAAAAAAGGGTATAACCGCATTGTGAACGGTTGCAGAAGAGTGTTGAAGCAAGCTAGCTAACTTATACTCTGTTTAACTAATTTGTGCAGAATAAAATGGAAGACTTTTTTGAATATCTACCAGGTCTGAGGAAGAGTAACTGTTCTTCTTCATCTGTGCCCCAGCTGTCCTGGCCGCCCAAATCGAGGCAAATACTCAGAAAATTCAAAAATGGGAAATTCCAGACGCCCAAACAGTTGGTTGTTGCCATATCCCACCTCAAACACACTCTTTACTGTCCCAATGAGCCTTTATCAAAAAATGCTAGGCGTGGATTTCTCCGCTTTTTCGATGAGGTAATTAATTAATTCATGCATGCATGCCTTCTGTTTTGCTGAAAAATAATCAATCAAACACATCGTTGTTGTTGTCGTTGTTTCAGGTTATGCTTAGATGGGAATTCAATGAGGTGGTTCTGGCATTGAGAAAACTGCTCTTGAAACTGCCCTCTTTGCTGAATGCACATTATCGAAATGCTAAGATGGATATCAGTGGAGACGGAGTCATGGTCACAACTGTTCTACACATGTTGAATCCACATCAACCAGGGATAGTCTGCCTTAGCCAGGTTACTTTCTTTCTTGGCTAAATACACATTTTAGTGCCCAAGTTATAATTAATTGTTACTTTCCTTGTAATACAACAGTTGGATATGTAATAAACTATGTTGGGACTATATACTTAAATTAAACTTAAAAGTCACACATAAAAAAGGAATGGAGAGAGTACACTCTATGCTTAACCAAGTTCCAATGATTCTTATTTGTGACTTACACGCTTGCATGCTGAACAATCTCAATATTTTTACCTTTTCAGGAGTTGATTGCTGCTCTTCTTGCATGCTCATTATTTTGTTTATTCCCAGACAGCCACAGAAGACTTTATGATCTTCCATTGGTCAACTTTGATCGATTGTTTGTGTAAGGCTATATATATATTATTATTAATTTTTTTTATTTATTTCTCCTAGTTGTGTCAACATGCTGCAGCATATTTAATATATCTTAGACGTGTGACTAAATGGGAGTCAGAGAGGGATACAATTGATACTAGGCTACTCAATATTGAACACTTTCTGCTGTATTTCATGTCATTTTATTCCTTCTTGAAATCCAAGATTTCTCTTCATTTTCCGGGGTCTTTATGAACACCACACTATAGTGGACGAAAATAAGATTTGGTGCATCCTTCACTATTTTGAATGGATAAGTTCTGATATGCCAAGGGCATTGCCTCATTTGAGTGAAGAGCTTACACAACTGATGCTAACTCTTGGAGCAATTCTTCTACATCTTTATGCAAATTTGAGGTACTAGTTGAAGGAATTTTATTTTTTAATTGTCAGCTAGCAAAACAATTTCCTTTTGGTTTTTTTTTTTTTCATTTGGTTTGTAATAATTGATACTTTGGCATTTTAATTTTACAGGTTCACAGTTCAGGGCTCATAGAAGATCTATCAAGTAGAGCTGTTGAAGTATGTTTTGCAGATAAATTCTTTGGGGGATATGTTCTTGTCAATAAGCCGACTCTAGAGGTATATGTATTTATGAATTTTGTAAGTTTTAATATTAATTTTGTCACTTGAGCATTTTTGTTTTAGCCTATTGATTCAATAAATTGTCACTTGAGCTATATATAGGAAGTAAGACGTTTCATGTTCAGTCCAGAATTGATTGCTGGCATGCTTTTTTTGCCAACCATGAAAGATAATGAGGTTATAGAAATTGTTAGTGCAGAAAGGTTCTCGACTTATACAGGGTTAGTGTTAGTTGTCGATGGAAATTTTGTTGATGCCTACTACGTTCTTTATTAATTTACTTAAAAAAATGTGATGGTAGATAGTTTTTTCATATCTATATGAAGGAAGAAAAACACATGTTATGCTTAGCATTGTGAAAATTTTCTTGTCTGTACACGTTGACCACTTGACCAGTAATTTTCTGTAGCTTGAACCATTTAAGTCCTGTCTCTATTTTACGTACTTTTTGTTTGCATGCATGGTTATGACTATTTTTTAATACTAAAGTTTATGCCCTCCTAAGTAGTATAAAGATTGAACATTATACTGTTATTCGTGCTGATAATGGTGATATATACTGTTTGCATATGTTAGGGTGAAACTAAATTGAAAAATACTTACTATGATGTGATGTCACTTTATGTTTTTCAGCTTCAATAATGCAATAATTGATCCTGATTTCTTTAATTAGGTTCAAATCATCGTTTCGATTTTCTGATGTATTTGTTGATAAAAGGGAGGTAGACTCTCTTGGAAGACGGAAAACGAAGATTGTTGCAGCTGATAGATTAGATATCCCAGAGAGGAGAGATTACACTCAGGAAATTTTCCTATGGTATTTTAATCTTGGTGGCTAATTCTTTTTAGAAATCAGAGTAGGAGAATACAAAAAAGGATAAATTTTATAATTTAAAATTTACATGCATAGATTCCCTGCAAGGTCTGGAAACTCGTTCTAGAGTTGCCTTTTGTTTCTTATTCTCAGTCTATCATTGGAGGAATGTGTGTTTAATTTACTGCACATGCAGAGCAATAACTATAATAGTGGCAATGCATTTTTTTTCTTCTTTCATAAAAAAAAAGATTGTTTATGTTTAAAAATTATTAACTTAGCTTGTTCACTTGTGCAGGGAGATCAATAAGGCATTCTATGGTTTCCTGTATCATGGGATGGACCAGCTGGTAAATAATAATATCGGGGTTGCAACTGGAGACTATTTTGCAGAAAATGATCGTGAGACAAAGACCATTATTACATGGCTTGCAGCTTCTCAGGTTATTTTATAATAACTATCAATGCTTGAGTATATATGTGGCAGTTATCATCATTGTGAAGTTATCTGAATAAATTAGAAAAACCAACTTATTTCCTTTCATATTTTCAGCCTTTTCAATTTTTAAAACCAATTAAGAATCAGGTTTTGGTATGCTATGCAAAGGAAATTTGTTTTTTTTTTTCAACTTGTGAGTACTAGATTCTGTACTGCTTATACCTTTGACTTATCATGCCATACAGGCTCAAAGATCTTTCATGGCATATTGCACATATGGCAATGAGGAATTACAGAACCTTGGCAAGGTAATTTGATCTTTCCTTCTTAGTTGTAATGCTGTCAGTGAAACAAGTATCTTGATCATTTTACATGATTATTCCCACTCAACTTGGATTCTTATCTTTCTCTAAAGATTTCTTACTATGGACTTTGTGTGATGTTGTGGCAGGTTTCTCATTGGATTTCGTCAGAGATGGACAGTTGGGGACCTATGGAACAAACTAATTGACTACTCAACAAATAGTTCAAAAAGGAAAAGCTTTTTTCTAATGGCTCTGGCTTTTGCATTTTTATGCCTGCATGCAAGTAAATAGTTTCTTATAAAATGTCTATGTTCCTTGGGGAGAGAGGGTTATATTCACTGTTAATACTTTATTGCTGTTGAAACTGTCTTGGTGTTATTCATCTCCTAATATTATTGGTTGACTCTGGTAATAAAGTGTTTTTATTAGTTCATGCTTGTCAAATATTAGAAAACATAGTAATGGAGTTTGATTTGTCAATGGCATGTTACATGAAGAAGAAAATAATTATTATAAACTGAGAATCTACTATCATGACCAATGTATCTATTGTTACTATTTTTATTCATGCTACTCTTCATAACTTGTGAAATACTTTAATGTGCAAGTGTTTACATTGTGCTTCATTTATGGAAATAACCATTTGAAAGTTTTTAGCATGATAATTGTTTGTGAATCTGGAGTGTCTATATGAAAATTCAGATTTAGTAACTTACAATACCATAAACAGCTTTGGATAGTTACATATAATGTGAAATTATTGTTTTTTTTTTCTATAACAGATTCTTTGAAATGGCTCGCGAGAGAAGGCGAGGTGGACTTGGAGAAATATTAAAGCTTCTCCTAGAGGGTCAATTTCTAAGTTCGCACGAGAACTGAAAAAATTTAGAAGGGTCAATTCCAACCTTCACATGGATAACTACTCTCTTTACCGATGGGATAGGAGAGAATCAAGTGATATATTCAAAAAATGGTGGTGGGTTCATGTCAAAGAAGACATGCAAAAATATCCCAAATTATTACAATCTCTATGATTATATTCAACAGGGGCCAATTTTAGATGACAATTGTGGTTTTTATGGATTTATATCCACCACAAGAAACCCTAGATACGGGCCTATGTCATCCAGAAACATGTAGCGTTTCAAAATTTGGGCTCCGGGTGGCATATGTATCCAAAATATCTTCTCAAAATCAAATGACCTAACAAGTTAGGTTATCTGATTTTTGGAAGACGTTTTTGATACATATACCATCTGGTGTCCAAATTTTGTAACGGTACATGTTTCTGGGTGACATAGGCATGTATCTAGGGTTTCTTGTAGTGGATATAAATCCATAAAAATTACAATTGTCATCTAAAATTGGTCCGCTATTGAATACAATCATAGAGATTGTAATGATTTGAGATATTTTTGAATGTCTTCTTTGGCATGAACCTATTACCATTTTTTGAATATAGCACTTGGTTCTCTCTTATCCCATCAGTAAAGAGAGTAGTTATCAGTCCTATACTTAGTGTAAAGGTTGGGGTTGACCCTTCTAACTTTTTTCAGTTCTCACGCGAACTTGGAAATAGACCCTCTAGGAAAAGCCTTCGCTATTTCTCCAAGTCCACCTCGCTTTCTCTTGCAAGCCATTTCAAAGAATCTGTTACAGAAAAAAATAATTTCATATTATATGTAATTATCCGAAATTAGCTTTATTGTAAGTTACTAAATCTGAATTTTCATAGAGACACTCCCAGATTCACAAACAATTATCATGCTAAAAATTTTCAAATGGTTATTTTCATAAATGAAGTACAATGTAAACACTTGCACATTATATTTCATAAGTTATGAAGAGTAGCATAAATAAAAATAGTAACAGATACATTGGTCATGATAGTAGATTCTTAGTTTATAATAATTATTTTCTTCTTCGTGTAACATGCCATTGACAAATCAAACTTCATTACTCTGTTTTCTAATATTTGACAAGTACGAAATAGAATAAATGATCAGACTCTAAACATAATTCACACATAAGAACTTAGTGGTGTCAAAAGAGAACTTACATTTATAATATCTAAGTGAAGAGTAAAGAATAACATACTAATAAAAACACTGTATTACCATAGTTTAACCGATAATATTAGGATATACTAAAAATCACATAATAACACCAAGACAATTTTAATGGCAATAAAGTATTACCAGTGAATATAACCCACTCCCCTTTAGCTACACAAAAAGTATATAGGTAAAAGTTTTACCTACATTAAATCATGTCCGTAAGTAAAAGTGTCTGTAGAGACATGTCATTTTTCTTGTAGTGAATTAGTTTTTATATAAGATTTGAATTAAATATCTAATTAATTAAAAAATGTGTAGTGACTCATAATGACGTTTTTTAAAATTATTTTATTCAAATTTGAAAATTATATCTTTTATATAGGATATATATAGAATTTTTTTTAATTTGAATTTGCGACAGATTAGCGGTTAAAAGTTGTGAGGGAATAACAAGAGTAAGGTGAGGGAAACTTGAATTTAATAGCAATGGATTTGTTACAAAATTTTTGGGAGAAAATTGTGAGGACACATTTGTGATCGACTTGCGATCAATCAACTAAACATATTGTCTCATAAATTAGTGACGGAATAATTTATTTAGGGTAATCATTTTTGCGATGGATTTTGTCAAAGGAATAATGAGAGTTGATAAATTATTAACATGGAAATAGCAAAGGAATAATTCTGTCATGAATTAGTTGAATATAGCGACAAATATATTCCTCGCTAAGTCAAAAAATCCATCACAAATACTCTTTAGCAAGGCACAAAATTCTTGTAGTGTTTCTAGTGGTTTAAAATTGTTAAAAAAATTTGTCAAACAATTTATGACGAGTTTGAATCATCAGAAAATGAACTCCACTAAATGTAATAAAATAATACTAAAATTATTGGCACAAGATAGTCTTCTAATGATTGATGATTTGCGTTGAGAGAACACAGAGTCTTCTTCTAAGCTTTTTTAAATCTACTTTGATCTTTTGCTAACAAAAACAAGAATAAAAGCTTAAGTTACAAGCAACAATCAAATCAATAATCTTTATTATACAACACAGATTACAATCCTACAATCCTAGCACACTAATGTAGGCAATAAACCAAACACCACATAAGCATAGACTATACCCGCCCCCCAATTAATAACAAAAACAAACTAACCAAATCAGGAATATCACACATAACAATGAAACATTTTATTCAGCTATGACCAAAACACATCTTGTCAAACATCAAACCATAAGAAAAATACTCATTTCCCCCTTAAATCAACACATTTACTAAGTAATCCCCACAACTACTTTTGGCCCTTAATCAATCTACAACAACCATATTAGAACCTCAAAACAAAAGGACTACTTTGAAGTTAATAATTACAATAGGCAAGTGCATTAAGCAAAAGTGTTACACTACTAGGAACTCTACAGCTAGAGAATCATATGATGAAGAGGGTGAACAAATAGACTTTCAGTTTGTTTAGACACATTACTCTAGAATGACTTTTAGTAAAAGAAAATAATGAAATTAACTTCATGTTTTAGAATAAGGTATGAAAGAACTTCTACTATTGACTACTGTAGAAGAAAATTTTATTTTTACTTCATATTTTTTCTCCTAAAATTCATTTTGGAGTAGTGTGTCAAACAAACCCTAAGTGAAAAATAGAAGCATCATCGTTAGGTCAGAAAAGTTGTTTCACAAGGAGTGAACTTAATAAAGGTTCAAAGGAATTGCTTCAGGCCAAAAAAAATTGTGAATCAAGATTGGGGTTTACTTCATGGGATGCTAGAAATTGGTTTTACAAGATGGGGGATAGTGACCAACAATCTTGAAAGGAACTGAGAAAGCACCACGAGAAGGAGAGTTACGTTTTTTAAGCCAAGGGCATTGATTGTCAATTTTTAATTTTATTAAGGATAATTTTGTTCAAATATTTCATTAAACTCATTTCCGTGTTTTCAGAAGTTCCTTCCGCATTTGTTTATTTGAGAACCAGCTCCAAGTAGCTTATCAAATAAGCAATTTTTTCTTATTTTATGCTTCTACTTATTTTTTTAAGTTTACCCAAGCATAAAAAAAATATAATTAGTGCTTATTTAGTTAAAGTAATTGCTTTTTTGCGAAGAAAAGAAAAATTTTACACAAACGCATTCTAAATCCTTACAACAAAACCTCAAACTCCTAAAACCTGATTGCACTCCACTCATTTGAAACATACTTGTATTGTTAGACAAAATTTAATAAAATACTCAAATTATAAATGTTATTTATAAATTAATGAAATTGATTTATTATTTAATCATTTTTTTAATTTCCAAGAGCTTCAATTTTTTGTTTTTTCTTAAATAAAAACACTGGTAAATATATTTTTAAAAGGTTTTAGTGCTCTTTTTTATTAGGTTTTAAAAAAAAACAAAGAAAATTGTATTTCCAATTATCTTTAAAAAAATGTGTTGCTTTTGAAAAAAAGAAAAGTTAGATGTGAATAAGCCTTCCTGAATGGTTCTATAGAAGAAGAAGTATATGGAAGCCAACCACCTAGATTTGAAGTGAACGGTCAAGAGGACAAGGTGTATGAGCTAAGGAAAGCTCTCTATGGTTTGAATTAGGCACCTCAAGCTTGGAACAAGAGGGTAGATGATTTTCTCATGCAACAAAAAATTGTCAACTGTATCACTAAACATGGTGTCTATGTCAGAAACTCAACAACAGCTACTTCCAGTGTTGGTCTAATCGACAGATTCATGGAGGAACCAATGGTGCCATCTCATCTCTTGGTTGCCAAAAGAATTTTGAGATATGTCAAAGGCAGGGACGGATTTACGGGACAAGGAGGGGCTTTACTCCCCTCCCTCCAAATTACTTCAATACATAACATATAAAAAAATTAACAATATATATATATATATATATAAGGAAATTAATAATATATATACTAATTCCAGTACAATAAATGAATAAAATAATATTATATACTATTTTTTTTAATAATAATATATTAAATAGTTAAAAAAAAAATTAAGCTCCTCTAAATTAGTTGGCAGACCTATATACTTAATGAGGGTTGACATGAATTGCTTACAAGATATATCAATCATATCATGAAACATAAGAGGAACGGTTGACCGTTGTACGAAACAGCACATCAAACATATGATTAAAACCCATAACCCTTCCTTTTTCTTCATCTACGAAACTCATGTTCAGTTCCATAAAGTTGAAAATTTTTAGAAGTCATTGGGGTATGAGAAGGTATTTATTCAGGAGGCTAGAGGACATGTAGGAGGTATTTGGGTTTTGTCAAAAAAGTTGGATGTCAACTTTACTCTTCTACACTCCATGAATCAATGTATTACCTTCAGGCTAGAGAAGGCGAATAGTAGGTGGAACTGCTCTGCTGCTGTATGCCTCCCCCATTCTTACGGTGAGGCTGTTCTTTGGGATCACTTGATCGAGATTGGCAATGACATGAAAGGACCGTGGCTAGTCATTGGCGATTGTAATGAGATTACTCAACCATTGGAGGTCACAGGGGGGAGCCTTCCACCAAACCAGGGCCAATGCTCTTTACGATGTTCTCACCCAATGTGGCCTTATTGATATGGAAACCACAGGGAGCTTCTTCATGTGACACATGAATATTCAAGTAAAGGGGTTCATACAAAAAAACTCGATAGGTGCGTGGCTAACGCTGACTGGTGTCTTGCCTACCTTAATGCGTTGTTGGAAACTCTTCTCCCTCACAACTCGGACCACAATCCTCTCCTTCTTTCTTGCTAAAAAGCTGACTCCCGCATAAATCCTTCTTTCATTTTCAAGCAGCTTGGCTTTCTCACCCAGAGTATGCAAATATTGTGACACAAGCATGGGTCAAACTATCGGAGACACTTTCCATAAACTTAATAAGGTTCGTGACAACTCTATCATCTTTAACAAAGAGGTCTTTGGGAATATTTTTCAGGACAAAAAGAAGTTGGAATTTCATATCAAAGGAGTCCACAGAGAACTAGAGATTCAAGCTACTTCCGACTTTTGCAGGACCAATACAACCAGATCCTTTTACGCGAAGAAATGTTATGGTTCCAAAAGTCCCGTGAGAATTGGGTGAGGTTTGGCAACAAGAATACCAAATTCTTTCATACTCAAACGGTTATTAGAAGACGCAAGAATAACATTTCTGACCTATTTATCGATAATATTTGGTGCACTGATGCATCCCTTATTTAGAAGGAAGCTCAATCGTTCTACCAAGATCTCTTCCAATCTACTGCTAGATGTCTTCCCAATTGCTTACAGCTAGTGTATGTTCCTCAATTAGAGGATCATGTCTCCCTCAGCCTAGCCACTACCATCACGTTACGGGAAGTGAAGGATGCCCTCTTTAGCATGAACCCTTACAAAGCTCCTGGGCCAGATGAATTTCAACCTATATTTTTCAAAACCTTCTGGTCATATATCAAGGATGATATTACGCGCATGGTAGTTGAGATTTTTGCCACAACTGTTGTCCCATCCTAAATTACTAAAACTTTGATAGTTCCCATTCCTAAGTCGGAAAATCCCACGTCCATCAGGGACTTCAGACCGATCAGTGTTTGTAATGTTCTATTCAAATTGGTCTCCAAGGTCTTAATGAATCACCTTTGGCCACACCTAGATTCTATCATTGGTCCCCTTTAAAGTAGCTTCATCCTCAAGAGGGAAACTTGTGATAATGCCATCATTGCCCAAGAGATTGTTCATAGTATGCATAAGAAGACTGGATATGTTATGTTTAAGATCAATTTTGAAAAAGCCTATGATAGAATTGATTGGAGCTTCTTGAGATTGACTCTGAAGGAATTTGGGTTTCCAGACAGCACAATAGACTTGGTTATAAACTGCACTACTACTACGTCCTTGTCCTTAAAATGGAACAACGAGAGATTGCCCTCTTTCTCGCCGAGATGTGGTCTTCGTCAGGGAGACCCAATATCACCTTATCTCTTTCTTCTATGCATGGAGAAACTAGCGCTTCTCATTTAGGAGAAAGTGAGTAGTGGGGATTGGCAACTAGTTACGGTCTCCAGAGGTGGCCCTAAGATATCACATTTATTCTTTGTCGATGATTGTCTGTTGTTCACTAAGGCGTTGGCAAATCAAGTGCAGTTGGTCTAGGATGTTATTCGGCTATTTTGTCTTGCTTCTTGGCTTGAAAGTCAACAATCAAAAATCTAAATTCTTCGTCTCTAAAAATGTTCTGCGTAGCAAAATCCAGCAATTTGCCACTATATTAGAGTTCCAACATACTCATAATCCAGGCAGATACTTGGGGTTCCCTCTCTTGGTAGGTAGGACCGCTAAGGCAGATTTTGCCTCCCTCACAGACTGTGTCAATAGCCGCATTGCAGGTTGGAAGGACCAACTCCTTAGCCGTGCTGGAAGAGTAACTTTGGCTCTGTCAGTTATATCTGCTATCCCCTCCTACTCTATGCAAAACCTATTGATCTCGAAGGGAATTTGCAATAAAATTGATTCTAGGTTAAGGTGCTTCATCTAGGGAGGGAATCACAATCATTGGGTAGATTGATCTACGATCTCTAAAACTTGTGCCAAAGGAGGTTTGGGCATTCGTTGATGCCGCCAAGCTAACATTTCCCTACTTGGCAAGCATGTGTGGGATCTTTTGCACGACAAGGACAAGTTATGGGTTCGCTTGCTATATGCGAAATATATTGGCCAAAAGAATATTTTTCACCTTAAGAATTCCACAAGCAACTCGTATGTTTAATCCTCTATCATGAAAGCCTTATCTCATCTCAAGCAAGGTTTCACGTTTAGGATTGGGGACAGGGATTGCTCCTTTTGGTTTGATCCTTGGTTAGAAGAGGGACCTATGTATGGCATGGTGGATGAGGTTTATGAGAGGGACATGCAATTACATGTTAAGGATGTCTATTTTGATAGCTATTGGCACTTTGACATCTTTACTACAACCTTGCCCTAAGACATTTAGAACACCCTTCCGTACTTGTTTCTTAATCCTTTTATATTGGATACTATTAGGTGGAGTGCATCTAGCTCAGGAAGGTATGATACCAAGTCTGCTTATGCGTGGTTGAGCCGAGAGCCTACTTTTTATCTTACCTATGCTGAGTTCTGGTCGTGGGTGTGAAAGTCCAAGGTACCTGAGAATGTTAAACACTTTATTTGACTCACCTATAGAGGGAGTCTTCCTACTAACTCTTTCTATTTCATGCGGCATATTACTACTGATTCTTCTTGTTGTAGGTGTGGAGATGCTAATGAAACATGAATTCATATCTTTCGCGATTGTCCCTATGCATGTAAGGTGTGACAATACATCCAGTTGCAGTATAGTCTTGATTTCTTCGTTGATGATATTGCATATTGGCTTAGAAGTAACATTCAAGGAAATTTTCAGCTCTTATTCAGCACTACTTGCTGGATGATCTGGCGCGCGAGGAATGAGGTGGTTTTTAACGATATAGTTTAGTCAAATTGGTATATGCATAACCAGATAAGTTCTCTTCTACATCTAGCCAAAGGGACAAATTCGACCAACTCGATCAGCTCATCCCCAACAGATAGGATACTAGTTAACTTGGAACCTCCTCTATAAAACTACATCAAGATCAATACGGACGATAGTTCCTTTGGTAATCTTAGCTTGTCAGGTTTTGGTGGCATTTTACGAGATTTTGCAAGCAATTGAATCACGAGTTATATGGACAGTTGTGGTTTTACTTCAAACACCACCGTTGAGCTGTGTGCCATTTTCCATGATATTAAACTTGCCCACACAAAAGGTTTCTCTAATGTTATTTGTGAGACGGATTCCACCACTTTTCTGAAATTCATCATTAAGGGCCTCAACGTTGTTCATCCTCATGCAAGTGTGGTTTCGGCTATTCGTGGTTACGTACAACTACCTTAAAATATTAGCTTCAAGCATACGCTTAAGCAAGGAAATGTTGTGGCAGACATTCTTGTTAAGTCAAGAGCCAAATCCTCCTCCCCGTTTATTTTATTAAATTTTTATCCAGTTTTAACTTCGAATTACTTAGTTGCTGATACCTCAAACACTCTTTTCTGTAGGCCTTAGTGCCATTTAATTTCTTTATTCATAAAAAAAAAATATGGTTGACAAGTGCACCTTTCAAATTTTAAAATTCATTAGTAAAAAAAAATTTGATAAAAAAATTACAAATAAAATCTAATAATTTTGTATTTATATTTTTTAATTTTATATATTTAGACTCACAAAATTCAAATTTTAAAATTTACACACACTGAACTCGGGGTCCTAAGTGTGCCGTAGAAGTGTGTGGATACACAAATTCTGATTGGTGTGGTGATAAAATGATACAAAAAGTACAACAGGGTATGCCTTTATGTTAGGCAAGGCACCAATCTCTTGGTGTTCAAAGAAGCAAAGTGTAGTAGCTCAGTTATCGTGTGAGGCAGAATACATAGTTGCATCTGTTAGATTGTTGTCTCAGTTCCAAAGTCCCACATCGCTTGGTTTGTAAAAACTTATGTCTCATTAGTGTTATATAGAGAGATACCTTGTAAGCTTTAAGATGCACGAAATAAAAAGTCTTTCTTAGTGTAGCCGTGGACGTAGGTACATACATTGTGTGCCGAACCACGTAAATACTTTGTGTCTTCTCTCTCCTCTCCTTATTCCTTTTTCTTGTTATTGCTCTATACCAACAACTGGTATCAGAGCTTTTGGTTACTCCACGAGATTTCCTCGGTTTTAGAGGAATTAGTGGGAGTCTTCTCGGCTTAGAGGAGGCAGTGGGAGCAATGGCATTGGAAGAGGGGAAGGTGAAGATCGAGAAGTTTGATGGCGAGATTTCAGCTTTTGGAAGATGCGAGATAGAGGATTATCTATATCGGAAGAAGTTGTATCAACCCTTATCGGGGATAAGCCAGACGACATGAAGCAAGAAGAATGGAACTTGCTAGACCGGCAGGCTCTTGGCGTGATCAGATTGACATTAGCCAAGAATGTCGCGTTCAACATCGTAAACGAGAAGACTACTGTAGGCCTGATGAAGGCGTTATCAGATATGTACGAGAAGCCGTCTGCAGCCAACAAAGTATACTTGATGTGTCGCTTGTTCAACCTCAAAATGGGAGAAGGTATCTCTCAGAATCGATCATATTAATGAATTTAATACTATTCTTGCCCGGTTGGAGTCGGTCAGATTAAATTTGAGGATGAGGTGAAGGCATTGATTCTATTGTCATCACTACTGGGATAGTCAACTGCAATCATATCTGCGGTTAGTAGTTACGCAAGGGAGAACACATTAAAGCTTAGTGACATCCGTGACTTGATCTTAAGCGAAGATATTCGCAAGAGAGATTCAGGAGAATCTTCTAGCCATGTTCCCAATTCAGCATTGAATACCGAAGGCGGAGGGAAGGACTACCCGGAAGGGTCGAAATGGTCGAGGCGGATCAAAGTCAAGAGGAAGAGGTCGGACAAAATTTCAAGTGATATTATCTCGTTGGAATTGTGACAAGAGAGGTCACTTTACCAATCAAGTGCAAGGCACCAAAGAAGAACAAGACTCACAAAAATAAGAAGCACGATGATGATGAATCCGCAAATGCAACAACTAATGAACTTGATGATGCATTAATTTGTAGCTTGACAATCCTGTTGATTCATGGGTTATGGACTCAAAGTGCGTCGTTTCACACTACTCCCTCTAAAGATTTATTGTCTAACTATATTTCCGGAAGGTTTGGGAAAGTTTACCTTGCAGATGGAAAATCTCTTGACATTGTCGGAAGAGGTGATATTGACATCAAAACCTCCAGTGGAACCCTATGGACATTGCACAATGTCGGACATATTCCCGCCTTTAAAGAGAAATTTAATATCTATAGGGCAGTTGGATGATGAAGGGCATTACACCACTTTTGGAGATGGAGCTTGGAAGGTAACAAAAGGCAATCTCGTTGTGGCTCGTGGAAAGAAGCGAGGATCTCTTTACATGATTGTAGATGAGGATATGGTAGCAGTTACTGAGGCTGTTAATAATTCAACCCTATGGCATCAAAGACTTGGACACATGAGTGGAAAAGGAATGAAGCTTATGGCGGCAAAAGGTAAGCTATCAAGCCTTAAGCATGTTGATGTTGGTGTTTGTGAACATTGTATCTTTGGAAAGTAGAAAAAGGTTAGCTTCTCAAGGGTAGGGAAGACTCCTAAAGTTGAAAAGCTAGAATTGGTGCATACAGATGTTTGGGGGCCAGCCCCAATGAAATCTGTTGGAAACTCACGCTATTATGTCACCTTTATCGACGACTCCACCAGAAAGGTATGGGTTTATTTTCTTAAAAATAAATCTGATGTGTTCTCTGTGTTTAAAAGGTGGAAAACAGAAGTTGAAAATCAGACAGGTCTAAAGGTTAAAAGTCTGAAATCTGACAATGGTGGGGAGTATGATAGTTAGGAGTTTATGGACTTCTGTTCAGAACATGGGATTAAAATGATTAAGATAATATCAGGAACACCTGAGCAAAACGGTGTTGCAAAAAGGATGAATAGAACCTTGAACGAGAGAGCGAGGTGTATGCGGATCCAATCTGGCTTGCCTAAAGTATTCTGGGTAGAAGCAATAAGCACAGCGAACCGCAGCATATCTCATCAATAGAGGACCATCAGTTCCTTTGAATTATCAGCTGCCCGAAGAAGTATGGTCTGGAAAGGAGGTAAAACTCTCACATTTGAGAAGTTTTGGTTGTGTTTCATATATACTGATAGACTCTAATAGTAGAGATAAATTGGATCCGAAGGCGAGGAAGTGTTATTTTATTGGTTATGGATCCGACATGTGTATGGCTACTAGGTTTTGGGATGACCAAAACAAGAAAGTTATCGAAGCGAGAACGTCACTTTTAATGAGAAATTATTTTATAAGGACAAATTTTCTGCAGAATCTACATGTGCGGAGTAAACTGTCGAAATTCTCGATAAAGCAACACTTGAAGAAATTTCGAAAGTGATGTAGCCAATAGAAACCGAGTACAGGCGTAGAGGTTGAGTCAAGCACTGTAACCATCAACTCCTCCAAGAAGATCTAACGAATTTCAATACCACCAGATAGGTATTCCCCTTCATTGCATTATTTATTGTTAACTGATGCGGGTGAGCCAGAATGTTTCAGTGAGGCTACGCAGGGGAATGACTCTATTGAGTGGGAGCTAGCAATGAAAGATGAGATGGCATCCCTTTAGAAGAATAAGACGTGGTCTTTAATTAAATTGCCAGAAGGAAAGAAAGCTCTACAGAATAAGTGGGTCTATAGGCTAAAGGAAGAATCTGACGGTAGAAGAAGATACAAGGCGAGACTTGTGGTGAAAGGGTTTCAAAGCAAAAACAAGGAATTGATTTCACAGAGATTTTCTCTCCAGTTGTAAAGATGACTACCATTAGGGTTATTCTGAGTATTGTAGCTGCAGAGAATCTTCACTTGGAGCAGTTAGATGTTAAAACTGCATTCTTGCATGGGGATCTAGAGGAAGACATTTATATGACCCAACCAGAAGGTTTTGAAGTGCCAGGCAAGGAGAATCTTGTGTGCAAACTTCATAAAAGTTTATATGGTTTGAAACAAGCACCGAGGCAAAGTGGTACAAGAAGTTTAATGAGTTTATGAGCAACTCGGGATTCAAAGCAGATGTAACATGGACCATTGTTGCTATGTTAAGAAATATACTAATAGCTATGTTATCCTTGCTTTGTGTATGTTGATGACATGTTGATTGCGGGGTCTAGTATGACAGAAATTAACAAAGTTGAAGCAAAGAATTGGCGTAAAGCTTTGAAATGAAAGACCTTGGTCCAAATTAAACAAATCCTTGGTATGAGAATTCTTAGAAACAGATCGGAAGGAATTTTGAAGTCTGTCTCGGAGAAATACATACACAAGTTGCTTGACAGGTTTTTACCTTGAAGATGCTAAAACCAGAAATACTCCTCCTGGATCTCATTTGAAGTTTTCAAAGGAGCAATCTTTGCAGACAGATGAAGAAAAATGTTACATGTCAAGAGTACCATATGCATCAACGATCGGGAGTTTGATGTATGCTATGGTGTGTACCAGACTGACATAGCACATGCAATGGGAGTTGTCGGTAGGTTCCTATCAAATCCAAAGAAAGGAGCATTGGGAAGGCGTAAAGTGGATACTCGGATATCCGAAGGGTACTTCGAGGATGTGTTTGTGCTTTAGAAAAAGCGATCTCACTTTACAGGGGATTCTCGAGATGCGGAGACTTGGGAGGAGATTTTGATACCAAGAAAAGCACCACGAAGGTTACATTTTTACTTTGGGAGGTACTGCTTGTGAGTTGGAAGTCCAAACTTCAACATAGAGTTGCTCTCTCAACCACCGAAGCCGAGTACACAGGCTATCTCGAAGCGACTAAGGAGATGATTTGGCTAAAGAATTTTCTCAATGAATTAGGGAAAGAACAAGATAATGCTTCAATGTTCAAAGGATACAAAGTGTTATAAGTCTTACTAAGAATCCAGTCTTCCATTCTAGATGCAAGCATATTCAATTAAGATACCATTTTATCGGGGAGTTGATAAATGATGGAGACTTATCTTTGTTTGAAGATCTTAGGATCGAGAGAATCCAGTAGATATGTTGACTAAAGTCACATAAACCGACAAGCCGAGGCTTTGCATTGCCTCGCTTGGCCTTCGAGGATAATTGAAGATGAAAGCGCTACACTAGGTGAAGAGTTGATGAACTCATTGCTTACAAGGAGTCACTTGATTTGGAACTTAGACCCCAAGTGGAAGAATTGTTAGATTGTTGTCTCAGTTCCAAAGTCCCACATCGCTTGGTTTGTAAAAACTTATGTCTCATTAGTGTTATATATAGAGATACCTTGTAAGCTTTAAGATGCACGAAATAAAAAGTCTTTCTTAGTGTAGCCGTGGACGTAGGTACATACATTGTGTACCGAACCACGTAAATACTTTGTGTCTTCTCTCTCCTCTCCTTATTCCTTTTTCTTGTTATTGCTCTATACCAACAGCATCTACGGCAACTTGTCAAGCTCTGTGGTTGGAACTTGGAAGCATTGTTAAATAGAAGAGTTAAATCTGAGAGTGTCCAAACCAATGAAACTATTGCTTGACAACAAGTCAACAATTGATTTGGCTAAGCATCATGTTGCACGTGGAAGGAGCAAGCATATTGAGACAAAAATTCATTTTTTGCGTGATCAAGTGAACAAGAACTCAAGGGGAGAAGCTGGAAATGGAGTATTGCTAGTCCAAAAAGCAAGTTGCTGATATTTTAACCAAGCCTATGACGTTGGTTAAGTTTCAAGAATTAAGAGAGAAGCTAGGAATGTTAGCATTAACTAATATGAATTTATTTACTCTTTCTATCATTTACCTTCTCTGAGAGTGTGTTTTTCCTGTGTGTGTGTGTGTGAAACTGTGTGAGTGCAAAGAGTGTTCTAATAGAATTCACTAGACAAGCATAGATAAATTAGAAGCGAAGGTATATGAGTTGGATATGTATTGGCTGGTTGGCTTAAAGACTCCTACAATAGAGAAATATGGAAGTTTTCTTGACCAATGAAATGTCCTCGGATACCCTTAACCTTAGTTACTCTTTATTTTATTGATAGTAGATTTTTTTGACCAATGAAATGTCCTCAGTTACCCTTAACCTTACTCTTTATTTGATTGACAGTAGAAGTACCTTTGATTTAAGGGTAAAGCAACTAAAAATCTCACTTTAGGCCCCAACAAAAATATATTTGTTATTAGTTTTTCTAAAATAAAACACCTTATATTAGAAAAAAAAAATCTATGTAAGTTGACAAAAAGGCCTATTATATAATTATCCCTTTTAAAGTGAATTAATTTTTAAGAAAATTTATTTTAGGTCTCGCCCTCAACGTTGGCCGATCCTACTAGAAGTATAACCCTATTTCTCACATTGGAATCAATTTAGAATTGGATCTTTTTATTTGCTATATACTCTACTTTAAGTATAGATGCTAAAAGCAATGCCACGTGAAAGATTGAAACCTATATGACCAACTTTTGTAAACCTGTGCCACCAAACACAATTGCCTACCCGTTTAAGTTGCTGGACAAAATTGTTGAAATAAAAAAATGAATTGGTAATCCTAAATGAACGAAAACAGATCTCTCAAAAACAAACTCGAAAATGTGAAAACCTTGAAAATGAACTCCAAAATAATGAAGATATTTAAAGTAAAAATGTTAAAAACGTCAAATTTTTATTTCAAGCCGAGCTAAGTGGGGCATTAAGCTGAACAATAATACACTGAAAAAGAAAAACTGTAATACACAAGCCTGATCCTCCCGCTCCCGCTTGTTTTCACTGGAAGCCCACGAATGTGAACCATAAAACCTTTTATTTATATTTATTTATTTATTTTCCTCATCCTAAATATCTCACAAGTTCACCATCCCTTTCCTTCCTTTGGGATTTTTATCGTGACACTCTCACACTCACAGCACAACCAAAGCATATTTATCCATCTTCCATGTCCAAGCACTGAAAAATGGCGTCGATCTCTACGTGCATCACTGTGGCCCCCACTTGCGGGCTCCCGCGGCTACATTCCTTCACTCCGAAGCAGGCAGTAGCATTCCCTTGCGTGCAGCGAAACCCGCCGGCGATCGGGGGAGTCCCGAGAAGGGTGTGGGATTCTAGGGTTTTGGTGGCGGCGAGGCCGGGGGCGACGGTGGAAAGCGAGAAGTTGCCGTCGGATGTGAGAAAGCGGGCGATGGACGCGGTGGACGGGTGTGGAGGGAGAGTCACCATTGGGGATGTGGCTAGCAGGGCTGGCCTCAACTTGAATCAGGCTCAGAAGGCTCTCCAAGCTCTTGCATCTGATACAGATGGCTTCTTAGAGGTACTTGTTTCGTTACTTATTTTATATTCCAACCTCGAGTCCGCAGAGTACGCAATGTAATCTGCGGACTCGAGGTTGGAACATTGACACGACCTTAGAAGTAGGGCCTAGGCTATTCTTTTCCGTTAGCCTCGATTGACCGGGAGGCTCGAGGCTTGTTCCAGTGGCCAGAAAATCTCACATCGCTTATGTGTCGGGTGAAGACGGTCTCTTGTTTTATTACCGAGGTGCTTTTTTACAAGTACAAAACCGTCCGTGAACGTGCATTGAGCACCTCAGATAAGAGCTTAAGAGCATCTACAATGGTACAATGGGTTACTTTACAAGAAATCTGCTTAACAATGAGAGTTACTTGTTTTAGTGTGCTTAACAATGAACATTAAATATAGGAGTGAAAAATGAAATATTTATAACTTAAGCATTTTGTTAATAAAAAAAAACTCTCCCATTTGAGAGAAAATGCGAAAATTAATTGAGTTGCTTAAGATTGAATAGCAAAAAATTAAGTTGCTTAAAAATATACCATTAGAGATGCTCTAATCGGACAATACCTTGGATGGTTCATCCTAACTATGCCTGCAGGCAGACTTGAGGTTGGAATGTTATGTTACCCTTTGTTCGGTCATGGGCTGCTGTAAATTGTGCTACTGTGGTCTCTGCAGGTTTCTGAGGAAGGCGACGTTCTGTATGTATTTCCAAAAGACTATCGATCAAGGCTTGTTGCCAAGTCATTTAGGATTAAAGCTGAACCTTTTTTTGAAAAGGCTAAGGTATGGAGATTGTTTGTTGTCTTCTATGCTAAAGCTTGTTGATGATGTTTTGTCACATGACTGTGGTTGTTGTATGGCTTTGACTTTGACTTTGACAGGCCGCAGGAGAATACTTAATAAGGGTTTCTTTCGGGACAGCACTTATTGCATCCATTGTTATTGTTTACACTACAATAATTGCTCTTGTAACTAGCAGTAGAAGGTGCTTTCATAACTTTGATATCCATGATCATGATTTATCCTGAAAAATTAGTGATGTGAATAAGAGAATAATGATGTTGTTTAATTACAGTGAAGAGGACAATCGTGGAAGGCGTGGAGGCAGGTCATATGATTCAGGATTCACTTTCTACTTCAATCCTCTTGATCTGTTCTGGTAATTCTCTTTCGTAGTGTAGGAGTTGCATTTTGTGCAGATCATTCAACCAATCCATTTACCATTTTGGTGTACAATTGAGAATGAGAATGTAATTCGGTGTGAGCAGAGTGAGATCGAACCCGCTTTGATACCAAGTTGAAGACTGTAGATTGAAGAAAAGCTTGAATGAGTCACCCACTCAGCAGATTTTTTATATATATATATATATAGTTGATTTATAGAGAGGCAAAAAAGAGGGTACAGTGCAAAGTAGATACAACAAAAAACAGTTTTATAAAAGCTGAACAACAGATAACAGAGCAGTGTTTCTAACATGACCCTCAATTGGGAATGGACAGTCAAAAATGTGGTATGGGAGAGATATTATTAACAAATCATATAACAGTGTTGTATACTATAAAGGCCCAACATTTTTCTGAGCTTACACCGATAGATGTTGAAGTGTAGGGGAACTGAGGAAGTTGAATTGCTTTTGTTTAAACATTAGATTGAATTAATTATATATTCATTCCTCCAGTCATATTCTTAGTTTGTAGCATATATCTAGTTTTATGCAACTAAAAAGCAACACATTTCTTTTTGAGAGAAATGTTTGGTGACATATCATTTATTTTTTATACCATGGAAGGTACTGGGATCCATATTATTATAGGAGGCGAAGGCTACAAGCTGATGATGACAAGATGAACTTCATTGAATCGGTGTGTGATGCAAATGAAATAACATGTCAACCCCTCCCCCCCTCCCCCCTCCCCCTTTTGTTTCTAATGAAGATAAGGACTGCTTTTTTGGTAGGTCTTCTCCTTTGTATTCGGAGATGGTGATCCCAATCAAGGAATTGAAGAAGAGAGATGGAAGTTGGTAATAATTGAGGACTGAATTCAGTGGTCCGTTGCCTTTGATGATTTTTTATTTTGTTTTATAGTTGGTACCGTTTTCCACATTACTTGTTAAAATCCTGTGCACTTTTCTTTTTTTTAAACTTCCCATTATCTTTACATGTTTATTTCCTTTGGTCCACTTTACTTGTCTTATATACAGATTGGACAATACATAGCATCTAATGGTGGGGTTGTTGCAGCCGAAGAAATTGCTCCATATCTTGATATAAATTCTACGGAGGGACTTAAGGTAATTTAGTATGTGTTTGATTCTGCCTTTTGCATCTACAAGTTCAGACACGCATATTTCACATGATAAATGGAAGCTGGACGCAGAAACTGAACACACATAACATAGTAATAGTATTATTTGTTTAACAAAGATATTTATCGATTAAAAAAATTGTCCAACCTACTTATTTGTAGAACATTTCAGTAGGAATTGAACACAATGAACTTTCACAACATATTTTATGTACATTATTTTTTGGCTTTCTATTATTTCACCAGATCTTTGCTTCATTGTCGGCTGACAATAATATAAATGAAGAAACAATTTCTCTATTTTTTAGCTTGTGGATACTGAAATTAGTAGCTTAATATCAATTTTCTGTTTTTTAAATGATGTTGACTTGAAACAGTAATTGAATTCTTATTTTTATGTAAATGCTGCCTTTATAGAGTAATGGTTTCTAAGTTTAGTTTAAAGAATTCATGAAAATTCCTGTTTTCATTGGTAAATTTAATTTATGGTAAATGTTGGAAATTGTTTGTAAGAAACTAATGTCTATGATAGTTCAATAGAGAGATTTAAATGTATAGTGGCTTACCACTATCCTAGGGAGTGACATTTTCTTGTTATTGCTATTAAAAGTGAATATATTTAACTAATATGAAACTGATATTGTTAGGATATAATGAGAAGGAAGAGTTAGTTAAGATAGTTAGAGTATTATCGAGTTAGTTAGTGAGGGGAAGTATATAAGAGAGGGAGATTTGTTGTCATTGTAAATTTAGCATTAGCTCTTTATGAAAGGAGAAATCCTTTGTAACAGAGGGTCAGTTTCCTTTTCAACATCCGCAAAGAAGAAGATGAAGTGCATCGATGCAATTCCAAAGGCTGCAACATTTTTAACTGCCACGATTTCTTTTAGAAATTTCGGTCCATGCATTTGTATCATACGAATGGAAGTGGGAGACGTGCGTATGTATAGAAGATAGTTTTGTCTTTTGAATTTATTATCCATGGGACAAAAAGTTTTCCCTTGCTCTAGTGGGTAACAAGTTTTTAAATATTTGTTCTATACTGTATCACTCTTCCTGTGCTGTTCCATTCCCAGTTTTAGAATCAAACAGGTAACAAATGATTTTGTGGTGTGCTGTCCCTTGTATCTTTGTGAATCAAATGGACCTTAGGTGACCTAGCCCAATTAGCATCAGAATAACCAACAATTTGAGCATGCCCTTTGTTTTCATAAATGAGACCTTTGGAGCAGATTATATACTTTATAATGCAGATTACTGCATCCCAATGATCTTGACAAGGTGAATTCAAGAACTGGCTTTCTACACTTACTGCAAATGCAATATTTAGTTGAGTAACTGTAAGGTAGTTCAGCTTTCCAGCCAATCTTTAATATCTACTGGGATCTAACAATGGCTATCCCTGATTGGGTAGCAGTTTGATACTAGGATCCGTCAAAGTGTCTACTGGTTTGGTATTGAGAAAGCCAGTTTCTTCCAAGTTGTCCAGAGCATATTTCTTCTGGGAAATCACCAAGCCATCCTTGGATTCAGCAACCTCGATACCTAGGAAGTACCAAAGTCTGTCAAGGTCTTTAGTCCGAATCTGATTGGAGAGATTACTTCTGGTGAACAATGTCAAGTTGATCACTACCTGTAATGACAATATCATCTACAATAAGGTAGATGCTCCCTTGAGGAGAATTGCGATAGAAAACAGAGTGATCGGCTTCACTATGGATCATACCAAACTGCTGCACAACAGTGCAAATATGGCAAAACCAAGCACTGAGTGACTGTTTAAGTCCATACAAGGACCTGCAAAATCAATAAACCATGGTAGAAGACTCCTCGTTAGCAAAAATCTAGGTGGTTGCTCCACATGCATTTCTTCCTCAAAGTCACCATGAAAGAATGCACATTTAATATCCATTACATCACATCATCTTTGGATGCACACTCATGGGCAGTCTTGATTGGCCTTTTCTTGTGATCTTCTACTCAAAGAAGGTAGAGCCTTGCATATTCCTTAGCATTACCAATCTTCCTATCGGATCCAGATCCTGAAATTCACACATTTGTGGAAGAAATTTAGTAACACTTTAAATCCCTGGTTAACTTATTGATGGACAGTAAGTTGCAGTCCAATTTAGGGACATATAAAACATTCAAAAGTGATGTCTCTAGAAATAATCACAGAACCTTTTAACAGCCACTTCAAGAAATGGTTCCATCTGCTATGCGAACAAAACAATAGAATTTTTTTCAGTGTAGTTGCAAAAAACATTAATATCCCCAATCATGTGATTCGAGGCTCCAGAATCAACGATCCACGAGCATGTTTTCTGGTGGTTGACACGAAAAACAGTAGAAGGACAATTTGTTGTCCCGTGTTTGCATGACACCGCATACATATTATTGGGGTGCTACCTAGACACATAAGCAATTAACTGATGTCATATGATCAGAGGGACCAAAAGTAGTGGTTTTACAATCAGAGGGGTGAAAACGAAAGAAAAACTTTTACAAGGACCAAAACCAAAACATGCTCATTTTACGTAGACAACATATTTAACCACCTTTTTTGATTTAATGTTATTCTCTGTTTCCATTCCTTCTTTTTAACCCTGTTTCTTTGGATGGTTACAGGATGATGAATCCTATGTCTTACCAGTGCTTTTACGATTTGATGGTCAGCCTGATGTTGACGAGGAGGTATACTGAGACACTAACTTCTTCCTCATTCTGCTCTTAAATGGTGTTTACAAGATGATCCTGTATATTAGTCCTTAGAATTGTTCTTTGTTGCCACTCACTAGTTGGCATACATAACTTGCCTAATTTATTTAAAAGGATTGAACATACAATTGTTGGCATTCATTTTGTTCTTACAGAAGGCATTAATTTCTTGCTCATCCATAACAATACCTTCTGCCTCTCATGTATAAAACATAAAGTATTTATTGATTGATTTCTGCTAAGAATTATTTTCCCCCTTATTTCCCCTCTTTTTATATATACTTGCAGATTGCTTGTTATGCAGGGAAATATTCTGTATAGGTTTCCATCTCTGCAGAGGACAGCTTCTCAAAAGAGTAAGAGGAAAGAATATGTTGGAAGGAGATGGGCAGATTGGGCTGGAGTCGAGAAGTTTTTCAAGGAGAAAAAATGGCAATTCAGGTTCTTTATTGTATTTTTTTCTGACCTAGTCGTAGTCATCCATCTATGTTTATTAAACCACAACATTAGTGTTTGTTCTATTGCAGTAAAACTGGCACGTCAGAGAGAGCAATGGCCATTGGCTTGGGTGGCCTTAATCTGTTTGGAGTTATTATTCTTGGAACCATGTTGAAGTATGCTCTTCACATGATGCATTAGACCATTAGTTTTTCACTTATATTATTTCAGTGCTCTCACTTCTGTTTTTTCATTGATCCAAAGAGATATGACAATTGCACCCAGTAGCTTCATTAAATTTGTAGCAGACATATTTCCTCTTCTTCAGGTAAGGGCCAGTATTTATATTTTCAAACAACCAAGTTGTTCAATATTGGAGAAGGAGTTGCAAGTTATCTTTTTGAAGGAGCATTTTGATATAGGATGGTGATATTGCTAATTTTGAGAATTTGAAGGCAATTTGTTGCTTCAAATTTAAGATGATAAGTTCAGGATTAGTATTGGGTTTAACTTACATTTTCTCTAATGATATACTTCCTATGCTCATGGGTGTGGTCACTTTCTTGATATCTATATAATTTATGAAGGAAGAAAAAATAGAAAGATGGAGAAAACTGTATGAAGACAGGATAAATAAAAGGATTTAATTATCCTTTTAGTCCCAATAGTTGCAACAATTTTCTGTTTTAGTCCCTAAATGAATGAATAATTGAACCTAAATAAAGTGACCAATAAAATGCATTACTTAGAATTATATCAAATTCAAACCCTGATCCTTTGTAAAAACCTTAACCCTTTAGATAAGGTGTATGTGTTACAGCCATAACTTAACCTCTATATTATAGAAAGGCTTGACCCCAAACATATTGCAGCATCACAGTAATAGTTTGCAACAAAGCCTCACTCCGTGAACCTGATAAAGTGGATTTGATCAATTTGAAGTTTAATAGATGAGATGATCCTAAAGGATGAGAAGAAAGTGAGTATATAAAAAAAGGGTTGCAACATCATTTTGTTGATGCTTCACTTGCCTTGCCTTGAGTCGTGGCCATTAAATGAAAGCATTGAGAATATAAAAATTATTGATCAAAGTATGTTCATACTTAGGCAACTGTTTTGCACTTCCATTAATGTTAAATTTTGTAACTGTAGTTATTAGCATTGGTTTAGCATCACTGTTTCATACATTCTATTGTAATATTTGCAGATTTATGCTGGTTCCTTCTTTGCAATTCCTCTTGTTCGGTGGTTTTTTATTCAGAATAAGAATGCTGATATTGAAAAGAGAAACAAAGCTAGGCAGCAGTGCGCACAAGTTCTTGAATTACCTGATTCTTCACTAAGGCAGAAGGTATGATTTATGAAAGTCATCTAGACCATATATTATAGATCGCATTGTCTCCTTCCATTGATTTTAATTTACTAGAAAATTCAAGACAATGATTCTTTAAGTTTATGAAGGCAACCTTGTTTGTGTATGGAAAAATAAATAAGGAGCAAGGAAATGTTTTAGATCTTCATTTCTCTCATTTCTTGCTTTATATACTTCTATAACTCTTGGCTATCTTTTTATAAAAATGTTACCATTTTTTTTCACAGTTTTTAAGTATTTCTAGTAAATTGAATTACCTTGTAAACATGCAATTGAATTTTGAAAATATTCCATGAATGAGTTGTCCATCATTATACTAGTGCATTCAATCTCATTTCTATATTGTTTTGGATGGTTGCTGCTTACTCGATCATCCACATCCAATAAGTGTGTGTCACTTCATATGCTCAGTTCAACTAAGGAACTTTTAAGTGCTTTCTGTGGCTCTGACCTCGGGCCAGATTGTTTAAGTTAAAAAGAGTATTTATGAAAAAAAGTGATTATATCATAAGCAAATAGAATTTGTTTATGTAAATAAGTAGAAAACTGTTATTTTTAAGCAGAAATAATTTAGACAAACACTATGAAATCAGAAAACTGCTTGTTTTATTAAAATGAGTATTTTTTATATCAAATAAGTTTAAACAAACTGATCCCTGAGAAATTCTTTGTTCTTTCAGCTTCTCAGTGCACGGGACATGGCCCAAAAGACAGTCATAGGACAGGATCAAATTGTGTATAGTACTGACAAGGACTTTCTTGAGCAAGAGTTTGAATCTCATGAATGGGACAAGAAATTTCGGGAGCTAGAGAGGTCTGATTGACAAGGGTCTACTATTAATCTGTTATACAGGTAAAATTGTTTAACTTCTATTTGAATGTATTTCATGTTGTGTTATTTTGATGGCAAATGCATCACGGGGTTTGTTTGGCAAAATTAATAGTTAAAAAAAATATTTTTTTTTTCAAAAAGTTGTAGCTAAAAGATGTTGAGCGAGTGTTTTGAAATAGAATTGTTTTGTAAAATTAATTAAATTAATTGATAATATAAAATAATACAGAAAACATGTTTATATATGTTTTGTTTTTCTTTACATTTTATTTTTTGTTTTGTAGACAAAAATATATTTCTAGTGTTATCCTTTCTTAGTTAATTTTGAATTATTATCATTTTTTTTGTTTACTTATGAAATGTTTTATTAAAATTAAATGTAAATCATGTAATAAAAATACGGCAAAAAAATAATAAGAGTCCCTTAACTTATTTTTTGGTTTTAAGTTGGTCTTTTAACTTATTTAATTCATGACAAGTTAATCCTTTTGAAAAAGTCACCGATTTCAATTTTTGAGCATGATTGTGAATATTTTTCTGATTGATTCAAGATGTATTGTGTCTCATTAGATTCATCTACGTGAGAATTATGGAAACCATTTAATGTTTTGACCAAAAAGATATATAAACAGAGTGAATAATGCATCAAAACTGAGTCATGTTGGTTAGTTAATCTAATGGGATAAATTTCACATTTTGAATCAATTAAAAAAAGGTTCAAAATCATTTTTGAAAATTGAAAAAAATATTTTTGTATAGATGAAATCTAATTTTTTTTCCTATTTTATAAGGACAAAAATAATTTTATCTATAAAATCATATGAAAAATTAAAAAAGTTGTAAATTAAGAGTCTGTTTTTGGTGGTTGCAAGTTTTTAGTTTTCAAATGTAATATTCAAAACACAATGCATTTTGCAAAAATGGAGCCAAAATGATTTTTAACTCCTTTTCAAAATACTTTTACATTCATTTTAAAAACCAATAAAAAGTTTTGTAAATTTGGTTTAATTTTAAAAAGGAACACGCTATACATTTGACAATGGTCCTTTCCACAACCACCACTAACAATGTTATTGTCACTACCATCAATGCCATCTCCATCCATCGTTGTTGTCTCTACATTGCTACCACCACCATTGGCATTGACACTATTGTCGTCATTGCCATCACAACTATTGCTACTAACACCACTGCTATTCCAACCACCAAAGTAATATTGACCTTGACTCCATTGGAACTGCTGCCACCAGCAATACCTCTACTATTGTTTCGACTAATGTCATTATCATCGTTCATTGATGTCACCACTACACCACTACAGATTTTTAGTAAGATGGAAAATTTATTTTAAAACTAAAAATTGGAGAAAAAAAACAAACTAAATTTTAAAAACTAAAACTAGTTTTTAAAAGTTTCAAAACTTACCATAAAAATCACCCCAAACAGGCCTAATATAAATGATTAAATTATATCTTTATTAGGTCACATAAGTTTATAAGCCAGTGAAATGAAAAGCAGTTATAATAGAATATTTGCTTCACTGAATGGTTCACAGTTTCATTAACATTTCAGGGCGTTGAGCTCACATTTTGCCATCCAATAATGTATTGACAACTTTAGCTCAGCATTGGATGTAGCCCTGGTATATTGCAGCAGCATTTACTGGTTCATGTATCAATCTTAATTCATTTCTCTTAAATCGAAGAATTTAAGTGATAAAATTTGTAGTGTGAAAAGTTGCTATAAAAGAGAAATAGTGAAAGTTTCTATAGCACAAACAATGTAACTTGATAGGCATTGCCTTTGTATTTTTTTATTATACGTGTCATAGTTTTGAAATTTATTAGCCCGTCCAAGTAGAACATAATTTATCTTTATCATAAAAGCACCACAAAGATTGGTTTGGAAGTTTCACATTTTTCCTAGATTATAATTGAGAAAAAAGTTAGGCTTGGTTTGGATGGTTTTTAGTTAAGTTTCATTTATTTATTTTTAAATAATCAGTTTAGGCCACGTTTGAAGTTGCTTTTAATTGGAAGTTTCAAAAAATTTAAAGAGAATAACCAATTTTTAATTTTTAAAATTTAGTTTTGTTTTTGAATTCTATTTTTGAGTCTCAAAATAAACTAATTTTGAAAGTTTTTTATTTTATTAAAATTATTTTAAGAGTGTGCGTATGTTGTTGATGGTGATGATACAATTATAAGGCTTTTTGTCTTGGGTAATTTTTTAACATATTATCAAAGTGGATCTTTTATGGTTCATTAAGTGGGAGACTTTCACTCATCTTTTTCTCCAACTCCTTCCCTAGTTGGCATGCTGAGCGGCAGTGTGGGGTTCACATGGCTTTTCTCCTCATGGGAGATGCTAAACATTGTTATTTCTCCCATGGGAAACGCTATTCCGTCCTACTTCTCACAATATAAAATTTTGTTGGTCCGTTTCTCCTTTCCCTTGCACTCTATCAGTGTGAAATATTTGGAGAAAAACGTGTAATAAAGGAAAGGAAGTCAACTAAAAATAAAGGCAATACTTATAAATATTATCAAAATTTTCACTACATACGAAAAATTTTCACACTTGACATAGTGAAAGGGACAAGAGAAGGGGACCAGAAAAATTTTATATTATGAGGAGAAATAGAATTGAACCGCGTCTTTCATGAGAAAAATAATAGCTTTTGGTGTGTCCCATGAGGAGGAAAGCTACTAAATGGCATTACTATGAAGAGAAAAGCCACGAGGACTGCGTTATCTCTCTAGGCCAACCAAGGAAAGAGAAGTGCTATCCTTTGGTTTCTCCTGAGATTGTTAGGAACACGTGCAAAAATTGTGTAGAAAAAAAGGTTGAGTGACATTTTTCATTTCCTGACTTACGGTAATGAGTGAAAGAAAAGAATTTGAGTGACATCTCCCATTTAATGAATAATAAAAAATACACTTTGATAATGTTTTAAAAATAAATTATCCACACACGTCAAAAAGCCCAATTATAATGGTGATATTGCTGCCAGTGGTATTGGTGTAAGACATAATGATTAAGAACATGTTTGGAAATTATTTAAATTTAATACTAATATAGAAATTACATGTTTCAAGACAAAAATTCAAAAGTTAAGTGAGAATTTATTTTTCTAAAGTTGGGTGTATTTTTTTCAATTGATATTAAAAAATACTTATTTACACTTATTAAGAAAGTTAATTAATTTAGATGCTAACATTAAATTTGTTGGCAATTACAATATTTTTCTAAATTTATCCTCAATTTTATTAGGAGTCTATTCATCTTCTCTGATTTTCATGAGAGAAAGATACAATTAAGGACATTGTAATCAAGATAAGATATAATTAATATCCAAGACAATGAAGATATAGACTTGTAAAAAGAGACAAATTTTTATTTTAAGAGGAATAGTGAAAGTTTCTATAGGACAAACAATGTAACTTTAGCGAATACCATACCAGTAATGGAGTGTGTAACAAATTTTACACTTTTAATAATCACAACTATCAATTTCAATAATTCCAACTATCAATTTATATAACTTTTTATATATCAATTGTATAAAAGTAAATTGATTTAACATAAATAATAAATATACCGTTGATACATTACCCTTATTCTTTATTATATCAGTCCTTATTCTTTATTATATCAGTCATAGTCATAGTTTGACATTTATTAGTGTGTCAAAGTAGAACATAGTTAGCACAACCGTTCCTTCACATGGGGACTCGGTTGTTTTTATACATTTTATATATTTAAATTATTAAGATTAAAGAAATTAATGTTTGTAATAAGTACATTATTTACAAAAGTCTAAATTATATTATTTGTGGTTGTTAAAGAACATAATAATAAGATGAACTTTTTGATGAGTAAATACAATGCAAATTTATATATTAAAAAATATGGCATACAAAATAAGAGTAATCATATATATAGTTTAAATTTAATATACTATGAGCAATGACAAAAAAAAGTCATAATGATAAGTCATATATGATAAACTGTAATGTGTATAATACTATAATGTTATATGAGAAATGGATCTAAGAAAGACATGTGAAAGAATCAAAATATTTTCTTAATTTAGAAAACAAAATTAACGCTGATTATATATATTAAGGTAAAATATATTTTTGATTCTTAAACTTTTTAAAATTTATTTATTTTGATCCTTAAGCTTTTCCATGACGGATGAAGATTCTCAAACTTTTTTTCCTGTATAGTACTTTGGTCATTTTCGTTTAATTTGAAAGTTAAGCATGTAAGTCACTAATGAAAATTACTTTTTGCACCCATTTTTTTGACTTCCTTATTTCTTTTTGCATCCCCTTTTTTATTTCATGCATTCCCATGTTTCGAAACCCACCAGATTGAGGGAGAACATAATGTCTGGATAGATAACATCACTAATTTATCTGGTGGAAAAAGTAAATTAACATTACGCTGACCACAGTAGACAATATCAAACAAAAATTCCATCACCTGGACCTGTACAAGGAATCAAGAGGCAGTAATATAAAGATAAAGTTGATATGAAAGTTCTTTGTTTACATGTTGGTGTGGTGAGGCACAATGTTTGCTCGCCTTTGTGTTCCTGATCACTGCCACGACCATAGATGGAAATGAATACAGCTATGGAAAATCAATCAGTTGAAGTGCCAAAATTTCAGCTCCAGAAGTAAGGTCAGCAAGGACAGGGAACTAAGGGAAGTCCTATTCTGGAGCTCACATAAAAATGAAAGTTAGCCAGGGTAGAAACAAAATACCAGGCTGGTCATAAGCCATCAAAGCCACCACCAAGAATGAGCAGTAATCTCCCCGACGTGTTTAGAGCCGCCGCCACTTTGATGAAACCTAATTTGCCTTACGTGTCGATGATACTGCTGAGTTGCAGTGGATGTCTTTTGTGTATGTATTTGTGAGAGCAAAGAGTAATAGAACAAAAACAACTTGGGCACTCACGATGCCAAAATGACTGATACTATTTCCAATTTCCATCCAACTTCCCGTATTCCTAACCTGCCAATCATCAAACTCAGTAATAAGATACCATATACATGCATGCATACATACACATACACTGATCAAAGATTCAAAATACACCAATCAATAACAAGACACTTCACGTTAAAAGAATCTTAATCTGCAGTAGCATCAAAGAGGCAGAGGGTGAGCCCTGGCACAGCAGTAAAGTTGTGCCTTGATGACTGGTTGGTCATGGGTTCAAATCCATAAACAGTCTATTTGCATATGTAAGGGTAAGACTGCGTACAATGAGCCTCTGGACACATACATTAGTTTAGTTTAGTACCATTAAACAGGTACCACAAAAGTATCCCTGTATAACACACATCCTAACCTTTTGATAAACGGTTTGCAGATCTTCAAATCATGCATGTATGATTTAGCACCACAAAATAGAACATTCATAAAATTGTTAAATATTTTATTGATTAAGGGTTAGCACACTTCAAAAAACTTAGGAGAGAAATGTCAACTAATAAAGTTTGCATACTCATTTGACAAGCCTTGAATTTAAAAATAGCTGAAACAACTTTTAGAATGTAGACTTCAGCCTAATTCAACTCTACAAAACCGGCTTGTAAAGTGAAAGTTAGCCTCCACTTATATACCTTAATTTAGCCATATCTCAAGTCAATGTGGGACTAAACCACCACTCTTGAGGCTGCAATTAAGGCAGCCTCCAAAGAGGCCGCAACTAAGACAGATCCCTTGACCACAATTAAGGCGGTTCAACAATGGATCTAGGATAGGTTGATACCATCTTAGAATTTGGGTTTAAGCCTAACTCATTCCTACAAAATACTACCTACATTCCTATATATAAGAAACAAATACCTAATTCATCAAAACCAATAAAAGTAGTTAATTTGGTTAATTTTAATTAATAATAGTATAAATTTAAATTTTATTCCAAAAATACTCAATGGATTAAATGGTTTAAGTGGTGGTTGTATTTAATGCACTACTCATTATCAAAAGATGTCTTTATAATAAATAAGGGCATAAAAGGAAATTAGCAATTAATGCATATGAAAGTGGTCATATGTTTCTTATATTTAGGAAGAGAAAAAAAAAATGTACTCATTTGTTTCTTATATATAAGAACGGAGATAGTAGCATATTAGAATGTGGATTTAGGTCTAACTCATCCCTACAACACTGGCTTCAAAAAATCACCTTGTAAGGTGAGGAATGCCCTTCACTTATACATTGTAATGTAGCCACCTCTCTAGTCAATGTGAGACTAAACCATTGAGGTTGCAATTAAGGCAGCCCCCAAAGAGACCAGCAACTAAGGCAGGCAAGAGGGATCGCAAGGCGACTTTCCAACACAACTCTCAGAATTATAATAAAAATATTATTTAAAAAAGAACAGTAAATCCAAGAAGTATTGACCGTAAAATTAAGGATGGTTGGTTTACAAATATACCACTGTATATTCTTCCCTATATATGTACTATAAGTAATATGTTCTTCAACCTCCAGCTTTTTACATTGCCTCTTTCTCTATCTCTTTAATTTTTTTTTTATTATTATAATATTATTTCTAATTTTTAACAATGACACAAGATACAAGCTAGGTGATTAAAATTGAAAAAAAACATCAGAGTTATTTGTGGTCGCAAAGTACCTTCCAAAGTCAAAGGGAAGCTCTATCAAACTCTATCAAGCCAACTATACTCTAATAATGACAATGTTAAGATGGATGTGTGGGCACACAAAATTATATATATAGTATGATTATAAATATGGGGATATTGGTGTGGCACCTATTGAGGAGATGATAGAAAATCAGTTAATGTGTATTGGACATGTATAAAGAAGGCCATTAAAGGCACCACTGAGAAAAGTAGATCACATGCTTTTAACCCTGTGAAAAGGGTTACACAGATAAAGGACACTGAAGAAAATTATTAAAAGAGATTTCATAGTGAATAATATCTTTAAAAGTCTAGTGGTGTTGTGCAATCTATGTAGTCAACTTCTCCTAGTGGAATAAGGCTATTGTTGTAGTTGATTATCATTTCATATTGCTAAACATTAACATAAAGTTAGTTAAAATAGATCAGAGAAAATTATAAATGACAGCTGATTTTCATTAGTAATAATTTATATCATAATTAGACATTCACAGTTATCAACAACTGTGGTGCTAGGAATCCAACAAAAAAATAACAAAACAAAGAAAAAAGAAAGTTAATGGTAATGGAAGATAGAAATTTGCAGCATCTAGGGCATTTCTAACAGTTGATCATTTGACCCCTTTCATTTACTATAATGAAATGATGAAGACACATATCTGTGGTATGAAAAATCAAGAAACAGGAGACAAAAGAATTTACAGAAGACTATGGAAACCACAAGAAATTAAAAAGAATAGAGTATACCAGGAAGAAGAAGTGAATGGTCATCATGTCTGAGAACAATATAACAAGAAAGTAGTATCCCAACCTTGGAACTTGCTTTAGTTTGGTAATCGCACTGAATACACATCTGCAGTTCAGTCCATTGCAAGCAATATAAGATGGAAAATTGTATATAAGATTTAGAACTACTATAAATAACTGTCATAGGTAATAATATGTTGGTGAAAAGCAGAAGCTGAAGAAAGTTTTAAGACTATATAGCTGAATACTAATGAAAGAAACACCATTTATGAAATATGGAATTTGGAATCTACAGATTATACAAGTGAAATATATTTTCTCCCTCTACTTAGTTTTACGAAACAGAAATAGTTCAGAGATTTAGCAAGTTTTATCTATATGGTTACGTACAAGAACTAGATGTATTCAATATGCACAATGTGCAATACTTGGTGACTGATCTAACAACTAAAAATTAGTGCTTGGGTGGATATATAAATCTACCTTGGGCAGAATTGTTGGCATTTTATTTCTAAAATAATAATGGTGATAAGAAATCATGTGAAAATCTACAGCTTTATAAGTCTGCATGACTGCATATCATATACTTGGAATGTATTGCATTGACAGTATTTTTTTTTTTTTTAAATGCATTCATTTTCGGAAAACCAAATCTCAAAGAAGTAAATATCGTGGAACAGTTATAAATAGCATTAGCAGTGAACTTGCAAATGCACTTACATTACAAGCATGAAGGGTATAAATAACTTGAAGATGAGTAGCGCTGCCATCAGGAAGGGCTGCATTAGAAAAGAAACATATCAGTTCAAAAGCATATTAAAGATACCTAAGATATCAAAAGAAGTTCAATTTTCACTTACACTAAAGATGGTAATGAACCGATAGACTGATGAAATCTCAAAACTAGCAATACTTGCAAAATTTCCCGTTCCAAAAAAAGCAACATTGAATAAAACCATCTGCATAATACAGTAGTTTGTTTACAGGTCAAATCAAGTATCAAATATATTAAATTATTAATAATCACTTAGTCAGAGCTTATCTGACTTACATTAGAGATATAAGAAAAGCATAATTCTAGATGCATTAGTTCACCCTGAATCTTGACAAACACTATTAGGGTATCAGCTAAATGAAAACTCTTTTTGTGTATATACTGCTATTACAGCTTATTAGGGTGTATGAATGTTCACAGAAAAAGTTAATGAACAAGGGAGAATATTATTATGATCTAATAAAATGAATGTGTTGAATATCAGAATATAATATTCTGATTCTATTAATAATAATCAGAACATAATCATTGATTTAGAGGAAACAAAATATTCTTTATTTATGTATAATTAATGTAATTAACCTATATAAACACATCCATTTTGTATTCTGACATGTTTTTTCAGTCTATTATACCTCTGTTTTCTTCTATTTTAACAGGCTGTTACACACTTACAAAGAAGATTACAATAGCTATATATAGCTGAGTATGTGACTGACCTAACTAATTGAAGGTAGTTAGGACTTAGGTGTACAGCTGTAAACCTAAAACTACGTGTACAATAGAAAGAATACAATTAAAATAAAGAGTAAAATACTATACTCTAATTCCCCCCCAGCCCCCAAGCTCAAGAGGGGTGAGAAACAGAGGAGTTCACCACTCTGAGCTTGTTACACTAAGGGATGCTAATTAGAAAGCTCTTTTTTCTCTCTCCTCTTTTATGGCAATTTTTTTTTGGAAGAAGATAATAGGCTGTGATTGGAGAGAAAAGATTTGTTTTTTAATTAAATATTAAATTATTAAAATACCCTTATAATAAATGAAGAAAAAAAGAAATAAGGAATATTTTTTGTCCTAAATATTTTGGTGTTGATTTCTAATGCATTCCAACTAGAGTGGACATTAGCAATTCTCTCTAGAGAGAGAGAGGAGAGATCAAGTAATGCCAATAGTAACTCTTTTAGAGTTACTTCTCATCCTCACCATTTTCTTGAGATCTAATGGTTAATATTAGTTACTCATTACAACCATTAGATAAGAAACTAAATGATGAGGATGAGGATGAGGAGTAACTTGAAACATCCTCATATATTATTTACTTTATTGTTATTAAATAATTTTATGTAAATTAAATTTATTTTTTTTAATTTTATAAATGTACTAGATAACTATTTTGAAACAAAATTTAAAGTTTATAATTTTTTTTACCAGACTTCCTATCTTAGGAAAAGCTACTTTTAAGCTGAAATAATGAAAAAGTGACAAACTTTTAATTTTTATTTTATTTAGCTTTAACTTAAAAATGGCTTTTAAGAAAAAAAAAAAGAGTTCAGTCAAGCATACCTTTAGTCAAAATAGTAACATTAATGGGGAAAAGTGTAATTTTGGTTGCAGATTGGTTTTTTTTTTTTACATTTTGTGAAACCTCGAGAGTTAATATAAGTTTAAAAACAAAAGGAAGTTCAGATTCAATCAAACTTATGAAGGAAAAAGACAGATAAAACAATAAAACTTACAAAGACCAATGGGATCCTCACATCCGATAACTGCAAAGATCTATTATCAGATTCATGGATGACATGATTTTTAACAGTTTTAGTGGAATCTGATGTCACAATATTTAAGTTGAGAATTGTATTTTCAAATAGTATCCAAGCCATAAGAACAAGAGCAAGCGCAGCATAGAATATAGCTTCATATCTGCACAAGTTTCAAGTAGTAAAGGTCAAAACAAATGCATCAAAACATCAATAAGTCTGCAAGAGCAACTGAAGAAATAGTCTAGCGACTGAGATAATACCCAATGGAGAGAAGAAGAAATGGAGGTGCAAAGCCAAGAAATATGGAAGTAAGTCGGGATAAGAGGCTATTTTCTGAGAAAAGCGGAAGCACCATTGAAAAACCTGAATAGGTGGTCAATATTAATCAACATTGAATCCACAAATTTAAATACCCCATGCACAAGTAATTTATAAATAAGCAATGATGTAAAATATATAAGAATGTAAGTACCGAACAATCCTATGACTATGAGTATCTAAACCCTTGCACTTGCAGAGTATCAAACAGCTTGAAGCCTTGAACAATCAAATAACAAATTGTATAGCATATACAAATAAGTGAAATAACAATAATAGCTGATAAACTAATAGAGAATAAAAAATAATTATGCTGACCAAAGAATCCTCATTCTCCAGCCATATTGATTTATCTAAAAGGCCGAGTAGAGCTAGACATTTCACATTGTAAAAGCAAAAGTAAAGTGTGTGATGAGAATTGTATGGGAGCTGGTAATGGAAAACATTTGTGCTCCAGCTTGAAGGGGAGTGTTGGACTTTAAGAGCTTCTTTAGTGTTTATTTTTCCAAGTTGCCAAGATACTTGGTATGGTTAGGTTCAATGCATTTTAGGAAGTAGTGGTATCTTAATTGTTCTCTTGTAAATTGTTTTGGCATTAATTATATACTATTGAATATAAATAAATCTATGCTTAAATAACCTTTTGGTCCCTATAAAATAGGATTTTTTTTTATTTTAGTCCTTTAAAGATTTTTGTTTTGATTTCCATCCCTATAAATTTATTTTATTTCTGTTTGTCTCTGCTGGCAAGTAAAAGCATTAACTGATGACATCATATTGGCATTGACAGCCCATTGACTTGTCACGTCATCATCAGGGAGTCTAACAATGCAATTATGTGTAATTTTCTTTTTGTAAATTGTATTTTTAAATCCTCATCTTTTCAAAATAGTTGATGGCATCATACTAGTTGATGAAGAATTTGAAAACACAGTTTACCCAAAAAAATTACACATAATTATGTTGTCAGACTCCTTGATGATGTGGTAAGTCAATAGGTTGTCAACGTCATTGTTATGTCATCGGTTAAAGGTAGTACTTGACAAGGAACCAAAACCCAAAACACCTTATTTTACAGGGACCAAAGAGTTATTTAAGCCTAAATCTATTCTGCTAGATGGAGAATAACAATCAAGCACATTCAGAAAATTTCCTTTCTCATTTTCTCAGTTTCCATCCATGCCATATATACATTGGGGAAAAAAAAAAAAGCGAGTAAATTGACATGTAAAAGTCATGTATTTTGAGATGGAACAAAGAAAAGTTAGGATGGCACCACCTGCATAAAAATGTCTGCATGGAACTAATAAATTCAGGTAAACAGAAGAATCAAAAGTTGAAACTATACCAGCAACAGACCAATTTATCAATTGGTGTGATGCAAGCAACTCATGCTTTTCAGTTCTGTGAACAGTTGATAAATACACCATGACTGAAGATAAAGCAACCAAAAGAGCCTGGTGATGGAAAGTAAAGGAAATTAGTGGATGTCATACATAAACAAGCTTTTAAACTCGATGGTAGAGAATATGATATGCACCTGTAAGTAAAATAGAGATGAAAAATTGGAACTTTTCAGCTTGCAATTGCATATACTTAGCCAATACTTCCTCTGGCCAGCATGCAAATCTAGCCATCTTGCAATTATTCCAATAATGATAATAATAACACCACTACTAACTCTGCAAACATAATAATTTGATATACTTAACAGTGTTGTTTGGATTCAGAATGTGTTAGAAACTGATGGTACAGAAAAAGCAACAAACAAAGCAGAGGAGAGAATATCAACATGAGAAAAGTTAAAGTAAAAAAACTGTGCACGATCTTTCTTACATGATAGATTAAGGTAGCATTTGGTAGAAGCGTTTGCACAGGATGGAACAGACCACATATGTTCTATCATATGTTTGGTATATTTTATTAATAGAACAGAAGTGGACATAGAACAGTAGCTTAAAACGTGGTACCATTTGGTTCAACAAAAAAGGGTAAAACCAAGTGAAACAGAACATAGCATTCAATTATATACTTTTTAATGACAAAAATACCAATAAGTTTTCCTACTCTCATGATGTCCAGCGGCATGACAGAGATGGCAATTTTCTCCTTCAATATCAATTTCACAATGTTGCAATCAGACTATGGATTGTGAAAGTGATGATTAATTGCATTTTTAAATAACTAATTTCAATAACATAGCTGCACGTCCTTTTCAGTTATTTAAAAATTACCTCCTCTGCACAATAAAAAATTTAAATGGGAATTCAGAGAGTGAGGATTAACTTGTCAAGGAAACAAATTAATCATTTTAAAACTACATTATATTTACAATTTTTCATATCTTAAATCTTTATTGGCTTTCACCCGTAGTTATGAAGGCTTAGAAGATGTGAGCATATATTTTTAAATTATTATGTTATGTTAAATATATTATTAATATGTTAGGGATATGTTTGGATATGCATTATCTATTAGGATCAATCCTGATTCTTTCCATGTAATTCTTTTATTATAAATAAACCTCTCTATTGTGTGTAGAGAAAACAACACATTACACTAAACCCTTTTCAACATATTATATGAATAAATTATTATCAAAGGAAAAAAAATTGAATATCCAACAAAACATTAAATAAGATATTATATATATGTGTGTGTGTGTGTGTGTGTGTGTGTGTAATTAAAAACATTATTCTATTGAGTTTAATAAGTACCAAACATAAGACAACATTGGGTCCTGTTTCATCTTATAGCGCTACCAAACACAGTACACAAAACGATAATGTCCTTTGGATTTTGTTTGCATTATGATAAATATATATTCAGTGGAAGTGACTTACACTAATTGATTATTGTCAGGAATTTCTGCTGGCATCAATGTGAAAAGGGACAAGAACCAACATGCTATGCAAACATATACCGATATACCAGATCTCCAGGGAATTGAATTAAAAAGATAAAATGAAGCTGTAGCCCCAGCAATCAAAAAGCACCATGTATAGAGCTTCCTCTCAGTGAAGCTGTAAACCTGCAATGCAGGCCAAATATTTCTTTAGCAGATGAATTAGAATTTAGAACCTTACTACGTTAGAGAATATTATGACAAACACTCGTACCAGGAACTCAATAATGAAAACTGAGATAGCAGTGATTGCTAGAAGCTTAATAATATAATTCATTCTCCTTCTAGATAAGTGCTTCCATAATGCTTTTATAAACTGGTATTCACTAAATATCTGAACCCATAAAAATAAAGTCATTATCATGTATGCATGGTAAAGAGGAGGAGACTGCTCCAGCCACAAAAGCAAACAAAGCATCCCCGTCACCATAGATCCATATAGATATATCTGCAAAAGATATTATGAGTTTAATTGATGGAAACTAAAGTAAAAGAAAATTGATATTCATATGAAATCAATAAGAATCAATTATCTTCAGCCAAGAATTTTAATCAACTGACTTTCCATATAATTCAAACTAGATAAATCTTTAATTCAATCATTACATTTACTCTTTTTATAAATATTCATTTATAATTTATATAATATATACATGTACATACTTCTCCATAAACTATCTTTTATTTTCTTACTCTTGATGTAATAGGCAGCTCACAAGATATTAAGAAATAACATTTTGGAAAAGCTAAGCTTACACAAACATTACTTTTCCACGGTTATTTTTCTGAACTGCTTGCTCCATTCCAAAAGTATTTCCTGGCAGTGAGGTATAAGACTGCAGAACATGAAGAACAAGATAGATCATCCAGCCAACATACCCAAGGGTAATTACAGAGAAGAGCATCAGCCAATCATAAGTCTGAAAATAGTGAAGCCCTTGCAATGCCAAACTTCGGAGGTTTTGGGATAGATCCATTGCATCATCATAATCTCTAGCTGATATCAGACCCTCAATTTGGTCCAATATTGAAGAATAATGAGACAGTGGTTTGAAAGGTTTGAAGTAAAAAGAATTTGACTGCTTAATATCTGAAGTTGTCAATGAAACCAACATCGGTAAGGAACTCTTCCATCCATTATGTTTTACCATTGTCTTTGAGAGAGAAACAACATTTTTTTGTTATTACTTTCATATTAACATTTTGCTCATGAATTGGCATTGTGAAAATCTAAATATTTTCTCATTAATGGTTAAAGCCTTGGGCATATTCTAGTCTACACAAAAATATATATATACAAGTTTGGAAGGCTTGATAATCATTCCAGTGGCACAAAACCAAAGCAGAAGAAGCCATGCTAAAATCGAGGAGAAAATCAGCTTATATCAGAGATAATAATCAATGTAAGCATAGGATACGTGATTTGCGAAGAAACTGGTTCAGAATTTCTTTTGCATTGGACAAAACAGCTTCAACTTCGTCAGCCTGGAACATAATATAAATTAAATCTAAGATCATCCACCCATTAAATCATTAATACTCTTTTGCATGCAGATAACTTTTACTTTCCTATGCTTTCCCACAAGTATGACAATGAACAATCCATAATAAATAATAACATTCATGATGAAAATAATGAACTAAACACATTAGCCTGCTATGAAGAAATTTAACAATAAGTTTTTTATCAATCAGAAGTCAACAAAAGGAAGATACCTTGGTCATGTTAATGTAATCTAGTGGTAAACTTCCAACTGAATTGACAGGACATGGCAGACCAAGCAGTGTAGACTGTCAGAAAATCAAGTATCAAGTATATTAGATAAATGAAACCTAATGATCGTTGAGGAAATATTCATTACACTATGAACAGAAATCCTTAAGGAAAAATAAATTTTACAACCATGAGTGGTGCAATATCAGCCTGATTGACATCCACTCTTTCTATCTCATGCAAGCCCCATTCAACTGGTGTTGGTGTGTCATGCACATGGTCATCAACAAACCTAAAACCACAATCAGAATGGTTGCTGCTAGATATTGGCCTTGGATACTTAACACCAGCTCCCCAAGCAACAAGAGGAGTATCAGTGTTTGAAGGGTGCCCGTCTCCATGGCTTCCTATGATTAGAAATTACATAAAAAAACAAAAAATACTTAAAACCATTACTATAACACATTTTTTTCAAAAGAACAACTAAATAAGAATAATATTAGCAAACCACAAAACAAACTCAAGTACTGGAACTCAAGTATCGGGAACTAAAGCTAAAGGTGACGCAACACATTTATTGACTCAAGGACTATAAGAGGAATGAAAATGTTTTCCTAACTGAAATGACTCAGTGTAAGAACTTTAGTGTACAGAGACAAGGAACCAAAGAAATAATTTTTCCAAGTCAAGATGACCAAGACAAAGATGGGCAAGATCTGGAGAGGCAGCGGAGACACAGGCAATGGTGGAAGCTGATACAATCCCCTAGACTCGTGTCTTGCTTTGAATCGTTCATCCAATATGTCGATCTTGGATGAGAACACAATCATTGACAAATTGGACAGAAAAATTGAGTGGGTGAGCTTGCTAATGGAAATTAAATTGAATGGACAGCCATGAACAAATAAAACAAAAATTAAAGAGAGGATAGGAAGTGGGGAGTTTGTACAGTGCCATGAACTTTAATTTGAGGGCCATCTGGGAGAGTAACAGAAGGAAGGAATCAGAAAAAGACAAATGAGAGAAGAGAGATTGGTTACTAATCATATGATCAGAGGCACTGAAGTAAAGTTTACAGGGTCCAAGGGAGGAAGACAGAGAGACAAAGGCTACAAGATTACCAGACTAAGCCATGATAGTAGCTAGCAAGCGAGGCAGAAACTACTTGGAAATGGAGGAATTTATGATACTCGGGCAAAAATAGTGAGATCCGCAAGTGGGGCAAGTTCGGCAACTTGAGCAACATTAGTTGACTTCAATTGCTCTTGGACTTTAGTGCGACACTCCGCTTCAACTTGACCATAGCAATTACAATAATTGCAATGAGGATGGCTCTTGCCACTGCATCCACCATGCTGAGATGAATGGGAGACAAGGGCGGAGAAAACAGTAGAAGAGGCAGAAATGCCCAAAAACATGTGGAGTGGAGAGACACAATAGTGTTCGCTAACCATATCATAAGTAGGAACAGATAGTATATAATTATAAACTGAGTTAAGCTCAAGTTGGAGACCAACAAGACCGAGAACCATGAAATACCGATTACGTTGCCAGTAAAAAAGTGTATGCATTAGAGTAGTGAAAGGCCTTCACATAGTTATAATCAGCAATTAAAGGATCGAGCTTACCAAGATACGTTTGCATGTCCCAAACTCAAGCTTGGTGGACATCATAACAGTTATTATGTTGTAGAGACGATGGACATTGTTGAACTAGACTTTCTTGGCTTTGGTCCAAACCTCATAACATGTTAGAAACCCTTGGTATTGAGGTTGAAGGTTGGGAGCAAGAGAGAACCAAAGGACATTGCACAGAGTGACATCAACTTGCTTCCAACAAGCTCGATCCAAGACAGGAATATCCATAACCTGAATGGTCAAGTGGTCAGCACGATCTTGACCTTGGAACCATAGCTGGACAGTGGCTCCCCAGGTACTATAATTGGTGGATATGGTCAGCTTTTCACATGCAATTAGAGGGACGTTTGTGAAAATCATGGCAGAAGCAGATTCCGCAAGAGGTCCAAAGGAGGAAATGAGAAAACAGCTAAACAGGTCTTGGTTAGGTTTGTTGGTGGCAGAGGAAGGTGGGGTATGTGCCACCAGCGAGTGGATGTCACCGGAGAAGCATCACACACCAGAAAGGAGAGCGCTTGTGAACTTCATGTGCCGGACAAGGGTCACACATGGGAGCACATGCAATGGTGTTTGGCTGCACACTTGGCAACATGGCAGTCGCCAGAGAGGTGCAACGGTGATTGGAGGGTTCTTGCCAAAAAGGAAAGGCGTAGTGGCTTCCAAACAGTGGCTTAGTCTACTGATACCATATAGAATGTTTTACCAGAATTGTGTGTCTAATATCACACACAAGCTAATTTATAATACAGAGATACAGATAATAAGGGAAAGAGAGAAATAAATCCCTACAAATCTGCTATGCAATAACTGCACACTTTTCTTATTTACAATAAATCTAATCATATCTTTAGCAGTTATTATTTGTTTACTTAGTGGCCATTTGGACCACATCAATCTAATGTGTCAGCAATTTTTTGCACAATTACCATCTTTCAATTGCAGCAAGCAAAGTTAAGCACATAAGAAGCTAATAGCTGGTAGATACTGAGACATCCTTTTAACAAATCCTTGCTTCAGCATTTATCAACATCTATACTTAAATCAACATATTTTTGTTTGAGATGAGGTACAAAATCATCCAATCATATATATATATGATAAATAAAAAAAGATATTGCAACCTTTGTCACTCATTCCATGATCTGCTGTAAAAATATATGCTGTATGATTATCCTTGAAATAATCTTGAACAAGATTGTAAACACTTTCAGCTACATGGTCAACAACCTTAACATTGTTGAGATAGATGGATGAAAAAGGCCTATGTGCATGGCCATTAGAGTCACATCCAAGCAGGTGCAGGAATACAACAAGATTATCCTGCTGCAGCAACTCCTTTAATTTTGGATCTTCTCTGGACCTATTAAGAAGGTTTTGAAATTTTTCCAGAGACCACATGTCCAGGAATGATGCATCTGCATTAAAGATTCAACAGTACTAAATCAATGAATGAACGAAATTAAGGATTAGAGAATTTAATAAGTACTAAAGTAGCATGGTAAATATTTTATTTTCCAGTTAGTATAGCATTTTGACTACAACATTGCACATTTTATGAAGTATGAACAAGGTCAATATTAAACCTTTTTATTTTATTATTTTTAAGTACCTTCATGAAATTATAGTGGAGAGAGAAAGGCTTGGGGTGATGGAGCAACAATAAAGACCAAGAAAATCATAGAAAGGCAATAAAACAAAAATACATGAATGGTCATTGGCCACATTTGATGTCTATGTCTATCAGGTGCAAATCGATAAAAATATAAAGCTATAATGTTTAGACAAAATCTAAGTTTCTAGATATTCATGACCAGTCAACTGAAGAGATACAAAAGCTAGGCAGGGTTGGGAAAGCATCAGCAACTAATTATTGGAATAAGTGGCAAAAAAATAGCCAATAACATGCCAAGCATCTGCAGAGTATAAATTCATTAAAAATAACAAGAAACGAAGTTTGAACTTTGAAAAGTACAGAAAGTCACAAGATCATAATCATCAAATCATCAATGTTTCAATTCAAAGCATTTTATTTTAACTCGACAACAAGCAATCATATCATTTAAAAATATTACAGGCACTATATGCTATTTTATGAATGAGTGAAATAGTATAAAAGAATAAATAATTCAATAACTTCTGGTCTGAAATTCAGCAGTCCAAATATCAAGAAGATACTACTAGCTTAAAAAAAAAATGTTGACAATGAAAATTTTAATTGAAAAAGATGTCAGTAGAATCCAACCCAGGCATGAATAGGTAGCAAACCAGGGAAGAATGGTGCCAGAAAATGGAAGAAGAATAGTCTTAAGTTATGTTTCTGAATCTATTGTTTAGTATGTTCACATAAAAATGAAGAAGACCGGACGAACAAAGTGTCCTAAAAGCTTGAGTTATTTATATTATGACACAAACAAAGAACTAAAAACAGTGAAGGATGGTGTCAAACCAGTTGCAAAGTCTTCATACTCATGGGGATAGGTATCCCAAGTGGCATGCTGCAAGGCACCGCAGAAAATGGGAACTATATCAGGACTTCCATAAGAAATGGTATGCCGGCTTCTGTTAAACACAGAATCAAACTCAACAGGATTAGCCTTCCACCCTGCAAGGAACCAAAACCACTCTTTAAGTATGCACAAACAAGGAACAAAAGAAACCCTTAGAATTTGGGCTTTTAGGAACAAAGTCCAAACTCAATCCAGCTTTTATAAGGTGAGGACTAGTCAGGCCTTATATATAAGTACTACAAGCCTATTTGGGTAAGCTTCCTTAGAAGCACTTTTGTTCTCTAGAAGCACTAGAAGTGGACTTCTAGAAGAAGAAAAAATAGAATTAGCTTCTCTAAAAGTTAAAATTGTTTTCTCTAATAGCCAATTAGTAGAAGCTTTCTCGTATACTTTCTTCTAAAAGATATGAAACTTCTACAAATTAGCCATTATCTACAAATTAGCTATTAGGGAAGACAATTTTAACTTCTAGAAAAAGTTTTTTTTTTTTTTCATATTTACTTTCATAGTAGTATGTCCAAACAGGCCCATACTTTTATTCTCCGTAAGCACTTCTGGAGGAGTTCAGGAGAAGAAAGTAAGGAAAAAAAATTAATTGAGCTGTTCCATAAGCTGAAATTAGCTTCTGCATTAATTAATTTGCACTAGTTAATTTGTAGAATCTCTATCATATAACCTCTCTACAAGATGAAAGAGCTAATTTCAACGGCTTATGAAAAGCTCATTTCGGAAAAGTTTACCCAAACCAAACAGATCCTACATTAGTCAAACAAAGAAAGAGAAGGAAAGCAACCTTTTGTAACTGCACTGGGGTCTTCATAGAAGCCAGCGATAATGGAAACATGACCGGGCCTGGACTCAGTGGGAGGCCTAGCATGAGAAACCCCCCAACGGCCCTGCGTTTCGATTATGCTCCTCAGAAACGGCGCCCGGGTCTTCCCTTCCGCGTCCAGCTCGTAAAATTTGTCGGCGCGCAAACCATCAGCTGCATTTAAATTTGAATTTGAACAGTAAGAAAAAAGTATTTACTTATGAGAAACTATATATGTAAAACAAATTGTGCAACAAATCTTATAACAAAGAAAGATGATAGAGAAAATAGACACACGTTGTATAAATTATTGTATGTGTATCGCAACTCTTTACTTATTTATTTAGGTTAGAAGCAGAGGTTTGGTACCAACGAGGAGGACGAGGCGTTTGGCAGGGGCGGCGAAGCGAGGAGTGACGGGATCGACGCCGCGAACAATGGGAGTCTTGAAATAGATGTCGAAAATGCTGAGCATGTAAACGGCGTGGAGGACGACGCCCAGCGCCACCAGCCATCTCTCCCTTCTCCTCAGCCACTTGCTTCCCTTCCCTTCTCTGTTTCCTAAGATCCCATCGCTGTGCATTCTTCTTTACTTTTCTTTTTGTTTACTCCTTCGATAGGTCGATTGGAAGTGAGCGTGAGCGTGAGAGTGAATCACGTTACTCGGTCAACAGCAGAGATCCGCGACTGCAAGTGCTTGCTTGCTGCTGTTAGTTCCCCTACTCAACTCACTCGACCATGCACCTTGTTATTCCCAGCTCCCATTTTCTATTCTTTTCACTCCTCTCTTGTTTTTTTTTTAGTTTTTAATTAACTAGTTATATTTCTTATCAATAAAAAAAACAAGAGTATTCCGATAACTAGTAGCATACTTTCTTCCAAAGACTCTTGTTAAAATGTATTTATTTAAAATCACTAATTTGGGTTGAAATTGGATTAAATCACATGGAGAGTCTCTTATAATCATTGAAAGTGTGACAAGCACTTCTTTTAAAAATATGTAAGGTAAATATAAATTTTATCACTGAAAGTATAATGCGTGCATAAATTCGAATAAATTAAAGTTTAATCTATAAACATATAAAAAGTGTGACATATTTATTTATAATCAATAATAATAGTTTCAAAACATGAAATGTCATAAATTTTAGGGGAATGACTGACATGACATGTGATACTTAACCTAGTTTCATAATTACCAGAGATATTCTTCAATTTTAACAATAACACAATTAAAAAAGAAACTATTGTTCAAAAGTTCCAATAAAAAAGAAAGAGTTATTGTTTACCATATTTTTCCTTTATATTTCTTGGTGTTTTTATGAATTGAAAGTAACTTCATCAATTTAATTTGTGTCCGATAGAAGAACAATTTGCATGCTTTCTATAGTAAAGTTGAATATGGAGGTTGTAATGCAGGGTCAATCATTTGTTATTAATTATTATATATATAAAAATGTGTTAGGTGTTTTTTTTTTTTTAAGCAAACCAACTTATATTATATCATGAACAATAAAAGATTCAATACAACGGGGACTAAAATAAAAAATATGTCAACAAGCAAAAGATCTTGACGCCCTTGCTAAGCAGTGAGCAACTTGATTGGCTTGCCTACTTACAAACTAAATATTACAGTTGGAAATTTATGAAATTTCTATTACACAGCGCCGAAGAATGAAACCTGCTTCTGAATTTTGAAATCTATTTTCGTTGATGCTGTCAGCTGCAACATTACAATTTGTATAAAAAATAACCCGTTGAGCTGAAGTTCCTTGACCTGTTTGACAGATGATAAAATTGCAAGTGTTTCTGCTTCTAATGGGGTAGGTGATCTCGCAAACCATTGTATCGTCGTTGTTACAAATTGACCATTTGAGCTCTTAATGCATGAGGCCTAACTCGAACCTATTTTCCTCTTGGAAGATTGCTACATCCAAATTACAATTCATAAAAAGAGGAGGTGGTGTGGACCAAGAGGTGGGGTGAGGCTCATTCTTACTCATAGTGCTATGTGTACACTTATGAGCTACTTTCCATTCTGAAATATGCTAAGATGTGTGCTACAATGACAAATTGATGGGCTTTTGGATTCCATCCCAAACCTTCTCATTTTTTTAGAGACCACATGACAACAACAAAATATCAATTTCTGCATAAGTGAGGTTGTCAAGGACATTAAAAATGAAACTTTGAATATCTTCCTGTAGATCATAAGCGTGTTGTATTTTATGTCAAATATTTGCATGATTTCAAACCTGTTGAGCATAAGTGCAACCAAGAAACACATGCCAATCATTTTCAATACAAGTTTCACAATGTGGACAAGTGGTTGGACAATGGACTCCTTTATAGGAGAGTTTTTCTCTAGTAGGGAGGCAGCCACGAGCAATTCTCCAAAGGAAGATTTTCATTTTGTTTGGAATTTTAAGATTCCAAATTAACTTCCAATTACCATTCACCTTCAAATGCTAAGTCTCCAATAATTTCTCCATTAGGTAGAAATAAGCAGATTTGACAAAGTAGAATCCATCATTACTATGCTTCCAAATTATCAATTTCAAAAGTACGTTGGAGAGGCATTGCCATAATGTGTTGAGCATCACTTGGTAGCAATACCCTCCTTGCGGAGCCAAGGGTCCATCCAAATGTTAACTGATCTCCCATCTCCTATGCTCCAATGCATGCCTTCTTTGATCGCTACCCGTGAAGTATGGATGCTTCGCCATGTATAACTTGGGTTATGTCCTATAGAGGAACCCAAATCGTTGATAGTATTTTACTTTGAACACTTTTGCAACTAAAGCATCTTTGTCAGAAAGCAATCTCCTACCCTACTTCCCTAGCATGACCAAATTAAAGGCTGATAAGTGATGGAATCACATACCTCCATTTTCCTTTCACATTGCCAATCATTCCCAATTGAACCAATTTAATCATTTTAATTTTGCTATTTAGGTTAATTTTGTACTTAGAGGTTGGAGTGACGGTGAATCCTTGTTAATTGTCAATTTTGAACTTCACCATTGACCAAAGGGAATTGAGAATAGAGGCATGTGTGTTATTTCATCTTCTTAAAATAGCAAATGATTTGATATTGTGTTGTTTGTGCAATAGGAAGGTCTAAGTAGTATGGGAGAATTGATTGAATGAATTGTGAAACTGTTCTATTAGGGAAATAATATTTGTACATGTAATAATTGGTAATGAATTATGAATAGCATAATAGGTGTGGGAGTTAGATTATTAGAAGATCATGAGATTGTATATTAATTTGTGCACTCTTTTGAATATTTTATATTTGTGTTCCTTCAATTAAAAAAAATTAATTTGGTGCAATGTTAAATTAATTTGAATTTATGTTTCTTCAATTATAATACTATTTTTATGCATTGTTTCTTCAATTAATTTTTTGTCATGTTTATAATACCAAGAGTGCTAGAAGTTAGCCTTTTGAATTAGCAAACTGCAAACATGTCAGCAAATATTCAACTTTGACTTATACTTTCTGGTGTGATTGTTCTTTTTCTGCCTACGTGTTTTAATTTAATAGTTGATTTATTTTTTTATAAGCTGTTGCTTAAAAATTATTTATCTGGAAATAAAAAAGAAAAAGGGAAAAAATGAGAGATGAAGTTAATAAAATCACAACAAGGTGTTATTAATAAATTTGATCTTAAAAATGTGGGTCCTCATGATAATTTAGATCAATCAAATGAAAAATTAAATAATAAAAATCATGTAAGTGATAGAGAATGATGAAGTTAATGATTTAAATGAATCTAATAATTTGTCAAATGTATCTAATAATTTTTATTTTTTTTTAAATGAGAGAAAGATTGGATAAGAATCAAACAATTGATAAAAACTTGCAACAAGAATTATGAAAGAGAAAGAGTGTTGGAGACAAGTTTTACATAAAATATGTGCAACTATGAAATGTCTTGCTAAACATAATTTGATTTTTCGATGATCAAATGGAAAATTATATAAAGATAACAATGAAATTTTTTTAGGATTAATTGAAATGATTGTAGAATTTGATGTGATAGTAAAAGATCATGTTAAACGAATTTAAAATCGTCAAATTCATTATTATTATTTTGGGCATAATAATCAAAATGAGTTGATCTCCCTATTGGCCCATAGTGTTATATATATATATATGTGTGTGTGTGTGTGTGTGTGTGTTTTGAATAGTTATAAATATATAACTACATTATTAAATGTAAAATATGGTGATCTTTAATACATAATAATCTAATATAGTTTGTAATATTAGGGAAGCAGACTGTTTTAATTTTATTATTTTTTGCATAGAATGCAATGGCTTTTAGATTTGAGATCCAATTAATTAAGAAATGTTATTTTTTCGCTTAAATTTCCATTTGATAGATTGACATTATAATAATAAAACAATCTTGTCTTAGCACATAAAATAAAAACGATGTTGTCATTGCAACATTAAGCCATGTTCAGTTAAACAACATATATCAAAAACTAAAAGCTTGAATGTTTCATTCTAAAGAAAAAAAAAAGTATTAAAAACAAAACTTTATTATTGTAGTTGAAACCATATAGAATCTTTTATAATTAGTGATAGTGGCAATGAAATTAAATTAGTATAAAATGATTACCTAAGATGCACCTAAGTTGAACCAAGTATATAGCATGCAAAGTGTAACAATACTTTTGAACAACGATCTACAATATGTCACGAAGTACAACTTTATAAAAGTTTCACATGTCTAATAAAAACAAAATTGTCATTTAAAAAATTGTACATGCATTACTTGAAGTGATTGTTACGACCAAGACGAAACGACGTTATAGGTATGCCAAAGTCAACTATTAAAGTGTCCAGCTAGAATACCAGGCTCAAAAGTACATATTATACAGTTATATCTAAATGTCCAACTACATGGCCACACAACCAACCAATGACTAAGGGACGTGTATGGGTAAGGGGGCCAAGCCCCCCATGGCTTTTTACAATTTTTTTTTATATATATAATATATTAATTAAAAAAATATAAAATCTTAAAATTATTAAATTATATTTTTATAAATAAAATTTAATGATAAATATTATTAGTGTTAAAAAAAAGATATAATATTATTTTTATATAGTTTAAATAGTAAAGATTTTAAATAATAACAATAATTTTATCTTATAAATTTTTTTTATTTATCTTTATATTTTAAATAATATATTATATTTTTATAATTTTTTACTCAATAGATAAGATTTTATAATATTATCTTATATATTAAAAAAATTGAGAATCTTTTTTTTTTACTTTAAATATTGTACTATCATTATATTTGTTTTCAATAAAAAAAAATCACTCTTGGTGTTGTTGTTGCTTGTTACTCATTGCTTGTTGATGTTGTTGGGTTGTTATGGCTATTTTATTATATTCTGGCTAGATTTTATAAACGTATGAGTATGAATTTGTGAATACGTGATCGTGATATAAGCAAAGACACAAAACAATATAAAGGTATGTATATAATATACTAATTTTATACTATTTTATTGGATTTATTTATTATTCAACTTCTTTGTTATAAGTTATTAGGAAAAAAAATCCAAATTATTAGTTCAAAACTTCAAATACTATTATATACTTACATGTAATTATAATATTAATAAAGTTTGTTTATTATCTTTATTTTTAAAATTAATTTACACATGTTATAGATTTGTATTGTATTAATATGTGTTGTGTTCATAGAAAAGTATATTAATTTAATTAGTTATATAAGTAAAAAAAATAAAAAAAAAATTGTTTTCTTGTTTTTTTAATGAAGAAAAAATCTACATATTTGTTTTGTTTAAACTTTAAAGAGTCGGCCCCCCCTAAGATTAATTCCTGATTCCATCCTCGCAACCAACAACAATAACATGTACATAATAATTATTCACATGTATTACAACAAAACATATCACAAAAATAGAAATTCTATACCACATGCCAACTATTAGTGTTTAAGTAGAGATATAGATGATATGAATGTCCCTCACCTAATGAATGCAAACATCAACAACGCCAATGAATTTCTCCAGATTAGACATAGGTACAATTAATCATAGATACATTTATCAGATCTAATGAGAAAAAAAATGAATATGTAAGTCAAAACTTGTATTGTTAAAGAAATATCTCCATTATTCAAATTGACAGATTTTGTAATTTCCATGCTAACATATTACACTACTCAAATTCCCATAAGTATAAATGTATATAAAAAAAATGGGAGATTCATATAACTGATAATTTACTAGAGGCCTATTGTAGTACCTCCAAAGCCAAATAATCCTAAACATCCTACAAAAGGCAAAGTATAATATTCACTAATCATGATTCTTCACAATTAATGCGATTTTCTTTTCAATCATGATTAGTACATTGACATGTTCATTCTCCAAGATGTTCTTTCCACGAACATGCAAAATAGAACTTTCTTTGTCATAATCAACAAGTTGTCATGTGAGTTATTAACTAATAGGAAAGAAGACAATTCAGAAACAACAATCCATGTTAAAACCATAACTTTATATCTAACAGAGAAAAACGTGCAATTGAGAATCAAAGGTCCGCAAAAACCAAGTAGATTAAAATGAATTCTCAAGAACCAAAACCCATTTTCAAAATTGAAACTTTCCACTTTCTAGAGAAATACTAAAATACTATGAACCGACCAAAACTTAAAATCTGTAAATAAGAATAAAAGGTACATCCAGATTTGACCAAATTCTAATAAAGCTACTACCTTTTTTTGTTGCTCTATGAAGAAAAACTACAACTAGAATTCAAGGGAGTTAAACAATGCAAGCTAAACAAACAAAAAACAAAGAGAGACTTTGATAAAAAAAACAAAAAAAAAACGCATAGATGATTAAGTTGTTGTGGTTTCACATACGTACTTGCCTTACTTAAGCCTTGAGTGAGTCAATCCCCAAAAAAATACATCTAAAGATAGTACTTTATGAGGTTTAAGAGAAAATACAACAATTATTTTAAATCACTCAACTCAACAATTATTTGTAAAGGTGTATAACTACATAATCATTTTAGGTGTGAAACTAAATATGAAACTCAACAACTAGAGGTTTACCTCTATTGACCATCATCATCGAGTTCAAGATTATAAGAATTAGAAAATCAGGGATATACCTTTGATGACAAGATAACATACAGATGCCTATAAATATGAAACTTTTAAGTAGAAGAATGAAAGTAACATTATAAGCTCTCAATAATAAATATGAAACTAAGTAACTAAAATGAGAACTCAGAAAAGAGGTTTACTTTTGACCAAATCAATTTGTAGGAATCAAATTAAATATGAAACTTAGTAACTAAAATAAAATGAAAACTGGGAAGAGAGGTTTACCTTTGACCAAATTAGTTTGTAAGAATCAAACAAAATATGAAACTCACTAACTACATGAATAATGAATTAAGTTATAGATATAAAATATGAAATATAGGCACATGGCAAAAAATATAGAATGGACTAACCAAAAACAAACTAATATATGTTTTGAAACAAAAAATCAAGGACAAAGTAGAAGAACGAAAGTGACATTAGAAGCTCTCAATAATAAATTAAGCTTGACTACTTAAAGTCAAAGCCTAAGCACAACAAAAAAATCAATAGTAACATATATTTCAGTTATAAAAAATGCAAAAGAATTTTCACAGTAAATAATAATTATCAAATGTGAGACATGCACATTAGCTTTTAGCATTATAAAACAAAATTCACACATCTTGTACATCTGGTTGTCTTTTTCTCTATACTTTAGTATGAGAATTTTAATTTCCTTCTCTATGAACAATTTTTTGGAATCAAACTAAATATGAAACTCAGCAACTAAAATAAAAACTGATAAGAGAGCTTTAACTTTGATCAAATCAATTTGTAAGAATCAAATTAAATATGAAACTGAACAACACCAAATCAATTTGTAGGAATCAAACTAAATATGAAACTAAGTAATTAAAATGAGAATTGAGAAGAGAGGCTTACCTTTGACCAAATCAATTTGTAGGAATCAAATTAAATATGAAACTCAGTAACTAAAAATGAAAATTGGGAAGTGAGGTTTACCTTTGACCAAATCAGTCTGTAAGAATCAAACTAAATATGAAACTCAACAACTATAGGAACAATGAATTAAGTTATAGATATGAAATAGGAAATATAGATGCATGGCAAAAAAATATAGAATGGACTTACCAAAAACAAACTGATATACTTTCTGAAACAAAAAATCAAGGACAAAGTAGAAGAATGAAAGTGACATTAGAAGCCTTCAATAATAAATTAAGTTTGACTACTTAAAGTGAAAGTCAAAGCACAAAAAAAAATCAATAATAATATATATTTCAGTTATAAAAAATGCAAAAGTATTTTCATATTGAATAATAATTATCAGATGTGAGACATGCACATTAATTTTTAGCATGATAAAACAAAATTAACACATCTTGTACATGTGGTTGTCTTTTTCTCTGTACTGCTGTTTTTACCCACTCACCACTTTCTTCGTCATCATTTAAGGCTATTAGAACCAAGACATTTGATGATGTCTAACCCCTAATATCTTGATAGGTTTTGATGATAACAAATGTGATAATATTTGATCAACTAATGATTTTAGACTAAGTGATTTCAGAAAATAAAGTGAGAACAGACAATGGTATAATCACTTTAACTCTTACTTTCGTCTTAACTGTCTAATAATTGATAATGATTAAATCATGCATTATAATTACTTTTAATCAAACTAAAATAAAGCTCTAAAAAAGAACATGAATGTCTTGGAAGGACTCATGTAAAGTCTAAGACCAGACCATACAACAGTCTCGGACAGACTATGTGAAGTCTAGGACTAGACTATGCATAAGTACTGGACCATACCATATATGGAACATGATCAGACAACGCATAGTCAAGCCAGACGATGCTGATGCTAGGCCAGATGATGTTTGACACTAAGCCAAATGATGTTTGATACTAGGCTAGACGATGTCTGATGTTAAGCCAGATGTTGTTTGTGTAGGAACAGGATATAATCTATCATATGTGCTATGGAATATGTTCTTTATAATTAATTCCTTGCATGAATACAAGCACCGTTGTTACAAAAAGAAAGGAATATATTATTGATAATCGCTTTATATACGTAAATATTGCATCATATTTTGTAGTGATTATCCAATATTCTCAAGGAATTTTAGCTTAGTTTGAAATCATTTAATATAGATTTGTATAGTTTGATAATTCTAACCCTAGGAAGTTATTTTGTGAGAAATATACTTTAATTTATGTGTGCAGGCCTAGATTCAACAGTAAAGGGAGAATGCAAGAAGAAGACATGACTCGCTAAGCGACATATCTCGCTCAGCGCTTAACTCGCTGAGCGCAATAGCAAGCTACGTGAGCTAGGCGGCCTATGACGCGTGAGCGCCACATTGCGCTAAGCGACATTTTTATTCGAACAGAAGACTCACTTAGCGGGACATCGAGTTTAGTGGAAGTTGCTTTCGAACTGAATATGCGCTGAGCGGAAGATTGCGCTTAGCGGAACACCTGCTTTGAGATGCATTATGCAGTGTTTTGCGCTTAGCGGAAGGTTGCGCTAAGCGAGGCTTCAACTATATAAGCTGCACTTGAAGAATTTTGAAGCATTCAGACTTTTTTTTAGATTGGTTGAGCTGCTTCCTCTGTTTTCTCTGTTTTCCTCTGTTCTCTTCATCCCCTTTTGTAACCTTTTCAAGGCTTCTCATGACAATGAGAGGCTAATCTATTAGTGTTGAGGACTTGGAACTAGGTGCTAATCATGTAAACGCTATTCTTCATATCTATTCATTGAAATATTCAGTTTAATGTTCATTTCTCTATCTTTATTCTTGTTATATGATTGGATCAATTATATATGCATGTTTTAGAGTTTACCCGCCATTGATGAGATCTTTGTTGAACTTGGAACTGAGCTTGAACTCTAATGGAGTGTATTTCTAGACATAGGATAGACTCCATTAGCTTCACAAAGATCTCTAAGCTTCATCAAACCACTCAACTGAACTTACCGAGACATCGGAAGTGAGGTTGAGCAGTTTAGGCTTAATTTGATGAGAGATCGCGTTTTGAGCACTTTTAGATCGAAGTTAATCTGAACTATTAATGTGAATGGAGAATATATCTTATATGTTTACATGGGAAGCAAACCGGTTGAATCAAATCCTCAACATATCCATTATTCCATTCTAAAACTCAAGCACGCCAACTGTTCGATCATTGTCCTGAATCAACATTGTCGTTTTTATTGTTTATAGTTAGTGTTAACTGTAGTGTTTAGTTAAATTTCTATTATTATTGATGTTTCAAGAACAACCAACTATGAAAACCAAACTAATGTTTAGGAATTGATTACTTTACTGATAGTCAAATACGGACAATTCCCTGTGGATTCGATACTTGGATCTTCCCTTTTAAACTACTTGTGCAATATTTGGTACACTTGCCAAAATAGACCAACAATTATCTGATCTCACTCTCTTCTATTCCTCATATAGCTTACATGTCTCGAATTGTGTGAAGTGTGTAGGTATAGTCAAAGGACTAATCAACATTAGAATGCACACCTTAAGTTAAAAGTCAATTGTGACAGAGACAGAAACCTGCTCAAGTCACATCAAGCACAGTTAAGGCTACTTTAACACTCTTCTGTGAGACAATGGAAAAAAAATCTTCTCCAACGTTCGAATCCATGAAGCTTACTATATAAGGAAGCTTCCATGCAATGAGAAGATGATGATGGAATACTAATGAACAATAATGAATTCATTCAAAGCAATCTGTACAACAAGTAAAGTACTTTGAGAAAAACCTAGTGAGAGATATGAGCTGAAAGAAAAAGAGAATACCCATCCTCTACAAGCTCACATAGATTCAACACTTGTTCTTATCCTCTCTTTGAGAGTTATTTGAATCTTATACATATTTGTATAGAAAGCCAAGAGTGGCTTAGTGATAAAATAATACTTGGGAAGTATAATCTCAGGGGGAGATTCATATTGATAACCAAAAGTGGTTTAGAATACTTGTAGCCAGAAGTGGCAGTGAAGAATACTTGTTTTGTAATCAGTTGATTATAATGGAACCCTTTAATAGTTGTTAAAGGAGAACTGGATATAGCTTAGGTTAAGTGAACCAGTATAAAAATAAGCTCTCATTTGTTGTCTTGTGCTTACATATATTTATCTTGTCCACTGTGCTCTTTTGGAAAGGCTTTCAAAGCTTTGCCTTGCAAGGATATATTTGTTGATTTAAACTAACATATATCCAAGAAGACAACTTGTGAACTAATAGTATTTACGAAAAAGTTTTAACCCACTATTCAACCCACCCTTCTAGTGTGTTCTTGTATATTTCAAAGGTAGTTTTCCCTAATAAACAAGTACCCATTTCCTGCAACGACTCAACAAATTCTCAAACACATAACACAATAAAGGATACGCTACTTACTTTAATATTTTCAAGGAAGCAAAACTCATCTAAAAGAACTAACTACACAAAATTTTTTTTCACATGATCAGTAAACATAATACAGTGTAAAGGCAACAAGAAATAGGATGTCCTAAAGAGCAAAGATTATGATATTTTCAAATACCTTGATGCTGCTATCTCACAATACTTGAAAGGCAGTCACAACAACAATGTCAATAAGAAAGAAGGCATGCCCAAGGCAGGCATGCAAGGTCAGCATTATGAGCTATTTCATTTCAGGAATGGACGACAATGCTAGACTTTATGAATTAATACGATTTAGGAAAGAGAGAGAATTGAGTAGAAGAGAGGGGAAAATGTAATCTTAATATTATTAGATTGAAAATAACAAAGATGAATATTATATGCTAAGTCAGCAAGAAACAAAATCGTAATAGAAAAGCTAATTCCCTTACAGAGAGATTTTTTTTTATTCCTTTACAAAGAGATGAATATGTATACTCTAATATGGATAGTGCATAGGACCGGTGGCCAGTTGTGGACTATGGAAATTGGAATGTAAATACATATCTTAATCCTAAAATTGGTTGAAGACATTACATATGACAAGTAAATGAAATATGCATAGACACATCGGGCACATGCAATTTGTGATCAAACTATTTGGAGACACATGACAAAATGCATAAGCATTTCGAAAGCTTTGAATACATTATAAGGAATAAAAGAACTATTTTGCCTAGCAATAGCTGCAGAAAGCAAGCTATCATAGTAATCTATCATGTCTTGCATCTCTTGAAAAAAATGATGAAAATGGAAAAAAAACCTTAATTTCACTACAATTAGCAAGCTAGGTATAAGCAAATTGGGCAGGAGATCGTTCAACACTTCTCACAAAACACCCATTATCACACACTTTCCCAACACCCTAAGATAATAAATTAAAGTTTTCATAGCATGAAAAGAACCAATTTTTATCCATAAAAAAAGAAAAAAAAAATACCCATCCACCCTTTAGTTTCCATCACTGACAACAACATATATTATTCAAAAAATGTGTAATATAATTGAATCGATGTAAATCTTCTCAGCCTAAAATAGAAGATAAAGATCTCAGCCAGGATTTTGAGTGACATTTAAAAATTATCAATTTGGTGTAAAATAATTAAGCTTAATAGAGACATGAGAGAAAAGGATATATAAACAAAAAATAAAAAATATGCAAAACAAATCCCACAATGCATAACACAATTTCAAGATGTGAATGAACATACCAAGTTGACAGGGGTAAGAGTTGTACTTGTTCTGAAACAAAAGAAAAAAGAAAAAAGTTGAAGTCAAACACTAAACACAACAAAACAAAGGTTCATACAAAAAATTTAGGAAAAGAAGAACTAAAACTTGTTTTTAATGAAAAACTTGTTTGAATGCAAGCTTTGTTCCCCTTAGCTTGAATTGAACCTCACTCAACACCTCGAACGAATTCAAAGACTGAAACAACAAATAAAACACAAACATAAATATGAAACCAACGACAAGAAAATGAAGAACAAAATGAAAATGATAAAATATATGTACCCTAATTGCAAATATGCATACTTGATGAAGTTATCCCATTTGAAAGCCCCAATCATAAAAAGGAGGTTAGCTGGGTGGTGCAAATGAAATGTGTTGTTTATGAAGGATAAAATACAAATATAATAAGGGTTCAAAGTGGGAGGAAAAGAAGGATTGGGTCTCATGGGAAAGGATATGCAAGGAAAGGGGGAGTGGAAGAAGAAAAAGAAAAAATGAAGAAGGAGAAGAACAGCGAAAGAAGAAGAAGAAGAAGAAGAAAAAAAAAGAATGAGAAGAAGAAAAGCATTGTGGAGAAGAGGAAAGAAAGGGGGTAATGTACAGGGCTCTATAGTGTACATATAGCATACAACTATACCCACATAAATAGCTCTACGTGTCCAATTAAGAACAAACCCACCTAATGCATTCCTCTTCTATAAATCTAACTGCAAATATCACTGCAAAAAATCAAAGTGTGTCATACCTGTATCCACTGCATTGAACAAAAGCAGACCTAAAATATGCACAACAATAGATTTCACCGGAGTCAACTTGCAAAATATGCATGCAATTTACCAAACAAATTGTAAGTACATTGGCTTGGGCAAGTTAGTGTTCCATGAACAATGTTAATGAGTCTTAGAGAATTGTCTCCATTGTTAAAGTGAAGATTAGATGTCAAATACTAAAATAAAAATTAAATAGTACTTTTTAGAATTTTAAAAGGGGATAATACATTTGGATTATGACTTTTTAATGAATTTCAAGATGTGTTGAAGTCTCTTGATCTTAATGTTGATGATGTAAGGTCAAGATTATAATAATGGTTCTAATATAAAAAGGAAAACACCAAGGAGTTCAAAAGCATTTTCTTGAAATAAATCCAAGGGCATTATATATGCCTTGTACTTGTCATAATCTTAATATTACTCTTAGTGATCTGGCTCATTCATGTATTAAAGTTGTTTCATTTTTAGGAATTGTTTAATGCATATATTCATTATTTTTGAGTTCTACCAAAAAGATGGAAAATTTTGCTTGATAATGTTCATGGGTTAACTACGAAATCTTTGTCTAATACTCACTCACTAGGAAAGTCGAATTAAAAGGGTTAAAGCTATTAGATTTCAAGGTCCTCAATTAAGATTGACTTTGTTGAAACTATACAAATCTTTTGATGATTTCAAGTCAAAAAGTGAAACAGAGGGTTTAGTTAATGCAATTGAGTTTTGAGTTTTTTGCTTAGTATGATTATTTGGTATTACATCTTATTTGCTATTAATATGGTGAGCAAGAAATTGCAATCTAAATCTATGTGCATTGATACTACCATAAAGCAAATAAAAAGTGTTTTATTATTTTTTGAAAAGTATAGAAATGAAGGTTTCACATCTAATATGTATGCCGCTAAAAGTGTAGCACTTGATATGGATGTAGAGCATATTCTTCTAATAAAACGTAGTGTTGTTAGAAAAAAAATAATTTGATGAGAATAACTAAAATGAAGAAATTTGGTCAGCAAATGAGTCATTTAAAGTTAATTATTTTTTAGTTATTGTAAACACCACAACTACTTCTTTAAATTTAAGTAACTAAAGACATTTGAAATTATTTTTGGATTTTTGTTTAAAGTCATTATATGATAATAAATTGAGAAAATATTGTGCTCATGTTCACTTTACCTTTTCTCACAAAAATTTATTAGATATTGATTTAGAAGATTTTTTTTCTCTTAATTGAAAGTATTGCAAATGACTTTGCCTGATAACTTAATGTTAACCATTGAAATTATTGAGTTTGTCAAATTGCCCATTGTTATTCAAATGTGTCAATTGCTTATCCAATATTATTAATTGTGCATGTGAGTGTAGCATTAGCTGAAATAAGTTTTTCAAATTTGAAATTAATAAAAACTTATGAGGTCATCAATGTCAAAAAAAGTTGTATGGTTTGGTAATTTTATCTATTGAGAAAAATACATTGGAAAATCTTGATGCTGATGTTATTATTAATGCTTTTGTATCTCGGAATGCTTGAGGAAACCACTTTTTGCAATAATTTGTGTAATTTGTTTTGTAGGTGATATGCGAGGCAACAACTATGTCAATGATGGAAGATGACATCAAAACTAATTTTAAAACAAATATGAGACATATTTTTAAAATACTAATAGTACTTTTGAATGAAATTATGTGCTTTTATAGGATATATGTTTACATCTTAAATTAAAATTTGTATACCAAAAGGCCCCCATCTATTATTTTGTCATAGGCCTACAGAATGTTAAGACCAATATTGGACAATTTTTTTATAACGCAAATTCTCTCAACATTCAACCACTACCACTTTTAAATGTCCTGGACAAAAACACGTTGATTTGAAAGTATAGTCATACTTCCAACCATGATCATGAAACAAATGATACTTGCAACAATCATCAAGCATAAAAGGTTAAAGGTTGTGGGAAAACAAATCAAATTTATAATTTCAAATCTCTAGGATCTTATTTAGATTTTAAAAGATATCAACTTTATATTTTTGATTTGTTTAGAATTAATGATATAATATGTAAATTAGGATTTGTTTTCCCATTTAAGATTAGGATATGCTAGGTCTATTGGCAGAGGGTTCTTGAGATTGTTGAAATAGTTAGCACCATTCAATAAAGGGAAAGCCGAAAAGGAAGGAGAACAAATAGAAAAATAGTAAAATTAATTAATGGTATTTAATTAGTTTTATGCAAGTATAATTAACACGTAATTACCGCTTTGTGATGAGAGAAGAAAAAGAGAAACAATTCTAACAAAGAGATAAAGAAAATTCCAACGAGAGAAGAGAGAGAAAATATTATTATATATTTTCTGAGTGTTTGTAAACACTTTGATTTTTCCTTTTTCAATAAACTGACTTGCCGCATGTTGGACTATTTTGGCAAGCGTACCAAATATCGCACAAGTAGTTTAAAAGGGAAGATCCCAGTATTGAATCCACAGGGAATTGTCCATATTTGACTATCAGTAAAGTAATCAATTCCTAAACATTAGTTTGATTTTTATAGTTGGTTGTTCTTGAAACATCAATAATAACAGAAATTTAACTAAACACTACAGTTAACACTAACTATAAACAATAAAAACAACAATGTTAATTCAAGACTATGATCGAACAGTTGGCGTGCTTGAGTTTTAGAATGGAATAATGGATATGTTGAGGATTTGGTTCAACCGGTTTGCTTCCCATGTAGACATATAAGATATATTCTCCATTCACATTAATAGTTCAGATTAACTTCGACCTAAAAGTGCTCAAAACGTGATCTCTCATCAAATCAAGCCTAAACTGCTCAACCTCACTTCCGATGTCTCGGTAAGTTCAGTTGAGTGGTTTGATGAAGCTTAGAGATCTTTGTGAAGCTAATGAAGTCTATCCTATGTCTAGAAATACACTCCATTAGAGTTCAAACTCAATTCCAAGTTCAACAGCATCTATCAATGGCAGGTAAACTTTAAAACATGCATATATAACTGATCCAATCATATAACAAGAATAAAGATAGAGAAATGAACATTAAACTGAATATTTCAATGAATAGATATGAAGAATAGCGTTTACATGATCAGCACCTAGTTCCAAGTCCTCAACACTAATAGATTAGCCTCTCATTGTCATGAGAAGCCTTGAAAAGGTTACAAAAGGGGATGAAGAGAACAGAGGAAGCAGCTCAACCAAATCCACCAAAGTCTGAATGCTTCAAAATTCTTCAAGTGCAGCTTATGTAGTCGAAGCCTCGCTTAGCGCAACCTTCCGCTAAGCACAAAACACTGCATAATGCATATCAGAGCAGGTGTTCCGCGAAGCGCAATCTTCCGCTCAGCGCATATTCAGTTCAAAAGCAACTTCCGCTAAGCTCGATGTCCCGCTAAGCGAGTCTTCTGTTTGAATGAAAATGTCGCTTAGCGCAATGTGGCGCTTAGCGCGTCATAGGCTGCCTAGCTCGCGTAGCTTGCTGTTGCGCTCAGTGAGTTAAGCGCTGAGCGAGATGTGTCGCTTAGCGAGTCATGTCTTCTTGCATTCTCCCTTTACTGTTGAATCTAGGCCTGCACACATAAATTAGAGTATATTTCTCACAAAATAACTTCTTAGGGTTAGAATTATCAAACTATACAAATCTATATTAAATGATTTCAAACTAAGCTAAAAATCCTGAGAACATTAGATAATCACTACAAAATATGATGCAATATTTACATATATAAACCGATTATCAAACTCCCCCAAATTAAAGCTTTGCTTGTCCTCAAGCAAAAGAATATCTACATAACAACAAAGTGGATGCAGAGGAATAATTGGCAGGATTAGAATCAAGTTTTAGACCAATGACACTTGCAAAAAGTGTTCTCAATTGAGATTAAACACATTAAGGTCACAACGAAGTTTTCAACATGCACACAAATTCAGCAAACCAACAAAGGAGCATTTAGCAATTCGAAGTTTAAGTGAACACTATGACTCTCACAAGGCCAGTGTTTCACTCAGCACTTAGTGTATAAAGTATAAGATGGTTAAATCATACCAATTGAAATTGTGCACTTAACTTTTGAATCTCTTCTCAATTTATTGCAGATGTACAAACAATGTGGATCCTTAAGGTCTTACTCAGGGTTGAATCACGGCTAGGCTATAAAGAACATTGGTTTTTCTTGAATTACAATTCCTAAGGATTGAAGAAAACATATCTTTATCTCCCTTCTTGATTATCAATTTCCTCTATATGCCTTAATACTTTCCACAGTTGGACAACAACTACTTCCTGCTTGAATCACAATTGATTGAATTTTCAATTATTCAATTTTTTTTTTTTTGAGGCTTTGCCTCTTATGATTCATATTGCAGTAGTTGTGTTGCTATCATTTCTTCTTTTTAATGTGGATCTTCACTTGACTCCCCAAAATTTGGAACAATTTTGTCTCAAACCATAAAAGATATGCTTTCTTATTCCCTACGGCAAGGTAGGCAATTCTTGTTTAGGTTCTAGGTTCACAAGACAAAATAGTTGTCTATTTGGCTCAATGATTTAGCAGAGGATTCTCTCAACCTTACTGGATTGACTTTTTGGCTCTGGGAATCGCTCAAAGCAAACAAGGCCTTAATCATTTCCACATTAATTATGCACACAACAATTCAGAGAATCATTCAAAAATTAGTGGAACAACTCAATTGTTCTCTCACAGTATAATTCTCACACTTATCGATTAATTTTCACAATGTTCACAAGTCCTTCAAAAGTCAAATGCTCACAATTATTAATTCCCCAAACTCACATGCATGCATCGTCCTCAAAACTAAGCAACCTAACAACACACTCTCACCCAGTTCGAAAACAATTGTGTCATAGGTTCAAAACAAACAATAATTCAAACATAGACTAAACCAAATGTTCACAAGACATCCAACGTTGCACAAAAAAAAATAAATAATTACCACATAAATGCTAAACTATATAAAACTGTTAAATATGTAAAGTAAAATAAACAGAAACAATAAAATAATTCAGATGACAAAACATTTAAAACACTTGGCCTCTTGTAGACGACCATGATTCACATCTGCTAATCCTCCTCCAGGTCGGCCTCCATGTTGTCATCTTCTGTGGCCTCTATGTTGTCCTCTCCTGTGGCCTCTATGTTGTCCCCTCCTTCAATATCCTCCTGGTTCCCTTCTTCAGTATCCTCCTGGTTCCCTTCTTCCTCAGCTACTTCGTCACCACCACCATCACCCCCTTGAGAAAAGGAAGGTCTATCCGCAGGCCATTGTATTTGGGCCCGGAAGGCCTCCAAAGACATGACTGGCTGTTGGAGGGAGAGGTGGTGCAGATTGTCAATGATTGTACATTGACCCCGGTATAGTGCATTGGTTCATTCTTCTATCTACTGACTAAGTGACAGTTGCAGACCATTGAGAGCGGTTTGTAGCATGTCTTCAGTGACAGTTGCAGCGGTAGATGAAAAACTCCTAGAAACTGTCTTCGTGCGAGGTCGCTTTCGAGTGTTGGGAGGGAGCTCAGGTCTGTTAGGATCGGCCTCATTGTAGCAAAAGGTGAAGATGTACTTGAAAGTGATTGGAGGGCTCAGCTTAAGCAAAACTGGAGTGGTGGAGCTAGCCCCTTTTGCGTTGCACAATGCCGAAATGAGAGCCGGAAAACCCAATCGACTGACGTTGGAGTGAGCCATGACAGAAATCTTGATTGGATATGAAACTACCCATATTCATATCCATCTTCATAATAAGGGCATATATCCATTTGGCTCTCTCCACTGTAACGTCAGAGGTGTGCGATGTGGGCGCCAATGTGTAGTAGGAGAAAGCAGACCACGCTTGAGTCAGAGTGGTCATATTTGGCCGCACAATCTTCGTAATGGCTCCCTCTTTGTTCTTGACATATCCCTTGCCTGGTATGCACAACAGTGCTGTGATAACCTTGGGGTCTTTGTATTAGCTAAGGAAAATGTCAAATTGAGTTTTCCCAGTGTCGCCTACGAGGATCAGAGGGGTTTGCAGAAGGCGGTTGATAGCTACACCATCTTAGTGAATGGTCTTCCCCCGAACCTTGCATTGCCGGTTGGCCACCTTGTATTCTCCCTCCGGTTCATAAATGTTAGCGTAGAATTCCTTGACCAGAGGCTCATCAATGGACTTATCTGGCAGGCAACATAGCTTTTTGAGCCAGCCACGGCGATGCAGCTCATTGCGGAAGACATCATAGTCACCCGGAGCAATCTTTACAGGCCGCTTTGCAATGAGTCCCCGACCCATGAGTTCATTCTCAAATCTCTCTTGGGCTTCAAAGGAAGAGAAACGGTCGGCGTCATAGGGATAGATAACCCTTTCGTGCGTGGCAGTAGGTGCAGGAGATGTAGGTGGCACAGGTGGTGCAGGTGGTGTTCTAGAAGAAGACGCGCCGCGGTTGTTGCGAAATTTAGGAGCCATCTGTACTCAAAATGAAAACTACAACAACAAAGCAAATCAATTAGAACAAATGTGTTTGCTAAGCACTGTGTTGCACTTAGTAAACACCTGTCACTACATGGAAATTGAAAGCAAAAAGGAAAACATACATAATAATACAGAGCAGAGGTGAAAAGGAAAACAGAGTAAAAACAGAGCAAAAATTGAAAGGAAAACAGAGCAAAACAGGGCTCAAGCGCTAAGCGCAAGCTTGCGCTTAGCGAGCCTCTAGTTCGAGGCAAACCTTCGCTAAGCACAAGTGTGCGCTTAGCGAGCCTCCTAGATGCTTCAGTTCGAAGCAAATGTTCGCGCAGCGAGACTTCCCGCTAAGCGAATTACAAAAACAATATTCGCGCTTAGTGAGAAGACTCGCTTAGCGGCACATAAATCTGGAAAATTCCCAAATCCATGAACACAGAAACAACAGGATGAACATCTAATGAATTTGCGCTGAGCGCTAGTTAGCGCCAAGAGCGTATCAAGCAACTGAAGAACAAAAACCCAGGATGCATGTTCTCGCTTAGCGCACAGACGCGCTTAGCGCAAAAATCAAAAATCCCAACAAGAAAACCTCAAAAAATGCTAGACCCACAATGCAAATCAAACGGAGAGAAAGCGAAAATGAAACCTAATCTACTCAGCACACAACCCAGACTCAATAACACTAAACACGCAACAATGCTACAATTAAAACGAAAAAACGAAATTAAAAAGGAGTTGGAGTGCTTACTTGGCGTGGAGAGTGAAGAAGAATGGGATCCAAGAAGATGCAGATGCAGTGTGTGAGTGAGTGAATGAAAGTGAAAAGTGAGAGTGAAGAAAACAGAAGGGGACAGCGTGAGAGAGGAATGGAATTAGGTTTGAGTGAGAGAGAAAATTTAATTTGGGAAAGAGGGAGAGTGGGCGGTTTCAAAACTGCCCAACAGTTACGAACTTGGCGCTTAGCGCATGGTTGCGCTTAGCGCAATATCTTGTGCCCTTTTATTTTTTTTTTTTTTTGAAACTCCGCTTAGTGAAGATACACGCTTAGCGAGATCTGCATAATTATGCAGATCACGCTTAGCGCGATCTTGCGCTCAGCGAGTAATGTGTTCGAGCCAAAGAACCGCTGAGTGCAGCCCTGCGCTTAGCGACATTCTAAGTCGAGTCAAAACTGCGCTGAGCTGCATAGCGCGCTGAGCGACCTCACAACTCGAAATGAATTTGCGCTAAGCGCCTGTTCCAGCTTAGCGAAAATTTCATTCAAACTAATAGTTCGCTAAGCACGAGTAAGCGCTTAGCGAAACTTCACCTCGAATTGAGTTTTCGCTAAGCGTGAACATGAGCTTAGCGCAAAAACAGTTCGAGCCAATGTTACGCTCAGCGAAGAGAAGCGCTAAGCGAAATATGCAGATATTTATTATTGATGCCAAAAATTGAAAAAAAATGAAGTGACAAACCTAGGTTGCCTCCCAGCTAGTGCTTCTTTAACGTCAATAGCTTGACGGTTGACAAGATCAAGGATCTTGTAGATGTATGATTGTTGTAAGCCTCTCAATTTCTCCACCATGATAGCTTTTGAGTCTTTGGCCATTCACCACCCAACTTGTTTGTGGGTTTTCCGCTGATGGATCCATGATCTCAATTGCTTTGTAAGATTTGACATCTTTGATGGTGAAGGGACCGGACCACTTGGACTTCAATTTCCTAGGGAAAAGCCGAAGTCTTGAGTTGAATAGGAGCACTCGCTGCCCTATATGAAATTCCCTCTTCAGCAGCTTCTTATCATGATATCTCCTGGTCTTCTCTTTGTAGAGCTTTGAGGATTCATAGGCCTGAGTTCTCATTTCCTCTAGTTCTAATAATTGCAGCTTTCTCTTGTCTGCCGCCAATGTTCGATCAAAATTTAGCAATTTAATTGCCCACCAAGCTTTGTGAGCCATTTCCACTGGAAGGTGACAGGCCTTGCCATATACCATCTGAAATGGTGTGAGACAAATTGGAGTCTTCAATGCAGTCCTATAGGCCCAGAAGGAATCATCCAGCTTATGTGCCTAATCCTTCCTTGATGCTGCCACTGTCTTTTCCAAGATTTTCTTGATTTCTCTATTGGAAACTTCTGCTTGGCCATTGGTTTGCAGATGATAGGGCGATGCTACCTTGTGTCGTACTTCATAATGTTGGAGGACTTTTGAAAGAGCTTCATTGCAGAAATGTGTTCCTCCATCACTTATCAAGACGTGAGGTACTCCAAACCTTGTGAAAATTTGCCGCTTTAGAAATTTGATGACGGTCTTGGCATCACTTTTCTGACATGCCATAGCCTCAACCCACTTGCTCACATAGTCTACAGCTACCAATATGTATTCATTTGAAAATGAAGGAGGGAGAGGGCCAACGAAGTCAATACCCCAACAATCAATGACCTCTACTTCAAGGATATTTTAGAGAGGCATTTCATGCCTTTTTTATATGCTCCCTGTCCTTTGGCATTTATCACACGCTTGAGCATGTTCAAAAGCATCCTTGAACAAAGTTGGCCAGTAGAAGCCTGATTGAAGTACCTTGGCAGCTGTACGTCCATTATTATAGTGACCTCCATAAGGTGAATTATGACAATGCCACAGAATATTCTTGGCCTCTTCTTGTGGAACACATCACCTTAGAAGTTGATCGGCCCCAATCCTAAACAGGAAAGGATCATCCCAGACATAATAAGTGCAGTCCCTCAAGAATTTCTTCTTTTGATGCCAATTCATCCCTTTTGGCATCACATGGGCAGCTCTATAATTGGCAATGTCTGCAAACCAAGGTCTCTCCTACACTATCATGAGGAATTCATCAGGAAACTCCTCTCTGATCTCCAGCTCTTTGTTGGTGACTTCTTCATTTATTAGGCGAGACAGATGGTCTGCAACTGAATTTTCGCTCCCCTTCTTGTCTTTGATCTCAATATCAAATTCTTGCAAAAGTAGCACCCATCGAATCAATTTGGGTTTGGAGTCTGGCTTGGTGAGGAGATATTTTATGGCTGCATGGTCAGTATAAATAATCACCTTAGATCCTACCAAATAGGATCTAAACTTTTCCAGAGCGTATACTATGGCCAACAACTCTTTTTCTGTGGTAGCGTAGTTGAGTTGAGCGTCATTGAGCACCTTGGAAGCGTAGTGGATGGAGTGAAAGACTTCAATGCATTTCTCTACCAAGTCGGCAAAGATAGCAAGCATGCAGCGTTGGAACGTGGCCAGAGCATTACATAATCCGAATGGCATTCTCCGGTAAGCAAAAACTCCGAAAGGGCAAGTGAAAGCAGTCTTCTCTTGGTCCTCCGAGTCTACTACTATTTGATTATATCCAGAGTAGCCATCAAGAAAACAATAGTAAGCTTGCACAGCTAACCTTTCTAGCATTTGGTCCATGAAAGGCAGGGGAAAATGGTCTTTTCTTGTGGCATCATTTAGTTTCCTGTAGTCTATACACATTCTCCACCCTGTGACAGTCCGAGTGGGTATCAACTCGTTTTTATCATTGCGGATCACTATCATTCCACCTTTCTTTGGCACTACTTGCATTGGACTCACCCAGCTACTGTTGGAGATGGGGTAAATCATCCCAGCCTCCAGAAGCTTCAGCACTTCCTTCCTCACCTCTTCCTTCATGGTGGGGTTCAATCGCCTCTAAGGTTGTCGCACTGGCTTGTAGTTGGCTTCCATCATGATTTTGTGCATACAATAAGATAGACTAATTCCCTTGAGATCAGAGATGTGCCAACCTACAGCTTCTTGATAATGCTTGAGAAGTTCCAATAGCTGCGTTTCTTCCTCAGAAGACAGAGAATTGCTAATGATTATTGGTTTGCCTTCCTCCTCATCCAAAAAAATGTATTTAAGATGAGAAGGTAAGGTCTTCAACTCAAGCTTGGGCCTCTCTGCCTTGTCATTCTTCAACTTTTCATAGATATTATCATTTGGAGGAATTTCTTTTAGCTTTTCCAAATGATGTCTGTACTCTTGGACTTCATTTTCCTCCTCTATAGTAAGGCAGTCCATGGAATTAACCAAGACTCGCTCTAGAGGAGAGTGTAAAGTCAATTGTTGAGTAGCTTCTACCACTTCCTCTTCATAAGCATCAATGCGGAGGTAATCCTTGGTGTCATTCTGGTGGTGCATGGCTTCAAAGATGTTGAAGGTGACCTTTTGATCGGCCACGCTCAGCTTGAGATGTCCTTTTCTCATATCTACCACCACGTTAGCCGTCATCATAAAGGGTCTTCCTAGAATCAAGGGCACCTCCTTATCCTCCTCCATGTCCATGATGACAAAATCAACAGGGAAGGTGAATTCTCCTACCTTAACTATGACATCCTCAATGACACCATGAGGATATTTGATGGAACAATCTGCAAGTTGGAGAGTCATCCGAGTAGGTTTTAATTCCAAGTCTCCAATCCTCCGAAGCATTGAGAGTGGCATTAAATTGATGCTTGCACCTAAGTCAATTAGGGCTTTCCCTATGGAAATATCTCAAATGGTGCAAGGAATTGTGAAACTACCCAGATCTTTGAACTTTGGCGGAAGGGTCCATTGGATGATGGCACTATAATTGCCCTGAACGTTGATGGTCTCCTCTTCAATGTACTTCCTCTTCTTAGTAACCAGATCCTTCATGAACTTGACATATAAAGGCATCTGTTGTAGCGCTTCATTGAAGGGAATGGTGATCTCTAATTTCTTGAAGACTTCTAGAAATCTAGTGAAATACCTCTCCTTGTCTTTCCTTGACGGAATTAGAGGATAAGGTAGATTCTTGGTGACCTCTTGTTCTGGAGCTTCCTTTGCCTTCTTCGCCAATTGGTGCTTGGGCTCGTGCATTGGTAATGCCTCTTCAGTCACAATTCCACCATTTTTGCTTGTGCCATCTTCCTGGTCAGCTGCTATCCCTTCTTCCTGACCTTTATCAGCCTCTTCCTCACTTAACACATCTTCTGTCACTCCACTGGGAGCATTAGCTTCTACTGCTGTCAGTTCTGGTGTGTCAAGGGCAGCGTCTTCTATGCATTTGCTTCTAGTCATTACAACATTTCATTGTTCCTTTGGGTTCACCTCCATGTTGGCAATGAATTTCCCATTGAATTTTTCGGCCACTTGATTGGCCAGCTGCCCCAATTGGACTTCTAAGTTCTTAATGGAGGCTTGAGTGCTCTTGTGGTTGGAAGCAGTCACATCTAAGAACCGTGCGAAAGAGTCTTTCAGCTTGTTCTGCCTCTCATACACAGAAGGTCCTTGATGCTGAGGTCTATTTGACGGGCCTCCTGAGTCCTTGTTATAGTTGTTACCGGGATGTGATTGCCATTCCCGATTGTAGCTTCCACCTTGCCATTCCTCAAAGCCATGGGTTGGTGTCTTCCTTAGCAATCCTCTAAAGCGATCCCACGCTTCACCTAGAGATTCCTCGGCCCTTTGAGTGAAAGAGGAAATCTCTGTCTTCCCTTGTGTAGTCTTGGACTCCGGAAAGTATTTGTTGAGGAATTTAGCAACAATTTCATCCCAAGTTTGGAATGTGTTACCCTTGAAGGAATGGAGCCATTGCTTGGCATTTCCTGCCAGAGAGAATGAGAATAAATTGAGACGGATGGCAGATCAGGAACCCCTGCCAGTTTGATCATGTTGCAAATTTCCATATAGGTGGATAAATGAGCATAGGGGTCTTCATTAGGCAAGCCATGGAACACATTGGCTTGTATGAGCTGGATGAGAGAAGATGGATATGAGACACTTGCGGCTTATACCTCTGGTCTCATGATACTTGTGAAGTGAGCTGGAATAGCAGGAGCCACATAGTCTTCCAGAGTGCATTTTTGTTGATTGTCTTCCATGATTGGCTCTTCGGCACTGGAAGGAATCTCAATGTGTGGTTGTACGGAGGAAGAAGCTTTCTGAGCCGCTTGTCTTTCTCTTTTTCTTCTTGCGGCCTTGATCTTCCGACAGGTATTTTCTATCTCCGAATCCAATGGGATTAGATCAGCTTCTGAACTCCTACCTCGCATACACTTCAAGTACTCAAAAGTGGGTTAGCAACACTCAAGAATGACAATTATGCAGAATTTTCTGCATGAAATTTATGCAGCAACTCCAATTATGCAGCAGAGCACATGCGGCAATGTATTTCTAGATTATGCAGCAATTGAAAGCAAGTTCTACCAAATCAGTGCTCCAAATTTATGCAGAATTTTCTACATGAAATTTATGCAGCAACTCCAATTATGCAGTAGAGCACATGCAATAGAGAATATGTAGAACAGAGGCAGAGGCAGATATCTTTGAAATAAAAAAATATAAACAAAGCATACAATGAATATAAACTAAGTACAATTATACAATAGACAAAATTGAACTAATGATTAAGATGGACATAAATACTAATCGCTGAATACCATGAACAATTCCTCGGCAACGGCGCCAAATAACTTGTTGGACTATTTTGGCAAGCGTACCAAATATCGCACAAGTAGTTTAAAAGGGAAGATCCAAGTATCGAATCCACAGGGAATTGTTCGTATTTGACTATCAGTAAAGTAATCAATTCCTAAACATTAGTTTGGTTTTTATAGTTGGTTGTTCTTGAAACATCAATAATAACAGAAATTTAACTAAACACTATAGTTAACACTAACTATAAACAATAAAAACAATAATGTTGATTTAGGACTATGATCGAACAGTTGGCATGCTTGAGTTTTAGAATAGAATAATGGATATGTTGAGGATTTGGTTCAACCGGTTTACTTCCCATGTAAACATATAAGATATATTCTCCATTCACATTAATAGTTCAGATTAACTTCGATCTAAAAGTGCTCAAAACGTGATCTCTCATCAAATTAAGCCTAAACTGCTCAACCTCACTTCCGATGTCTCGGTAAGTTCAGTTGAGTGGTTTGATGAAGCTTAGAGATCTTTGTGAAGCTAATAGAGTCTATCCTATGTCTAGAAATACACTCCATTAGAGTTCAAGCTCGGTTCCAAGTTCAACAAAGATCTCACAATGGCGGTAAAACTCTAAAACATGCATATATAACTGATCCAATCATATAACAAGAATAAAGATAGAGAAATGAACATTAAACTGAATATTTCAATGAATAGATATGAAGAATAGCGTTTACATGATCAACACCTAGTTCCAAATCCTCAACACTAATAGATTAGCCTCTCATTGTCATGAGAAGCCTTGAAAAGGTTACAAAAGGGGATGAAGAGAACAGAGGAAAACAGAGAAAACAGAGGAAGCAGCTCAACCAAATCCACCAAAGTCTGAATGCTTCAAAATTCTTCAAGTGCAGCTTATGTAGTTGAAGCCTCGCTTAGCGCAACCTTCCGCTAAGCGCAAAACACTGCATAATGCATATTAGAGCAAGTGTTTCGCTAAGTGCAATCTTCCGCTCAGCGCATATTCAGTTCGAAAGCAACTTCCGCTAAGCTCGATGTCCTGCTAAGTGAGTCTTCTGTTCGAATGAAAATGTCGCTTAGCGCAATGTGGCGCTCAGCGCGTCATAGGCTGCCTAGCTCGCGTAGCTTGTTGTTGCGCTCAGCGAGTTAAGCGCTGAGCGAGATGTGTCGCTTAGCGAGTCATGTCTTCTTCTTGCATTCTCCCTTTACTGTTGAATCTAGGCCTGCACACATAAATTAGAGTATATTTCTCACAAAATAACTTCTTAGGGTTAGAATTATCAAACTATACAAATCTATATTAAATGATTTCAAACTAAGCTAAAAATCCTGAGAACATTAGATAATCACTACAAAATATGATGCAATATTTACGTATATAAAGCGATTATCACCGCAGTCCAAAGACGTAAACATAATTCGCTGAACTCCGTTATCAAATTGTGTGTTATCATTCCACAATTATGTTATTCTCATAAATCTGATTATAAGAAATTTGCGTAATTTCTCAACAATTGGTATTAGAGCTTTGGTTGTTGTTTTTGTCAATTAAACTAAACGATCCAAAGGGAGTCAGATTTTAGTGGGAGCAATGGCTATAAAATAAGGAAAGGTGAAAATTGAGAAGTTCGATGGTGCGAACTTCAGCTTTTGGAATATGTAAATAGAAGACTATTTGTATTAAAAAAATGTATCAACCTCTCTCAGGAACTCAACCAAAGGGCATGGAGGATGAAGATTGGGCTCTTCTTGATATGCAAGTCCTCGAAGTTATTCGTTTGATATTATCCTACAATGTTGCTTTCAACGTTGCAAAAGAAACTACCACAATAGGTCTTATGGCAGCTCTTTCAAGCATGTATGAAAAGCCATTAGCCTCAAATGAAGTTCATTTGATGAGGTAGTTGTTTAATCTACAAATGACGGAAGGCGCATCAACAGCACAACATCTCAATGAACTCAATATAGTTACAACTCAATTGAGTTCAATTGGAATAGAATTCAATGAAGAAGTACGAGCATTGATACTTTTGTCTTCTCTCCTAGAAAGTTGGAATGCTATAGTCATAGCTGTGAGTAGCTCATCGGGAAGCAATAAGTTAAAGTTCAATGATGTTTGTGATCTGGTTCTCAGTGAAGAGATCCAATGGAGAGAGTCGGGTGAATCATCAACCTCTTCAGTATTGCATACAGAGTCAAGAGGGAGAAATTCAACCAGAGGATATGGACATGATAAATTGAAAGATAGAAGGTCCAAATCCAAGAATAATCGAATTTCCTAAAACTCAAAGAATATCAAGTGTTGGAATTGTGGAAAAATTGGACATTATAAAAACCAGTGCAAGTTTGCATCAAAGAATCAAGAGGTGAAAGCAGAGGCAAATGTTACCTCCACCTCAAGAGGACACGATGCATTAATATGTTCTTTAGAGAACAAGGAAGAGTCTTGGGTGTTAGATTTTGGAGCATCTTTTCATGCTACTCCGTAGAGAGAATTCTTTGAGAATTATGTCCCCGGTAATCTTGGCAAAGTTTACCTTGGTAACGAACAATCTTGTCAGATTGTTGGCAAAGGTGTGGTGAAGATTAAGTTAAACGAGTCTGTTTGGGAATTGAAGAATGTTAGACATATTCTTGATCTGACAAAGAACTTAATCTCAATTGGTTAGTTAGCTAGTGATGGCTATACAACAGTCTTCCATGGTGATAATTGGAAGATTTCCAAAGGTGCAAGAACGGTTGCTCACGATAGTAAGAGTGGTACTCTTTACATGATAGCAGGGGCACATCATTTGATTGCAGTAGCAACAGATAATGAAAATCCCAATCTATGGCACCAAAGACTTAGCCATATGAGTGAGAAAGGGATGAAGATTGTGCATTCGAAGGGGAAATTACCAGGTCTTCAGTCAATTGAAATTGACATGTGTGAAGATTGCATATTTGGAAAGCAAAGAAGAGTTAGCTTTCAGACAAATACAAGAACCCCAAAGAAGGAAAAACTTGAGCTTGTTCACTCTGATGTTTGGGGACCAACAACTATGTCATCCATTTGTGGGAAACAATATTTTGTGACTTTATAGATGATCACTCTAGGAAGGTATGGGTTTACTTTCTAAAACACAAGTCAGAAGTATTTGGGGCCTTTAAAACATGGAAGGCCATGGTTGAAAATGAGACAGGATTGAAGATCAACAAGCTCAAAATTGACAATGGTGGTGAATATGTAGACACCAAATTTAAGAAGTTTTGTTATGAGCACGGAATCAGAATGGAAAGGACTGTGCTAGGAACACCTCAACACAATGGTGTAGCCAAGCGTATGAACTGGACATTGACTGAAAGTGCTAAAAGCTTACGTGTACAATCTAGCTTATCAAAGCAGTTTTGAGTAAAAGTTATTAACATAGCAACTTACTTGGTCAACTGAGGTCCATTGGTACCATTGGAGCATAGAATACTAGAAGAGGTATGGAGTGGAAAAGAAGTAAAACTTACACATCTTAGAGTTTTCAGTTATGTAGCTTATGTGCATATTAGTGATCAAGGTAGAAATAAACTTGATCCCAAATCGAAAAAGTGCACTCTCATTAGTTATGGTGAGGATAAGTTTGGCTACCGCCTTTGGGACAATGAAAACAAAAAGATGATTTGTAGTAGAGATGTGATCTTCAATGAAAGAGTGATGTACAAGGACAAGAACAACATCGACACTAGCAACCCAAAACATAATGAGCCAGTATATGCAGAGGTGGACGGTGTCTTAGAAAATCCTATAGTTGAGAGCCCTCAACTAGAGGAATCGACTGAAGATGGTAGTGATCAACAACTTGACATACCAAAACCTTCTAGTTTAGCTCCTATATTGAGAAGGTCTTCTCAACCTCATGTGCCTAACAAAAAGTACCTGAATTATATATGATTGACTGATGAAGGGGAGCCTGAAAACTATGAGGAAGCATGTTATACTGTAGACTCTAGTAAATGGGAGTTTGCCATGAAAGACGAGATGAAGTCTTTAATCTTTAATCAAACATGGGAACTAGCTACGTTACCTATGGGAAAGAAGGCACTTCATAACAAATGGATTTATCGAGTGAAGGAGGATCATGATGGTTCCAAGAGATATAAAGCTCGATTAGTTGTCAAAGGATTTCAGCAAAAGGAAGGAGTTGACTACACTGAAATCTTTGCTCCAGTTGTGAAGTTAAATACTATCAGGTTTGTCTTAAGCATTGTTGCAAGTGAAGAGCTTTACCTTGAGCAATTGGATGTGAAAACTGCATTTCTTCACGAAGACTTAGATGAGGAGATTTACATGCACCAACCTGAAGGTTTCTCAGAAGAAGGGAAAAAGAATATGGTGTGCAAATTAAGAAAGAGTTTGTATGGCCTGGAGTAGGCTCCAAGATAGTGGTATAAGAAGTATGAAAGCTTCATGCACAAGGAAAGATTCCAGAAGTGCAATGCTGACCACCGTTGTTTCTTCAAGAGATATAAGTCCAGTTATATCATTTTATTACTTTATGTTGATGATATGCTAGTAGCAGGTTTAGATATGGATGACATCAAAATCTTAAAGATACAACTGTCAAAAGAATTTGACATGAAGGACTTAGGTCCAGCAAAGAAGATCCTTGGAATGCAAAGCACAAGAGATAAGCAAAGAGGGATTTTGCAATTATCTCAAGCAGAATACATTAAACGTGTTTCGTAAAGCCAGTTAGCATACCTTTGGCTTGTCATTTTCGCTTGTCCAAGGATCAGTTACCTCAAACGGAGGAAGAAAGAGAGTTCATGTCTAAGGTTCCATATGCTTCAACCATTGGAAGTTTGATGTATGCAATGGTTTGTATGAGGCCAGATATTGGTCATGCAGTGGGAGTTGTAAGCAGGTTCATGTCAAATCCAAGTAAAGCTCATTGGGAAGCTATTAAGTGGATTTTAAGGTATCTACGAGACACCACAACGAAATGTTTGCACTTTGGTAAAGGAGAGTTAAAAGTACAAGGCTTCGTAGATGCAGACTTTGGAGGTGAAGTCGATCACCGAAGAAGTACCATTGGTTACATTTTCATTGTTGGTACAACAACTGTTAGTTGGATGTCGCAAATCCAAAAGATTGTTGCTTTATCTACTACAGAGGCTGAGTATGTTGCAATAATAGAAGCCAGTAAAGAGTTGATATGGCTTCAAGGATTGTTAACAGAGTTGGGATTCATCCAAGAGAGGAGTGTTTTGCATAGTGATAGTTAGAGTGTGATACATCTGGCTAAGAATTCAGCATTTCATTCTAGGACAAAACATATTGATCTTCGTTATCACTTCATCAGATCTTTGCTTGAGAATGAGGTGTTAGCATTGAGAAAGATCCAAGGAAGTAAGAATTCAGCTGACATGTTGACAAAGGTAGTAACTATTGACAAACTAAAGTTGTGTTCAACTTTAGTTGGTTTACTATCGTAACAACATAGAGATGACTGTTGCATTGATTAAGGTGTCAAGACAAATTAAAATTAGTCTTCAAGTGGGAGATTGTTGAAATGGTCAGCACCATTCAATAAAGGGAAAGCCGAAAAGGAAGGAGAACAAATAGAAAAATAGTAAAATTAATTAATGGTGTTTAATTAGTTTTAATCAAGTATAAGTAACATGTAGTTATCACTTTGTGATGAGAGAAGAAAAAGAGAAACAATTCTAACAAAGAGATAAAGAAAATTCCAACGAGAGAAGAGAGAGAAGTTTGAGAGAGAGAAAATATTATTATATATTTTCTAAGTGTTTGTAAACACTTTGAAAATCTTCCTTTTTCAATAAACGACTTGCAGCAATCCAGAGACATAAACATAATTAACTGAACTCCGTTATCAAATTGTGTGTTATCATTCCACAATTATTTTATTCTTATAAATCTAATTATAAGAAATTTGCGTAATTTCTCAACAGAGATGAGAAAAAACATCGTGAGGAAGGGGTCACCACCCTAAGTAAGAGATGAAGGTCATGTGAATGGAAGGTTTCCAAGTTTATCCATAAAACTTGTGATGGTTTCTCAATTTGTCCAAAAAATGTGTGAAGATAGGGTTTAACAATTTTCACTATGCAGAAGTCCATAATACTTGTGTACTATAACAAATTAACAATTTTATTAAAGCGTTATAAGGGTTCAAGTTTCATGAATATAAGTTACTCTTAACATTAATCAGAATAAATAGTTAATTAGCACATACATGGTGTTAATTAATTAAGAGGTCTCAACTTCTGTTTTGCTCTTTGGTACCACTATAGTTAAGCAATATCATTTTTATGCTAATTTTTTTTTTTTTGTAGATTATATTTACTATTACTTTACCAAGAAAAGTTACACATAAGTTAAAAAAAATTGCAAAAAGGAAAAACAAACACCATGAATAATTTTATGGTGTTGAAGAGTAAAGACAAATTTGTCATGATTGAAAAAAATATTTCAATGTTAGAATTTCATTTTACAACAAATGTTGAAAAAATATGTGATGGTAACAAATTTTTACGCCATATTTTTTATTTTGTAAATTTTGACCATTTACAAAATCTCCATGACAAAGATGTTTTAATAGGTTAGTATCTAATATTGGATATCAACAAATAATTTACCATATGAGATGTAAGCATAAAGGAAAAATAGGGATAGTTACTCTAAAAATAGACATAAGCAAAACTTTTGATAGAGTGGATTGGGATTATCTATTGAGTATTATGAGAAAAATGGTTTGGTTGGATACATCTTTGGAATTTTTTTTATCAATGTTTTTTTTTTATAAACTAAATACCCAAATGAATGATTGTGGGAACTAATTTCTATGTATAGGTTTGCATGAAAACATATTATCATGCATGAGTGATTTTTGTCACATAGGATGGTTGAAATCGTTAGCCAAAGTAGTTCCTTCCACATTGTTCATAAAACATCAAAATATAGCTATGGTGATGCCTTCCATTCATGGCCTAGAAGATAGGTAGGTGACATTTTTCATTTAATACAAAGGAAAAAGCTACCTTTTATTATTAAAGATACTAATATTTATTTAATTATTTTATCTAATACTTTTACCTTTTCTTTTATGAGTATGTATTGGATTAACATTTTAAAAGAGTATTTGACATGAAAAAATAATGTGTATTTTAAAAGACTCTATGGCTCCATTTGATTCACATAAAGGAGAACAACATAGTAGTACAAATAATGTAAACAAAATAATTGTTATTATTAAACAACTTGTTGTCCTGTGCATAATTTGGTGGACAAAATAATGTAAAAATAACCAAAATACCATTTTTATTATTAATTATCTTAATGTGATTCGTAATAATAATAATAACATTATTATTATTATTATTATTATTATTATTATTATTATTTTATTAATGTAGAATAAAATATATTTTATAATATATAACTCATTATTATTATATATGCTTAATGTCTTCTTTGATCCATTAAGTTTCTCATTTTTTTATTTTGGTATGTTTTAAAAGTTTCATTTTGGTACTTTAAAGTTTCATTTTAACACATTTTGGTACATTTTATGTTTTTCCGTCAATAAAACTTAACACTGTTAGTCTAGTTTTAAAATATTCTGGTTTTATTCATCTTTTTCCTAGAAGCACATCTACAAAAATCAAATCATTTTTTTCCATCGCAACAACCTCTCTTGCAACCATCCTCCCTCTATCAACACCATTGATATTTCAAAGTCTCTCATCATACTAAGTGACTAACGGCTTCCTCGAAAATCTGTTAATTTTTATAATGTTTTTATCAAAATGTACCGAAATATGTTAAATTAAACTTTATAGTACCAAAGAAACTTTTAAAACGTTATGTAACAAAATAGAAAAAATGAAAAATTTAATGGATCAAAAGTAACATTAAGCTTATTATATATTATTATATTTTTTTTAATATATATTATAGTTATTATATGCACATATAACGATATTATATATAGTAATTCATAATTAATATATAATATTATTATATTATATGAACATACACTAATATTATTATATCATTGTATAGATCATGTGACCATAAATAAAATCTGAAATATTTTTCTTTTATAAAGGTTCACTTTACCAAAGCCTCAGGAGAAGGGTCAAGGACATCCCAATAAGGTTGGCACCCCCATGACTCCCCTTCATGGACAAAGACAACTGCATATTATTAAATAAAAGAAAAGAAAAACAAGATAAATGTGGGGGGACTAGGTCAAAACCCACATAAAGAAAATTGATAACAACATGGGAGACTAGGTCAAAACCCATGATTAACACCAATACTAACAAAGCAACTTAGTGGGCCTGAGATATAGTGCCATCATGGAAATTATAAGTCTTCTCTGATTGTACTTTCACTTCTTTTTTTCTTCTTTTTCTTCCTTGTCATGGTCATGGAGGGAGAGCCCTGGTCAGCTATATTGTCCTCCCTATTAAGGAAGTGCGAGATAAACCTTAGATCCACTTGGAACTAAGGGTGCATCTTCGGGGACCTAGCTTCGTCTTCATAAATTTCCTCCGCCCAATTCCTCACAAGCCTAGTGTCAACTAAAGCAGTATTAGGAACCTTTGGAGATGCAATTCCCATAGATGCTCTAGGATTCGAAGCTGGTGTATCTTCCTCTACCATGAAGCTATCATAAGGAATGTTACCTTCCCTAGACTTGGAACAATGAATATAGGGCAAGGCTAGCATCACAAGCAGTTGCATCAATGCCTTTCTTGCTCTTCCTAGAAGTTAGCACGGTCGTGGTAGAATCCAGCACGACCATGTTAGGATGAAGCACAGTCGTGTTAATTGTGTGCATCCTTCCTTCCTTAGGATTCTTCAACATGGCTGTGGTGGAGTTGAGAATGGCCATGTTGATTATTAGCATGACTGTGGTATCAGCTTGCATGTTGTACCCTTCTGCTCTATTATTAGGATTAGCTTGAGGCATCCTAGTAGTCACCACTTTCGATTTGGATTTAGGATGCACCTTTTCCTTGCATTGGTTACCAACCTTGTTATGCCTGCAATTCAAAAGAAAATGCCCAATAGTCTTACATAAATGACAAAATCCAGGGAGCTTTTTATACTCCAAAGAGACATGGGAGGAAAGATTGCTCCTTTCCACCAATATTTTTCATGCAAGGGCTGCTTAAAGTCCATGTCTACCAACACTTTGGAAAAGTGACCAAAGCTTTGTGAGGTAGTTGCAATGTCTATAACAATAGGTGTCTCGACACCCTGTGCAATAACAAATAAGATTCCTTCCATCTAGTATTCTTGGGGTAATTCGTAGATCCTAACCCGGCATTAAACGTGAGACGATTTGACTAGGTGAGGATTGAAGATTGGGGATCGAGAGACAAAGGACACCTAGAGAGAGGTTACAAGAACTTGCTGCAAGAATGCTATGCATGTCATCAAGGTTGGAAAAGGAAAATTCGAAGTAGCCTTTGCCAAGCGATACTAATCTCCACGGATTAAAGAGATTCCAACTCTTCACAACCATTGCCTTTAGGTCAACGATGCAAGGATGAGATGTTCCCTTGGGAGGGATGAGTCTCCCATGAAGATGTGTCTTGCAATTGGCCACACCAACTATGTATTCTTCCTTAGAAATGGATATCGTGAGCGCATCACCCTTGATACAAGGGTGCTGGTCCAAGGAGGACTGCATGAGAGTTTCCACAAAGGTACACTTAGAGGCCAAGGCTGTGCCAACCTTAGAGTGGGAAACACTAACCCTAGTGAGGGGGGCAGCGACACCAACCCTAAGAGGGGGAGGGGTTGCACCACCCACACTTGGTGAAGAGGGGGTTATACCACCAACTCTAGGAGGAGGGGTTGCAGTGCCAGCCCTTGGAGCAAAGGAGGGGGCTACGCTAACCCTGGTTGGAGTGGAGGCAATGATTGCTGCCCTAGGGGAAGGAGCAGCAGCAATTGCCCAAGGAGGAGGAGGAGTTGTACCAAGGGAGGGGACAACAAGGGGTAAGAGGCAAAATATGAAATCAATTAAAAGAGTAAATAACATATTTAATTATTGATTAAGGGAGAAATTTAGGGCAATTTAAAAAAAGAAAGAGAAAATAAGCAAAGTGGATATTTTGGTCTTTTAATAGTTTGTATTAAGAACAAGAAGTTGTCCCCTGGTGAATGGAGTAACAAATAATAAGAGATTTGTCATGTCCATCAACATTTAAGTTGTGTTGTCCTGAATCAAACATGAGACAATTAAAGTTGTTCTGTCCAATATGAATGTAATGACTTTTAAGATGTTTTAAAAGACTTTTATGTTTTTTTTAAATACTTTTAAGATTAGGACTTTGTAGATTGAATTTTAATGGATTTACAACATATGAATTTATAAGATTTGAAATGACTTTATATATTTGTAAGACTTTAAAGAACTATAATTTTTTTTTTAAATATTCAAAGTTAGATAAGAATCAGTGAAAAAGATAACAAATAAATGATAATATTTGAAGAAAGGAAAGTAATTAAATCAATACGATTATTTCCAATCTTTTAATAGTTAATTGCTTTTAATGTTTGATGTCCTCTTGAATGTGATATTGATCTACTAAAAAATGCACTCAAATCCCATACTTTTATTAGTGGTTACCTCCAATTTTAAGTTTTTTTTTTCTAACGTGATAATTTTTAAGGCATGTTCATATAACCTTTTTCATAAGCACCATGCTATACTAGTTACCTATGTATTAACATCACATCTTCTTGTTCTTGCTCTTGGGTCTAAATAATAGGTTCAAAATTATGATTTTCTTAATTGGTAATTTTAAAGATGAAGATTTTCTATTGATTCAATTGAAAAATCATTGTATCATATTTTTTTCAAAAAGTTATAACTGCCTTCAACAAAGAGAGAATGAATTATGTGGGATATAAAAAGAAAAGCTTGACAACATGTAGGAAAAGAAAGAAAGAAAGGAAGCAAGTTTAGCAAAATTCGAAGGTTTTGAGTGGGATTGTTTGATAATAGTGGTATTTATATTTTCTACTAAAAAGTATCATGAAATCCATTAAAATTTATTATTAGAAAAAATCCATCAAAATTTGAGTACTTTTGAATAGCATAAGATTTTTTTTATCAAATATAAAAACAACTTAATTGAATACCAATTGATTTCTTTGCACTATTTAAAAGTCATACGATTTTTTTTCTAATCTTTAGAAATCTTAATTGAATAGCACAAGACTTTTTATGAAAAAAAAGTCTTTCAAAATTGTTTGAAATCCTAATTGAATACACCCATTTAATTTAAGAACGATGAAATGAAACTATTTTAATAAAATTATATCATCTTTGAAAATAATAAAATAAAAATTTATTATATTTTATTATAAAATATTGTAAAAATGATACAACAATTTTGTTTTTGAAATTTCATTTCACTTCATATCAAGGATGAAAAATGCTTCGTCTATAAATAATTAAAAAAATGATAAATGTTATGAAAATAAATTTCATACATCTCGCATAAATGACTAGAAAAACATTTTTTTTTTTTGAATTTGCTTATTTTTTTTCTCAATTTCTCCTTTTTTTATGGCCTATTGAATTGCAGTTATAAAATTAATTAGAAGCAAGTGCGGCATGGTGTTGTAGGTGTAAAAAATTGATAGAGGGCTATCTAAGGAACATGAGGACCTAGGGGCACTTCACGAATTAAAGTGACCAATGACAAGGTCCAAAGCCAAGATTCTTTAAGAAGAAATAACCAAGAGACTAAAGGAAGAGTTATTCATCAAAGGCCAAAAAGAAGAAGCCAAAAGGAGCTTAATTGGAACACCTTGAAGATTAGTTGACAACTCGCTCAGCACAACTTTGAGCTCACTGGACACAAAGAAGAGTGGTGTTAAGCGTAAACTTAAGCTTAGCAGAGGTTTGACGCGAGAATTTTTGAAAACTTTGTTTGCTTGTGTAAGGGGCTTCTTGATTGTGTGATTAGGCCTTCAAATAATGCGTTTGAGTGGAGATTAGTTACTTAATTCTCTTTTAAAGCCTAACTTTATAAATAGTTGAGAAGAAGCTCATTTGTAGCATCAACCAATTTGTGAATGAAATAAGCTTGTTGCTTAGTTGAACGCTTAGTCTCTTTTTGGTTTTTGAGAAAAGATCGTTGATTCTTATCAAGGAACCTTTTCTTGTGACGAATTCACCTTGGCTTGTCGTTCCCTTACGAATCATGGTGTCGTTCTAGTTCATCTTCTTCTTTTCCGCTTTTCCTTTTTTTGAGTTCTTGATTGAGCTTTAATGGAGTTATTTTGATTTGCTTCCAAACGATCCAAACCAAGATGGTGTGTGGTTGATGCCATACCCGAACCAAATAAAAACAATTAAATGCAGTAACTAGGAAGTGATCCTAGGTCGTCTTCCAGTGAGCAGTGATCAAACAAACGTTCATAACACTTAACAACAATGAAACAGTAACAAATGGGGGGGGGGGGGGGGGGGGGTTCTTTGTTTTAATGATTTAAACAGCAAGCAACTTGAATTAAAAATAACAGAGCTAAAACGTGTTGTTTCCCCTTGATTCAAAAGCAAGCCTCTTATCCTAAGTTACGAGAATCTATCCCTAATTGATTCAGCCACTTAATCCAACCCGGAATTAATTTACTAAGCGAAAATTAATACAAGGTTTTCATTATGTGATTAAGCAACACATACACCAATTAATTCCTCTCACAGGTCCATTAAGCATGAACATTAATTAAGCACAGAGACAATTAATCAAGCATTAAACATGTATGGATTAATATCAGCAAAAAACACAGAATAATTGGTGAAGGGAAAAAACTGATCGAGAAATTAACATTAATAACAAAACCTTAAAGAGAGCTAGTGCTTAGTCCTCAAGAGAAAACAACACTGGAAATTTAACCTTCCATTCAAATTAAACAGCAACGAATGGAAACATAGACAGGAAACTGAAAACGAACCAACAATGAAGAACGAAAATGGAAACAGAAGTAGAAAATGAAATTGCAATTGAAAACGAAGCTGGAAAACCGAAAATGAAAGAAACTTTGGGGACGTGAACAGTAAACCCTCAACAGTCCAAAAAAACGAAACTAAAACCTCTCTCCTCCTCTTAATGACGGCTGCCCTTATTCTTGTCTCACTAAAAGTCACTTAGGCCCACAAAACCCTAGACTACTAATCTGATTTGGGCCCATAAAAATCTGATGTGGCCCAATTACAAAATACAGCAATAAAATGAAATAAAATAAAACTGGATGACAAATAAAACTAAAACAGTCTCCTCTCTTCAAGCCCAAGCTGGTTCAGCCCAATTCCAGATCCAAGCCCAATTGCTTATAATTCTCCTGAAATTAAATTAAAATACAGAATTAGTCAAAAAGGCCCAAATGATAAAACTGCATAATTAATTTGACAATTAAGGCTAATTAGTAATTAAAATGATGACAGAAAGGGGTAAGAAATAGGAGAAAATAATGACACATCAGTGTGGCTTGGAATTGCATCATGCATGCATCAAGTGGTATCTAGAGCCTCAACTGGAGTGCAATTCGTAGAGATTTTTGTCCAATAGGTGCAGTTTTCGTTTTCCCCCAAATCTGTGTTTTTTAGTTTTGACGTTCTTCTTCTCCAATTTTCGTTTTTCTCAGCATCTTGGTTCTTGTTTGTTTGTGTTCAATTGTGTGTTTCATGCTTGAATTTGAGTTTATCGTGCAATTTCCTTCATTTTTCCTTTTGTTTTGTTGAATTTAGTGTTGATTTGAACATAGAGTGGTTGTTGCATGTGTTCTTGATGTTCTTCATGAAACTCGTAAGCTTACTGAAGAAGTTTTGAGTTTGATCCAAAAAAGTGTAGTTTGGAGTGCATTGGGCCATTTTTGCATTTATAAAAAGTTTTTGCTACAAAAATAGAAAAAAATGTGGGGCCAAAGTGTAAAAACAAAAATATTCTGGATTTGTTTCATCTTTCACTTGTAAACTCCTTGAATTGAAATCTTTGGTTGATCTCAAGGGTTAAAGAAGAGTTAGAGAGTGGAAAAAGACAACAGTGAACCTTATAGAAAAAGTCTTACAAGAGTGAAACATGAGTGTTGAAGAGTGTAAACATTTAGTGAGTAGTAAGATCCAATATTGTTTTTTTTTTTTACTAACCTTTTTCTTGTAGACATGGTTTCCGGAAGTGATAGTGATCCACCTTCACCTAGATTCGCTAAGCTAATGGTTTCATTGGTTAAGCAAATGGATAAATTGCATAGAAACTTTGAGAGGGGGATGAGAGAGAGATTTGATGATGTGCAAAGAAGTACTCAAGAGTTGAGTGGAAGAGTAGGAGACATTGAGAGAAAGAGGCATCATAGGTCACCTCATTCACTTCAAGGGAGTGATGATAGCTATGATGAAGGTAGAAGGCATAGGAATAGGAGGAATTGGATGATGTAAAGGTCAAAATTCCCAAATTCTTAGGTACTTATGACTCGGCGAGTTACCTTGATTGGGAGATGAAAGTGGACTAAATTTTCAATTACCACAATTATAGTGAAGAAAAGAAAATAAGGATGGCTAGCTTAGAATTTGAGAAATATGCTTTGGTGTGGTGGCAACAAGTTCAAGTGGATAGAAAACAACAAAGACAACTTAGAATGGAGACTTGGGAGGTAATGAAGAGTGTCTTGAGGGAGAGATTTGTTGTCATTCATTATATTAAGGACATGCATATCAAGTTACAAAGGCTCTATCAAGGTAGTAAAAGTGTTGATGATTATTACAAGGAGATGGAGATTACTTTGATAAGAGCTAACATTGAAGAAACTAATGAAGCTACAATGGCTAGATATTTGAATGACTTGAATAGGGACATTCAAGATGTTGTAGAGCTTCAAAGCTACGACAACATGGATGATCTTATACATAAGACTGTGCAAATGGAGCAACAATTAAGGAGGAAGCATTCATATAAGAAGTCTTCATACAATTATTCCTCTTGGAGGGATAAAGACACTTCCAAGAAGGAGGGTTCTTCTTCATAATATCTTTAAAGAAAGTCTTTAAGAGGTAACCTTACTTCTCCTCCTCAAAGCCCTCTCCATAAATCTACTTCTCATACTCAACCTACTTCCAATAAATCTAGTTTTATTAAATGTTTTAAGTATCTAGGCAAGGGTCATATTACATCCCAATGTCCTGAAAAAGGAACATGATTGTGTTGGAAAATGGAGAGGTGGATAGTGAGTTATCTAAGAGTTCTCATAGTTCCTCTAGTGAAGGTGAGGATGATAGTTTTCTTCTACCGAAGGAGGGAGATCTTTTGATGGTTAGAAGACTCATAGGAAGCTTGTGTAAGGATAGAGATGATACATAAAGAGAAAACATTTTTCATTCTAGATGTATGGTGAATGGAAAGGTTTGTTCTCTAATCATTGATGGTGGAAGTTGTACCAATGTTGCAAGCACTAGATTAGTGGAGAAGCTTGGTCTAAAAACCTTCCCTCACCCTAAGCCTTATAAGTTGCGATGGTTAAGTGATAGTAGTGAGTTGGTTGTGAATAAGCAAGTGTTGCTTACATTCTCCATTGGAAGTTATGTTGATGAAGTGCTTTGTGATATGGTTCCCATGGAAGTCGAACATGTGTTGCTCGATAGACCTTGGCAATATGACAAAGATGTTGTCCATAATGGGGTCACCAATCGATTTTCTTTCTTGCATAAAGGCAAAAAGGTAGTTCTCTCACCTTTGTCTCCAAGTGAGGCGTGTGAGGATCAAATAAAAATGAGATTGAAAAGAGAAAAAGAAAAGAAAATCAAAGGAAAAAGTCTTTTGAGAGAGAAAAACCAAAAAGAAAAATATGGCAAAAAGAGTAAAAAGAAAGATTAAAAGAAAAGAGAAAAAAAGAGTGAAAAAAATATAGTGATAAAGAGAGTTTGTTCATGAAACCTAAAGAGGTAAAAAGAGTGATGTTTGCTAGGCAACAAATGTATTTGCTCATTCCAAATTACATGTGCTTGTCTTCTAATGCTCTTAAGTTGCCTCAAGGTTTTGATACACTCTTGAAGGAGTTTGAGGATGTCTTTCCACAAGACCTTCCTCATGGCTTGCCTCCTTTAAGAGGAATTGAACATCAAATTGATCTTGTTCCAGGAGCTTCACTTCCTAATAAGGTTGCCTATAGGAGCAATTTGGAAGAGACAAAGGAGATACAAAAGCAAGTTGAAGGGTTGATGCAAAAAGGATGGGTGAAAGAAAGCTTGAGCCCATGTGCAATGTCGGTCATCCCAGTCCCAAAGAAAGATGGCACTTGGAGGATGTACACGAATTGTAGACCCATCAACAACATCATCGTGAGGTATAAACATCCTATCCCTAGACTTGATGATATGTTGGATGAACTTCATGGTTCTTGTGTTTTCTCCAAGATAGATTTGAAAAATGGTTACCATCAAATTAGAATGAGAGAAGGTGATGAATGGAAAACCGCTTTCAAAACTAAGTTTGGACTTTATGAATGGTTGGTCATGCCTTTTGGCTTAACCAATGCACCAAGCACTTTTATGAGACTCATGCGTCATGTTTTGAAGCATTTTATTGGTAAATTCGTGGTTGTTTACTTTAATGATATTTTGATTAATAGCTTAACAATAAATGACCACTTACACCATGTTAGGAGTGTCTTGGAAGTTCTTAGAAATGAAAGCTTGTTTGCTAAAAAGGATAAATGCACATTTTGCACTAGTCCAGTAGTGTTTCTAGGATTTGTTGTGAGTGCTAAAGGATTCCAAGTGGATGATGAGAAAATTAGAGCTATTAGAGATTGGCCCACACCCAAAAATGTGAGTGATGTGAGGAGTTTCCATGCGTTGGCTAGTTTCTATAGGCAATTTGTCAATGAATTTAGCACAATAGCATCTCCATTGAATGAAATTGTTAAGAAAAATGTGGGATTTAAATGGGAGAGTGAACAAGAGAAATCCTTCAATGAATTGAAGCAAAGGTTGACAAATGCACCCATCCTTGCTTTACCAACAAAATCTTTTGCAAATGAATGTGATGCATCCCATGCATATAATAAGGTAACCAACTCTACCACTTCTTTTTCTCCTTTTGAGGTTGTTTGTGGCTTTAATCCTTTATCTCCTCTTGATCTAATTCCCTTACCTAATAATTCTTCTATTTTAAGTAAGGATAGGCTTTCAAGAGCCACTTTTATGCGGGATCTCCATGAGAAGGTAAGAAATCAAATTGAGAAGATGGAGCAATATGCAAGACAAGCAAACAAAGGGAGAAAACCCATGGTATTTGACCTCGATGATTGGGTTTGGGTACATCTAAGGATAGGTTTCCCTCACAACAAAAATCTAAACTCCAACTTAGGGGTGATAGTCCTTTCAAGGTCCTTGAGAGGATTAATGGCAATGCCTACAAGATTGATTTACCAAGTAAGTATGGGGTGAGTTCTAGCTTCAATATCACTGATCTTTCTTCTTGTGATGCAGGTGTTTTAGATGTGAATCCGAGGTCAGATTCTTTTCAAGAAGGAGGGGATGATAGAGGGCTATCTAAGGAACATAAGGACCTAGGGGCACTTCACGAATTAAAGGGACCAATAACAAGGTCCAAGGCCAAGATTCTTCAAGAAGAAATAACCAAGAGACTAAAGGAAGGGTTATTCATCAAAGACCAAGAAGAAAAGGTCAAAAGGAGCTTAATTGGAGCACCTTGAAGATTAGTTGACAGCTCGCTCAACACAACATTGAGCTCAGTGCATTTTCACTTTGACCAGCAGTCGCTCGGCGCAACATTGAGCTCAGCAAACATGAAGAAGAGTGGTGCTAAGCGCAAGGTTGATCTTAACAAAGGTCGGACGTGGGAATTTTTGAAAAATCTGTTTGTTTGTGTAAGGGGCTTCTTGATTGTGTGATTAATCCTTAAAATGATGCGTTTAAGTGGAGATTAGTTACTTAATTCTCTTCTAAGGCCTAGCTCTATAAATAGTTGAGAAGAACCTCATTTGTAGCATCAACCAATTTTTGAATGAAATAAGCTTGTTGCTTAGTTGAGAGTTTAGTCTCTTTTTGGTTTTTGAGAAAAGGCCATTGATTCTTATCAAGGAAGCTTTCCTTGTGGCGAATTCACCTTGGTTTATCGTTCCCTTACGGATCATGGCGTCGTTCTAGTTCATCTTCTTCTTTTCCTTTTTTTGAGTTCTTGATTGAGCTTCAATGGAGCTCTTTTTATTTGCTTCCAAACGATCCAAACCAAGTTGGTGTGGCTTGGAACTGCATCATGCATGCATCAAAAATCATGGTAGAAAAGATGTTGCCACTGACACGTGGTACACTATGGAAGACAATTGTTAAAAAATCAACACATAATTAATTATAAAGACGATAGCCGATTACATTTACAAATAATCGATTATATCTATTATAACTTAATTCTTTTTTTAAAGAGAACTCCTATGCTCTGAACAACCAAGTTTCAAAAATAGATTTTCACTCTTGTTGAAGAACATTGAAGCTTCTAGGTATCTTTGATATGCAAAGTAGATGGAAACTGACAGTGTGTGTCAAACACATGTTATCAAAAGCAATTAAGTTTCCCAATTAAATTTGCAATATAAGGCTAACTCAAGTCATTTCCTCAAAGATACAATTCATCGAACACCTTGCATTCAATTCAAAATAAAAGGGATTGTGTGATTTTTAGAAAAATAAAGCAAACAGAACAACTTAAATCAAGAAAGGAAAATTGAATTAGAGAGATACAACTCAAGAATCTATGCTTATGGAGAAATAATCACAATTCCAGTAAGGATATGTCAAATTCATGCTCATGAAATTCAATCTAATACGAAATTTAAGGCAATCACCTTACATTTATTTAAAAAATTTTGGATCATTATTGCGTTCCTAATTTTCCCAAATTCACGCATGTTTCGTATTAAATCACAATCAATCGATTGCAATTGACCCAAATTCAAATTTTAATTCCCTAATCTAATCATTATCATACATTAAACAAGGAAATTGAAAATTAGAAAAAGGGGAAAGGAAATTCATGATCATAATTTAAAATTGAGAATAAAGGAACTCATATTTACCCACAAGCACATTGACCATTGAGTTGCAAACGAGTTTAGCCCTCCATGAAGATCTTCATGGGAGCTCCAATGGAGAATAAGGGAGAAAAGAGAAGAGAGAGAAGAGTGCACAATTTGAATCTAAATCTGAAAAATTAAAAAAAGTAGAGTGTATGTTTTTACAAAGGAAAAAAAACTATATATATGATGGACTAAAATGTAGGCCTCCAAAGAAGGACTAAAACCCACTAATTAAAATCCTACATTAACTAATTAAAATTGTCAATTGGTCCCTAATTACAAACCAATCCTAAACTAAAATGAAATTACACAAGTTCAAGGACGAAACATGGAATCCCTAAATTGACCTCTAGAACATCTGAATTAACCAATCCTTATGAGACACGAAATTGCAGCTCTACTCCTTAGCTTTCAAACAAGATATAAATCATCAAAATTAGTGACTTGTGTCAAAATTTATTAGTGGCACAAGGGACAGGTCAAAAGCACCAATAAAACATGACAATTAGCAACATTAGAAACTTGTACCCAAAATGATTCAATCTCACAAAACTCAAATAAAAGGGTCAAAATGAAGTATAAAAACATGTCTATATATGTCAAATGCAACTCTAGACTATGCTAAAATACACTTTATTAGATACCAAGGTTGATTCAATATTCACTGTTGTCATCACTCTTTGATTGAAGACAAGGCTACCTAAAGCTTGGTTCCACCACTTTTGAGTTTTGATTATGAGCTTTCATATCTTCACAGTTTAGGTGAATTTGTTCATATTTCAAAACTCTCTTACTTTGAGAATTGGTAATTCCAGAGTGCAAGTTTTCTTGTGATGGGTCATCACAAGATGGTTTTTGAATCTTGTTCATAAGGTTTGTACAAGATAAATGTGTATTAAATTTTTGTGTGTGCATGGTGTATGTAACTTTGAAACTGGATGTATATCAGATGATCAAACCAATATATATCTTGTTTCAAAACTTTCTTATTCCCCATTCTCTTTATCTTTCAACATTGATCATTAAACCATTGCTAATCAGTTTTAAGATCTGAATTAGGTAAATAATGCATTCTTGATCACATTTTCATACAACATCTAAATTGTTTTTAAAGTTCTTGTATGTCAAATTAAAGGAGTGAATGAATTGATTTTGAATTTTGAAAAAGATTTGAAAAACATAACAAATCAATTCACTCCCTCTTTGAAGATTGAAGACTTCATATAGGTTTTTGGTATTTTCATCTTTCTTTGTTTTTTCTCTTTACTTAAGTAAGTCTATTTTCTTTAAAACCAAAACATGAATGGATGTTGGCTTTATATTGTATGTTTTAGACTAAGAACTTATCTGTTTAGTTGTGCTTCCTAAGATGTTTGCAAAACCTTTTTAAACCTTTTATCTTAGCATCTCAAGATGATTGACATTTTCAAAATATGCATTTTGAGCTTTGCAATCGATTACACTATCAAGCAATTGATTACCAGTGAGTATATCTGACTCAGATTACTTTTTGCCTTTGGGATAATCAATTACATAATTTAACAATCAATTACAATGACTTTCCTATTTCTCAAAATTGGCTCCATCTCAAATGTAATTGATTACCATGTTGCAATCAATTACAATTGATAAAAGCAACTTAGAATCTTCTTCTGATACACAGGATAATCGGTTACTATCATATTCAATCAATTATATATGGTATAACGATCACTTTTAAAGATATCAAATTTGATCATTGTTAAATCCTTTTCATATCTTTTTATTACCTAACTATATCTTTCAATCCCAAACTTATATTTGATTAAATAAGTTTTTTTTCCCTCAGATCTTATCTTATACACTAAATTACTTATACATATCCAAATCATATATTTGATCATAAGATAAGATTTTATTGTTCCTAAATACTATAAAGAGAATCCTTTGGGTTTTCCTTCAGCATCAACTCAATCACAAAAAATTCTTCTATTCTTCACTTGAAATATCTCTTTGAGCTAAAGTTCTATTATGCTTTCAACTGTCCAGAATCTCTTTATAGAAAAAACTTTTCTCCAGTTATATTTGCACATAAGGTGCTTTCTTTCTAAGCTTTTCTCTAGCTAAATCTGCACACTCAAGGTGTTTTTGTTCCTTACTCTTATACTCTTTGTTTGGTTATTATTGGTACTTCTAGGATAAGGTTTCCTAGGTAGGTGCTTAAGTGATGATAGTGTTTCATACTTTTGCATAGATTCTTGTTCGGGTTGTGAACAAGAGTAGGTTGCTATGATTTGGGTGTTTATGTGTATGTAACCATTGTAGATCATAGTGGAGCTCCTCAAGGTGAGGAAGAACTAGATGTAGATCGAGTTATGATCAAACCAGTATAAATCTTGTGTTTTACTTCTTATCCTTCATCTCTTCATTACTATCTTATTCAATTTACTTATTATCTGGTTTTAACAAGATTGTTTAAAATGTGTTTCTGATTTTTTATTCTATTAACAACATCTTTTATAAACACTTTGTGAAAATTTTTAAGGGAGTGACTGGATTCCTTTTACTTTGAAGAAGAGATCAAAAATTTTTAAATATCAATTCACCCCCCTTTTGATTTATCCGGCTGATTCTAACACTCTAGATTCACAACCTATATGCTAATAGGTGTGAGAAGCAAATAAGTTTTGATCGGCTTTGTTATGTTTATTTAGAGTTGGGTAAATTGTAAACAATTTTGGACCCACTGCAAATAGCCTATGAAACTCGCAAAGCGTACAATATACAAACCAATTTTTTGAAGCCCATTTACTTTGTGGGCTTTTCAACCCAACTCGTTTAATCTACGAGTCCACACAAGGCTCCACAAAAAGAAGAGCACTTAAATTTGTATAACTTATGTTGATTTAGACTTAGAATTAATTTATACCTGTTTGGATTTTTACTTGATTAAATTTGTTTTTTTTTTTTAAATTCCAACTCTTAAAAATGATTTTTTTTGTTTTATTTTTAATTTTGCAAAAATGCAAGTTGGCCTGTTTAACCTATAGGCTTTGCATGTTGGTTGCAGGCTTGAAAAAGTTGAGTCTATTTTAAATGCAAGCTTCGCAGGGTAGGGTTTTGCAGGCCAGTTTACTCATATGCCCACCTCTATGTTTATTGTATTAGTAACTTTTTTTTAAGTGTTATTTTTTATTTAATAGGCTATGAATAAAATAAAATTAAATAACTTGTGGACTTGGAAGCTTTCGTGCTTTGAGGGATTTGTAACATATAGGACCTCTCATAATTAAAAGGTATATTTTTCATCCACCATAAATTAAAGATGTTGAATACTTTGATTAACCAAATAAAATAACCAAATGAACAGAGAAGAGCACATTACGTTAGGAGCTGCAAAGCAATTTTGATTAATACGCAATGAAAACTGTAGTGATTAGGAACTGTTGGTTCAATGATCTTCTTCAACTAAATCATCTTGCTCCTAATGGGACCTTCATTCTCTCTTCAAATGGGGAGAAGAGAAAACTGTTTATGATTTGGTGTGTTGTGGACCATAACTATGCTTTATGTTTTTAACCCATTAGAATTCTCATTATGCCCCAATGGATAAAACTGGTAATCCACTTATTAATTTCATATTATTTTCTGTTGGCAATCTAAGGGCTCTCTAAATTAGATCACTTAAATTGAGCCCCTCTAAATGTAAATAATTAATATAAATGTTATAAATGAATACTTAGTCCACATTAATTAATTAGGAATAAATAAAATTCCTAACAATCTCCCACTTAGACTTCATATTAACCTTAGACATTTATACCACAAAGTTCTTTAGGCGTGCAACTGTACATTATTCACTTTTAGACTTCTTTTTAACAATCTAGTCAATCTTATATAACAACAAGGAACTATTGTGGTTTTCATCACAAACTCAATGTGACTAAGCCACAATGATCATCATTGTTACTTATACTTGATGACATAGATCAAATATAGATAAGCGGTATGAAAACAACATGTGATGTGACCTTAATCATGTTTATTTTCAATTAGTCCAAACATTATTCTTTATAGAGATCAATCCAAATGCAAGATAAATATTGCATATAAAGCAAAACACAAATTCTTAATAAAATGATAAACATCAACTTTATTTCTACAAAAAATTCAAACAATACAAATGTTTGAAAACCATCAGATATAGAACATAAACAAGACTCCCACTAAACTAAGGTATTATCAGGAATTATACCCATATGAACAGTGTGCTCATGAAAAACGTTAGGTACCAGACCTTTAGTAAGTGGATCAACTAGCATGGAATGAGTCCCTATATGTTCTATACAAATTTGTATTTTTTGAATTCTTTATTTAACAACCAAATACTTTATGTCAATAACTTTTTTACTTGGTTGAATCCTTAATAAGACCGCTAAGATATTGTCTCAACAAACACCCAATGGCTTCTTAATGTTGGCAATAATAAGCAAGCCAGTGACAATAATTTAGTAGTCATAAATTCTAGTATGATGTCTCATAACAAAATATTAACTCCACCAACATGGTTAAATGTGAATCCTAATGTGGAGTAATTGTTATTAAGTCATCCTATAGAATCAAAGTCAAAATACCTAATGATCTCTAAACTTCTAGACTTTTAATATGAAAATAAGTAGTTTCTTGTTCTCTTCAATTAATGCAATATGTGCTTTACTACTTTCTAGTGTTGCATACCAAGATTACTCATATATCACCTTAGGACTCCCACTAAAAGCTATTTCAGGACAATAAAAACAAACTTAAGCATACATGATAAATAGTAATATAACTCTTTTGCAACAATAAATTGTATGATGCTAGTAGGATGTCATCAACATATAATACAAAAATAATAAATTTACTCCCACTAAACTTTTAGTATACGCAATCATCAACCAAATTTACCTCAACACCATAAGAGGTAATCTTGATGATTTTTGTAATACCATAGACGAGAGACTTGCTTAAGAGCATAAATGAATTTCTTTAGTTTGCATACCATAGACTTTGGATCACCTTAAACAAAGTTTTCCGATTGCACCATATAAATTGTTTCATCAATGTTTCCATTTAGAAACGTAATCTTTACATCCATCTTTACAAAAAAATCATCAAAATGATCTATAGTGTCATTATAGTTCTAAGAGAGTCTTTCTAAGAAACCAAAGAGAAAGTCTCTATATGATCAATGCCTTCCTTCTTGTAAAACTTTTAGCGACAAGATAAGCTTTATATATCTCAATATTGCCCATTGAATCTCTTTCGACAATAGATATTCATCTACAACTTATGAATTTCACACTTTTAGGCAATTTGATGATATCTCAAATGTCATGTTCAACCATCAATTTTATTACATCATTTATGGCATCAATCCACTTAAGAGTTAAAGCATAACATGACTTGACTAAAGTTGATTAGACCTTCTTAGTCAACCTAATGTCATATTCATGTTCTTGAAGAAATATAACATAATCATATGAATTTACATTTTTTTTTATTTCTCTAATGGATCTTCTTAATGACACTTCTTGAGGCTATTGAGTTTGAACTTTAGGTGGTACTTGAGGAGGAATCTCAATGTTAATGTTGTCTTGCCCTTGAATGATGTTAGGAATAACATCATTATTTAATTACCGAATCTGTTTCTTGAATAATGGTAAGTACAAAGATTCATCAATTGTCAATAACAGTTTATTCTTTAAAGATAACACTCCTTATGTTTCCTTCACCTCCAAACTCAATTTCCTCAAGGAGTCTTGCATTCTCATCTCAAATAGGATTTTAAAGTGGGATTATAAAACTTATACATGTGAGAGCTTTAAATGTAACAAAAAAAAATAATAACTAATTATCTTTAAGTCCAACTTACCTTCATGTAGCCTATAAGGCATTACTTTGGCTAGACATCCCCAAATATGCATATGCCTAATGTTGGGATTTCCTCAACTCACAATTATAAGGGCTATTAATGACTACTATAATTGGTACCCTAAAAGGATATAAATTGCATTCTTTAATGTCTTTTCCTAAAGCGACTTTGGTAAAGAAGAATCAAACTTCTTACCATATCTTTACAAGTCTAATTTCATCATTCTACAACTTTGTTCATGCTAGGTTTGCCTAACATTGTATGTTGTAAAACAATTTCACAATTATTGAAGAAAACACATGGGGGACTACAGACATTGCACCTTATGTCATATCTACCATAGTATTCCCCAAGATCAAATTTGACAGTCTTAATTTTCTTTCTTAGTTGAAGTTCAACTTCAACTTTGAAAGACTAAATGTCTAGAGGCCAAAACTTCTCATAATTTAAATAAAGAGTAATCATTTATGAACATAATAAAATACATTTGTCCATCCCATGAATCCATAAGGAATAGAACACAAATATATGTATGTACCAATTCTAAGACATCATTAGTTCTTTTGGCACCTAAATTCTCTTTTGTTTGTTTATTTTCCCTTTATATACTCAGTATAGAATTTAGGTCCAACCAATGTAAGGGATCAAGAATTTCCTCTAACACAAGCCTCTAAATTCTCTATTAAGAGATATGGCTTAAGCACTTATGTCATAAAGTGACGAAATTCTCATTTAATTTCATGTTTTGTACCATCCAAAAATGTTTGCAATAGGAACACTCAATATCTATAAAAGAACTCATAACTTGCAACATTGAATCACATAAGAGACTAGCTTTATTGTTTCTAATTGAACAAGAATAACTAAATTTGTCCAAAATAGAAATATAAATCTTGTTATATAAACAATACAACACATGTCTCAACCAAATTTAAATGAAATTGAGTCTTTTAAAGTAACCTAAAAGTACCTATAGCTTCAACTACAACTTTATGTCATCGCCCACATAGATGAATCTTTCATCATCACTTAGCGAATGACTCCATAGGTAGCATTGTATAGGCATGCTTATGTAAGTAATAGAACCAAAATCTACCCACTAGCGTCCTTTGGTACAAAAAACTGAATTAACTTTAAAACAAACAAAAGGTCATAAGTTTACCCTTCTTCACACGCTAAATAGTGTACTTGAGACATTTTTACTTTATATGTCCCATCTTACAAAAGTAAAAAGTAAATTCCTTATCTTGTTCTCTTGTTTCTTCTCTAGTTGAGAAAAAAAAAAAACTTTACACAATATCCTCAACTCTCTTCCTATTCTTATTCTTATGAATACTTTGGTTTTATCCAAAGTCATAATGAACAACAACCTAACTTGATCTAGCATGCATTATGCTAAATAAAGCTTCATTAGAGTTTTCTATAATTAGAATTCATCAATGTATGATATGTCTAATTACATGCAATTGAGAAAATTTCCAATTGACTCCTTTCAAACTCTAAATTTTATACATGCAGCTTTAGGATTCCAATAATATGAGTAATTTAAACAGGAGTAGTAGCAGCAACAACAATTAAAGAAGAGAACAATAAACATACAATGCACAATTAATCTTTATGGTAAATTTCAAGATCCAAACAAATACCTAACGAACCATTAATCCTTAATCTTTGGATTGAAAAGACTAACTACAAGTGTTACTCTCAACGCAATGATCAAACATTGGCGATAAGTCCTATCAAACAAAGGTCGTCTTTAGACACTTTATTGCTCACATGGAAAGCTTATATGATGATTACTCTGGTCAAATAATGATTGTCTTTGGACATTTCATTATTCACATGGAAATAACACACTATTTATAATCACATGTTTACCATCGTAAGCATGTAATTATTCTGCCAAACCGTGTCTTCCTTTGAGCCAAGCACAATTCGCATGAATAATTTCATGCAACATCTATGTAAATTCAATCAAACTAACTTACGCAACAGAGGTTACTTTGGAAACATGTTGTTTCAATCAATTTAACTAAAATTACAAGACAATTTAATATAATAAATGGGAGGTCTTAAAATTACACAACTTTCACATATAACCAAGTTATATAAAAATATATATAATAGATCGTGCAAATATTTTACATAATGAACTCATAACAAGATACCCAACACAACATTAATTCCTAGTCTTTGGACAGAAACATTAATTTGTAAATGACACTATCTACGCAATGATCAAATATTAACAATCAGCTCTGTCGAATAATAGTCTTTCTTTGGACTGATTATTATTCACATGAAAATTACTTTATGATTGTCACATATTTATCATCAGAAGTACATTATTATTTGACCAAATTGTATCTTCCTTTGAGCTGAACACAATTCAAATAAATAATCTCATATAAACATCTATGTAATTTTAATTAAATCAGTTTACATAATAAGGATTACTTTGGCAATATATTGTTTCAATCAACTCAATTAAAAATTACCAAACATACAATAAATAGAAAGAGTCCATAAAATTTGCACCTAAATTGATAGCAACAATTATATGAAAACAATCATCACTATAAGTAAATGACTCTATCAAAATTCATATACAGTGTTATCACATTATTAATCCAACATATGCTATATGTAAAATAAATCCATTCACACAATTAAATTTTTTTATAAAATTAGCATGAACAAAAATAAAAGCACAAGCAATTTGCAAAAAGCCAAAACCAAATATTGAACTTGCGCTTCAAAAAAAAAAGCAAACAAATCATAAATTTGATTCACTATAGTGTACATGAAGCAAATAATCATAAAGGCACAAACCAAAAAATTATGAGCTATGCACTTCATCATGTACAATGAAAGGCAGTGTATTGTACGCACCAAAAAAGAAATACCAAAGGCACATACATAAGCACATGTGCTAATTGGAAAATCAAGTATGTACAGTGCGCAATTGCAATTGCAAAAGGCCAATTGTACACGCAATTGCTGCAAAAGACACATACGCATAGTTTCAAACATTCCCAAAGCACAGTATGTGCAAATTAGTTTACAAGTGTTTTTAAAAGAAAATTCATAAAATTCAAGTAGCACAACATCAACAATTTGTGAATTCACAAAGCACTAAAAAAATAACACTTAGTAATTTTCCCCCAAAAATTAAAGTAGGGTTCATAAAATTAAAAGAGGGATTCAGGTAAAATACAATCTATACTTTAATCCTAATAATAGCAATATTGGAGGCTCTGATACCACTTGTTGGATTGATTAACCCATTAGAGTTCTCATTATGCCTCAATGGGTAAAATTGGTAATCCACTTATTAATTCCATATTATTTTCTATTGACAGTCTAGGGGCTCTCTAAATTATATTACTTAAATTGAGTCCCTCTAAATGTAGATAACTAATATAAATGTTATAAATTAATACTTAGTCAACATTAATTAATTAAAAATAAGTAAAATTCCTAACAAAAGACACCACCCTACATGTCTTCTTTACAATGAATGGAAGGCACCACCATAGATGTCTTCTTTTGTACACGATTTCCCGTGTCTAACACTTCATGAATGATGTGTGGAAGGAGGCCCTTTGGCTGACACTTTCAGAAGGAGCCACCAGTTTCATACTTTTCATATTCATGTTCAATACTTCTTTATGACCTTAACCTTTGAGTTGCATGTAACCTTTGAGTTACATTTTGTACCTATAAATATGGTACTCTTTCTTAATAAGAATACACAAGGAAATCATATTCCCCTCTTTCTATTCTATCTTTCTCTCCTTATTTTTAAGTGATTTTGGGTAAAGTTCAACAAGATACTTTAGTATATGATAAGTACAAAACCAATGGCCTTTACCACAAAAACAATAGCATATAAATGCTTCTCATTTTCTACTATTTCCACACTTTTGATTTTCATTTTTTATATTACTTTTTCATTTGTGGTGGAAAATAGTATTTTTAATTATTTCATTATGACCATGTTCTTAACCATGATCATTGCTGCATTCACTTCTAGAATGGATTATAACTAGTTGGGCAAACCTTGTATTTTTTTCATCAAAAACTCGTTATTTTATTCAACCACAAGATAAGAAATTAATTCACAAATATGCATATAATAATAAATTAATAATCTTATATAATATGCATATCCATTGGGAAACGTAGTTATTCAAGTTTGATAGAAAATGTCACTAAAATAACAATCATCAATATTATAAATAGAGATAATCTATTCCAAATTTAATTTAAATAATAATCATTAATATCAATAGTATCAAATAAAGAAAAGAAAGTACATTTAAAATAAAGAAAAAAGGAATGGATTTCATTGCCTATATATTGTGAGTCCAATTTGTACTATTTACATATATTATTTTCTTCAAATATGTTATATATTGAGTTATATATATTTATATTGTTTAATAAATAATTTGATTATTTATTATGTCTAAACAATGTTACATTATAATATTATTTTTCATTAGTAATACATGTCTAGATTTTCATCTTTATGTTGTTATTGACTAAAATGTCAATAGGTTTTGTATCACTTTTGGAGCTATTATAAACTTCTCACACACTATCATATGTTTAACATTGAGAAATGACTTTGATTTTTGATTCATATCTATTGTTTGTATTTTGGACTATTAGCATTGCTATTTGAAATTTGGAATTTCAAAATTTCTACAAAGGCAAAGATTTAGGAATTAGGTATGTCTTTATAAACACATAATTCTTTAATATTTTAATTCAATCTGATCCAATTAACTGGTTTGAATTATATTTTTTTTTAATTTAATATTGTATTTTTCTTCTAGGAATTATTAAATAAATGGTAAAATGTATAATAAATATAATAAAAATAATTTTAAATATTAATATTTCATTATATAACTAATAATAGTGTAATATTTTGATTATATACTATACGAAAAATAAATTTATACAACCAAATAATTATATTTATGCATCTTAACTCATTAGTAAAAAAAGTTATCTTCAATTAAATAGTCTTTTTATATAATAGATGTAAGTTATGTGATAGTTTTACAAATATATAAGAAATCTTCAATTTATAACTACCCTAATAGTAGTATAGTGTTGGTGGTAATGATGGTACTGGTAGTTGTGACCATTACAACGGTGTGGTAGTGATGACGATGACGATGGTGGAATAGTGATAGTAATGGTGGCAATAGTGTGTGGTGGAATAGTGGTGGAAACAGTAGTATTGTGGTTGTTGAATGGTAGCGATGACGGTGGTGGGGTGACGATGATGAAAACAGTTTTTAAAATGAATGTAAAAGTATTTTGAAAATGAGTTAAAAACCAATTCAGTTCAATTTTTACTATAAAGGCTTAAATAAAATTTGGGCCCCTATAAAATATCTCATTTTTACTTTTGGTCCCTATAAGAGTTTTGTTATGTTTTGGGTCCTTGTAATATTTTTTTTTTGTTTTGGATCCCTATTGATCATCTCAACCGTTAATTAAATGATGACGTGACACCATCTCAATATATATTAACGATTGAGATTATGTCACGTCATTAGTAGGAACCTAAAATAAAATAAAAAATATTATAGGGATAAAAAATATAGTAAAAATTTTATAGGGACCCAAAGTAAAAATTAGGTATTTTATAAAGACCCAAAACTTTTTTTTTTAACAAAACAAACTTATTTCATTTCACTTAAAACAAAATTCAAGATACAAGAGAGAATATAATCAAAGACCTGGTGACTAGCATAAAATCTAGACACTCTAGCAAGATTATGAGCAACTTGATTTACTTGTCTCCTAATAAAACTCATCACTGAGTTTGTGTTATGTTGAAGGTGTTGTTTACAATTTAAAATAATTTCATTTACTTTAGAATGGCCATTGCAAGCAGAATTAAGACTATCCGTGATAGATTTACAATTTGTTTCAAAGGAAATATTTTCAATTGCAAGCAAATGTACCCAATTAAGTGCTTGAAGTAGACCCAATGCTTTAGCTTCTTGTGGATCTAGAAGTCCTTGCTTGTAATGAGTATGTGCTTTGATAAATTTACCAAGGTGATCTTTGATTATGATTCCTATACCAAAATGATTCTCATTCTTGAATAATGTTGCATCCACATTACATTTGAAGTGACCCTAGACAGGTGGTTGTCAACTATCATTATGTTAGCCAGCATGCATGTTGTCCTCAAGAGGGCTATGACGAGTTGATTTTTTCCTAGCATGCTTCCAATCATTATAGAATTAAGTGTTTATCAAAAGGAAGTTGCTAGGATCCAATGTATTATCATTCCAAATTTTCTCATCAACAATAGCAATATGAAAACCACGTAACAACCAAATAAGATGATCGACAAGACCAATTTTCTCATCATTGGAGATTAAGTCATTAAAATCTCCAAATATGCACTAGGGTAAAGCTGTATCATTAGACAGATTGTGCAACAAGTCCCAAGAATTCAATCTTTTATCTCTTTCAAGATGGTCATAGAAGCCAATGAGTCTCCATATCGGCTTGCAAGATTGAGAAACATGTGCGTTAATGAAGTTCGATGAGAAATTCAAAAGCTTACAGTCAAAAGGATGCTTCCACATGAGGGCTAAGCCATTGCTTCTCCCAGTAGCATCAACCGAGAAACAAGCATCAAAACCAAGTTTCACTTTTATTTCTTCTATGCGTCTAGAGTTCACCATTGTCTCACAAAGGAAAAGAATATCTAGGTGGTACGTGCGGATAAGATCACACAAAATAGGAATTGCATACGGGTTGCCCAGGCCTTGACAATTCCAACTTAGGAAACCCATTGACCTTGGCGGGCCTGGTCGCCAGGGCCCACCATTAAAAAATGCTTAGTGTTTGAGGGTATTGAGAAATTAGATTGAGTTGCCTAAAGGTTCTTTTGTTGCATGGGCACAACAATTTGATCATCGAAGCGCCGTTCTTTTTCACCTACCACCAAATGAGGATTATCTGCCTCCATATTCATTGCCTCATTACTCGTTGCTTCAACGTGCATTAGATCGTGACTTATTTAAGCCTTGTTTTAAATAGCTTCTTATGTTTTTTTGTTGGTAAGCCTTAGAAATATAGAGGGTGCCAATAACAATGGAGATGGGCAAGGCATAGTGTACCGAACTCCCAACTCCAACTAGCAGGCCCAAAACTGTTACGAACTCTTGAACTTCCGTCCCCGCCGCCCTTTGTTTCGCCTGTGATTAGCAAAGAACAGCAAAGAAAATGGTCGTACATTGAATTTCTCTGCTGCGAATGCGATACTCAAATTCAAAACCCCTAGACTCATTTTTCTAACTACCCTTCTCAATTTTCTACGTCACTGTCACTCTCTAAAGTAAAGGAAATTCCATGGGCCAAACCAAGAGAAAGCGAGGCCGAAAGCCCAAGACCGCAACACCTGACGAAGCAACCGCCTCCCAAGACTACGAAAACGACGCCGTTTCGCCCCCCGCCGCCGTCGAGCCGAGCAACCCGGAATCCCAGGGACGCCGCCGCGGCCGCCCCAAGAAGATCAAGGTGGCGTCCCCGGAGCGCCGCAGCTCTCGGCTGGTAGCCGATTCGAACGGCGATTGCGCCGTGGAGGCGGCGGCGGCGGTGAAGCTGGTGCCGTCGATGGACGCGGTGGTGAAGGTGTTCTGCGTCCACACGGAGCCGAATTTCTCGCTGCCGTGGCAGCGGAAGAGGCAGTACAGCTCGAGCAGCAGCGGGTTCGTCTTGGGGGGACGGAGGGTTCTCACAAACGCGCATTCCGTCGAGCACCACACGCAGGTCAAGCTCAAGAAACGCGGTTCTGATACCAAATACTTGGCCACTGTTCTCGCCATCGGGACCGAGTGCGATATTGGTATATTTCAATTTCACTTTCTTCATCTTAGGGATGGAAATTAAGAAACAGTTCCTTTTGTTCTTTATTACTCAGGGTACAACTGGTTAAAGTTGGAAATGGTGTGCCAGCCTTAATGTAAATCCAACCTATAAAAGTAAAATGAAAGAATAAACAAGGGCTCTGAGCCTTTGGCAAAATTACTTTGTACTTTTTGGAAATGCTGTGCGAACCAATAAAAACAAAATGAAAGAATAAACAAGGGTTCCAAGCCTTCGGCAAAATTACTTTTGCCTCAAGAGTACTTTTTGGCCTGAAATCCAAACATGCACTAGTTGGTGCCTTGTTGTGTTCTGTGCTTATTACAAGTATGTGGAGATCACAGCTTAAATGCCTTTCCTATCAACAGAGAGAAGGGGGGTGATAGTAATATGATTTGCATTGCATGCGTAGTGAGGAAATGAAGGAATGGAGATATGGATTTTCTTGGGAACAAGGTGTATAATTGCAGTTATGGTTTTGTTGTGATTCTAGATATTGTGAGAAATCGCAGTCAAATGCGGTTGATGCAGCTGCAGTTGTGGTGTTGTTGCTGCTGTGGAGACTCCAAAGACCTTAAGGATGTGGCCGGAATCCCGGTTGCGAACTATTGTTTAGAACCTTCCATGGAAATGAAGCTAATGGTTATTCCTTTATTTGGTTTTAGATAGTTATGTTAGGGGAAGGAAACATGTTGAGGTATGCGTGGTTTGGAGCACAATGGAATGGGATGTTAAGGGAGAGCTTTTATGTGAAATTACCATTTTGATTATTTGTTTAGTAATCTTAGGTTTGATTATTCTTTTATTATGGTGCACCCTGTTGAAATTTGGGTGGTTAAGTTTCTTCTGATATTCTTAACTCCATCTCATTTCTGTCTTTTTTGCTTTTACTCTTAAGATTTATAGATGTTAGTCTACTTTACCTGTACTGTGATTAATTAGTTTTGTCATGCCTGTTATTTTTCTTGTGATGGTTCAGCAATGTTGACGGTGAGTGATGATGAATTCTGGGAGGGAGTTTCACCTGTGGAATTTGGCGATTTGCCTGCATTGCAAGATGCTGTAACTGTTGTGGGATATCCAATTGGAGGTGACACAATCTCTGTGACAAGTGGTGTTGTTTCACGAATGGAGATACTCTCTTATGCTCATGGTTCAACGGAACTTCTGGGATTGCAGGTAATATAAGTTCTAAGCTGTCCTTTTTCACTTTTCCATCTATGTCCTGGTTGTCCATATATATATATGTTGAAGCATCTCTTCAAATTCATCTGCAGATAGATGCTGCAATAAATTCTGGGAATTCTGGTGGACCTGCTTTAAATGATAAGGGAAAATGTGTTGGGATTGCATTCCAGTCCCTTAAACATGAAGATGTGGAGAATATTGGATATGTAATACCCACCCCAGTTATCCTACATTTTATCCAAGATTATGAAAAGAATGGGGCATATACAGGTATCCAAATGGATGTTTTACTTCTTTGTCTATTTCATGCCCTTCTCCTTTCCTAAAGAAGATATCATTTATTCTCGCTTTTGTGAATCTTAGAAGCTACTTCAAAGTTAGAGGAAATAATATGAGCTTTAAAATTATAGTTAAAGTAGTTTGTTAATTTTTTAGTTTTTTTTTTCCTTTTTAAGCTTAAAAGCTACTTTTTATGTTAAAACCTTTTGGGAATGTGTTGTTGGATCTTGGGTATAGAATAGAGAATAAGAAAGAAAAGAGGTTCCTAATATTAGCTTATCTAAAATCTCTTAATTAATTTTTTTTTTATTTTCTTCATTTAAAGATGCCCTTTTGTTCTTTAAAGGTTTTATGATTCTGCTTGACACAACTCTTTTTAAGGGGGAGAGAAACCCAAAGTAGGCTAGGACAAACATTATCAAAGAAGATCAAATAGAGATGCATGATACAGATGGAAGAAGTGAAATAGATAGATTAAATGGAGAATTCTGTAGATAATATGTAACGGAGTGTTACATTCTGTTTGTTTATTGTTCATAGTGTAGTTTTCTTGCCCTGTCTGGCCTTTACATTTTTTTCTAGTTTAGTTTGTCTGTGATAGCTAGCATGATTTTAAATAAAGTTGTCTTTAACTTCTTGACTGTCAGGATTTCCAATCCTTGGAGTAGAGTGGCAGAAGATGGAAAATCCTGATTTGCGAATGTTAATGGGCATGGGACCAGATCAAAAAGGTGTGCGTATCAGAAGAATTGAACCCACTGCTCCAGAATCTCATGTTCTGAAGCCATCTGATGTAATTCTCAGCTTTGATAGGGTCAATATTGCCAATGATGGAACAGGTAATCTACCTTGTTTTTACTCAGTAACAAATAATGATCATGTTAAGGTGATTTATGCATGCCATGTGCTATGTCTTGTATAGTTAAACAATTAACTGACTTTGAATTTGAGTTTTTTAAAGATCACTGCATTTTTAAGAAATAGTGTGGGCTGTGATAATTACTATCAGTCTATATAAACGAGCTCTGTAATGTCATTCAGACATACAGTTTTAGCCTATTATACCTCTGGTTCATGCAATTTAACAATGTATATATAGTGAGTATTATACTTGCACAGACATTATGCACTAGCAAACTGTTCATAGACTACACAGGACACTCATATTTACCATTCAAGAAAAGCTGAACCAGTGTTCTCCAATGGCTAACACGAGAGTGTATAAATAAAATGTCTATCATCACTGCAAGTGCAATTGAAAACTGTGAATTCTATAAATATATGAAAATCTATAAACACATTGCATTATATTAAGTATATACATAAATTAATGTATAAAAATGCCCGAGAATTCTATAAATATATGAAAATCCTTATAGAAGTACTCATAAACAGAAGCTTCTGATTTGTATAATTTTCTTCCCCCTTTGCATCCATCAAAATGTCTCAAGTCTTATTGTTGGTTTTGGGACATTTGTGACTCTGTAATCTGTATGTAATGCAAATAAGAGTATTTGAAAGGTGTCACTGTTTTCTGCTTTATGTTAAGAATTGATGTGAAAAAATGAGATTTAATTTTGAACCTTCTTGTTTGTATAGTTTACTTGGTTTCAGAGCTAACATCTAATTGTGGGATATATTTGTAGTTCCATTCAGGCATGGGGAGCGCATTGGTTTCAGTTACCTTGTCTCACAGAAGTACACCGGGGATAAAGCTCTGGTAAAGGTTCTCCGGAATTCTCAGATACTCGAATTTAACATAAAACTTGCAACTCATAAGAGGCTTGTTCCAGCACACATCAAAGGCAGGCCTCCTTCTTATTACATCATTGCTGGATTTGTTTTTACTGCTGTTTCTGTCCCCTATCTTCGTTCTGAGGTGAGTAGTTATCTTTCATACATGTTTTTTCTGCTGTGGTATATGCTGTTTGTGCAAATTTTTCTATTGCTTTATGAGTAGCTGTAAGCAAACAATTGTTTGCTATTGTATGGATTGAATTAAGCCCAGTTTACAAAGATAAAAGACTAAAATAAATTTTTTAATAGATAAAGGACTAAACTGAACAAAAAAAATAAAAATAAAGGACCAAAAAAGTCATTTGGCCAATGTAAAACTGATGATATGTTTGTTTCTTGTTGGAATTTGTATGTGTTTTGAAACTATCTTGTATTTGAGTTTATAATTATTACTAATTGTAACTTTAATTTCCTTTTACATTTATCCAGTATGGTAAAGATTATGAATTTGATGCTCCGGTTAAGATTCTGGACAAGCATCTACATTCTATGGCACAGTCGGTTGATGAGCAGCTTGTTGTTGTCTCTCAGGTATCTGCAACGATTTCCCCCCTAATTATTTTAGCTTGTCTATTACCAATTTATCACATGATGAGATGTGCTCATGCTTAAAATTTGCTATATTGTTAGGTTCTTGTGTCTGATATCAATATTGGATATGAGGAGATAGTGAACACTCAGGTAAGAGAATATTATGTAGATATAAACTTTTTGTATTGTTGAAGTGTCCATTAAGTTTTGTTCTTTGTATGTGTCTAGGTTCTTGCTTTCAATGGTAAACCTGTGAAGAATCTGAAGACCTTGGCCAGCATGGTTGAGAGCTGCAATGATGAATATCTAAAGTTTGATCTGGACTACCAACAGGTTTCCTCGCATTGACCTATTCCAATCTGTTCATTCTTTGTGTTTCTCATGTTAATTAGAATTTATGCCCCTTAAAACTAAAATATTCTGTTTAGAACACAATTCTTCAAGTTTTTTTGTCTTTGAATTTGGGCTTCACCCCTCAAGATTGGTTTGTAAAGTGAGGACTGTCCAAGCTTTATAAGCTCTATTTAAACCACATCTCTAGTAAATGTCGGACTAAACACACCACCTTTGAAGCTGCAATTAAGGCAGTCTCCAAAGAGGTTACAACTTAGGTAGGCTAGGAATGGCCGCAATTAAGGCGTCTTTTCAACATATATGGTTACCATATTTTTTAATCCTAACAAGTTTCACAACTATTATAAATAAGAAGGTATTATTAGTGATTTAATATTTAGTATCATGATTACTGTATTATTAATCTTGTGTATTTCTTAAGTTGTGCTTTGTTGTTGTTTTCTTTCCGAATGTTGAATGTATGAAAATCTTTTGAAACTTCTCAAAATAAGGAATAGAGCTTGGTCTCAAGTATAAACAAATTTTAACTATTTTTGCTTTATTTAATGAGACTATCTACAAAATACCCTTCATTTAATAGAGTTTATTCTTGATATAAAATTCCAATGAAGGGTAGTTTAGGAAAAATATATATTTTTCAATTGAGACTGACACAATTAATGAACTTAACCCATTTCTTTAATAAATGTGAAATAAGTTTCTTTTTTTTTTTTGCTTATAAATGATGCCGGAGAGGGTATCCTTTTCTTGCCTATTTCAAATTAAATCTATCAGATAAGTGAAGTTTGTACTATAAATTTATTGCTATTATTCTATGAATGCTGATTTGAAATTTTGAATAATACCCTTTTTCTGCAGATAGTAGTGTTGAAGACCAGCACTGCTAAGGCTGCAACCCTAGACATTCTCACCACACATTGTATACCTTCTGCAATGTCTGAGGACCTGAAGACATGAAAAGTTTTGGTCAAAGCTATTTAAATTACTCCTATTGGCCTCAGCTTAGTTTTTTTTAGTGGTATTACGCCTAGTTCACTACGAGATTGCGGTATCTGCACTAGTCAATGAGATAAAGGCTTCACACACAGGATTAGAGAGAAGCAGAGGATGGGGAAGGAATTAGCAAAATACAATTTATGCTTTATCAAATTTTCATTAAATTTATCTCGTTTCGAGTTGAGGTGTTCTGTACTCTATATCATCAATCATTGTCCCCCCCCCTCTCGATAGAAAATGTATAATTGTGTAAAAGAATGCTTGGTGGAGGCTAGGAAGTGTTATTTCATTGGAATAATAGATCAGCGAAAAATTGAGGAAGCAATAGAGGCATTATTTGACTGAAACCGTGTCTGAATACAACACAAGATATAGGCTTGTTGCATTAATTACAAATATTTAAAATATAAAAATATTAATCTTAACACCTATGTTCCATGGGTTATTACACTAATATACTTGCATTTGTGATTTTGATGTATGAAAAAGTTATATATCGTGTGAAATGCTCCCTGGTTTGAGAAATATTTTTTGGTACAATGAATATTTTTTTACTTAAATGTGTTAAGTTCTTTAAATTTGGTCAGAATTTTTATTTTTAGTCCCTTAAATCCAAAGTTGCCTTTTTTAGTCCTTTAAATTTGACAATTATCTGTTTTTGGTCCCTTTTCTCATAAACCATTAGTACGGCCAAACATGTAACATAGAGTTTGTCATGTGTGGTGGCTTTTAATTGTTACAAATTGTATTAAAAATTAAAGGTTTAAATAAATTGAGTTACTATAAAATACCTTTTTTTTTTTTTTTTACTTTGAGTCACTATAAAAAAAAATTATATTTTGGATCCTTATAATATATTTTTTTTTTTGTTTTTGGTATCTGCATGGTTATCTTTTCTCTGTTTTCTGATAACGTATCCATTAGTGTGTTACATAAGCATGTCCTAGGTAACATTTTTTGGTTCCTATTGATTCAAAATGACGTCATTTGGATTTAACATGTTGCAAACTCAAAAGGGAGAAGAGGTTAGGACTTTATGTCGTTTTCATGGAGGGTCAGGATTGTCGTCGTGTGAAGGATTAGGGTCGATCAAGGTCGTCACCACATGGAGGGTGGTCTTTGCATGACATTTCGTTCGTGATAGGGTTTCATTTGCTATAGGTTTTTTCAGTGAAAAATGACTCGTTAGTGAAAAGATTGTTGCTTTTAAGGGTATGGTCCTGATAATCGCTTTATATACGTAAATATTATATCATATTTTATAATGATTATCCAATGTTCTTAGGATTTTTAACTTAGTTTGAATTCATTTAATATAGATTTGTATAGTTTTGCTAATTCTAACCATAAGAAGTTATTTTGTGAGAAATATACTCAAATTCATGTTTTGCAAAGCCTATGATCAACAACAAGGGAAGACAAAGAACTAAGGCAACTCGCGCTTAGCGCATCTCTTGCTGAGCTCAACATTGCGCTAAGCGAGACAGACGGTTTATGTAGTGCTAAGTGCAAGATTTTGCTAAGTGAAATATTCTTTCGAATTAAAGATTCGCTTAGCAGTCATATTCGCTTAGCGGAAGCTCTGTATCTTAAATGAAGTTTGCAGAATCGCAAGATTGTGTTTAGCGGAAATGCGTGCTAAGCAAAAGTCCACTTATAATATATAAGCTTCACTTTGTAATTTTTAACAATTATTCAAACTTTGATTAGATTTTTGAGCTGCTTCTTCATCCTCTGTTCTTCTCTCCCATTTTGTAACCCTTTTTAAAGCTTCTCATGATAATGAGAGACTAGTCCATTAGTGTCGAGGAATTAGAACTAGGTGCTTAACATGTAAACGCTTTCCTTCATATCTATTCATTGAAATATTCAGTCTAAAGTTCATTTTTCTATCTTTACTCTTGTTATATGATTTGATCAGTTATATATGCATGTTTTAGAGTTTAAATGTCATTGATAAATGTTTTTGAACTTGGAACTAAGTTTGGACTCTAATGGAGTGTATTTCTAAACATAGGATAAACTCCATTAGTTGCGTAAAGATCTCTGAGCTTCACCAAACTACTCAACTGAACTTACCGAGACATCGGAAGTGAGGTTGAGCAATTTAGGCTTGATTTGATGAGACATCATGTTTTGAGTACTTTTAGATCAAAGTTAATTTGAAATATTGCTTTGAATCAAGACGATATTTTGTATGTTTACATAGGAAGCAAACTTATTGAACCAAATCCTCAACATATCCATCATTATTATTTCACACTCAAGCACACCAACTGTTTGATCATCGTCCTGAATCAACATTCTCGTTTTATTATTTATCTTTAGTGTTTAGTTTATTTTCTACTATTACTTATGTTCTACAACACAAACAACTTCTAAAACCAAATTAGTGTTTAGGAATTAATTACTTTACTAATAGTTAATACGAATAATTTCCTGTGGAATCGGTATTGGGATCTTTCCTTTTATACTACTTGTGCGATATTTGGTACGCTTACCAAAAGTTGATGTTGTGTTTAGTTTTCTTTATTGTCCATGTGTGGTTGGGAGCACTAAGGAAGCCAATTTTGCTAATATAATAATAATTTTTTTTGGTTTTTTTATTTCTTTTTTGTCTAAGGTTTAGGAGACATGAGTTTTACTATTCAAGTCAATCACAGGGTTGTTTGGTTCATGAACCAGTCACGAAGTACATAGGGGGAGATATTACGCTACTATTGAACATAGTATACGAAGACACATGGTCATATTTTGAATTGGTAGGGATTTTGAAGGAATACCTCAAGTGTATTGGTGACTTTAAAGTTTGGTAGAAGGGAGGTAAATCGGGTCTAAAGGAATTGGTGTTAGACACTCATGTGGTTGAGTTAGCTAACTTTGGCCATAGTAAAAACACTATAGTTAAGGTCTTTTTGGAACATTTGGTTGTTGCAGTTGAAGGGCATGAGGTTGGTACTGATGCCAATGCTCAAGATGATGCTAATAGTGATGATGCTAAAGTTGATGACAGTGAGAATGATGGTAATGGTGTTGTGTTTAAAGATAGTGAGGAGGACAGAGTTGCTGGTAAGGATGATGGCTTTAATGATGATGTGAATGATGAGGAATTGATGCAGTGGTTGCTTAAAGAAATTGAAGAAATTGGTGCATAAGCTGGTATAGTTTTTCTTTTAGTAACTAAATTGAAATGAATTTAAATTAACTTAATTGTTTAAAAACAAACTAAACTTGAACTGTTTTTTAAAATTAATTTTAAAACTAAACTAATTGATGAAAATAGTTTAGTTTAGTGCTATATAATTTTAACAGTTCATGCATCAATTTAGTTTAGTAAATTGCTAAAAACAATTTTGTTTAGTTCATTTGAACTCTTTTTTCAATTTAATTCAGTTAGTTTGTTAAGAGAGAACTATTTTTTCAATTCAATTAAGTTTTTACCTTATTCGGTCCAGTTCTATGTTTTTGCCTACCCCTAGGTATAGGTGTGCCTGTGAATGAAGATGGACCAATATTTGGTAAAGTGGGTGACATCAGTGATGGTTATGAAATTGATGAGCTTGACAATGTGAGTTCAGATTTTGATGAAGAAGACACCAAGAAGTATGTCAAATTTAGAAAAGAGAAGATGAACCAGAATTTTCAATTTAAGGTTGGTATGGATTTTGCTAGCACAGAAGAATTCAAGGAAGCTGTAATTGAGCATTCCATTTTGAATGACAAGGAAGTTAAGTTTAGAGAAAATAATAAATTAAGGGTTAGGGCTAAGTGTAGAAATGGTAGACCAAGTTGTGGCTTCTTGTTTTTTTTAAGGTTAGTAGGAGTTCAACTTTTAGGATAAAGACATGCAAACCCAAACACACTTGTGCTAGGGTATTTAACAACTAGAATGTAAGGTCTAAGTGGGTGGCTAATGTGGCTGCGAAGATTCTTAGGTCTAACAAAGATGTGAAGTTGGCACAAATCATGGATGATACCAGGATTAAATACGATGTTGGCATTAGTTTGTGTGTTGCATGAAAAGTTAGAAAGCTGGCTAGAGCCTTAGTTGATGGGGATGCAACGAGGCAATATTTCGTGCTTCGGGCATATGATTTGGAATTAAATAGCCTTAATAGAGGGATTAATTGCATACTACATTTAGAAAAGCCACATGGACTTTTGTTACCTAGGTTTGACAACTTCTACATGTGTCTTTCAGGTTGTAAGGAAGCCTTTAAAACAACATGTAGACCTATCATAGGTCTGGATGGATGTCACTCAAAAACCCGATTTGGGGTTTAGTTATTAATAGTTGATGATGGGAGTTGCAAAGGCCACTTATTTTGAAGCTTATGAAGAGAAAATGAACCAAATCAAGGATTTGAACAAACAAGCGTTTGAGTGGTTGAAGAAATCTGAAAGACCTAAATAATGGTGTAAGCATGCCTTCTCTCATGAACCTAAATGTGATATGCTTGTGAATAATCTAAGTGAATGTGGAGAGAAGAACAAATGTGAATAAATGGGAGAAGAAAAATGTGCAATGTTAAACATAGAGCGGAAGAATGCAAAAATAATAAGAATAAATTGTCTTTTTATGTAATTGTTATGCTGGATAAGGTGTTGTACTCTGATTTTATAGGTAATAAAAATTATGCATTTTATTTTTTCATGTAATTATATTTTGTCCTATATCGCATTAATTTTAGGAATCAAGCAAGGGACAATTAATTTTGTCCTGTCCTAAAATTTTGCTTATCAAACATAGCCTTGTACTAAAATATCTTATTAAATAGTAAATTGATAAAGTTAATAACTAATTTTAGGTTTTTTTTAAATTAAAATATAATTAAGTCATGAATGATCTTTTTTTTTTTTTTTTATGTTTAAGCTCTAAACAAGCCAAACTCTAGTTGTTGTTTTTTTTTAATAAGACAGGTTAAATAAAAAATTAAATAAGTTTTGAATCTTTATATAATATTTTTTTTTTTTTACTTTGGATTCCTGTAGAATTTTTGTTATGTTTTAGATTTTTATAATTTTTTTTTTAGTTTTGGATCCTTACTTATTAATAATGTTATTAATAATGTGACATTAACCATTAATTAAATGATGATGTGACACAATCTCAATACATATTTTATAAGAATAAAATATTTTTTTTTTTTATAAATACCAAAATCTTATTTAAACATTAAATAAATCAGACAAACTTAAACTTTTCTCACGTACGAAACTTAAAATTTCAATATTGGATTCAGACTCTACTCATTTACACCCACATGGATACTGCCTGTTCGTGCTAAATAGCAGTGGTCTTTTTTTAATGAACTCTGAAAAAATATTGTTTAAGTGACCTTCTGGCCACGGTTATTATATTCTAAAAAAAGTTTCTTCATCATGATAAATAAAATAAAATAAATTTAATTGCACTACGTAGGAGCTGACTATGGATAATTAGAATTTAGAAAGAAGATAAAACAAAACTGCACGACCACCACAGTCACACACTCTCAGATATGCATTAATTATTGCTCTAAAGATTCGTTTGACACGATTTCCTTATCTTCCTACAATTTTAATACTATTTCGCTTTCCAATAATAATTGTTAAGCAGAGATACATCATCTCAGTAGACAGCAACACTATTCTATTACTCTCCCCTTGCGTTCTACGTCACTCAAGCACAATTAAAATCACCAATAACAACGCAAAATCACTTCAATTTGCGTTATCCCGAAAGCGACGCGAGCAAATTGAACGTTCCCACGCCACACTCCACTGCAAGAACCACTCTGTTGTCGAGTTGTGAGCATTCTTTTTTGGCATCAATCAAAGTTCCCAAAAGCACACGCAAAGATCAGCCTGAAGGAAGGTGAATGCTATGTGTGAAGGAAAACTGAATCAAATTAAGTACGTTTGTAGTGTCGTGGACAAATTAAAATTCAGTTTCTGTCTTGAACACGCTCTGTAACTTTAGTTCGGAGTTGATCCACCTGCAAATCAAACACGCTCTTAGTAGTGGATATGGCGAAAAAGGTATGGAAGAAAGATTTGCTTCCTTTTGCGGCCATGGTGACCATGGAGTGCCTCAACGTCGCGTTGAATACTCTCTTCAAAGCCGCTACCCTGAGAGGGATGAGCTACCATGTGTTTGTCGTCTATGCTTACGCGGTAGCGGCTGTTGTTCTCATTCCCGCACCCTTCATCTCCCGAAGGTGGTTTCAGTAGTCGAATTATGAAAGAATATAAGATATAAATGCATGTCTGTCTAACTCAGTTGAGACTATTTTTTTTTTTTTCTGGTGCAGATCAAGAGTGCTTCCTCCACTTAGTTTTCCGCTACTACGCAAAATTGGGCTTCTTGGACTAATAGGGTGGGTATCAGAGCTTTGATTTTATTAATTCACAGGTTTTGATCTCGCAATTAATTTCGTTGGTCTGAACTCTGAATTGCAGGTGTGCTTCTCAGATCGTGGGATACACAGGAATCAGTTTCAGTTCCCCCACTCTTTCTTCCGCTATAAGCAACTTGGTGCCTGCTTTTACTTTTCTGCTTGCCATCATTTTCAGGTGCCTACCCTTTCTTGAAATATGAGCCATCTGCATCTGTTGGGTGTAGCTAATTGGGTTATTTTTCATTTTATAAGTAAGACGTGTTTGGATACATTTTTCAAAAAAGAATTTCTAACAAAAGTAAATATAAAAAAAAAATTAATTTTTCTAAAATTTAAAATTATTTTTTTTAATAGTAAAGTTTTTTAAAATACCATGTTAACTTTTAAAAAAATTAATTTCATAAATTTTTTAGTATTTTTTTCTCCTAAAAGTATTTTTAAAATAGTGTCTAAATATAGGTCAATATTATTTTGTTTTTAATTTTTTTTTCATATAAAAATAAGAGGAGTGTTAGCACTTCTATTAATACATTCTTTAAGATATCTCATTAAATATTAAATTTTGTGATTTTTAATAAATTAAGTGATAATTTCTTTAGGAAAAAGACACGGCTTCTAGTTTTCATTTTTGCTTAGTGAGTTTTGATTTGGTTCCTCCATTTGTAAGTGGCTGCGACACAATTCTGTTTTACTCTAATAACAATCTGGTTGGTATTTGGAATGAGAATACCGAAGTTAATGTTGGCGAGTCCCTATTCTATATATATATATAAAAAAAAAAAAAAAACCAATCAAACAGAAAAAGGTGTTCAACAGTGTGCTTGAGAATTTGTTTCTAACATTAATTACCATTTAGTCATCCAATTGGGTTCAGACTACAAATAAGTTGTAAGTTTTATCTGTTATTCTATTTTAGGATGGAAAAGGTAATTGTAAGAAATACAAGTTCTCAAGCCAAAGTATTGGGTACCATAGTATCAATAACAGGAGCATTTGTAGTGACCCTCTACAAAGGACCACCAATCATCATTGTTCAGACACCTTCCTTGTCACTTCATCAACCAATTAACACTCTCAATTCGGTAGATCGAAGTTGGGCAATTGGTGGCCTTCTACTCACAGCAGAGTATATTCTGGTTCCATTATGGTACATCGTACAGGTACTAGTTGTTGAGAAAATAGATTAGGCACTCAAAAAGTATAACATAATAATATAAAACAGTTTTATACGTTATTTATGACCTATTATGTATGGTAAATGCGTTAATTTTTATGATAATTATCCTAAAGTTATATTAACAATGATGTGTAATTGATTAAGAGTAGAATTGTCATATTAAACTCTTAATTGTTTGGTTTCTATAGAAAGTTTCAACAAGCTAATTCTCAAAAGTTTTTTTTTTTTTTTTTAATTCCAATGTTGTTAATTTAATTCTGCAGGTGCAAATCATGAAGGTGTACCCCAATGAACTAACTGTGATCTTCTTTTACAACTTATGTGTAAGCATCATGGCTGCATTTGTGGGTGTATTTACCGAGACAAATGCAGGCGCTTGGAAAATAGGATTAGATACAGGATTGGCTTCCATAGTTTGCTCTGTAAGTTGCACCCAAAAACTGTCAGATCTTTGTTTCATAGTATTAGGGTCTGTATATCTAGGTAAGTTTTTTAGAAGCATTTTCAAAAAAAGATAACATGAAAAATAAAATAAAATGAATTTTTTTATAAGTTAAAGTTGACTTTTGTTATGATTAATTTGTATAGCTAATAAGAAGTTAATTTAATTTAAGAAAAAAATTATTTTATTTTATTTTATTTTATCGTCAAAATGAAAATACTTCCAAAGAAGCTTACCCAAATAAACTCCATGTATATGTTAATTATTCTAAAGTGCATTTAATATTTTTAGGGAATTTTTGGTTCATTCGTGAACAATGCAGTTCACACGTGGGTACTACGAATAAAGGGACCTGTCTATGTAGCAATGTTCAAGCCACTCTCAATTGCCATAGCTGTTGCATTGGGAGTCATTTTCCTGGGCGATACTCTCCACCTTGGAAGGTATGGTTGTGATTGTATTCAATTCTCAATATTTCTGTATTTGGTTTTAACTTGCTGTTGCAGTCATGATTAGTTAAATTTGGAAAATTTCAAGCAAAATGGGGCCATGTAACAGTATTTTTGAGGCTTAATGATCATGGTTTCTAAATTATTTTAAATGCGTCAATTTTATCTTAAATTTTAAAATGCTTCAACTTGGTTCTTGAATTATCTAAGATGCATCAATTTAATTCTTGAATTTCTTTCAATTTAATGCATTTTAAATAATTTATGGACCAGATTAATACATTTTGCTAAAAAAATCTAAGTGTTTTGTAATCATCTTTTCTACTGGAAATATATTTGGAGTTGGAGTTGGTTCTCTCGGAGTACTTAGGAACCAAATTGGTTATCAAGCCTAATGTTGATAATAGCATTTCCATATACTTGAAAAACTATGGGATATAATAATAATAATAATAAAAACTATGGGATATGTGCATTGTGAAACAAAAACGAATGATGAAGTTTTCCTTTTGAAAAACAACATCATTTTCATGAGTATCACTCTGCATCAAACATTTCTAATCACAGTTTGCTTTAACTGAGAACGTTGGAACTGTCAAAGCAACTAAACTAAGTTTCTCTACAGATAATTCTAATTGGTTGGGATATAAGGTAGTTTATTTTGTGAAAGTAGAATAGAAGGAGGGAGAGTTTCCGGGTTTAACTCCCTCGACTAATAAAAATTAATAAACTAATCACTAACATTTACGAATAAAAAAAAAAGTTCTAATCCGTTGTTCCAAATTCTATGATTTTCCATTGATCCCTACACTTTAAAACTTTAATGATTTATTATAGTTTGCACTTTAAATAACTATGAGAAGAATTATGCAATCTAATGATTTAGTATATATATGTTGCATTGATCATTTTGCAGTATAGTTGGAGCCACAATAATATCTATTGGATTTTATACTGTAATGTGGGGAAAAGCAACTGAAGAGAATGTGGACGAAGATGATATCCCTGGCCAGCAATCTCCAACTGCAGAGAATATTGTTCCTCTCTTGCAAAGCTACAAAACTGATACAACATCTGAAAAGAAAATGCAGGGAAGTGTATAAATGACAAACATATGTTCATAAATCTTAACATTATTAAATTGGCCTTAATTATTAATTTGATCCTTTAATTTAGTCAGAAGAACGTTCAATCAAGTGTTTTTTTTATTCTTTTTAAAGTTTCAATTTGGTCATTTGTTTTTTTAAATGTCTCAATGTAATCATTTTCGTCTAACTGAGACGACGATGCTAAGTTATAAATTTCGATGTAAAAGATGACATTGAGACATTTTTTAAAGGATCTAGTTGAAATTTTCAGAAATAGAATGATTAATTGAACATTCTGTATAAATAAAGGGACCAGATTGATGTTTAATCCTTGAAATTACACGAAACCAAATTGTAGTAAAGCAAAAACGACTTTGAGGATCAAAAGCATGGTTTTTGTTGTCCTCCAAGCTAACCGCGTAACACCAATAGCAATTAGCAAAGTAGGTACTCCTCTATAGGATATAGCATATATGTAAGAAATAGTTCGAGTGTTGAACTAAATCTCCTTTCACCAAATGAGAAACAGAACCTTTCTACAAATTAGAGAGAGCAACCTATCTGCAAGTTGGTGTTAGAACACTATATGACAATGGAGCAACTTCCCTTTCTCTCTTCCATTTCCATGTGTCTCTTGTAATGTTTTGTAAAAGCTGCAAAGATTCTATAAGATACCCGATATTTTTCAAGTATTTTTACTTATTTATGTGTTTGAAATGCATACTTAAAATTGATAACTTGCCTAGTGAGTTGTAAAATACTAAAAAGAAATATGACGCCAGAGTAAAATGAGTAAAATGCAAAAGTGACATGTTTGTTTGTTAGTTAGTCCGTAAAATCAAGAATGGGTAAATTCATATTTCAAAAGACAGTTCATTATTTTTTAAATAAAAATAATTCAACCACTCCTTTTAAAGTTTTTTATAATATTTTGTTAAAGTTCATTGATGATAGAAATATAATTCATAAATACAAGTATAACAATCTTGTTTATAAAGTTTTTGAAAATGAGTTTTCAAATAATGTAAATAAGAGATGAAAAAATAGAGAAGAAAGAGTCAAGTTTTTATACTAGTTGAATCATAATCTAATTTACATCCAGTTTTCCTTAAATATGAGGAATTTCATTATGAACTTTAGTGGTTACAATCATACTGATACATTCACAGAAAAACTATCTTATTCACAACTTGAACAAAAGTCTACACATGAGCTTAAAAATATATCATTACCTAAGAAAACCTATCCTATAATGCAAATTTAATCAAAGAAATGATTAAGGAACAAAAGCAACTAGATGACATATATAACAGTAAAAATCTTTTCTTCTTCTAAGAAAAAATATAAATTAAGGATTAAGGAGAATTTTCAACAGAGATTTAGAAGATTAAGAATAGTTGTGATACTGAAAAAATATAAGATAATTGGCTTTCTTGCCTTTCCTCATTTCACTGACCTTTATAAATATTACAAAGAGAATCACAACTCTTAATTAACAAGAAACAATATAAATTCTTTATCTTATTCCTAATATTCTATCCACATAATCAAAAATATAATAAAGACAGATTTTATTTTATTTCTTGTTTAACATCCCCCTTCAAATTGATGGAGCTGATCTAGAGGTATCAATTTGCTAAGTAAAAATTGGTGGTGAGGTCGAGGGCTAGCTTTTGTAAAAATATCAACAAGTTGAAGCTTCGAAGCAACATGAGGGAGAGTGATCACAGAACAAGCTGTAGACATGGCTTGATATTCAAACTCAGTGGATGACTTGGAAACTCTATCTTACTTTTTTACTCTTCCAAGAAATTAGAGCAAGACCAAGGAACATAAACCACCTAGTGGCAGATTTACGAGTATTGGGACAACTTGCCCAATCTACATCACTATAGGCATGCAACGTGAGTGTTGTGTTTGCTGGAAAAATTAATCCCCGTTGAGAGGTACCTTTCAAGTACCTAACAATACGTCGTATAACAGCTGTGTGAAACTAACTGACTTGTTGGACCACAAAGGAAATATCAGGACATGTAATAGTCAAATAATTAAGGTTGCCTACTAATTGATGATATGGTAGAGGACCATGCAAAAGATCACCTTCATCACAGTGATATTTAACATTAACTTCGAGAGGAGTATCAACTGGAACAACAACTTGGAGACCAGCTAGAGTAATTAAATCACCAGTATACTTACATTGGTTAAGAAATATGTTGTGAGCGATAGGATGGATCTCAAGACCCAAAAAATAATGTAAAGGACCAAGATCCTTCATGTGAAAGGAGGATTGCAACTGTTGTTTCAAATGTTGTATAGCTGTCGGATTAGATCCTATAATGACCATGTCATCAACGTAAATGAAAAGAATAACAATGCCAACCATTGTGTGATGTATGAATAAAGAGGAGTCATATTGACTTTGAGTAAAGGAGAAACCAAGAAGAGTAGTTCAAAACTTTTCAAACCATGCTCTAGGAGCTTACCACAAGCCATACAAAAAGCATTTTAATTTGCATATTCCAGTTGAAGAGAAGAACAAATCTGGAGGGGGAGTCATATAGATATCTTTCACAAGGTCACTGTGAAGAAAGGCATTCTTCACGTCCATTTGATGAAGAGACCAACCTTTAGATGCAGCAATAGAAATGATAGTTCTCACAATAGTCATTTTGGCCATGGGCATAAACATTTCATCATAGTCCATTCCATATTCCTACTTGTTGCCCAAAGCAACCAATCAGGCCTTGAAACGATTGAGATATCCATCTGAATTCAGTTTTACGGAGTACACCCATTTGCAACTAATGGGTTTAACCGTAGCTGGACATGGAACAATATCCATGTATAATTCTCTTGAAGTGCTTGTAGCTCATCATTCATGGCTTTTACCTATCTAGAGTCTTTAACTACATTGGAATAACATGTAGGAACAAATATACTAAATAAAGTGGCAATAAAAGAAGTAGGTTCAAAACCATACCGGTTAGGTGGATGAGAAGTGCGAGTGGATCTACGGAGGACTATTGGTGGTGGATTAGGTGATGGGTAGTGTGGGGGGGGGGGGGGAATCATGTTGGCATCTAGCATAGACATGACTTGGTTTCCAACGTTGTGGAAGTCAAGGAACCTCATCAAATTGAAGGAAAGAATCCAAACCAGGGGATCAAGTGGGACGAGAAGCACATAAAAGTATTGATGATCAAAGAACACCACATTCCAAGACATGCGTAACCATTAGGCAGTAGCATTATAACATAAGAACTCTTTATGAGCAGGAGTATAACCCATAAAGGCACATTGCACAGATTGAGCACTGATAATCGTTTTATATACGTAAATATTGCATCATATTTTGTAGTGATTATCTAATGTTCTCAGGATTTTTAGCTTAGTTTGAAATCATTTAATATAGATTTGTATAATTTGATAATTCTAACCCTAGGAAGTTATTTTGTGAGAAATATACTCTAATTTATGTGTGCAGGCCTAGATTCAATAGTAAAGGGAGAATACAAGGAGAAGACATATCTCGCTAAGCGACACATCTCGCTCAGCGCTTCACTCGCTGAGCGCAACATCAAGCTATGCGAGCTAGGCGGTCTATAACGCGCTAAGCGCCATATTGTGCTAAGCGAAATTTTCATTTGAACTGAAGACTCGCTTAGCGGGACATCACGCTTAGCGAAAATTGCTTTCGAACTAAATATGCGCTTAGCGGAACACTTGTTCTGAGATGCATTATGCAGTGTCCTGTGCTTAGCGGATGGTTGCGCTAAGCGAGACTTCGACTATATAAGCTGCACTTGTAATAATTTTGAAGCATTTAGACTTTGGTGGATTTTGTTGAGCTGCTTCCTCTGTTTCCCTCTGTTCTCTTTCTTCCATTTTGTAACATTTTCAAAGCTTCTCATGACAATGAGAGGCTAATCTATTAGTGTTGAGGACTTGGAACTAGGTGCTGACCATGTAAACGCTTTTCTTCATATCTATTCATTGAAATATTCAGTTTAATGTTCATTTCTCTATCTTTATTCTTGTTATATGATTGGATCAGTTATATATACATGTTTTAGAGTTTACCCGCCATTGACAGATCTTTGTTGAACTTGGAACTGAGTTTGAACTCTAATGGAGTGTATTTCTAGACATAGGATAGACTCCATTAGCTTCGCAAAGATCTCTAAGCTTCATCAAACCACTCAACTGAACTTACCGAGACATCGGAAGTGAGGTTGAGCGATTTAAGCTTGATTTGATGAGAGATCACGTTTTGAGCACTTTTAGATCGAAGTTAATCTGAACTATTAATGTGAATGGAGAATATATCTTATATGTTTATATGGGAAGCAAACCGGTTGAACCAAATCCTCAACATATCCATTATTCCATTCTAAAACTCAAGCACGCCAACTGTTCGATCATAGTCCTGAATTAACATTGTCATTTTTATTGTTTATCGTTAGTGTTAACTGTAGTGTTTAGTTTAATTTTTGTTATTACTTATGTTTCAAGAACAACCAACTTTAAAAACCAAACTAGTGTTTAGGAATTGATTACTTTGCTAATAGTCAAATACGGACAATTCCCTGTGGATTCGATACTGGGATCTTCCCTTTTAAACTACTTGTGCGATATTTGGTACGCTTGCCAAAATTATCCATCAAGCACCAAGTTTGCGACGTTTTAGCGGTGGTAAGTGGACAAAACACACACAACCAAAAGTGTGAAGGTCATGATAAGTTGGTTGTATGTTGTAGAGACAAAAGAAAGGAGAGTCAAAATTCAAAACTGGAGTCGGGAGGCGATTGATCAAGTATACAACAGTTGTCAAAGCTTCAACCCAAAATTGAGAAGGGACAGGAGCTTGGAGAAATAACGCTCAAGTGACATCAAGCAAGTGACTGTTCTTTCGCTCAACAACACCGTTTTGTTGAGGCGTATAAGGGCAAGAACGCTGGGAAATAATACTTTTCTACTACAAGTATCCTTGAAAATCATGAGAAATATATTCCCCACTAGAATCAATTTGTAAGATCTTAATGCATGTGTGGAATTGATTCTCAATGTGTTCAAGAAAATTCTTAAACATGCTAAAAAAACTCACACTTAGACCAGAGAAAATATAGCCACGTAAAACGACTATAATTGTCAATGAATGTCACAAAGTATTTATACTTGGCATGAGATAATACTAGTGATATGCTTTAAACATCACTATAGATGATATCAAAACATTTATCAGCACGATGACCCACATACGGAAATGAAAGAGTTTTGCTTTTAGCAAATTTGCAAACAGAACAATCCAACGAGGATGGGAAATGCACAATTTTATTATTCAACAAACCACTTTTCAATAATTGGGACAAAACAGTTGAATTAGGATGACCCAACTTTCTATGCCAATCCTCAAACTTATTCGAAACATCATTATAGTTAAAAGACAAAAGACTTGGTATAGAGAACTGTAGAGGAAATAGTCTGCCCACTTTAGGCCCCCTTGCAATCACTTTCCCAGACACTTGATCCGATACAGAACAACCCACACGAGAGAAATTAACATTAAAATTATTATCCACTAATTGTCCAATTGAAGTTAAAAACAAGACTAGGGGAGACAAAGATATCTTGAAAAGAGGAATTAATGTCTCCAACAATAGTAATAGGAAGAGTATTACCATCGGCAATTTGAATGTTTTGGGTGCCAATGTAACTATGAACATTTTGTAAATGTTTAGAGGAACCGGTCATGTGGTTAGAGGCCCTAAAATCAACCAAGGTTAAGAGACATTAATAAGCTTACCCTGAATGCCCAAGGTAGATAGAGCGGATAGTACCATTTGTTGGACGCTCTCTGGAGTCAAGGCAACAACATTAGGGATTGTAGCAGTAGAAGGAACTAAAGTAGTAGTGGTGTGGAAAGCCTCTGTAGATCTCCGCTCCAATCGGGTAGGACAGTCTGCCAAGATGTGACCATGTTGCTTACAGTAGTTGCAAAATTTCTTACTACAATTGCAAGCAATATGACCAAACTATTTGTAGGAGAAACATTAAACTTTGGTCATATCATGCCCTTTCCCTTTACTCTGGGCAGAGTAAGCAATAGAAACAACATTTGAAATCAAGTTGTCACTCGTCATGGTTGTTTAAGTGAGGAGGTGTTGCTCCTCCCAAAACAGTTCCCCAAGACACACATCGAGAGAGGGAGCAAGATTCTGATTCAATAGAGCAGCACGCACAACTTCAAATTTGGGATGAAGCTTCATAAGAAATTGATCCCTCTTACTTCCATCATTGACCTGTTGAACAACAACGAGTGATGCTTCGGGAACATCAGCGTGTAGAATAGCTGAATGTTCAACCCAGAGATTAAGAAATCTAGAATAGTATTCCTGAATAGAAAAATTCCCTTGTCGGTAATTAGCGATTTCAAGCCCCAATTGAAATTGCTTGGCAACATTGTCCTGGTTGTAAACATGTTTCAGGTAGTCCCACATATCCTTCCTAGTAAGGAAGGAACGCAAGTTATTGACCATATTAGAATCAATAAAGGCGAGAATCCAAGTGATAATCTAAGCATCCTTCATTTGCCATGTTGTAATGGCATCATTCTCGGTAGGTATAGCATAGGTCCCATCCACATGACCCCATATGCCTTTCCCTTTGTCGAACACTTGAAATTGAAACTGCCAGCATAATTCTTGTCTGTAAAGCGAATAGAGAGACTATCGATTGCTATGAGTGAACCCAAAATAAGTCAAGAAGCAACCCACAAAAGGTAAGAACCATGAACGAAGGGGTGTCGAAAATGAAACCCGAAACCAAAGAGCAAGACGAGAACGAAAAAAAAAGAGAAATGTGAAACAAAGATGTTTCTTAAGAAGCTTGTGATACCATATCAGATAATTGGCTTTCTTGCCTTTCCTTGTTTCACTGACCTCTATAAATATTACAAAGAGAATCACAACTCTTAATTACCACTTAATGCAACTAACATGAAACAATATAGATTATTTATCTTATTCCTAATATTCTGTCCACATAATAAGAAATATAATAAAGACAAATTGTATTTTATTTCCCTGTTTAACAAAAATTACATTGTAATTTATTACACTAATTCATGTAATTGATTATTTCGAGTTAAAGAGAATTTTAATTATTTTTCAAACAATTGTAATCGATTGCATGTATTACTATAATCGATTGAATATGTTAGAATTCATAAAAAAAAAAAAAATAGTTCAAAGATTATTTTAAGTGAATAAAATAAAGGTTTTCTAAGTTGTAAATACATTTAATAGATAACACACAAATACACAAAAGTATAAGTCAACAAACAAACAATATAAAATCAACATCTATAGTTAAAAACTAGGGGATTAGATACTAATTATTTGCTCGCGATACGTGACTGTAAGTTATCTAATGATATGTTGTACTATGTCAATCGAATAATTCTTGGGTTGAGATTTTAAAAGATAATTTTAATATATAAAAAAGATGTTGTGAATTTTAATAAATTTATATCATAACTAGATTTTGATCGCACGTGATAGACAGAAGATCCGAATGCCACTATTTATATTTTATTATTTTATTTAATTGTGCAAATGATCATAGACATCGAATATGACAACTTTTACTCATTTTTGTTGTCTGATGCCACAATCTTATTTAGATGTATTTTCTTTTATGTAATGAAACTAGACAATTGAACAATATTGTTAAGAAGATATGTGAAACATGCAAAACCACAATAGAATTAATGCACATCAAGTATAGTATTTAACCTGTGCATAAAATACATAACAAATAATTGTCAAAAAGTGTGAGCAATGTGATTGCCTTTATTAAATGAAAATGAACTATTGAGCAATGTTTACTAAGAATACGTTAGATATATGTAAAATCACATCGGGATTAATATATAAGCATAGTAAGAAGTTAAAGTTACTTTTAAGTTATAACTTAAAAATGAAAGCATAGTAAGAAGTTAAAGTTATTACTTAAAAATGAAAGCATAGTCTTCAACCTGAGCTACGTCCAGTTTTCCTTTAACAACTATTAAAGGATTCCATTATAATCAACTAATTACAAAACAAGTATTCTTCACTACCACTTCTAGCTACAAGTATTCTTTATGCCACTACTGACTACAAGTATAAATCTTTCCCTGAGATTATACTTTTCAAGTATTCTTTTATCACTAAACCATTCCTGGCTTTCTATACAAGTATGTATAAGATTCAAATAACTCTCAAAGAGAAGATATAGTCAAATGTTGAATCTATGTGAGCTTGTAGGGGATGGGTGTTCTATTTCTCTCAGCTCGTGTTCAAGACTTTGCTCTTAGAATTCTTTCTCTTGCTGTCTAGATTGATTTTTCTATTTGCGTTTAATTGTTCACTTCTTTTTCTTGTTTAATCATTCGTCTGTTTTTGCTCTTCTATTCTTCTCCCTTTTTTTCGTCTTTTTTTCTTTGTTTCAAAGAGGCTTCCTTATAAGGTGAGCTTCATGAATTTTGAACGTTGGAAAAGACTTTTATCCGTTGTTTCACACAGTAGAGTGTTGCAGTAGCTTTGACTGTGCTTGATGTGACAAGAGTAGGTTTTTGTCTCTGTTACAGTTTGTCTTTTAACTAAAAGTGTGCATGTCAATGCTGATTGGTTCTTTTGGTTGTACCTACACACTTTATATAATACAAGACATACATATAATACGAGGAATCAAAGTAAGTAATGTCAAAGATAGTTTCTCTTTCTTTCAGTGCAGCAGAGCCTTTATTCGAGTAAAGAATTAGTTACAAAGCTCGTATTCCTTAGCACATATGACAAATTACGTTCTATTCCTATACAGACAAAGTCTGACTTAACAACTATAGTTTGGTCTTGATTAAGTATGGTCTGTTCATGCACAAATAGTGTCTAGCTTTAACAAACACATTCTTAATTAAAAGACATGGTTTGTTCTAGCCTTAGACATTGTTTGGCTTAACAAATACATTCTTAATTAAATGACATGATCTGTTCTAGCTTTAGACATCGTTTGTCTTAGTTTCAGACATAGTCTGGCCTAGCCTCAGACATCGTCTGACACTTGGCATCAGACATGGTCTGGCGTTTGGCATCAAACATCATTTGGCGCTAGACATTAAACATTATTTGGCGCTGCCTTTAGACATCGTCTAGCCTGGGCTACAGACATCGTCTGGCCTGGAGACTTTGCATAACCTTTTAAGAGCTTATCTTGGTTTGTTTATAAGATATTTCAGTGTTGGATTTTACCATTATAAAATGTCAGACCATTAGAGTGTAGGATTTGAGTTGAGAGATTTTTACCATTGTTTGTTCTAACTTTGATTCCCTGAAATCACTTAGTCTGAAATCATTAGTTGATAAAATATTATTACATTTGTTATCATCAAAACCTATCAAGGTATTAGGGGTCAGACATCATCAAATGTCTTGGTTCTTACAATCTCCCCCTTTTTGATGATGACAACACATGTTATAATTTTGATTTAACAGACAAGGAATCACAGACAATTATGTATAGAGTATGAATTATTTCATGGCAGTTAGGTATGCACAATTATTAACATGATGAACTCCCCTTGAGTCTATCATGCAGATGCATATGACAAATTAAAGCATGAAATAATTAAAGTGGATAAAAAATAAACAATGAATTGAGGAGTATATAAATTAGTGAACCAATCATTGTTTTATTAAGAATTGTCTGGAAATATTTTATACATCCAAAATTCTCTCCCCCTTTGTCATAAATAAAAAGGTGGAGGATGGAGTAAAAAATGCCATCACAGTCATGGTTTGGAAGATGGGGTTGACTATTTGGTTGAGGATTCTCTAGCTTTTGATGGAGCTTCTGTTGTAGGAGGATCTTCAATGGCGGCGGTGGAGCTCGAGTAGTTGCAGGTCTGGGAGTGAGAATAGCTGCTATGGAGGCGTTGAAGGTAAGAGTCACCTCCTTGATGATACTAGCTCTTTGCTCTTCCAATTTAGCATTTAGTTGAGCTTCAACTTGAGCAGCAACCTTAGCAGATATTCTTGATCCCAATTTGGTTTCCAATGCAGATTCAAAGGCAGCCAAGTCAGGTAAAGAGTCTGACTGTGCTGCAACATTCAATGGTAGAGCTACAATTGGAGTGCTTGACCTGAATTGAGTGGACACTATGTCAATGCACTCTGGGGATGGTGTTGATTCTGTAGACTTTTCAACCAAGTCTATAGCTTGCTTAGCAGCAAGTGCAGCAGCCTGAGCTGCCTTAGCCTCTTGCTTCAAGGCCAACTCCTTGAGCTTTTTCTCATTCTCTTCCTTGGCCTTCTTTTCTTGAGCCAAAGCATTGAGTCGTTGTTCCTCTTCTTGAGCTGCTAACATAGCTCTCAGTCTGGCAGCCTCTTCTAGGATCCTTGCTTCTTCAGCTGCTGCCTTGGCTACAGTTATCAGTGTTTAAGCAGCTTTGTATTCAACATAATATTCAGCAAGCATCCTCTAAGCTTCCTCTTCATCTCCAAGGGTGTGAGGGGTCATTAGTGTGGGCACAACCACTATGTCTGACACGTGAATGAAACTGTTGGAGGTGGAAGAGCCTTCACCAATAGTGTCAATCTTCTGCTTCTTTTCTTCTGAAATATTGGATGATCCTGTGGTGTGGAGCATACTACTCATCACATTCTGCCAGTAAATGTCAGCATCTGCTTTTGTGTTTTTCGGTGGCAGAATATGCAGAGGCTCGATGTCTGGTATGTGTTGTGGAAGATTGTCTGCTTGTGCAATCTTCTTCCCCTTCAACTTGTTGGGGTTGATAGTTGGAAGCTTGGTGACTATATGGTTTGGAGCAACACGTATGTTAGTATCTTCAGAGATATGCAGGCTAGGTGGATACAATTGTTTAGGAGTTGTGCCTTGAAACTTCAAATGGCACAGAGCCCTATACTCAGCACATGTGGCCTGGAAGGTTGGATGGTTGGGAGCAACTCCTCGTGTAATCATCCGAGGAGGTTGAATAGAGACCCTCGGTCTCGAAAAATGATACAATGCATCACGATGCATTGTTCTGACATTGGCCTCCAGTTGCTTCTTCTCATCTTCTGTCAACTTAATTGGTGGAGTAGGTTCCACTGTGAAGTAGTCCATTCCCTCTCTTATGTAGTTATACCAATGTGCAATCTCATGTACTAATTGACGCATCAGAGGGATGGTAGATGCATACTCTTCCTGGTGTAGCCTTCTAGCTAGATGTGCATCATCTTCAGTAGTGTCTAGAAGGTGATTGTTGTGAGTTGGCCTCTGGTAAGGAATGATTCGTTGATCAATCTATAGAGGAGGAAGCTTCTTTAGAGGTGCTTCCTTGATCACAACAACCATTGAGTCCTCTACAGCTAGCTCCAACTAAGTTTCTTCTCTATACACTGCAGACTCAACATTCTCTCTCACATAGCACATGGAGAATCTTTGCATCATCTTCTGATGCTAGGAGCCGGAGGGAGGAGGAGGAGGTGGAGTGTCTTCTTTGAATCTGGACAGAGGAGTGTTGTCGTCCAAACTGAATGGTATGTTGTCCCATGAGAAAACAGTAGACGCTTCAGGAGATAGAGCAACTATCTCTTCATCTGACCCAGATGAGATGATTACAGACTCAGTGTGGTGGTAGGAAACCACTGCGTCTGTCATCTTCAGAATTGTTACTGGAGAGGGAGATTGGTAGGGAGGAATGGTGGTGTCTGATGGAGTCTATGGGGATGTTGTTGGTACAACAATCTAAGTTGTGGGATCAGACTGTATCTCAGACTGAACAGTGGGTTTAGCTTGTTAGGTGATCGTCTATCCAGTGGGGGCAGACGTAGGTTGATCTTCTATCTAAACAGTGGGTTCAGACAGTGGCTCTTGTATAGTCTGTGCTTGGGCATCAGATTGTGCAGCTACTGTTTGGTTTACTATGGTTTGTGTAGGTGACACAGACGATAGAGGTTCAGCAGATGGTATGTCTGTTGTGGCTTGTGTTTGGGCTAAGATTAGGATCGTTTGAGGAATATTCTTCCTTGAACGTTTGTATGTAGAGCGAGGGTGAATGGGAAGAGTAAATGTAGGTAAAGTAATACTTGGATTGGTGGTCGTCTATCCAGGTGAGTCTTTTTCCAACACCATCTTTCTCTTCACAGTCAACTTTCTAGCTGTGGTGCTTGGTGGTCTGATGGTCAGCCCCTCTGACTCAATGGTCTATTGAGCACTAAGTGATCTTCTAGGTCTCTTGAAGACTAGTCCCTTGTCTAAGTCTTCTTCTTTAGCCTTAGTAACTTGGATAGCTTGCAGACTAATGTCTACTACCTCCTTTAGAGACACTTGAGGTTCAACAGTGAATTTGACTACACTCTTACCCTTCTATTGGGCTCTAAACTTGACCCTCTTAGTGGGTGGTTTAGGTGGTGCTTGTTGGACTGTTTGCTTTCCCCTCTTGGCTGGTGGCTCTACAGCATACTGTGTTGCAGCCTTGCGTATTGTTCAGACTATCTGTTGGTTCGCAACAGCAAGCCTCCTCATCTTGCTTGCTAAGGGTTGGATGGATGCAACTTCATCATAAATCACCAAGCTTTTTCCTTTTCCACCCTTCTTTTTCTAAATCCTCTTTTTCTTTTGACCTTCATTCTCATCATCAGATAGTACAAGGAACCTTGTAGGTGATCCCTTGGTGATTTCAAATCCATGTTCAACTTGAGTAGACTAGAGGAGGTCAGTATCCTTTGTTGAACGAATAGGCCTTCCACCTTCACATACTCTAACTCATCCAGATTTCTTGATTGAATTTTTAGGTACAATCTTTTGTAGCACAGAGCATCCCATAGGATCTTGTTTATCAGAGTTGTGTAGTATGTTGCCACGGAGGTTGATAGGCATTGGATGTGGTTGATCAGGTTGTAGAATAGCATGTGTGGAAGGTTGAATGGAATCCCTCTGATGATGTGGTAAAGGATGAACCTGTATAGAGCAGACACATGGTCTTTAGACCCTATCTTGTGCAAGATGATCTTGTTGACAATGTTCAGCATCAACTTGGTCAAAGGTGCAACTTCTTGACGTCCTTGGCCACCTCGTAGTTAGGTTTAAGAATGAACCTTTCTATTGTCCCTTTCTCAAGCTCCTTGTCCCATGCCTCTGTAAAGTAGTTTGAGTGCAGTTTGCACCCTATGGCTTGGGCAATGGAGGAGGGAGAGACCGTAACTTCACACCCGAAGATGTTGCTAACAACTTCGTTCCCTTTGATTGTAGCATTTGTCCAAAATTCTCTAATAAGTCCAAGGGTGATTTTCTGATGATCATTGAAGTAACCCCTTATCTCAGTGAACTCGAAATACCTTGAGATGTTAAGACCACTTTCCTCAAGGTAGGGTATGTCAATGTAGTACTCCACATGAATGTTTCCAGTGTAGGAACCTCGTGGCTTGATCAGAGATGAGAGGGTTTGGGTTTAGGGTTTCTTAATGTTCTTGGTTGTAGAGAAAATGGGTGAGAGAGATGAGAGGTTTCAAAAGCTTGGGGAATATGTTTGGCAACAGTAGGCTAGAATAGGTAATGAGTGTGCATTAAATATGATGGTATGGTTAGGGAATGATTGAAACGACACATTTATGACAGACTCGAATGTGCGTTTTGGCTTTCATGACCAGAATCCAAACGAATGCTTAAGTTACAAAACAATTTTTTTAAAACTCACATGGTCTGGCTCATATTTTGAGTATCACACCAGATGATGTGTCCTTAGTTCTACTAGTGGGTAGTAGACAGTGATAAAACACTAATTCACCCAAACCATCCCAATCTTTTCTCTCAAATAGATCGGTCTGTCTTCAATAAGGGGTTTTGTAAAAATATCAACAAGCTGATCGTCTGTCTTGACAAATTCCAATTTAATGGTCCCCTTTTGAACATGGTCTCTAATGAAATGATGTTTTATTTCTATATGCTTGGCTCTAGAGTGCATGGTAGGGTTTTTTGAAAGAGATATAATAGCAATATTATCACAGAAGATAGGAATGTTACTTTTAAATATGTTGTAATCTTCAAGTTGATTCTTGATCCACAATATTTAAGAGCAGCAACTTGCAGCTGATATGTATTCTGCTTTTGCTGTTGATAGTGTTATTGTTCCTTACTTCTTGTTGAGCCATGACACCATGTTGCCTCCAATGAAGTGATAACCTCCACTAGTGCTTTTCCTTTCAAATTTATCCCCAACATAATTAACATCACAATAGCCTATCAACTTATACTCTTTCTATCTTTTAAACCAAAGACCAAGATTAGAAGTACCAATTAGATATCTAAGAATTCTTTTAACAGCAAACAGATGTACTTCCCTTGGGTCAAACTGAAATCTAGAGCATAGGCAGACACTGAACATTATGTTTGGTTTGGATGCAGTCAAGTAGAGTAGAAACCCAATCATTCCTTTGAACTGAGTGACATCTATTTTCTTTGAATCTTCATCAGGTCCAAGTGATGTAGTTGGATGCATTGGTGTCTTCATAATCTTGACATCATCCATCTTGAACTTTTTCAAAAGTTCTTTCACATACTTGGTCTGGTGTATGAAGATACCATTGTTGGTCTGCTTGATCTACAATCCTAGGAAGAATTTCAGTTCTCCCATCATACTCATTTTGAACTCAATTTGCATCAACTTTGAGAACTCTTCACAGAGTTTTTCATCAGTGGCACCAAAGATAATGTAATCCTCATAGATTTGAACAATAATAAAATCAAAAGAGTAGTTTTTCCGAAACAATGTAGTATCTATCTTTCCTCTTGTAAAATTGTGTTCTATTAAAAATGAATTGAGTTTTTCATACCATGCTCTGGGAGCTTGTTTAAGACCATACAGTGCTTTGTTTAGTTTAAATACATGGTCTGGAAAGATAGTACTCTTAAACCCAGGGGATTGTTTTACATAAACTTTCTCTTTGATTATACCATTGAGGAATGTACATTTTAAATCCATTTGATAGAGTCTCATATTTCTATGAGCAGCAAATGAAAGCAAAATCCTAATTGTCTCAAGTCTAGCTACTAGAGCGTATGTCTCCATATAATCAATACCTTCTTGTTGTGAGTAACCTTTGACCACTAATCTAGCCTTGTCCCTCACAACCTTACCATTCTCATCTAGTTTGTTTCTGAAGACCTACTTAGCACCAACAGCTTCCTTGTTGTCTGGCAGTTTCATAAGTTTCTAGACATCATTCTTTTGAAATTGGTCCACCTCTTCTTGCATTGCTTGGACCCAGCTTTCATCTTCCATGGCATCATCAATGTGCTTGGGTTTTATTTTAGACAATAGAGTTGTTTGTTGGAAGGATGATATTGTTTTCACTAGAGCTCAAGCTTCTCCAATGATCTGAGAAGGAGGATGGTTCTTGATCATCATTATGTTGTTGCTATGTGGTTCTTTGACTTCTTCTTCATCATCTAAGATGGTTTGATAGCGAGCAGATGATGTTGGAGCAGACGATGTTATGCCAGACGTAGATGATGGAGAGTCAGATGATGGTCCGATCTTAGTTATTGTGTCTTCTAGTCTGATATTTGCAAATGAGTCCTTTAACTCTGATAGTTTCCTATCAGGTTGAGTGTCATTAAATCTTACATGAATGGCTTCTTCAACAACTTTGGTTCTAGAGTTAAAAACTTTATATGCCTTGGATGTTTCAGAATATCCAAGTAAGATGCCTATATCACACTTCGAATCAAACTTACCCAAATTATCTTTTGTGTTAAGAATGAAACATTGACATCCAAAGGGATGGAAGTATGATATGTTGGGTTTCTTTCCTTTCCACAGTTCATTTTGAACGCATTTGCAAAATTTATAAAATTCCTTAAAAGCCTCATCCTTGTGAGTGAGGAATATAACCTATGTCCATCTAGAATAGTCATCAACTATTACTAGTCCATATCTCTTCCCTCTGAGAGAGGCTATCCTTGTTGGACCAAAGAGATCAATATGTAATAGTTCTAATGGTTTGGAAGTGGAAATAGTGTTTTTACTTTTAAAAGATGTTTTCACTTGTTTCCCCTTCTGACATGCCTCACAAAGTAAGTTATCCTTATATGACATTGTTGGCAATCCTCTTACGAGGCTATGTCTTTGCAATTTTGAGATTAATCTCAAACTTACATGGCCAAGTTTCTTATGCCATAACCAATGACTTTCTTTGACAAATAGTAAACATGATACATTTTGATCCTTTAGTTCACCAAGGTTAATCTTATAAAGATTGCCTTATCTCTTTGCAGAAAAGAGATGTGAACCTTTAGAGTCTCTGACTATGCATGATTCCTTATTGAAGGATACATCATATCCATTGTCGCAAAATTGACTTATGCTCAGTAAATTGTGTTTTATCCCTTCAACAAATAACACATTTTCAATAGAGAGACTAACAAGAATACTTATCTTACCAGTATCCCTGATTCTCCCTTTCTGATTACCTTCGAAAGTGATTATACCACCATGTATTGGTGTCAAGTCTAGGAACATAGACCTTGCGCTCATCATGTGATGTGAGCAGCCACTGTCCAGGTACCATGATTGATGTTTCTTTCCTGCCATCAAGGACAACTACAACAGGAATTATTTTGTTTTTAGGTACCTATATTCTTTTGGGTCCTTTGGTGTTAGTTTCTGATTGTATGCACCTTTTGTGCACTTGTTGGACACCTTTTTGTATCAAATTGGATCTAATTCTTTGTTCTGCATGACTCATTTCTTGATCTATTTCTTTGGTATGCATGACCTATGATTTTTACCCATTGCTTTAAGGGATTTTAAAGAACTTTTTTTTTGTAAAAATGTCTTGGGATATTCAATTAGGATTGTTAAATGATAAAAAAATAATCTAATGGTATTCAATCAAGACTATTACGATTTTTTTTAAAGGGTAACGAAATCTTGTGGTATTCGATTGAGATTTTGAATAACTTAAAAAAGTCACCTGTTATTCAAAATCATAAATATTTTATGGACTTGTTTTTTTAATTGTATTTTGATGGATTTTATAGAATTTTTAATTGATCATATAAATACCAAACTCAACAAACAATCTCATCCAACCTTGAGAGACTTTTCTTTCTCATCACAATCTTTTTTATTTCATTCTCTTTGCGAAGGCATAATCTCCCACCCACTCATTTTTCTGTTTCAAGGTAAGATTGTTCATATGATCCTAATAGTGATGTGTTCATACCCCCAAATCACTACGTATCAACTTACAAGTTTATATCACCTAATCAATGTAGTCCATCATCTCATTCCTCTTTAGGTTCATAAATTTCTAATGAAATGAAAATCTTCATAAAAGAAATATATCTGAGTCTAGAGGAAGTTCTAACACAACTGGAGTAAACAATCAAGTTAAAGTTTTAAAAGACTTTTCTAAACTATCGCAGTCAATTTTGAAAAAATACACAACTTAATAGAGAAAATAGAAGAAAGCAATGTTTGAGATGTTAGAAAAGAAATCTCAAATCTATTCATGTGTCATTGGAAAAATATTTATTTTAGATATTTTTCAAGTTAGGTAAATGATTAATGTTTTGATCATCATGTCTTTTTTGTTGAATTATTTGATTTTTTTTTTTATGACATTATTGATTTGTGTTCAATGATATTTTCAAGTACACTTTTATTGGTTCGTGTTTAATAGTTTTTTTTTTTTTCTAAAAATTCATAGAGTCTTTTCAAATCTTATAAATTTGTGAAGTCCTTTCAAATCCTATATTCTAAATCCATTAAATCCAAACTACAAAATCTGAAAATCCTAATCATAAAAGTTTTTTTAAAAAAATCTTAGAAGTTTTTAGTTTCCTACAAAATCTTAAAAATCTTTAAGACTTTTTTATGCCAATTTTTTTTTTAAAATCCTAATACAATGCATTCCTTAATTCTTTTTGTGAAAGCATAACCTCCAATTAATACAAACGTGACACATAAACATGTATGTCGTGGTGGGCATATGAGATGTCAAGTCAAAGGTATTAAATCATGGGTATTACAACATCTTTTGTGGGGATCTTCAAATAGATCTCTAAATTTCTAAGATCTTCTACTAGAGAACAAGGTAAGATTTCTACGCGTAAGATCGAGTTTTCCACAAGATCCTTTTAAGATCGATCTTTCACTAACTAACTAATTTTTTAATAATATAAAATAAAAAAAATAATTAACCAATTTTTTTTAATAATATAAAATAAAAAATAACTAAATATTTTTTTAATAATATAAAATAAAAAATGAATAATCATTTTATTTTAAGGAAGTAATCAATAATAACAAATTTAAGAACAAATACAATAGATTCACCATGTTATGTGTTAATTATTAAATTTTTTTCAATGTCAATATTTGTATTTTTTACTTATTCATATTATGTATTAATTATCAATTTAATCTTTAATCATAAATAAATATTTATATTTTTTTATTTTTTTAATATTAATTATTTCATAATTAAATATTATATTATTAAATAATTAATTTCATTTTAAAATAAAATTTTATAAAGTGAATCCAACCGATTTAATCATCTTATGATCTCTTTAAAACCTTCTCCACTAAAGATTTAAAACCAAATTAGATTGGTCAATTGAATCGATTCAATCGTGAACCAACATGCCATCCGGTCCAAACAACTCTCAAAACCACTTTACTTGTTAACCATTTTTGAACCGATAAAACCGGTAAAAAAAAACTTGTAGAAACCTGCCGATTTCCAGGTTTAGCAATTGAACTTAAAATTTATACTTATTAAAGCATTAACACTAGTTAGCCATGTGTTAACCCTCTTTGAATGTTTTTGAACGATCATCATGTTTTATAGAGCTAGTGGTGCTCTCCTTCGTGTATCACCAGACATGTGGGACTCCAGCGTTAAAGCATGAAATATGTGGTTGCTTCTATAAACCAGGAAATCCACTTCATTCTTCAATATCACCGATGTGAGCCTTCTTTTTTAATATGATGAAAGAGTCCATAATACATCATCTCTTCTAATGCAGTGCGAGTATAGACGATGTTGGACTCTTGTGTGAATATTTTTTTTTAATCCTAGGTTAGAGATCATGGGTATCCTTAATTCATTGGGTTAGAAATTAATTCTATTTGTACTACATGATTGTCACTAGTCCACAAAAATTTTGCACGCATTAATAATTTTAAGCACAAAACCTCCTGTTAAATGAAACATTCTCACACATGTTGTGAAGTGCAGGAAGAGAATACACACCATTTTACTACTCCTTTTCTTTTTTGTTGCTTTAGGTGAATAAAAGATATAAACTCCAAAACTTGACTTCCGTGGATGAGCAAATTCAACTTATATATATTATTGTTTAATGATTTAATAACATAGTATAGTTTGTAATTAGTATTTTTTTTAGTAGTTTATATAATTAGTATTAATATTAACTATTATGTGTTACTTATTTTTATTTAAAATATTGACTCAACTTAAATTTAATATAAACATATTTAAAAATATAAATATAACTTAAATACTATAGTATATTTTTTTTTATATTACATTATTATTCAATATATTATATTAAAAAACTTAAAATATTATTTAACTATTAACGGTGGAACAAGGTCTGACTAGTGAACCTTAAACCAATGATGACTTGATTGAGTAACCGATCCAATTTTAAAAACATTGATATTAACACTAAACTTTACAAAGTATTGTGATACAGGGATGAAGGATAAGCACTTATTATCTACACATATTTGTTGTAATCAATAAGCGGTACAGTAAAAGATAAACTAAGGAAATTAAATTTTGTATTTATCTGAAATACTGTTGGCATATTCGAATAAATACAATTTGAATTGTTAAAACAACTGATGATAACATATACGTTGTTGTTGCAAACGATCTTATCAATAATAAATTGATAATAGATTCAAACTGGAATATTTGAATTGTTGTTGCGCATTTGAACTGATAATGCCAACACGCCCCCCGCAATATGGTGGTGGAGGAAGCAACACCAATCTTGGACATTAACCCAGGGCCGTCATCCAGGATCCACTAATTTTGGGGTTTCAATTTTTTTTTTAATATTTTAGTAAAAAAAAAAATTTAATTGATTTTATTTTAAAAAAATAAATCTGACTCTTTTTCTTTGTATCTATTATTCATGCATCAACAATTTAAATGAAAATAAGGGTTAACCATATCTCTAAAACATTAAAACAAAATATTTTATTTTTAAAGTACTAACAACTTATAATGACTATAAAATTTAATTTTCTCCCATTATATTTAAAAAAAATCTTTAACCTGTAAAAATCGATTTGTTACAATTAATAGTTAAAAAATTGATTATATTTTTCATATTTTGTGTAACGGATATAAATTTATTATCTACATAAAGAGATGATAAAAATTAAAAGAGATTATATTAAATTATTTTACGTGGTATACATTTATAAACTTCTTCTTTCTTTCTACTACACTCCGCGTCTTTCCAAGAGAGAAGTGAGTAGGTTCGGAGTCCAACAATTCGATTTCCTTGAAATTTTATTTGCTATTAATATGATTAGCAAAAAATTACAATCTAAGTCTATGTGCATTGACACTACTATAAAACAATTAGAAAATGTATTGTTGTTTTTTGAAAAGTATAAAGATGAAGGTTTTATATCTAGTATGAATGTTGTTAAAGATGTTACACTTAATATAGATGTAGAGTCTATCCTTCAAAAAAAAAAAAAAGTCATGTTATTAGAAAGAAACAATTTGATGAAAATAATTATGATGAAAAAACTAAGTCAACTGACGAGTCATTTAAAGTTAATTATTTTTTAATTGTTATGGATATGACAATTATTTTTTTAAAGGATAAATTTGAACAATTAAATATATTTGAAAGTATTTTTGGATTTTTGTTTAATTCAAAGAAGTTAAAATTATTAAATGATAATGAATTGAGAGAATGTTGTGTTAAATTTCACTCTACCTTTTCTCATGACAATTTATTGGATGTTGATTTAGATGATTTTTTTCTCCAAATTGAAAGTGTTGAAAATGACTTTGTCTAATGACTTAACGTCAACTATTGAAATTCTTGAGTTTATCAAAGTTGTAGATTGTTATTCAAATGTCTCAATTGCTTATAGAATTTTATTAACTCTGTTTGTGATTGTCGCATCAACTAAAAGAAGTTTTTCAAAAGTAAAATTAATAAAAACTTACTTTAGATCTTCAATGTCACAAGAAAGGTTAAACGGTTTGACAATTTTATCTATTGAGAAGGATATGTTAGAGAATATTGATGTTGATGTTATTATTAATGATTTTGCATCTTAAAATGCTAAAAGAAACCATTTTTTATGATCATTTGTGTGTTTTGTTTTGTAGGTGATATGCGTGACAATTTCAGAGAAAATAATTTGTTGATGATAAAAGATAACATGGGAGTTTATTGAAAAATAAATTGTAATACATCTTCTTAAAGAATTGTTAAAAGTTTATTCACAACATTTTAATAAGACATTTTTTTTATTAATTATTTTTTATCTTTATTAAATACATATTTAAATTTTATAATATTTATATGTAAGATCCCCTTAATCATGATTTTGTCCCAACCCCCTAAAATGTTAGGACCAGGGTTGCATTAACCACTAGTCTCTAGATGAGGCAAGGGGTTTAGTGAGCAAATATGCAAATTGGTGACTGGACAACACATGAGAAACTGCAAGTTCTTTCTTGGAAACTAAGCCACACACAAAGTGGTAGTCAATTGAGAGATGCTTCATGCGAGTGTGAAACACTGGATTGACATAAAGGTAGGTGGCTCCAATTTGATCTGACTAAATTAGAGGTGTTCTAGCAAGAGGAAGTTGAAGTTCCTTGAAAAGTTCATGCAACCAAAGAAGTTTAGTTGTGGTAAAAGCAATTGTTCGATATTCAGCTTTGGTGGTTGACTTTGCAACAGTTTTTTGTTTCTTGTAGGACCAAGAAATGATGTTAGGGCCCAAGTAAAAGAGGTAGGCAATAGTGAACTTCATGTAGCGGAATCTCCACCCCAATGTACATCACAAAAGGCTCGTAATTTCATATCAGAGGAGTGGCATAAATGAAGGCTGACGGATGTGCGCCAAACATGCCGTAAAAAACAACTAAGTTCCCCAATAAATTTTGTAATATAAGGCTAACTCAAGTCATTTTCTAAAAGATACAATTCATCAAACACCTTGCATTCGGTTTAAAATAGGGGAGATTTTGTGTGATTTTCATAAATTAAAGCAACAAAATAACTTTCTAAACAATAAACGAAAATAGAATCAAAGAGATACAACTCAAGAACCTATGCTTATGGAGAAATAATTTCCAACAAAGATAAGTCAAATTCATACTCATGAAATTCCCAACAATACGAAATTTAAAGCAATCACCTTACATTCATTTGAAAAAATCCAGATTACTGTCGCACTCCTAGTTTTCTCAAATTCAAGCACGTATCGTATTAAATCACAATCAATTGATTGTAATTGACCCAAATTCAAATTTTAATTCACTAATCTAATAATTATCATACATTAAACAAGGAAATTGAGAATTAGTAAAAGGGGGAAAAGGGTTTTCATGAATAAAATTTAAAATTGAGAATAGAGAAACTCATATTTACCCACAAGTACATTCTTGTATTGCAAAGGGAATTTAACCCTCCATGAAGATATTCATGGTGGCTGCACGAAATTGATGAGGGAGAAAGGGAAAAGAAGAGAAGAGAAAAAAGAAAAGAAAAGAGAGCAAATGTGAGATTTTTATTCAATGTAGTTGTGTTGTGTAGTGTGTTATGTTGTCTTGCAAAAGGGAAAAAGCTAAAAACAAAAGCTAAAACCATGGTCCCCCCTCCCCCCCCACAAGGTCTAAAACCCACTAAATAAAAGTTACCTTCACCAATTACAATTACTAAATGGTCCTAATTACAAACTAAAACGTGAAATTATTACAAGTGTAGGACCATAACATTGAATCCCACATTTGACCCCTGAAATGTCCGAGTTAGCCTATCCTTGTGAGACATGAAATTATAGATCTCCTCCTTATCTTTCAAGTAGGACAAGAATCATCAAAATTGGAGACTTGTGTCAAAATTTATGAGCTGCATAAGGGACAGTGTCAAAAGCATAAATAAGACGTGACAAATAGCAATTTTAGACATTTGGACCCAAAATTATCCAATTTCACAAAACTCAGCTAAAATGGTCAAAATGAGGTATAAAACATGTCTAGACTATGCTAAATGAAACTCTAGACTATGCTAAAATACACTTTATCAAATACCCCTACACTTGAACAATTGCACTCCTAGGCAAAACTAAATTATTGAACCAAGAGAAAAAGATACTCAAGAACAAAAACAAAACAAAGATCACTTTCCAATGAATCCTAAAACTGCACAAAAGTGAGATAGAAGACAAACACTCCAAGAATCAAGGGATCAAACAATTAATGACACACTTCCAACACCCAAAGCAAACAAAAGATAAGAAAAAATAGAAAATGAATCAAAAGTGATAAAATCCTCTTAGGATACACACCCACAAGATAGGATATGAAATGAACTCTCATGTGTATGGGCTTGTGTCTACCCTCAATACATCATGTAAATAGCACACCTAAATTTTGGCAAGTCCCTAATTTCCATACTTGAAACACATGCAATTAAAGATCAAGGAGGAGCAATGGGGAATGAATCAATAAGCATAAGAACAGTATCTCAATCCAAACCACTTCAATATTCTCCTTTTCTCCATTTTTTTTCTATATTTTTTTTCTTTGTTGCATATGTGTGAATGTATATGTATTTTTCTCACTACCCATGATCAAAATTGTCAACTTAACCAACCACTTACCCACAAATCAAAATTCATGGTTTTAGAGCACAAAAAATTTAGACACCCTCCCACACTTATTATAAACCATTCCTAAAATAATTTCAAAGCTCCTCAAATCCCTAAGGAAAGGGGTGGATCGTGGTTTTTCAAGCCAAAACTTGTAATGAGCTACAAAAAGAAACAAAGGGCAAATGGCACAAAGGGGGACACAAGTGGAAAGTAGGCAAGATGGTCTATTTGGCTAGTAGCTAAAAGAAAGAAGGCCTACATCATCTCAATAATGCATGTGCAACAAGAAACATCAAAAAGAGACAAGACAAAATTCAGAGTAACTATCAACATGAGTGCAATCACACGAAGGTCAAACTCACAAAGGTAAGCAATCTATCACAAATGAGTTCACAATCAAAATTTCCAAGTCTACTCATAAGATTGAAGAGGCAAAAGTGTATCCAAATCAAGTCATGAAACTTCTCAACCAAGAATGATGCAACTTCTCACAATCAAGCAAATCAAGAATTTAATGGAAAGCAAGCAAACACCAAATGAAAGAAAATGCAAACACACTCAATAAACAACAAAAAACTTAAAACCCACACTTAAATCACACATTGTCCTCAATGAAAGTAAATCAATCAAGAGCAAAAGAATAAGTGTAAAGTAAGGTAAGAAGGCACATCAAGGTGCAAATACCTGCACTTCTGGAAAGGTGGGCTTGACCAAAGAAAGGTCCTCCACACTCTCCTCCACTCTAAGATTCTCATGGAACTCTTTCACTTGGTGACTATTGACCTTCCAAATCTTACTTATAGCTTCATCTTTGATCTCCACAATTACATAGGGAAACACATTAATAACAACATATGGTCCATCCCATCTAGAACGAAGATTGCCAACTATGAGCTTCAGGCAAGAGTTAAACAAAAGCACATTCTGACTCACTTTGAACTCCTTCCTCATAATCATGTTGTCATGGAAGCGCGTCACCTTTTCCTTATAGTTCTTGGAATTCTCATAGGCCTCCAAGCAGAGCTCCTCAAGCTCTTGCAATTGAAACTTTCTCTCAAGTCTTGCTTGGTCAAATGCTAAGTTGGTACTCCTCACAGTCCAATATGCACGATGCTCAATCTCTACAAGTAGATGACAACCCTTACCAAAGATATTCCAATCGGTGCCTGGTAAGTTGTCCTATGAGCCCATAGAGTATCCTTAAGAACTTTGCTCCAATCCTTCTTGTTGGGGTTCACCAACTTCTGCAAAATCTGCTTTATCTCTCTATTGAAAACCTTAACTTGCCCATTAGTTTGGGGATGATAAGCTGTGGCAACTCTATGCGTAACCCCATACTTATGAAGCAAAGCCACCATGGTCTTATTGCAAAAGTGTGTCCCCTAGTCACTAATGATGGCTTTAGGCACACCAAACCTGCAAAAGATGTTAGACTTGACAAAATCCACAATAACTCGAGAGTCATTAGTCTTAGGGTATGTTTGGATACACTACTCCAGAAGGACTTCTAGAAGATAAAAATATGAAGAAACAATGAAATTAGCTTCTTTATAAGTTAAAATTATTTTTTTCAATAGTTAATTTGTAAAAGTCCCACATCTTTTAGATGAATATATTTGAGAGAGCTTCCACTAATTGACTATTGGAAAAGACAATTTTAACTTCTAAAGAAGTTAATTTCATTTTTTTCTTTATATTTTTCTCTTCTAGAAGTCCTTCTGGAGTAGTGTGTCCAAACAGACCCTTAGTGGCCTTAGCCTTCACCTACTTGGAGACATAGTCCACAGCAAGCAAAACATAAGAATAGCCAAAAGAAGGAGGAAAAGGTCCCATAAAATCTATACCCCAAACATCAAAGACCTCACAGAAGAGGATGGGTTGTTGAGGCATCTCATGCTTGCGAGTGATAGCTACTCCCGCTCTCTGACACTGCTTACAAGTCAAGGCAACCTCCTAGGCATCTTTGAAAATGGTGGGCCAGTAGAACCTAGAGTCCAACACCTTCTTTGCAGTGCGGTGCGGTCTATAATGTCCTCCCACAGGGGATGCATGACAAAAATATAGGACTAACTGGATGTCCTGATCTGGTATGCATCTACGAATTACCTGATCACTACCAAATCACCACAAATAAGAATCATCCCACACATAATACTTGGCATCACTCTTCAACCTAACAATCTGATTCCGAGATGCCTATGGGGGTAAAACACTAGTAACCAAGTAATTCACAATATTAGCAAACCATGGTGTAGATCCATGTGTCTCCACCGCCATCAAGTGGTCATCAAAGAAATCATCCATGATAGGAAGAGACTCAAGGTCTCTCTCAATCCTACTCAGATGATCAGCCACCAAGTTTTCTGCTCCACTCTTGTCTTTGATCTCTATGTCAAACTCCTAAAGAAGAAGCATCTACTTGATCAATCTTGGTTTGGCATCAAGCTTCTTCAACAAGTATCTTAAAGCTGCATGGTCAAAGAAGATAGTGACCTTGGAGCCCAACAAGTATTAACGAAACTTGTCTAGTGCAAATACCATAGTTAGAAGCTCTTTCTCGGTGGTGGTATAATTAACTTGAGTGGTATCCAAGGTGCGAGAGGCATAGGTTATAACATGTGAAAGTTTGGCCACTTGTTGAGCAAGGACCACCCCAAGTGCAAAATTGGAAGCAGGGGCGGACTCACATTGGTCTTTGGGGGGGCCATGGCCCCCCCTGAACTTTTTGCAAATTTTTTTACCATATATTAAAAGAGGGTGCATTTAGTAATTAGGGGGGTTCACTTAGTACTTCTTCATATCTTTAATTCAAATGTGCATTGTGCTTCTTTGGCCTTTGTGATGCTTACCTGTGCAATAGATCTGTTTTTTATTTATAACATATCTTTCTATAGATATTATATTTAATTAAATTTATTATTAATATTATATTTTTAAATTATCAAATTAATATCTTTTTTTTAATGTAATCAAGTATGGATAATAATATTATTTTATCTTGTAAATAAATCTTATCTAAATGATTAAATATTATATTTGATTAATTTTGTTATTATATATAATTAGTTTTTTTTTTGAGTTAAAACTACAATTGTCAAATTTTATTTGTCTTGCAAGTAAGGAAGTTATTTTTGTTTCTCAAATTGCACATCGATACAAGACTTCATAGTTACGAGTTAATATCGTCGATAAGAGGCAAAAGTTAAAAGACATCACCTTACAAAATAAAGGTATTTTTAATTTTTATATTTCAAATTTGACAATTAGTATATTACTTCTTTTTTTTAACCATGTTATTGGTATGAAGTATTCACCAATTTTGTTAATGACTAATCTCCGTTTGGGAAACTGGTTGATCACCTTTAGTGAGGTTCTCCTCTTCCAACCACGTTTTTTTCATTCTTGAACTTGAAAACTTGCTTAAGGGAACCAAGTACAGTTACTATTCAAACCAATGACTTATTGGTAGTATATTACATTTATATAATTATATATTTTTTGTTCTTTTTAATGTCTATATTATTATTGTTGTTATTTTTATTATGATGATGTTATGTGATTTTTATTATAATTATGTTTTTTTAGATGCCAAAACAATATAAAGTTGATGCGTTTTTTAAGAGGAAGAATGTTGAAATTCAAGCATCTAATGAACCATCAAATTCATCTATAAAGAGTGACTAGTTGAAGTCTAAAGATCGTCCAGCAAAATCTATGAGAATTGAAATCAATGAGGGATTTGATATGAATACCATAGAACGTGATCCAGGATTACGACCATAAATATGGGAATATCCAATTGAAAAACAAGATGAAGTTTGAAGAGCTTATATTAAAGCAGGTCCGTATCAATGTATTCTTTCTACATATCCAAAATCTAAAGAAAATCATTCTCGTAGTTTTCAACCGTTATGGTTTAAGATATTTCCATCTTGGTTGGAATATTCTCCTAGTATGGATGCTGCATTTTGTCTCTCATGCTTCTTATTTCATAAAAAAGATGCACCCCCTGCATTACATACATTTACCATTAATGGGTTTCGATCATGGAAAAAGGTTAGGAATGGGAAAAATTGTGCATTCTTGGTGCATATTGGAAAAGATATTACTTCATCTCACAAAAATGCTGAGAATACATGGGTAGATCTTATGGACCAACCATCACACATTACAAGAAGGTTTAATAACTTTGCAGCACAAGAAATTGCTAAAAATAGACTTCGTCTAAAAATTTCAATTGAGGCAATTAGGTGGCTTGCATTTCAAGGATGCTCTTTTAGAGGCCACGATGAGTCTCATACATCAAATAATCGTGGAAATTTTTTTGAGTTATTGAGTTTGTTAGCTTCTTATAATGATGAAGTGGCAAAAGTGTTGGAGAACGCTCCACGGAATGCCTTATATTCATCATCAAAAACACAAAAACAAATTTTGCATGTCTTGGCAAATAAAGTGAGAAATGCTATCCGTGAAGAAATTGGTGATGCAAAATATTGCATAATAGTTGATGAAGCTCAAGATGAATCTAAAAGAGAGCAAATGTCAATTGTTTTAAGATTTGTTGACAAAGAAGGATATGTTCAAGAACGCTTTTTTGGGCTTATTCATGTCAAAGACACCGCTGCAGTAACATTGAAAGAAGGTATTTATACTATCCTTTCCAATTATAATCTTGATGTTCAATCTATAAGAGGACAAGGTTATGACGATGCAAGTAACATGCGTGGAGAATGGAACGGTTTGCAAGCATTGATTTCAAGTGAATGTCCTTCTACTTATTATGTTCATTGTTTTGCACATCGTTTGCAATTGGCATTAGTTGCTGCATCTAAAGAAGTCATTCATGTTCATCAATTTTTTTATCAAGTTGAGCTCAATTGTCAATATTGTTGGTGCATCATGTAAACGTAATGATCAATTAAAAATTGCCCATGCTGCAAATATTGCTCATTTACTTCAAAATGATGAGCTTGAAAGTGGAAAAGGACGCAATCAAATTGGTTCTTTACAAAGAGTAGGTGATACTCGTTGGAGTTCTTACTTAAAATCTATTTCTAGCTTGATAAACATGTTTAGTGCAACATGTGAAGTCTTATTAAATATTTTTGAGGATGGAACTACTATTGCTCAACGTGGTGATGCAGATGTGGCTTATGAGGCATTAACTTCTTTTGAATTTATTTTCATTTTACATCTTATGAGAAATATTTTGAACATTTCTAATGCTCTCTGTCAAGCTTTGCAACTCCAATCTCAAGATATTTTAAATGCAATGCATCTTGCTTCATCTACTAAGTCGCTTATTCAAAAGTTTAGAGATGATGGATGGGACAAATTGGTTGCAGATGTCAAATCTTTTTGCAAACCAATCAACATACCTATACAAGATTTTAATGCTCATTATATTGCAAGACGTGGAAGGGCTCGACATCAACATGATGATATTACAATAGAACATTATTACAAAGTTAATATTTTTAATGCTGTGATAAACTCTCAATTGCAAGAACTAAATGACAAATTCAATGATAGTACAATTGAACTACTCATGCTTAGTTCAGCTTTAGATCCAAGAGAGATGAAGAAATCTTTCAGAATTGACGACATTTATCAATTGGTAACAAAATTTTACCCACAAGATTTTACAAAATATGATATCATGCAATTGAGGATGCAACTTCAACACTTTGATTATGTGAGACAACATACTGAATTTGGAGCATTAGAAACTACTTCTGATTTATGTCATTGGTTGGTTAATACAAGAAAAGCACATTTTTTTCCTCGTGTATAGGGTGATAACTTTAATTCTCACACTTCCTGTGTCCACAGCTACTGCAGAACGATCTTTTTCAGCAATGAATATAGTTAAGACTACACTTCGCAACAAGATGGAAGATGAATTCTTGTCTGACTGTTTGTTAGTATACATTGAAAAGAAAATTGCTGAAAAATTTAGTGTAGATTCAATTATAGACGATTTTCGTGACATGCAAGAAAGATGTTCAGTATTTTGATAAATTATTAATATAATTAACTTTTTTTTTATTAATTTATGAATACTTTATATACAATTGATTTTTTTTTGTTAGATATTTTCTTTTATAGTTGGCCCCCCCTGACTTCCAAGTCTAGGTCCGCCCCTGACTGGAAGCATCACACATGAGCTTAAATGGAAGTCCCAATTAGGTGACTCGATAATGGGAGCTGTGGTAAGCTTCTTCTTCAAATTCAAGAACCTATGCTTATGGAGAAATAATCACAATTCCAACAATACGAAATTTAAGGCAATCACCTTACTTTCATTCGAAAAAATTCAGATTACAATCGCATTCATAATTTTCCAAAATTTAAGCATGTATCGCATTAAATCACAATCAATCAATTGTAATTGACCCAAATTTAGATTTTGATTCCCTAATCTAATCATTATCATACATTAAACAAGGAAATTGAGAATTAGAAAAGGGGGGAAAAGGGTTTTCATGAGTAAAATTCAAAATTGAGAATAAAGGAACTCATATTTACCTACAAGCACATGATTCATGTGTTGCAAAGGGGATTTAACCCTCCATGAGGATCTTCATGGTGGCTGCAAGGGGCTGCACGAAATTGATGAGGGAGAAAGGAAAAAGAGAAGAGAGAAAAAAAAAGAGAAGAGAGAAAAAAAAAGGAGAAGAGAGAGAAGAGAGCAAATTTGAGATTTTTATTTAATGTAGTTGTGTTGTGTAGTGTGTTATATTGTCTTGCAAAAGAGGAAAAGCTAAAAAAAAAAGCCAAAATCATGGTCCCCCCCACCCCCCCAAGGCCTGAAACCCACTAAATAAAAGCTATCTTGACCAATTACAATTACCAAATGGTCCTTAGTTACAAACTAAAAGGCGGAACTATTACAAGTGCAGAACTGTAACATTGAATCCTACATTTGACCCTTTAAAAGTTGGAATTAACCAATCCTTGTGAGACACAAAATTGTATATCTCCTCCATAGATTTCAAACAAGATAAGAATCATCAAAATTGGATACCTGTGTCAAAAGTTATGGGCTGTACAAAGGACAATGTCAAAAGCACAAATAAAACGTGACAAATAGCAATTTTAGACACTTGGGCCCAAAATGACCCAATCTCATAAAACTCAATTAAAATGGTCAAAATGAGATATAAAACATGTCTAGACTATGCTAAAATACACTCTATGAAAGGCCATAGTCTAAGGTTCCTTTTAGATATTAGAGCATGCATTTGGCAACTTGCATGTGGATGTTAGTGGGTGAATGCATGTATTGTGACAGCTTGGAGACACAAAAAGCAACATTTGGGCAAGTTAATGAGAGATATTGCAAGAAACCAACAAGTTATTGATAGGCATGCACATCACATGTAGGTATGTCACCTAATTTAGCTAGGTTCCCCGAGGTCGACATGGGGGTTGAGATAAGTTTGACATCAAGCATATTAGATTTTTGCAAGAGTTCACGCATGTAGTGATGTGTGTGAGAAAGAGACCCTTCATTTTTGGAACCAATTCAACGCCAAGGAAGTGGCTAGGGAATCTGAGGTCCTTAAGAGAGAACTTGTTGTAAAGGAGTTTTTGAATGAATCAATGAACTTGGGGTCATTTCTTGTGAACAGAGAAGATTGTCAACATAAACAAGGAAGTAAGCAAGAGTGTTACCATGACTATAAATGAAAAGTGAAGTGTTAGATTTGGAGTTGGTGAAGCCTTCACTAATAAGGAACCCCTTTAAAGCATGAAACCAAGCTTGTAGGGCCTGTTTAAGGCCATAAAGTGCTTTCTAGAGCTTGCAGATGTGATCGGGAAATTATGGATGGATAAACCTCGGTGGTTGAGAATGTATGTCTTCTTTTATGCTGCCATGTAAAAATGCATTGTTGACATTCATTTGAATCATGGGCCAATTTCTTGAAAGCACCACACATAAGACAAGTTTGATGGTCAGTGGCTTAATGACAAGGCTGAAGGTGTAAGTGTAGTCAATTCCAAGACATTGATGGAACCCTTTTGCAATGAGACAAGCCTTGTATCATGCTACCATCCCATTGGTGTTCCGGTTGATGCGAAAAACCCACTTATTACCAATGATATTGAAGTGATCTTGCTTGGGAATCAAAGTCCATGTTCCATTTGCCATTAAAGTTGTGAATTCATGTGACATGGCAATTTTCCATTCTGGAGTTTGAAGGGCTTGAGTATGACATGATGATTCAACAAGTATTGGTATAGGAAATTTGGTTGCTAAGTGGACATGTTTGGGCTTGGAGATTCTAGTTTTGGAATGAGTTACCATGGGGTAGGTGGAGTGAGAAGCAGGTTCTTTTGTTGGAGGTGTGTTTGCTGAAGGCGAGGTGTCCAAGTTGCATTTCGAGGACGCTGTTGAGGTTGGGGTATTAACATATGGGTTGACACTTTGTACGACACTTGAATGAGAGGCGGTGTCATTTGGGGTGGATGGTGTGTCTTGAATTTGTGGTAAGCATGAAAGGAGTGGTAGGGTGTGAGTAATGGCGAAGGGTTGAGGTACAATAAAGGAATGTTAATTTTGGGTTTGATTTTCGGATGACTTAGTTGGATAAGGAACAAATTGACATGAATAATGGAAGGAGTTTTCAACAAATTAGACATGCTTGGATGTGTAGATCTTACTTAAGGAAGGATCAAAACATAGATAGGCACTTTAAGTGGGACAGTACTTGAGAAAGACACATAGAGTGTACTTGTTTGTGGTATAAAGGGTAAGTCATGGATAACATAAGCACCCAAATACACGTAACTTTGAGTAGTTTGGTGAATGATGGAAAATAATTTCAAATGGAGACTTCATTTGGAGTGTATGAGTCGGCATATGATTTATAGGGTAAGTAGTTGTTTGGAGAGCATAAGACCAAAAGGGTAAGGGTAGGGATGCATGGTGGAGGATGGAGCGAACAGTTTCTACTAGATGACAATGTTTTCATTTAGAAAGCCCATTATGTTCAAGAGTGTAGGGAGGGGTAGTTAAGTGAGAAATGCCATGCTTTGGGGAAGGTAAGGTTTTAGTTTAATGATTTCTCCACCATTGTTGTTGTAGTGTGTTTTAATTTTATAGTCAAATTAATTTTCAATGAGGGATTTGAAGGTGGAAAAGATTGTTAGAATCAAGACATTTGATAATGTCCAACCCCTAATACCTTGATAGGTTTTGATGATAACAAATGTGATAATATTTGATCAACTAATGTTTTCAGACCAAGTGATTTAAGGAAATAAAGTGAGAACAAACAATGGTGTAATCACTTTAACTCTCACTTTCATCTTAACTGTTTGATAACTGATAATGATTAAATCATGCACTATAATTACTTCTAATTGGACTAAAATAAAGCTCTAAAAAAGACCATGAATTCATGCAAAGTCTAAGACCAAATCACACAACAGTCTCGGACAGACTATGTGAAGTCTAGGACCAAACTATGCATATGTATTGGACCAGACCATGTATGAAACACGGTCAGACAACGAATAGTCAGACCAAACAATGTCTGAAGCCAGGCCAAACGTTGTTTGTCGCCAGGCCAGACGATGTTTGATGCTAGGCCAGACTTGTTAGAGTTTGCGCAACTCGGATACCAATAGTTAGGATTTTCCGGTTGTATATCAAAAGGCACAAGAAGAACCAAATTTAGAGCAAAGCATTAGATTAACAATCTTTATTCAATTTAGAATAAACGATTCAATTACAGAAAGTATATTGTACAAATTTGAATGATAAAGAGTGTAAAGAAAAGAAAGATAACACAAGATTTATACTAGTTCGACCATACCACCGGTCTACATCCAGTTCATCCTTAACCAATGATTTCCATTATGAAATTCTGAGTTACAAGCACCATGTACACATAGACATTTCATAACAACATCTTCTAACTTGAACCCTACAAGCAAGAAAACGAAAACCCTTTTCTCATCTTGAAACCCACAAGATAGAAAAGATAACACCTCATAGAAACCCACTATGAGAAAATGAAAACACCATTCAGTTAATACCAAATAAAAAAGGTAAAAGAATAATGAACAAAAGCACTTGAAAACGTGTAGATTTAGTAGTAAAAGAACATAAAAAAGAATACACATTAATGTGTGGACTTAGCTGTAAAGAACATTCTTCTTCATAAAGGATTTTACCAATGAAGCTTAGAAGAGGAAGAAGAAGATAAAGCTTAAACACAATAGAAATATGATAGAAAGTGTAATGGCATTGTGTTTTTGAAACGTTTTTGGTTTGTTACTCTATGTTGCTGAAAAGATGTAGAAACTTATTTTGTAGAAACTTAACTTTTTGAAAAATAACCACAAAGGATTCTCTTATATAGAGTATAGAAAGGATCAAAGATATGATGGGAGTTAAAAGATATGAACGGGTATCAAAAAGATGAAAAAATTTTGGTAAAGAAAAATCGTTATAACAGAAGTAATCAATTGTATAAAGTAGTAATCGATTATCTCATGCATCAAAAGATGATTCTGAGTTGTTATCAACACTTGTAATCGATTACAAGAATCTGATAATCGATTACAATTGGGACAGAGCCAATTCTGAGAAAAATCATTTGCTAGTAATTGATTGCCAAACTGTATAATTGATTAACCTGATGATTATTGAATAACCTGACACAGGTATATTCAATTGTAATCGATTGCTAAATCATGTAATCGATTATCCCAAAGGCATAGAGTAATCTGATTCAGATGTACTCTCTCCTAATTGATTGCATGATATGATAATCAATATGAATGCTTAGAATGCATACTCATGAATATAAAATCATCTTAAGATACTTAGATAAAAGTTTTGAAAAGGTTTAAAACATTTTGCAAGTATCACACAAAACCAAATATTAAGCAAAGTCTAATCTACAACAATCAATACAATATCACATCCATTACATTTTTTACATGTAAAACTAAAAACAAAACAAGAAGAATAAGTCTTCCATTCTTCATGTCAACAAGACCATGTCTAACGCCAGGCCAAACCATGTCTAATGCCAGGCCAGACGATGTTTGAAGCTAAACCAGACCATGTCTTTCATTCTAGAATGTGTCTGTTAAGCTAGACATTGTTTGTGCACAAACAAACCATACTTAATCAAGACCAGACTATGTCTGTTAAGCTAGACATTGTTTGTGCAAGAACAAAATATGTTCTATCATATGTGCTGAGGAATATGTGTTTTATAATTAATTCATTACACAAATAAAGGCACTGCTGTTTCAGAAAAAAAAAAGGAGATACTCTTTGATCTTACCTTCCTCTATTCTTCATATTACTTGCTTGCCTCGAATTACGTGAAGTGTGTAGGTATAGCCAAAGGACTAATCAACATTGGGATGCACACCTTAAACTAAAAGCCAACTGTGACAAAAACAAAACCTACTCCATCACATCAAGCACAGTTAAGGCTATTTCAACACTCTTCTATGAGACAACAAAAACAAATCTTCTCCAATGTTCAAATCCATGAAGCTCACTATATAAGGATGCTTCCTTGCAAGAGAAGAAGATGATGAGATACTAAGAAATTGAAATGAAATAGTTCAAAGCAATCTGTAAAGCAAGCAAAGCATGTTTAAGAAAAGTCAATGAGAAACTCGAGTTGAGAGAAAGGAGAATATTCATCTTCTATTAGCTCACACAGTTTCAATAATCGTTTATATCCTTTCTTTGAGAGTCACAAAAATCTTATACATATTTGTATAAAAAGCCAAGAGTGGCTTAGTGATAAAAGAATACTTGGGAAGTATAATCTCAAAGGGAGATTCATACTTGTAACCAAAAGTGGTTTAAAATACTTGTAGTCAGTAGTTGCATAGAGAATACTTGTAGTCAGAAGTGGCAGTGAAGAATACTTATTTTGTAATCAGTTGATTATAGTGGAACTCTTTAACAGTTGTTAAAGGAGAACTAGACGTAGCTCAGGTTGAGCGAACCAGTATAAAGACAAGTTCTCATTTGCTGTCTTGTGATTACATATATTTATCTTGCCTACTGTGCTCTTTTGAAAAGTCTTTCAAAGCATTGCCTTGCAAGATATATTTGTTTATTTAAACTAGCATATACCCAAGAAGGCAACTTGTGAACTAATAGTATTTGCAAATAGTTTTAACCCATTATTCAACACCCCCCCCCTTTCCCCCTTTTAGTGTGTTCTTGTATATTTCAGTTTGTATGAGAGCTCGGTCTCTGATAACTATCTTCACATATATAGAGCTAAAGATCCTACACAAGGATGGAGAAGGGTCTACACAAACCTCCAATCTTCAAGGGAGAAAACTTCACATATTGGAGACAAAGAATGGAGACATACTTTGAATCATGTCATGTAAACATGCTGGATGTCATAGAAAATGGAGATTATATTCTAGTTGATGATAATGAAATTGAGATTCCAAAAGAATAATGGATTGAGGCACAAAAGAATAAATTCATCCTCAACTCCAGAGCAAGAAATGCAATACATGCATGCATCTTAGAAATTGAGCATAGAAAGATAAGCGAGTTCAAATTTGCCAAAGACATATGGGACACATTCATAATAACTTATGAAGGGTCTTCATAGGTAAAAAGGGACAAGGTAAGTGTTCTTACCAGAGAATATGAACTCTTTGCTATGAAAGAAAATGAAACCATAGCTAGTATGTTGCCTAAATTCCAAACTATTTTAAATGAGCTTCGAAACCTTGGTAAAATTTTCGAAAATTTTGAGCATGTTGACAAAATCCTTCACAACTTGCCTAGGCAATGGAGACCTCAAGTCACAACCATTAGAGCTTCCAAAGACTTAAACTATATGTCTCTTAAAGAGCTCATGAGAATTCTAATGCTGCATGAGCAAGAGGTGCAAGGAGATGGCAAGTTGAAAAAGGGCAAGTCTCTAACTATGAAAGCTCATAAGCCAAATTAGACAACACCAAAAGAGTAATCTTCATCAAAGAATCAATCTTCCAGACCATCCAAAGGACGGACTACCAAAGCTCTAAAGGCAAAAGAGTCAAAAGCAGAGTCCACTTCTTCAAGTGAAGAAGAGTCCGGAGATGAGGATGAGCTTTCCTTCCTCTCAAGAAGAATCCACAAGATGTGGAAAAAGAAAGGTGGTTTGAGATGGAAGAACTACAACAAGAAATATTCAGTAGACCATGAGAAGAAAGAAAAGAACCTTATTGTCTGCTATGAATGTAAGAAACTTGGACACTTCAAGTCAAAATGTCCAAAGCTCAACAAAGGAAAAGAAAAACATGGGAAGATCTAGATGATTCAACTGATGAAGAAGGTTCTAAAGCATTAGATGAGGAAGCTAATCTTTGTTTGATGGCAGATGCAACCTCCACATCATCTATGTCTGATGGTGAGAATGCATCAGACAACAATGCGTTTGCATCTGAGGCTTCAGATGATGAAGAACAAGAAGTAGACCTCAATGATCTTATCTCTCTTCAAAAAGCTTATCAAGAACTTCTTTCTAATTCATCTATTCTTTCAAAAGCCTACTTATCTATGAAAAAGAAATTAAGAAAACTTTCAAAAGAGCATGAAAAACTTGGGTCTTCATTTATTGAGCTATCTGACAAATGTTCCACCAATGCTCTAATAGATGATTTTCAAAAACTAACCATAGATCACCAATGCCTAATTAAAAGTAAAAGTGAAATCTGGATAGAAAAAGAACAACATAGAAGGAAATTGAATGAATTGATTAAGGAAACTGATGAATTAAACAAGGTAAGAGCCTTGAGTAAAGATGAAGCTAAAATTACTCAATTACGCACAAAGAAGCTACATCCCTCAGGAGTACTTTAAGAAAAATTTTCAATGGGTCTGAAAACTTAAAGAAAATTCTTTCATACAACAGACATCCAAATGACAAAAGCAAGAAATTGTCTACAAGGAGAAAATCATCTACTTCTAAGACTAACACCAAAGGATCTAAAAGAATATGAGTACCTAAGAACAAAATAATTCCTGTTGTAGATGTCCTTGATGGCAGGAAAGAAATACCAATCATGGTACCTAGATAATGGCTACTCACATCACATGATGAGCGCAAGGACTATGTTCCTAGACCTAACACCAATACATGGTGGTACAATCACTTTGAGAGGTAATAAAAAAGGGAGAATCAGGGGTACTAATAAGATAGGTATTCCTCCTAGTCTCTCTATTGAGAATGTGTTATTTGTTGAAGGGCTAAAACACAATCTACTAAGCATAAGTCAATTTTGTGACAATGGATATGATGTTTCCTTCAACAAGGAATCATGCATAGTCAAAGACTCTAATGGTTCACATCTTTTCTCTACAAAGAGACAAGGCAATCTGTATAAGATCAACTTTGGTGAATTGAAGGATCAAAATGTATCATGTTTATTGTTTGTCAAAGAAAGTCACTGGTTATGGCATAAGAAGCTTGGTCATGCAAGTTTGAGATTAATCTCAAAACTACAAAGATATAGCCTCGTAAGAGGATTGCCAACAATGTCATATAAGGATGACTTACTTTGTGAGGCATGTCAAAAAGGGAAATAGCTAAAAACATCTTTTAAAAGTAAAGACACTGTTTCCACTTCCAAATCATTAGAATTGTTACATATTGATCTCTTTGGTCCAACAAGGACAACCTCTCTTAAAGGGAAGAGATATGGACTAATAATAGTTGATGACTATTCTGGATGGACATGGGTTATATTCCTCACTCACAAGGATGAGGCTTTTAAGGAATTCTATAAATTCTACAAATGTGTTCAAAATGAAAAAGGAGTATGTATAACTTCTATTAGAAGTGACCATGGAGGAGAGTTCAAAAACAAAAGTTTTCAAAGGTTTAGTGAAGAGAATGGAATTCTTCACAACTTCTCAACACCTAGAACACCACGGAAAAATGGTGTTGTTGAGAGGAAGAATAGGTCATTACAAGAAATGGCCAAAACCATGTTGAATGATAACTTAACTCCTAAGCACTTTTGGGCAAAAATAGTAAATACTTGTTATTTGCAAAACAATTTATATTAGGCCTATTATTAAAAAGACTCCATATGAACTATGGAAAGGAAATAAACCTAACATATCATACTTCCATCTCTTTGGATGTCAATGATTCATTCTTAACACAAAAGGCAATTTGGGTAAGTTTGATTCGAAATGTAATACAGGCATCTTACTTGGATACTCTGAAACATCTAAGGCATATAGTGTGTTTAACTCTAGAACCAAAAATGCTGAAGAAGCCATTCATGTGGGATTTAATGGCACTCAACCTGATAGGAAACTATCAGAGTTACAATACTCATTTGCAGATATCAAACTAGAATATGCAATAACAAAGACCAGACCATCATCTGATGCACCACCTTCTACATCTGGCACATCATCGTCTACTCCCACATCATCTACTTCCAGATCATCTACTCACTATTAGACCATCTCAAATGATGAAAAGGAAGTTAGAGAACCACATAACAGCAACAGAATGATGATCAAGAACCATCCTCCTACTCAAATCATTAGAGAAGTTCAAGCTCCAGTAAAAACAAGATCATCCTTCCAACAAACAACTCTATTGTCTGAAATAGAACCCAAGCACATTGATGATGCCATGGAAGATGAAAGTTGGGTCCAAGCAATGCAAGAGGAACTAGACCAATTTCAAAAGAATGATGTCTGGAAACTTGTGAAGTTGACAGACAATAAGGAAGTTGTTGGTGCTAAGTGGGTCTTCAGAAACAAACTAGATGAGAATGATAAGGTTGTGAAGAATAAGGCTAGACTAGTGGCCAAAGGTTACTCAATATAGGAAGGAATTGATTATATGAAGACATACATTCCAGTAGTAAGACTTGAGGCAATTAGAATTTTTCTTTCATTTGCTGCTCATAGAAATATGAGACTCTATAAAATGGATGTAAAATGTGCATTCCTCAATGGTGTAATCAAAGAGGAAGTTTATGTAGAACAACCCCCTGGGTTTGAGAGTACCATCTTTCTAGACCATGTATTTAAACTAAACAAAGCATTGCATGATCTTAAACAAGCTCCCAGAGCATAGTATGAAAAATCAGTTCATTTTTAATAGAACACAATTTTACAAGAGGAAAGATAGATACTACATTGTTTTGCAAAAACTACTCTTTTGATTTTATTATTGTTCAAATCTATGTGGATGACATTATCTTTGGTGCCATTAATGAAAAACTTTGTGAAGAGTTCTCAAAATTGATGGAGACTGAATTCGAAATGAGCATGATGGAAGAATTGAAATTCTTCTTAGGACTGTAGATCAAACAAACCAACAAAAGAATCTTCATTCATTAGACCAAGTATATGAAAGAATTCTTGAAAAAGTTCAAGATGGATGATGCCAAAATTATGAAAACACCAATGCATCCAACAACATCACTTGGACCTGATGAAGATTCAAGGAAAGTAGATGTCATTCAGTTTAAAAGAATGATTGGGTCACTACTCTACTTGACTGCATTTAAACCAGATATAATGTTTAGTGTATACCTCTGCTCCAGATTTTAGTTTGACCCAAGGGAAGTGCATCTGTCTACTGTTAAAAGAATATTTAGATATTTAATTGTAACTTCTAATCTTGGTCTTTGGTTTAAAAGGCAGAAAGAGTATAAGCTGGCAAGCTATTGTGATGTTAATTATGTTGGAGATAAAATTGAAAAAAAAAGCACCAGGGGAGATTACCACTTCATTGGAAACAACATGGTATCATGACTCAACAAAAAGTAGGAAATAATAGCACTATCAAAGTAGAAGTAGAATACATCTCAGTTACAAGTTGCTACTAACTATGATTCTTACTTTGGAACCAACTACTTTAAAACATCAGTCACAGAGGTTCAGTGGCCTATTGGAGAAGTGCTGTAACATGCTTGATTGTGTTGTGTATAATATTTCAAAACTGCATAAATATATAATTTCCTGTTATGTTGTAATATGAATAGATTGGCCAAGGCTGTTAAACGCAGCCTAATGTACGATAGATACCCTTTGTTAATTTGTGGAGCATTTTTTTTATACCATCATTTACTAGACTTTTCGGTATACTTAGCTTCTGCATTCACCATTGAAAGCAATTGTGACTGCAGCAGAAACCAAATTTTGGTTACTACACTGAAAGATCAAACGAATGTTTACCCTACTTTAAGTGGCCACATGGATCATAATCATTGTCACACCTTTACCAATCAGTAGCACTAAATTTTTCACTCAACTATTCTAAAAAAAGGTGCATACGGTTTACTAAGAGGAAGAATCGCTTAGTGAACCGTATTATTTTCTTTCGTTATATCATTTTTTTCATTTTTTTATTAATGGATAACTAATATATTTTAGAAATTTTAACTGACTTTAGATTTTTTTAATATTATAAGAATTTAACAAAAAATTTAATATAATTTTAATACATGCAAAAACTCTCTCCCCCTCAAATTTAGTTGTGCTACGATTTCTTTCTTTATATCAATTATTTTCATTTTTTTTAATTAATGGATAACTAATATATTGTAGAAATTTTAAAGGATTTTAGATTTTTTTTTTAATTTTATAAGAATTTAACAAAAAAATTCAATATAATTTTCAATACATGCAAAAACTCTCTCCCTCCAAATTTAGTTGTGCTGGATATAGTTTAAATAAAAATAAAACAAAAAACATAATAAAATATATATTCAATTTATTGATATCGTTATTTATATTGTTATTATATTGTTTATCAAAGGTTAAACTTAAAACTATGAAATAAAAAATTGAATCTGCTACCATATTAAAATGCATTTGTGAATTGTGATGATGATGGGTATACTTGAAAGGAAATAAAATCAAATCGAACCGGTTTAACCTGTTTGGTTTTCACTTTTTAATCACGCATGCGAATTGGATTGAGAACTGGTTTTGAACCGGTTTAAAAATAATTATAACTTTATAAAGACCCCTGACCCTCTGAAAACTGTGTGATTTGAAACATCAGCTTGAGTATTGTTTGTGCCCTAGTCCAATCGTGAAAGCAAAGGGCAAAGGGGAAGAAGAGAAGATGGTGTGCATAAGGAAGGCGACGGTGAAGGACCTTCTGGCGATGCAGGCGTGCAACCTGTTCTGCCTCCCGGAGAACTACCAGATGAAGTACTACCTCTACCACATCCTCTCCTGGCCCCAGCTTCTCTACGTCGCCGAAGACTACAACGGCCGCATCGTCGGCTACGTCCTCGCCAAGATGGAGGAAGAGACCACCGACTGCCACGGCCACATCACCTCCCTCGCCGTCCTCCGCACCCACCGCAAGCTCGGCATCGCCACCAAACTCATGACCGCCGCTCAGAACGCCATGGAACAGGTCTTCGGCGCCGAGTACGTCTCGCTCCACGTCCGCAAGAGCAACCGCGCCGCCTTCAATTTGTACACGGAAGCCCTCGAGTACAAGATTCATGATGTGGAGGCTAAGTATTATGCCGACGGGGAGGATGCTTATGACATGAGGAAGCAGCTCAAGGGGAAACAGCATCAGCAGCAGCACCACCACCACCACCACCACCATCATCACCATCACCATGGCGGCGGCTGCTGTTCCGGCGAGGCCAAGGGGAATGCTGCCAAAGCTACCTGATTGAAATTATGGTTTTGGTTACTTTCACATAGTAAGCTTTGTTTGAATTCTGTTGGCATGTTTGTCTTATTAACTTGTTATTATTATGACGCTGGTTGATTACGTTTCCCCGACCACTTGTTGGTGTGGGAGCACACAGTAGTTTAACTTATCAACTGTTATTGACTTGCTTTTGATGAACTGAATGAATGTCGAGAATGGATGTTTTCGTTTCTGATGTAAATCGGAGAAAATGGATCTTGATACTTAATTACTTCTATTTGTTATCGTTGTATGTTAGCACCCTGGAGTCATTTTATCTCTGATTATCACCAACACCTTAAAAGAATGGGAATTTGCTGCTGGATCATTGTGTGTGTGTGTGTGTGTGTGTTTTTAATGAATGCGAGTACAATAATGATCTTGATAAAAAAAAAAAAAAGGGTGATTGTGGAGTGAGTATAATAAGGATATTCATAAAGAAAAGATACTTCATTACATCTATTTGTTACCAGTGTGTTAGCATCCTATATTTATTTTATTTCTGTTTATCACCACACCTACAAAGAATGGAAATTTGCAGCTGGATCATTGTTTCTTTTTACAACAAGTATGAATGTCTTTTTGATCATGGGTTTCTGACCTGGATGAATTCTTCAGCCTTGGATGTTATGTGTGTTTATGCGGATTGGTGCAATATTAATGATATGTACAGTGGTAAAAATTGACGGTGGGTGGGATCTCTGAACAGTTGAAGTATTTCAAATTAGATAATTTGCTGCATCATTACTTATTTCCTTATTTTTGGTTTTATAGTTTGATTTTCCTCTTTGAAGATTGTAACAACTGATGGGCAACAGTAATTTGTAATTTTATGAAATGTTCTTTAGCCTGTTCTGTATCCTATCTCTGGATTCACATGTTCTCCTGATCAATTGGATGCTTGACCCAATACGGATATGGTGTTTGCTTTTGCTCTATTTTTATGTTGCTCTTTCTTATGTTTGATCTGCTTTATCTATGAAGGTAATTTTGCTGAGTTGAACATCTCAGAATTATTGGATAGTTTCTCACTCAATGCATACCTAATCTGACTGATATTTAAAGTGACTTAGCTTTATTTGATATTAGAAGATATCACTTTTTCCTTTGGTTTGTCTTCTGCAGGCTAGCTGATTTTTCCACTTAATAGAATAACAGAGTACTAGGCTTACTTGGCTGTTTGTTATGTCTTTGCTATGTAGTTAAATTTGAACAAACCTAATATGTCCAGAGACATGTTGGGTTAGCATGGCAGTCCATGACTAATGTGGCTTAAATATGCAAGAGTCTGTCTGTATCTGATATAGGATATTATATGTCAAGAGTTACACTCTTATTAATAGCTTAAACATAGTATAATGGTAAACTTAGTTGTACTTATACCATTTGTTTATCACCTGTGAATTCTCTTATTGAGTTTGGATGGAGATATATAAGGGAGATATGGAGGGGGGTTCACAGCGAGTGGTTTTGTTGCTTGACAACAATACAGGGGACTGTTATGCTACTGGCTAAGACTTATTGGTATGAAAATGTGAGGCATGTGTATTTTGGATGGGAGGGGGATGCATATATATCAAATTCAGGCACGGTTTGAGAGCAGCCAGTCCTTGAATGAAGTACTTTTTGAAATAAACGACTATAGGATTTGGTATATATGAGATGCCTATAGGGGTCTGGGGTGGTCTTTGATTTTCTCTTGGTTTGAAGTAGATTTTTATGTGTAGCTATTTGTAAATGCTATATTATGCAAGGGTGGGATTTTCTATAGTTATTGTATCTAGATGGTTCTACATATGTGATTTTGGTTTCAAAGCCAATTCCAGCTTCGACTTGTTTATGAATCTTAAGGTTTAGGGCAAACCTTCTCCAAATGTTCAAAGGGTTGTGAAAGGCTTGCCTCTATGCTGGCCTTGCTGGGTATATATGTCAGGAGTTATATCTTAGTTAAACGGCTTGATGTTTTGGCATTAGTATTTTTGGTCATTTAACCTTTGTCGTATGTCATTCACGTTGGAAATATGATTCCCGTTGTTATCATTTTTAGAACAGAATCATGTTTTTGTTGTATATGTTACAGAGACGCTGCATTTGTTTTTGGGATAGCACAGCGCAATCAACATATAACAAGGACAAAAATGTGTAATAGCTTAAACAACCTTTCAAACAATATTAGAGAACCAAAATCAATGAAAGTTATTAACTTTATCAAGTTTACTGAGTTTATTTATGAACCGAGGATGTTTTCAAATTTTTAAGACATTATTCTAATTTTTCATATTTTAGTTTGAGAGTTTATTTATGTTTTAATATTTTTTTATCTTTTTAAAACATTCATTTCTTTTTAAAATTAGAAGATATTAGTCTTATTTTTCATATTTTAAAAAGTTTTGTTTGTTTTTTTTTTAAGATATTACTCGTGGTACATTTTTATTATTTTCAAAATGTTTATGACATTACTCATATATATATATTCCCACCTTTTTAACGATTTTCAAAGGCATTATTACTGTTTTTTTCATGTTTTTTTAAATTTTCATTATTTTCAAATTTGAAAGACATTGCTTTTGGTTTTTAATATTTCAAAATTTTTATGACATTGCTATTGGTTATTCATATTTTTGAAGACAACTTTGAAAGAATTTTAAAAAAGAAATATTGAAAATCAGATTAATTACTTGAAAATTTGAAAAAACAAAAAAAAAAAGAGAATTGTCCTAAAAGTTATGGAAAAAATATTTTTTTTAAATATTTAAAAATAAAGAGTAATGTCTTAAAATTTTAAATTTTTTAAAAATATGAAAATCCAACTATAATGTCAATAAATATTAAAAAAATGATTTTTTTTTAAAATAGAAAAAATAAGAGTAAGGTCTTGAAAATGTTAAAAAAAAAAAACTTTTGAAAAATATGAAAAAAGAAGTGTAATGTCTTGAAAAAAAAGAAAAAAATTGAAATTTTTTTAAAATTTGAAAAATCAAAAGGAATTTAGTCTTTAAAAATGGAAAGAAATTGAAACTAAAAATAAATATATGAAAAAGTAAGAATAATGTTTTGAAAGAGTTAAAAATTTTAAAAATATTAAAAAGTAAATGAAATATCTTAAAAATTTGAAAAAAAATTAAATATTAATATATTAAAAAAACATTTAGGGTTTCATTTTATGAAAACCTAAACCTTAATTATTCATACTTTCATTATTGAAATCATAAAGATTAAAAGTTTGATAAACATAACTTTAATTATTTAGAATTTCATTAGTAAAACGTTAAATATTGAGGGTTTCATAAATGAAAACCTACTCACCCTAAATATTTATGTTTTGGTTAGTGAAACCATAAATTTTTCAAATATGTTTAGGGTTTCATAAATGAATCCATAAATCAAAATCCAAAATATTAAGGGTTTTATAAATAAAACTATAAATTAAAACCCCATATATTTATGTTTACATAAATGAAACATTAAATTGTAACTCAAAATAATTATGATTTCTTATGAAACCCTAATTATTTAGGGTTTCTTAAATGAATCCCTTTTTTTTTTAATCTGTAGGAATCGAATACAGTATCATAAAAGGTTTATAATACTTACGCACTTTACTCAACTAATTGAGCTAGACCCCCTTAATATCCCTATTTATTTATGGTTTCTTTAATGAAATTCTAATTATTTTAAGATTTTATTAATTAAACACTAAATTTATAAATGAAACCTTAAATATTAAAGGTTTCATCCATCAAAATTTTTAAAAATATGAAAAAATAAAGGTAATGTTTTACAAAAGATAATTTTCTTTTTTGAAAAATATGAAAATGAAAGATAAATTTCTAGAGAGATTTAAAAAAAATGAGCAACCAAGAGAAAAAAAAAATTAAAATATTGAAAAAAAAATGAAATTTTTAAAAAATATGAATAAGAGTAATGTCTTGAAAAAGTTGAAAAAAATTAAAATTTTAAAAAAAATATGAAAAAATAAGTCTAATATATTGAAAAAGTTGAAAAAAATAAAATTTTGAAAAAATATGAAAAAGTAAGTCTAATATTTTGAAAAAGTTGAAAAAAATTAAAATTTTCAAAAATATGAAAAAATAACTCTAATGTCTTTAAAACTTTGAAAAAAAAATACAAAATTTGAAAAATGATGAAAACGCAAGTCTATTATCTTGAAAAAGTTGAAACAAATATGAAAAAGTAAGATAGCTGTCTAGAAAATTTTAAACAAATGAAAATCCAAGTGTAATAACTTTAAATATTGAAAAAAAATTAAAATTTAAAAAAAAAAAAAAAACAAGATTAAGGTCTTGAAAAAGTGGAGAAAATTGAAAATTTTGAAAATTTTGAAAAATATGAAAAATGAATTGTAATGTCTTAAAAAAAAAAATTTAAAAATTCAAAAGGAATGTCTTTAAAAATGGAAAGAAATTGAAAATTAAAAAAATATATATATGAAAAATCAAGAGTAATATCTTGAAAGAGTTAAAAATGAATCAAAATTTAAAAAATATTAAAAAACAAATGAAATATCTTGAAAATTTGAAAAAAAAATGAAAAACTAAAATATGAAAAGATAAGAATATTTAGGGTTTCAATTAAATGTTTTATTTATAAAACCCTAAATATTTCAGGTTTCATTTATGAAATCCTAAACCTTAATTATTTAAAGTTTCATTAATGAAATCTTAAACTTCACCCAAAATTATTGAAACCATAGATTTTAAAGATTTAATAAACGTAGCCTCAATTATTTAGGTTTTAATTAATGAAACGTTTAATATTTAACGTTTTATGAATGTAAACCTAAAACTCACCCTGATATTTATGTTTTGATTAATGAAACCATGAAATTCTTCTTAAATATTTAAGATTTCATAAATGGATCCATAAATCAAAACCTTAAATATTAAGGGTTTCGTAAATGAAACCCAAAATTTAACCCTAAATATTTAGGATTTTTTAAATGAAGCCCAAATTATTTAGGGTTTCTTAAATGAATCTCTAAATATGCATGGTTTCTTAAATGAATTTTGAATTATTTAGAGTTACATTAAAGAAATCATAAATTGAAACCTTAAATATTTAAGATGGTATAAACAATACCTTAAATTAAAACCTAAATATTTAGTGTTTTATAAATTAAACCAAAATTATTCAAGATTTAGAATATGAAACTCTAATTAGTTTACCATTTTATTAATTAAACACTAAAATTATAAACTAACCCTAAGCATTAAGGGTTCATCAATGAAAATTTTAAGGTAAGAGTAATGTCCTAAAAAGTTAATTTTGTTTTTTGAAAAATATGAAAATGCAAGTTAAATTTCTAGAGATATTTTTAAAAAAAAAAAAGAAAAACAAGGAGAAATGTCAAAAAATATTGAAAAACAAATGAAAATTTTAAAAAAATATGAAAAAGTAGGAGTAATGTCTCGAAAAAGTTGAAAAAAAAATTAAAATTTTGAAAAAATATGAAAAAGCAAGATAAATGTATAAAAAATTTGAAACAAATGTTTTTTTGTTTAAAAAAAACTATGAAAATCTAAGTGTAATGTCTTTAAATATTGAAGAAAATGAAAAAGCAAGAGGTCTTGTATAAGTTGAAGAAAATGAAAATTTTGGAAAATATGAAAAAGAAAAAATAATGTCTTGAAAAAAAAAGAGGAAAAATGATTTTTTTTTTAAATTTCAAAAATCAAAAGGGATGTCTTTAAAATGGGAAGAAATTAAAATTTAAAAAGTATTTTAAAGCAAATGAAATGTCATGAAATTTTGAAAAAAATATCAAAATATGAAAAAAAAAAAAAAAAGAATATTTAACGTTTTTTAAATGAAATCCTAAATATTTACAATTTCATTTTATGATTTAATTTATGAAAGCCTAAACTCATATTATTTAGGATTTCATGAATGAAAACCTAAAATTCATCTTAGATATTTAGGTTCCATTAATGAAACTCTTATTATTTAAGGTTTTATTAATTAAATACCAAATTAATAAATGAAATCTTAAATATTATAGGTTTTATTAATGAAAATTTCAAAAAAAATATTAAAAGGCAACGAGAATGTCTTAAAAAAAATATTTTTTTTTTGAAAAATATGAAAAAATAAGTTATATTTCTAGATAGCTTTTAAAAAATTGAAATTTAAAAAAAAATTAAAAAGCAAGAGTACTTTCTTGAAAAAGTTGAAAAAAATTAAAATTTAGAAAAATATGAAAAAGCAAGTTTAATATCTTGAAAAAAAAAAGAAAAAATATGAAAAAGCATGGCAAATGTCTATAAAAATTGTAAAAAATGGAATTCCCAATGTAATGTCTTTAAATATTGAAAATTTTAAAATTTTTAAAAAATTTAAAAAACAAGAGTAATGTCTTGAAAAATTGAATATTTTAAAAAATATGAAAAATAAAGTGTAATATATTCATAAAAAAGAAAAAAATGAATTTTAAAAATCAAGAAGAATGTCTTTAAAAATGGAAAGAAATTGAAAATTAAAAAAATTATACGAAAAAACAAGAGTATTGTCTTAAAAGAGTTGGAAATTAATGAAAATTTAAAAAATATTAAAAAGAAAAATTTGAAAATATCAAAATTTGATAGGACAAGAATATTTAGGGTTTCTAAAATAAAATCCTAAATATTTAAGGTTTTGATTAAATGTTTCATTTAGGAAACTTTAAATATTTAGGGTTTCATTTTATAGCTTCATTTATGAAACCCTAAACCTTAATTATTTAGGATTTTATTAATGAATCCCTAAATTCTACCTTAAATTGAAACCCTAAATATTTTGGATTTCATTAATGAAACCTTAAATAAATATGTTTTTTTTAATATAACCCTAAATATATAAGGTTTCATTAATGTAACCTAAACTGAAACTTGAATATTTAGGGTTTGATTCATAAATTCTACTTTAAATTGAAATCCTAAATAAATATGGTTTCATTTATGAAACCTTAAATAAATAAGGTTTCGTTAATCCAATCCTAAATATTCAACGTTTCAATTTAGGTTTTATTAATGAATTCCTAAATTCTACTTTAAATTAAAACCCTAAATAAATAGGGTTCATTTATGAATCCCAAAATTTTTAGGATTTAATAATTGAAACCTTAAATTAAAACTTTAAATATTTAGGATGCATAAATTAAATAAGGTTGCATTAATGTAACCTTAAATTATACCCCAAATCGAAACTTTAGATATTTAGGGTTTCATAAATAAAATCTTAATATTTAGGATTCATAAATGAAATCATAAATCATTAAACCCCAAATATTTAACAATGAAATGAAACCTTAAATTCTTATGATTTCATGATTTAGTATTTAAATTATTAAGCACTAAATACTTAGATACATAGGGTTTCATGATTTTATTTGGGAAACTTTAAATATATAAGGTTTCAATTTAGGGTTTCGATTAATGGTATGATTTATGAAATTCTAAATATTTAGGGTTTGATTTATGCTTTTATTTATGAAATCATAAATATTAAGGGTTTTATATATGAAGTCATAAATATTTAGGGTGAAATTGGGGGTTTAAGGTTCCTTAAATATATAAAGTTTGATAAATCAAACCCTAAATTTTTAGGGTTTCTTTAATGAAACCTAAATTGTAATGTTGAATATTTAGTGTTTTATTAATGAATCCTTAAATTCTACTTTAAATTAAAACCTTAAATAAATAAGGTTTCATTTATGAAATATTAAGTATTTAGGATTTCATAAATAAGACTTAAATTGAAACCTTTAATATTTAGGGTTTCATAAATGAAACCTAAACAGAAACCTTAAATATTTTTAGTTTCATTAATGAATCCGCAAATTCTACCCTAAATTGAAATTCTAAATATTTAGGTTCATAAATAAGACCTAAATTGAAACCTTGAATATTTAGAATTTCATTAATGAATCTCTAAATTTTACTTTAAATTAAAACCTTAAATATTTATAGTTTCATTAATGAAACCCTAAATGAATAGGATTTCATATATGAAACATTAAGTATTTAGGATTTCATAAATAGAATAAAATTGAAACCTTGAATATTTAAGATTTTATTAATGAATCCCTAAATTCTACCTTAAATTGAAACCCTATACATATAAGGTTTTATTAATGAAACCTAAATTAAAACGTGAATATTTAAGGTTTGATTAATAAATCCCTAAATTCTAACTTATATTGAAATCCTAAATAAATAAATAAGGTTTCATTAATGAAACCACAAATAAATAGTGTTCATTTATTAAATCCTAAATTAAAAGTCTAAATATTTAGGTTGCATTAATGAAACTTGTTTTATTAACGAATCCTTAAATTCTACCACAAATTGAAACTTTAAATATTTAAGGTTTTATAAATAAAGTCATAATATTCAAGGTTCATAAATAAAATCATAAATCGTGAAACCCTAAATATTTAACCATGAAATGAAACTTTAAATTTTTAGGGTTTCTTGATTTAATATTTCATTTATTAAGCACTAAATATTTAAGGTTTTAATTTTGGATTTTATTAATGAAACTTAAAATAATTAGGATTTCATTTATGAAATCTTACATATTTAGGATTTCGTTTAATGGTTTGATTTATGAAAACCTAAATATTTAGGGTTTTGATTTATGATTTTATTTGTGAAATCATAAATATTTAGGATTTCATTTATAAAATCATAAATATTTACGATGAAATTTAGTGTTAAGAGATCCTTAAACATATAGAATTTGATAAATGAAACCCTAAGTATTTAGGGTTTCATAAATAAAACCTAAGTGAAACCTTGAATATTTAGTATTTCATTAATAAATCCTTAAATTTAAATCTTAAATATTTAGGATTTTATTAATGAAACCCTAAATTCTACTTTAAATTGAATCCCTAAATAAATTGGGTTACGTAAATTGAAACCTTAAATATTTAAGGTTTTATTAGTGAATCCCGAAATTCTACCATAAATAAATAAGGTTTCATTTATGAAATACTAATTATTTAGGATTTCATTAATAAATCTTTAAATTCTACCTTAAATTAAAAAATATATATATAAAAAAACAAGACTAATTTCTTAAAAAAAATATGAAAAAATAAGAGAAATTTCTTTTAAATTTTAAAAAAATATGAAAAAAAGACTATTATCTTTAAAATATGGAAAAGATGATTTTTTTTTTAAATTAGAAAAAACAAGATAAATTTTTTGAAATTTTGAAAAAAAAAAAAGAAGAAAAAACATGAGTAATGTTTTGAGAAAATGTCATGTCTTAAAAATGTTTCAAAAAATGAATATTTTAAAAAATATAAAAACAAACAAGTATATTGTGTTGAAAATTTTAAAAAAACATGATTTTAAAAATACAACTAAACCAAGAGTATTGTTTTTAAAATTTGAAAATATTAAAAATTTTAAGAAATATAAAAAAAAAGTATTGTCTTTAAATTTTTAGAAATAATAAAAAATCTGAAAAAATAAGAGTAATGTTTTAATTTTATTTTAAAAAATAAGATAAAAAGGATTATTGTTTTGAAAATTTGGAAAAAGTTTGATTTTTTTAAAATAAGAAAAAAACAAGATAAATGTCCTGAAATTTTGAAAAAAACATAAAAAAAAAATATCTTATAAAAACAAGAAATGTCTTGAAAATTTGAAAAAAATATATAAAAAAAAGAAGCACTAAGTAATGTCGTAAATATTTTTAAAAATAATATAAAATCAGAGGAATGTGTTGAAAAAAAAAAGGTAATTTGCATAAAAAATATGAAATAAAGAATTATGTCTTTAATTTTTTTTTTTTAAAAATGAATATTTTTTAAAAAAATATGAAAAACAAATGTATTGTCATGAAAATTTTTTGAAAAATATAAAAATTAAGAGTATTGTTTTTAAAATTTTAAAATTATTAAAAAAATTAAGAAATTAAAAAAAAACAAGAGTATTATCTTTAAATTTGTAAAACTAATGAAAGTTTTAAAAATAGAAAAAAACTAAAATAATAAAAATTTTGAAAATTTTATGATAAGAAAGAGTAATACCTTTTAACTTTGAAAAATTAAGATTAATATCATGAACATAATGAAAAAAAATAAATTTTTTTTATAATTATGATAAAATAAAAGTAATGTCTTGAATATTATGAAAATAAAAAACTCCAAAAATATTAAAAAACAAGAGTAATGCCTTAAGAATATTGAAAAAAAAAAAAGAATGTGTTTAATTTTTTTTTAAAAAAAGAAAAAACAATTATAATGTCCTAAAATAAAATAAAAATGAATTTTTTTATAAATATGAAAATAAATAGTAATGACTTAAATTTTTTTTTGAAAGAAATGAAAATTTTGAAAAAATTATTGTCATGAAAACTTAAAAAAAAATATTAAAAGCACAAGAATAACAATATTTTTTCAGATTTGTTAAAATTTTTAAGATATTACTCTTTTTTTTCGTATTTAAAAAAAAAAATTTTAATATTTTTTTTTGCATAAAGTATTTTAAGTACTGAGTTTATGTATTTACCAACAAAAATAAAAATAATTCCTAAAACACAAGATAAATATATAGTTGTTCAGCGGAGATAAAGGTAACAAAATTCCAATAAAATCTAAAGGATAATGCAAACTAATTACCATAAATTTAAAATAATATCCCTGAATATGAAATCAAAATTGAAACCGTGAACAATAACTAATTAGATCATAATCGAATTCCCATCACTCTGCCAATGTACGTGAGGATTTCCATTTGGTTATGTTGTGTACTCAGCATTTATTTTAACATAACCGTAGCTTAAATCACAGCCCCATGCTTGTCCACGTCCTTGTCCATTTAGTAGGAAATGAATATCAGATCAATTAGTAGGAAATGAATACTCTCTTAAAAACTCTTCATATGATTAGTTAAATTTAATCAAAATTATAATAATAGAGAAGTGTGAGTGACACTCTTTTGGACCCTCTCTTTCATAACATGAAAAAACAACTTACCAACTGATATCTGAATTCTAACTGTGTCGTGAGTCTCCCCAGCCTTTCTGAGATAACTACTAGCCGCATGCCTGTTACGATTACAAGCTTTAAGAGATTGCATAATAAAGCACAACAAAGATGCAGACATTGGTAGATTCTAAAGTGAATGGCCAAAAAAGACCTCGTACAAGATTAAATGTAGAAAAAGTGTCAGAAAAAGAAAAAATATATATTTACTAATTTGTCAAATGCAGATAGAGTAACAGAAAACAGAAATCCTACCGGTCAAATAATTGTGGTTCCCCCACCATCCATTAGTAAAATATCCCCCAGCTCTACCCTAAGTAAATCTTGATGGAATGAAACCCCTGAGTAACCAGCTGTGGCAGCAATGCGTCCCCAATTGGGGTCTCTACCATATATAGCAGCCTGATGAAACATTAGATTGGAAAATTAGACTTAGCCAGATTGAAAAATGTAAAAGATTTCCTTAATTCAATTATCATGCTTTTACAAGTGAAGATGATGCAACTGAACGTGCTGCTTTTGCAGCTTCAGCCTCACTATTTGCACCACTCACACTGACCTGCAAAGTGAAGATGGAATTGATGCTAAATAACAAAATCAAGCAAAGACTAAGTTCACATTTTTGCTAAGCAACGTCAACAGAACTTCAAAATCCAGACATAGCTACAAAATAACACAGGAATTGACAATAAGAGTTGGATTGGATAATTAAGTGGCCATATAAGACATCAGCAATGGCTTATCTTACTAAAGAAAGCTTATGCACATGTACCCATAAAAAGAAAGGGGCTCTTTCTCTTGTCAGCCTCCCTCCACAAGAATTCATGAGCACGGCGATCATCACCTCTTTTTGTTTTGCATTTTTTTCCCCCAATAAACCTGTTAAATCTTGAGCTTGGTTGTTCAGATTAGCTTCTCTCTCTCAGTGACAGATCTTATGCTCTGTTGTCTCTATTTTTTATTTTCAGGGGTGGGGGGGGATGGGATTGATTCTCACATTTTAGGGTGTCTTTTTTCCATTCCGTTGCTCTTGGGTCTATCTAAATGGTCTTGTAGATCCACATTGGAAGAAGTGATCATTAAAAGTTGAAACACTTTTCAGTCTCCAATATGAAAAATGCGTAGTTAGCCATTGGGTAGCAGAGCTACATATTGTTGGTTAGTTCAAGGGGTGTATATTGTATTTGTTACCTTTCTCTATCTAGATCTAGTGTATCTTTTCTAATTTATAAGTTTCAATGAGCTTCATTCGCTATGAATTTTCTTTCTCAATAAGAAAAGCCAGAGAGAATGAGACAAGACAACAAAAAAAACTTATAACAGAAAAGGCAGGGGTGATAAGGATGGAGGGGGAAAAAAGTGGAGAAATAATGAGGGATATATTATTTAAATTTATTTTGATTTTATTTATACACTCAAACCTGCATTTTTATTCATTAATTAACAAATATTTCAATTGATGAGGTTCTTCGGAGTTCGGAAACAAGGCAGAATGAAAACTATCACCTGTTCTCTTGTAAGAGTTGAGATATTTTCAATCAAGATTCATGCACAAGGACTGTGGAAGATTAATATTGGATGTATGAAAGAACACAGTAGCACAGATCAACAGTCATGATGCAAATATCCTTATCCTTGACACACAAAAAAATACCTCAACGAGGCATGTTGCTCCTTCTCCATCCCAAGCTATTGATTTGGCAAGACCTTGCATTACCTGGAAAGAAAAATCAATTCAAAACTTCACATTTGCTGACAGGGCACTTTTGAAGAATAAATTGCATGTCTCAAGGAAATCGTGGAAGAAGATCTAAAGGAAAGAAAGGTTGATAAAAAGAAGATTTCAAGCATTTTTGCTGGCCTTTTTCTTGATAGGAATGAAGCAGGGGAGGTACATCATTATTACAAGAAAAAGAAATGGGGATTATGCTTACATCACCCCCTGCATATTACCAAATATCTAAATACTGAAAGGACGACTAAGATACCACTTCAAGCAAAACAGTCATAGTAATTCATTTGCCAGTTTTACTAGAAAGGTAAACCTTCCGGCAAGGCAGCAAGAGTTAAGTACATTACTATATTAGTTTGTTCAAAGGAAAATAATGAAAATATGATATGACAAATAATGCTGAAATTGTAGTATTGTACAAGGTTAACTTTACCACATCTAGGCATGCCTGAAGTTGAGTAGCCTCATTACTGTCTGGAGAAGATATACAACCTAGCCCAGACAACCCACTAGCCAAAGCAATAACGGTATCATTAGTACTAGTATCTCCATCTACCTGTAGCAAAATAATGCAAAAACAACATAAGAATCAATTACAATCCAAAAAATCGGGGCAAAAGCTTTTGGATGGCATCGCCTTGCACAAGAGAACCACATTAAATTTAGCTAATAATCTTTTGAAATACAATACTATAATTTTAATAGTGAAATTATAGCAACATGTTTTTGCCTTTTAATCTTTGGAAAATATTGAAAAGAATTATTTTATAAATGATAATGTAGCACCAATATATCACTAACTGAATCCATAATATCCAGAAAAAGTGTGAAAACCACATACAGTTATCTGGTTGAAACTTCGGTTTACAGCAACCTGCACCATCTTTCTCCAAACATCACTAGTTACCCGGGCATCAGTTGTTATTACCAAGAGTAGATACAACTCAAGGAATGGACTGGAAAATCTATGTATTCCCAATAAGAAAGAAGCATCAAGTAAGACATACCCCAAGCATGGTAGCCATATTTGGGTGGATCATTCCAGAACCTTTTGCTATTCCCCCAACTCTAACCTTAGTTCCTCCAACCTAACCAACATCCAACAACAATAATAAGATTAGCTCTCTTTTATCTCAATCTTCAAATTAGCAAACAAATATAGAATTTGTGAATGAACCAAGCATGTTTCATGAAGTTAAGGTTTATGCTTACATCACAGAATTATGGAAAGCTATCATACATATCAATATAGCAATCTCCAAAACAGTCAAGTTGTAGGTTTGTTTTTTAAATTAGTCCTATAACTTTTGGGCTGCTGAGTGCTGACCCTATGCATGTCAACAACTCATCCAAATGAACTGAACAAGGCAGTTTTAGGATTTGTCCATAGGACTAAATGCATCCATACAAATGTCAAATGTGTGTTTATCTATACGTGTATGTGTGCCAATAAAACAGTTACATACGAACTAGTTGTATCAACTTAAAACAAGTGAGCAAAAAATAGTAACAAGTAATACCAGAGACTCAATTGCCACGCTCTTGCTAACAAGATCTGTCGTGGTGATTGCCACAGCTGCAGAATCTGCCCTGTATGCCAGCTAATAAGATTTAATGAACAAAGGATTGAAAAGTAGAGACAGCAAGTGTTGTTCCGAGCTATATATTTTCCAAAGAATAAGAAACCAAAATGGTGAAAGAAGGAAGGCAAAAAGAAAACTACACAAATACAAAGGTCATATAATAATCACACACAAAAAGTGTAAGTTTCTTAACATGATTGCATGCCAATTATAAAAAATTGAAAGTAAAATTAAATCACAGAACTCGGGAATTACCCCTCAACTGAAGATGACAGTGAATTTACTAGAGTGGGAAGTGAGTTTAAAAGTGCCCCCTGCAAATAAAATGAGAAGTATATACCATTCAAAACATCAGAATTTAAGTTTGTTGAAATGCATTTCAATTAGCCTGTCCAGAATTTTGTGAATGCTTTGTCCATACGACAGAAAGCAATATCACAAAGGACACAAGCTAACAGGATATAAAACCCAATATGTAGTCTCTGCACTTACCTTCTTTATTCTTTGACCAATTACACCAGTGGACTCAATTAATACTTCTTCTGGCTTCACTTTCAGTAGCTGCAATTATGAACATTTACAGCAAATACTAAGTACCAACTCTTTCTACATGGAACACTATAAGCAAAATCAGTCTAACACAATGAAAGGATGCATACCTTAGCCAGGCTATCCACACATTCTATCACGTCCTAGTAACCTTCTTTGCCCTGGAGACATGAAAGGCCTCAACCTCAACCACTTTTTTTTTCTTTTAATTTTGTTTTTAACAAACTAAGTTCGTGGAAACAATGCCCTGAAGTAACTAGAGTGAAACTACACTTCAGTAGACTATTCATTAAACTAAATACTACACACAGGCACAAAAAAAAACAAAAGTTTTGGTGGCCTACCGTGGCTGCATTTGCTTGACCTGCATTAGTTAACACAGCACGCACCTGAAAAGTTGCAAAATGATTAATTAGCGAGCAATCAAGCAAGAAATATTGACTTTCAAAAGTGTAACAATGCAAACACGTAATACTATAGGAATCATAGCTGAAGGATGAGCAAACACCCATGACCCATCCCCTGACAATTCACAATTCCCCTGCATAAATTAGAACCAAGGCTCTAAGGGTTAATGATTGGCATGGTGCCTCGCCTAAATTTTGTATTTGGAGCAAATGACTCTAACCCAAAGGTTGGTGGGTTTTGTGAAAATATTGAAGCCTAGTTTCATCAAGGAAGCTTGGTTAACACAACTAGCTTTTTTAAAACCCAAATTGCCACTCTTTTTAAGCATGCACATGGAATCCCAATCAAGCCAATGAACCTTCTTCTTATCTATTGTATCTCCCCGGGTGAAGTTACAACATTTTTAATCAATTTCTTCACAAACTGCTGTCGGGAGAGATGTGGTTTGCATGACATAGGTAGGGGGCGCTTGGATCACAAATTTAGCCAAAGTAACTTTGTTTGCCAATTAAAGAGTCGTAGATTTCCACTTGCTAAGATGTTGAGTGATTTTATCAAGCAAGAACTAGTAGCTATGTTTGGATACTCTCTCATGATGTAGAGGTACACTCAAATAGTTTCCCAAGTTTGTTGTTCTTTGAAAATGAAACTCACTTGTAATCTTCTCCCTAGATTTCCACTGAATGTTCTGGGAGAAAAAGATTTTCAATTTGTTTGCGTTAAATTTTTTACCAGAGCTCTCATAGAAAGTGTCAAGTGTATTCTTGAAGACAAATGCCTAAGAAAAGGTGGCTTCTACAAATAAAAGGATGTCATATGAAAAAGGCAAGTATGAAAGGTTTGGACCTCTTTTGGACAACTGGATAGGGCACCAATCTTTCTAATCAACTACAACTTTTATTAGGTGGAATAACCTTTCAATGCAAAGCACAAACATGTAAGGAAATAAAAGATCTCCCTAGCGGATGCCTCTAGATGGGTTGAATTTGTCAAGCACTTCACCATTCCAAAAAAACTTGCATGTTAGATGATGAAATAAAACAACTAACCATATAAATAAAATAGTCAAGAAATTTAATATCTCTAAGAGTTTATACCACAAACTCCCATTTTAACCTGCCAAAGGCTTTCTCCAAATCAATTTTGATTGCCATCCATCCATTACCACTCTTTCTATTTTTCATTGAGTGTATCACCACTTGATTAATGATAATTTTATCCTCACTTTTCCTATTAGGGATAAAGCTACACTAGCAAGGATCAATGAGTTCCTTTATCACCTTCTTGAGGCTGGTTGTGAGGATCTTGGTGATGGTTTTATATGTTACGTTGCATAGACTAATCAAGCAGAATTGCTTCATATTAATGATAGGCTCCACCTTGGGAATCAATGCTAGAAGGGTAGCATTTATTTCCGTAATGTGCTTCGGTTCAGTGAACTTAGCTACAATCAGGTCACAAAAGAAAGCACTAACAATATCCCATTGAATTTTATAAAAAAAAAATAACTTCGAAGCCATCTAATCTTAGAGCTTTAAAGTTACCCATAGAAAACAAAGCTTTTCAAATTTCATCAGTAGAAACATGTTCTTTGAAAAAATCAATTTTATGTTGAGGTAAAATAGGGAAGGCACCATGAATACAAAATGGAATATATGGTAAGTCATCATGGAAACTTTTTTAGTAGAATTCATTTACTAACCATTCCAGAGAATCAATGTTTGCAACCCAATTATCATTAGGGTCCTGCATAGCTTTGTATGCATTCTTCCTCCACCTGATAGTTGTAAATCCTTGGAAGTAACGTGTGTTATGATCACCAAAAGCTATCCATTTCTCCTTAGAGCTCTAAAACTAGAGAACTTCTTCTTGCCTTAACACTAGTTGGTACTCTTGCCAAATGCTATCTAGTCTGAATTCTAGGGCAGGGTCTCTATTGTTCTTAATCTAGTGAGACATCTTATCCAATAGACGAATAAGGTTGTGCTTGTGGTTGAAAATGTCACCAAAAACCTTTTTATTCCAAGCCTTAAGAGTGTCTTGAAGGCTTGAGATTTCAACACACCAAGTATTGGCTTCTTTCCAATAGTTATCAATGAGGGGACTAAAGCCCTCATGCATCATCCATGAGGCAACAAAATGAAAAGGTTTCTTGTACCTGTTGGCAGTTTCAGGTCTCACCATTCGAATGAGGATTACTCAATGGTTGGATTTGAAGAACAGTAGGTGGAGTACAAGCACACTTTGGAAGCGCATCCTTTAATCCAACTTGATGAGAACCCTATCAAGACATTACCGGAGGTTTCCCCTCTTCCATGTAAAAGTTGGTCCTTAAAAGCTAGTATAAAGAAAATCACAACTAGAAACCACATCCTGAAAGTCATACATACCTCGAAGAGAAGAGTTATCAACTCCTCCGCTGTGTTCATGTTATTGAAGGATGGCATTGAAATTTCCAATAATAGACCAAGGGTCTTGCATATATTCTGCAATTGATTTCAACGAGTCCCATAGAGACTTCTTGTGTTGGTAATTAGGTTTGTTATGTACTGCAATAATGTACCATGCTTGTTGTTTCTTCCATGCCACTTTCATATGAACATGTTGGTGGTCGTTTTAGATCACTTCCACACTCCACATATTAGATCTCTAGAGGCACCATATACCTCATGAATGGCCACACACATCTTGAATAAAGTTTCTATTAAACCCTAATATGAATTGCAAAATCCCCACTAGAGTGAGTCTTAAGCTGAAACACCATGGATGCATCATATTCTTTACTTATATCTTTGATTAAATAACTAAAGCCACGAGAACTAGTTCCTCTACAATTTCAAGAGAGCACATTTATTAAGACAGTTAAAAGGTCTTGGCCTCTAAGAGGCCAATTTGTTGCCTTTCAATCTTGGTTATGTTAGCTCCCACCTATTGTAAGTTGCTCAGCTTAGTAGCTTGCATCGTGTCCATAGGTTTAGTCAAGTCCTTTAAGTTAACTTTGGCATGAGATTGGCATAAAATATCTTATTATCTCATTTTAGTGATAGAGCTATCACTTAACTCATGAAGCCATGAGGGAGGCTTGTGGTGTGAGATTCTAGAATTTAAATACGAAAGATGGAGAAGTCTTAAGATGGGGGTTGTGTTAAACAAATATTCTATATGGTAAAGGGATTTATGTTTGTCATGTGGTGGGTTAAATATGGGGTCTTGGATTAAAAATGCGGGGGTTTGGAATCTTAATTGGCAAAGGGAATGGTTTGAATGGGAGAGTGGGTCTAAATAATTTCATGATGGAAATTCAGGAAGTACAATTAACATAGGGATTGTAGACAAATTGTTGTGGATGCAAGATAGTAATGGAGTATACTCTGTAAAATCAGTATATGTTACACTACTAGACAAGGCTTCTACTGTAAAAATAGATCATATTTGGAGCTTCAATGTACCACTTAGAATACAAATTTTCTTGTGGATAATGCTTAGAAACAAACTACCAACAAGGGACAACCTACTTATTAGAAATATTAAGCAGGAATGGTGGAGGATTATCTGGTGTTGCACAACATGGATGCTTTAGAAGATTAGGAACAATGGTGTTTAATGGCAGAAACTTCAGGAAGGAAGATATCATTCAAGAGATTGTATTCCAGTCTTGGTCATGTCTTAAAAGCCTAAATAGATCCTTTAATATTTCATTTGTTCTGTAGAGCTCAAACACAATGGTGTGTCTAATCAGGTGAGGGAAGAAGAATTTGGAGACATGGATAGTTTGTCAAGGGATTTAGATGAGTTTGGATAAAGAATGGAAACGAGTGGTAAGTGGATAGTAGGTAGATAGTAATGGCAAGGTTTTCTTTGGCACTCATAACAAACTTATTATGTTGTAGAAGAGAATTAATTTTTTTTGAATAATGATAGTACACTAATAGTGTAACAAAATTTTATACTGTTAGGCAATCACAACTCTCTATTTATATTATTTTTGTAATAATTTTATAAGAGTCAATTGATTTATCATAAATAAAGGATATAAATTTGTACATTGTCAATGCACTATCATTGTTCTCTTAATTTTTTATGTCAATGGATGTAATTGGGTAGGAAGAGCATAGTTAGATTTAAGTTATAGTGAAGGTGATTACTCCTTATTTATTGTCTCTCTGTGGCTTTAAATAAGTGGTAAACATCTTGATTGGTATATCTGTACATTGGTGGGTACCTAGTACCTTTTACTATATATAATACTTTTTCGTTGATAAAAAAAAATGGAGCCATAATCTACTATGAGGTTCATTACTTTTTATAATCCTCATCTTTTTGTCTTTGAAGTGCCATTTCTTCTTCTGTTCTTGTAACCCGCAATGTAGGTTCATGGTGAACGTTTGCCATGTGATTTTTATGCTGCACCACAATGGCGAATTTCGTGATAAGTTTCTTCTGCATTACCATGTGTTTAAGCTTGGAATTTTTTTGACTTTTTTTATTCCACTCCTTCACTTTCATTCCCATTACACGTGCCTTCACAGTTACTCCTTGCTTAGTGGTCCCACCACTAGTCATTGGTATAATAGTTGGACTTGTTGCATTATTGGTTGTTCTTTTACGTTATTTGCTCTCATAAAGTTGGTTTCCTGAATTTTCATGTCATCATTGCTTCATAATGAAACTTTATTACCACCTTTATGCTAATATGACATGGAGTATTTCTTGTAAGAGGAATGCTAACATGAGTCTCTCAAAAGACTCTTTTAGATACTCTCTTTTTAATTGGTCAAATTTTTAAAAAATTACAAATTCATGTAAGAGAGTCATTAATGTGATGGGGTCCACCTGAATTTTTTTATTTTACCTTTGATTTTTAATAAATTTTGACCAATCCAAAAGAGAGTATACAAGAGAGAGTCTTTGAGAGACTCATATTAACATTCCTCTCTTGTAGTGATATTTTGCTTACCTGAAATACAAATATATATTTGATTTTTATACTTGTTAATCTTTTTGACAAGCATCCAAGGTCTATAAATATCCTTCCTATAACAGTGTGATTCCAAATTTTCAGCACACGAAATCTTGCCATTATTGTCATCATTTATGGTTGCCTTTTTTGTCTCTTGTGTCTTCTCCTACTTTGATGATAATACTGTCATGGCCTCCAATGGCACGGGTTCCTCGGGGACATCATCCGCCATTTCTGTTTAAGAGGCTTCCTTCTCATGCACGTGGTTAAGAAGGAAAAAGTGGAAATTTTCCCTGGCGATGTCCATAAGTGCCACACTTCACACAAAAAAGGTAAAGGCATTCATATTCCATAGGTAGCACCAAACCTCAAACTTTGATTGATGATACCAACTTCTTGAATTGGTCATTTTTCACACTAATTCATGCAAATTGAGCACGAAAGTGGATGGACATGAGTCTATCTATTTTTAATAGGTTTCCTAGTGTTGCACCAACTCTCTAGAGAAAAGTCATGTTGTAAAGTTCAAGAGGGAGGCTTGGGATGTGGATCCAAATTGCAACTTTCTTTGCTTCACTCTCATTTGCTCAAAAGAAAGGCCTTCATCTTTGCATTATGATGTAGTAGTCAACCACTAGCCAAAGGCCCTCATAGAGCACTTGTAGGTAGTCTTCCAGGGGAGGAGAATTGAACCACGTACAAGTTTCTTGGCATGTCTATGATGTGTATTTTTCCCACTTTTTCCTAGTCTTTGCACAATTTAGCCTCAAACATTTTGAAACTCACTCTCCTTCCAAGAACATTGACAATCAAGGCATTCTTCTAGTAGACATTCTAGTCTTTCAATTTCTAACTAGAGATGTTAATTTCAAGGCAGGTGTCATAGGATGTTTTTTTCCTTCTTTTACGATCTTCCTTTCCCATCATTCATCAAATAGTTCTTCATCATTTGATGGGTTAAAAGCATCATCCCATTTAGGACTTTCTTCCTTAGGCATCATGAGTAACTTTTCTCGTCCATCGGTTCATCTTACATCACCATGTCATCTTCTCTAATTTTCACCTTTTTAGTGTTCCGATAAGGTCACCATTGTGCACCTCATCGCTTACGTCTTTGAATTGGTGAAAGTGAAAAAGCATGGATAGAAGATAATTTATGTATTTTTTCAGAGATTTTTTCCTCTTATATTTTTAGTGTTGATTCCTGCGTCATAGATTGTGTAATTGTATAAAATCCCTTGATTTTTAGTATGAATTTTTTTTTTCTTAATTTTGAAGATTTGTGTATTATTTTTTCTATGTTTCAGCAATAGGGTTTCAAGATTTTAGCAATAGAAGCATTGTAAACGAAGGAGGTAAGGGAATTTTTAGATTATTTGTTAAAAAAAAACTCATGTGCTAATCATGTGACATATTTTAACTAGGGGTTAACATCATCTGATAGAAAGGGAGTGCAAGTGTAACGTGAGCAAAAAGGTTAAAGAATTTTCTACAGGTTGAAAAAAAATGAGAGGGTGTATATGTAATTGAAATAATCTTCAAGGGATATCAGTGTAATTTGCTATTTTTTTTATAAGCCAAAAGATGTCATTGATTGTAATTGAAGCACAAGATGTACTCAATCATAAACAACAATTACAAAAAAGGAAAGAAAAAAATACCTTTAACTACCTAAGATACACAAAAATTACCACAAATCACTTAATTCTTCCTAGAGACCCAATGATTCAGCACATGCCAAAACAAATACACTCATTTATATTCTTCTTTAAAGCCCTTCTACCTGAGCTCTCTCCCCACATAACTAAAAAAATCCAATTTACAAACTCCAACCCCCTCTTTCTTCTTTCCCACAACACAGACCTAATTTACCCTAACCCTTGATCCTTGATCTGAAAACCCCAACCATTCAAGCAATCAACCCACTCCCCAGCTACAATGGTCATAGGAAATTAATCACTCTACAATCACCATTCCAAGCACCAAGAACTCCACCTTTACCCAATTCGCCCAAACACATTCAAAGCCTTGATTGGGATGATCCCTACCCTTTTGTCCAACACCAATTGCCTTTGGTATTCCACGCAATCAAGTTTCTCTTCATCATTGTCAATGATCCAACACGTTGTAGAGTTTAGGGTTTGTCCCACCATATCTAGGTATTTATCTTATAAACACTAATCTCTGATGGATTGTCTGTTTATCTTGGTTTGTAAGGTCCATGAACATATAAATCATAATTTCCCTCCCTTCTAAAATGATCACCCAATTAATGCTCACCTTCTAATTGTTCAATTGTCTCACTATCTCCCCTTATTCCTCCACCATCCCTCACTCAACTAATTGTTCAAATTATATATCTTTTTCATGAAAATTTACCCATCTAATTTTTTTAAGCATAGACCTAGGGAATTGATCCATTTGAACAATTCAAACAAAAAGTATTTAAATCTATCAACCTTACCATTTAGCCAAAACCATGATTTGAGACTAATTGACTCTAGTGATCCTCCAAAAGATAAAATTTCATTACTGAAAATCATACTATCCAGTACAAGGATGAGTATGCACATACCCATCTCCATCCTTACCCATGCCCAATTAAAGTGATAATTACCCATCAAAGTCGAAGCGGTATGGGGTGGTACCCATGGAAATAGATTTGTTTGTCATGTCTATAGAACATGGATTTAATATATGAAACTAGAGTTTAAGCAATATCACCAAGAAAAATTATTTCCAAATTTAAAAGTTCAAAACTTAAAGACAATTTATTCCCAAGTAGATTAATTAGGCCAAATACAGTCTAATTTATGTATATTTTAGATAATTTCTTAACAAAGTGATATCTTTTTTTTTTTTTAGGGAACCTTATTTTTATTTTACAATAATATTAGTGAAATATTTCACTAATATTGAAAAGTTCTCTTAAAATTATACGATTTTTTATTTTATTTTTTTATATAAAATAGATAAGCACACATGATCATGCACAAGTTATAAAAAAATATACATGCACTGTGTGTGTGTATCCTTTTTATGTTTTCATCTAATGGTTAATATTTTTTCATCTCGTTCTCATATAAGATAAATCATCTCATATTATATGTCCTCCCTCCCTCTACATGAATATGAATAATATGATCGAGATACATAATGTTGAAGGCCCATTATGACTGAGATGGCAAATGGGAGCCCCCTCACACGAAAAAAAATGACTTACATAAGGGAAAATAGGAAAAGAAAGAGAAAGAGTGAAAGAAAGAATGAGAAGAGTAGCAACAGAGATTAAGAGACAAATTAGTGCCATAAAGTTCAACTTCACAAAATCCCTAAGGTTAGTTCATCCTTACCCCTTTGACCGCATGATTTCCTTTCTTCCTCCACTTTTCTCCCTTTCAACCCTAGGGTTGGGTACATTTTTTTGTAATTTTGCATCAAAAGGGGGTTATTGGGTAAATTATTCAATTGAGAATGTAAAATGAGTGTTGTCAACTAATTTATGTGTTTAGGAGCCATGAACGACCTTAGATCTAGCATATCTACAACATTTGCAATTTGCGTAATTCATGTTTTTTGGTTTTGGATGATCTTTTTTGCATCTTACTAAGTGTGAATCTTAAGTTTCTAGGTTTGTTACCAAATATTCTCTCACTTAATTAGGTATTACCTTCGCTAAGCAAAAATGAGAAAATCAATAAGGTTTATTGATTTTCACATTCTTGCTCAATGAAGTTAATCTTTCACTAAGTGAGAGGATATTCGATAGCAAACCTAGTAATCCACATTTTCACTTAGCAAGATGCAACAAAGATCATCCAAAACCTAGAATATGAACTTTGCAAATTGCAAAGGTCATAGATTTGCTAGATCTGGGGTCGTTCATGGATCCTAAACACATAAATTTGTTGAAAACACTAATTTTACATTCTCAATTGAATAATCTACCCAATAAGCCCCTCATTGATGCAAAATCATAAAAAAAAAAAAGTATCCAAACCTAAGATTGAAAGGGAGAAAATGGGAGGAACAAGGGAAATCATGCAATCAAAGGGGTAAGGATGAACTAACCTCAGGGATTTTGTGAAGTAGATTTCTAGGATCCTAATTGATCTCTTAATCTTGGAAATAGCATAGGTGATGACACAAGAGGCGGCGACGCATGGATGGTCATCTTAAGGGAGACCTGAAGGAGGAAATTTAGGTTCTTATGCTTTGGTTGATTGTATGCACATTATGTGCACTTGTTGGAAACTTTTTTGCAAAGGTCATAGATTTGCTAGATCTGGGGTCGTTCATGGATCCTAAACACATAAATTTGTCAAAAACACTAATTTTACATTCTCAATTGAATAATCTACTCAATAAGCCCCTCATTGATGCAAAATCATAAAAAAAAAAAAAAGTACCCAAACCTAAGGTTGAAAGGGAGAAAATGGGAGGAACAAGGGAAATCATGCAATCAAAGGGGTAAGAATGAACTAATCTTAGGGATTTTGTGAAGTAGATTTCTAGGATCCTAATTGATCTCTTAATCTTGGAAATAGCATAGGTGATGACACAGGAGACAGCGATGCATGGATGGTCATCTTCGGGGAGGCCTGAAGGAGGAAATTTAGGTTCTTATGCTTTGGTTGATTGTATGCACATTTTGTGCACTTGTTGGAGACTTTTTTGTATCCCAGTGAATCTAATTTTTTGCTCTACATGAACCATTTCTTTAGTCTCCACAACCCATGGTTTTTACCCCTCACTTTGAGGGATTTTTCCACTTTAAAAAAATTGTGCATCTCATATGCAATTTTATGGTTCAACTTTTGTTAATCACTAATTTATGGTTTGTAAAATTTGTAGAAGAGGATTTTTTGCCCCAAACAATACATTAATCATTGTATGTGAATTCTTCGTTATCTTTATTTTCCACTCTGACTCTGCAACAAAGGACTCTTAGTATTATTTGATGGAGGACGTACATCAAGGTCCACACTCAATTCTTCTTCTTTTACTTTCCCCCATATGACAGCATAAAACCCAAATGAGAGTATTGCTGCTCCAACAACCCTACAAAGTTTGAAACAAGAAATATATATGTCAAAAAGTGCGTTACAAAAACGAAACAAGAACTTTCAATTTTATTGAAGGTTTAAATAACTTTTAACCACATAATAAATTTGTAAATTTTATTTTGATTTCCTCATAAATTTTTCGTTGTTTTAAATCCCTAATATATTAAAAATTATTGTTTTAAGTCTTTGTCGTCAATTACGTGACATAATATCATTTCAACTATTGATATATATTAGAAAGATATATTAATATATCACATTATCACTTAACTAACAACAAAAATTGAAACAAAAAAATTATTATATCAATAACCAAAATAACGAATTTTTTATTCGGAACTCTAAACAAAATTAAAATTTATTTAAGTCTTTCTAGAATTAAAACTCAACAACAAGTGCAAAGAAAGAGAATGAACTCCACTTACGTTCCAAAATAGAGTGCATCTCCAAGGAATATAACACTCATAGCAGCAGCAATGACTATTGACAAAGGCTTAAAGATTGATACGTAAAGTGGGCCTTTAAGATGGAGGCCCCATGTGTGAACCAAACTACTTAGGCCCGTGCAAAAGAAACCCTGCATCAATGCATTAATGAAGAGTCGTAAAATTCAGTTTGCAAACATGTTTTTAATCCCCTATTTATTATGTTTTTAGTCTCTCAACATCTATTTTGATTTGTTCCTAGACTATTTTTCGTATAGTTTTTAGTCTTTATCATTAAATATTTCCATTAAATGATTTTTATTTCTAGCAAGTAAAAACTATTAGAAATGGTAAAAAAATATTATAAGTTATACGTTAAAACAATAAATTTTAATTGTTTCTGATAGTTTTATAACCATCATAAATTTTTTGATACAGGCTATTTCAATAGTTTATGGAGAATCTTAACTGTAGAAAAAAAAAGTCATAAATCAGCTATCACATCATTATTTAACAAAAATTTTTAATGATATGGATTAAAAATAAAAACAAAAAACTAATTTAAAAATAAATGGCAATCAAATATTAGTTAAAAAAATAAAAACGAAACTTATAAAAAATTAACGGACAAAAAACATATTTTATTCCATATATTACTCGTGTATCTATTAAATTTGCTAGATTCTTCTCACCGAATATATAATGGCGACCAATGTTATATCACGATTTATTTTCCAAGAACTCAGATTTGCTTCTAATAGCAAGCAAATTGGTCCAGAGATGAGAGTTCCGCTCAAGTTGTACAAGAAGACCACAATAAACTCTGCTGGATATTGTTTCATAATACTGGTCTGTTTCCAAGCAACAAAATTGTGTCTTAGTAATTTTACACTTTAGCTCTTGTTTCATTTGAGAAAATGCTCTAGTTTTTTTTTTTAAACTAATTAAAAAATATTACTTTATTTCTTATGTTCTAAGATTTATACATAAAACAGTGAAAAAAAGATTTTATTTATTTTATATATAAATTTATTGAAAAAAAAACTTAAATAACCTGATAAATATCTATTTTTTTTGTTGCCTTGTCATAGATTTTAATAATTTATTTATCTTTGCTTTAAGTTTCAACTGATGATATAACATTATCTTAATCAATAGTATATCTTGAGATGATTTTATAACGCTTGAGATTATGTCTTATCATCAGTAGAAAATAAAACAAAATTATAAGTAATTCATAACAATACAAACATTTTCAAAAACTAAATATTTATTAGGAACCCAAAAGGTATTTAAGTAAAAAAAAAAAAAAAAAAGTAAAAATTATGTTTTTTTTCAAGTGATTTTAATACCTGACCTGAATAATGTACCAGATTGGAACCAAAAGAAACTCAATGGCAAGTAGAGATCCACCAAGAACCCAATTTGTTTGAGATGTGGAACCTATTGGAGAATCTGATGTGGGTGAAGAATTTGAAAAGATTATGGGGCCATTATAAAGAACAACTATTAGTGCACCTGATATGGATACCAACGAACCCACGATTTTGGCCTTAGTGCTTGAGCTTCTCAAAGCTACCTTTTCCATTCTTCATACAAGAATCAAAAATATGGTTTAGAATAAAAACTGAGTGTCTGGGTATGATGAATAACAATAGAAATAATAATGACAATAAGATGATAATTTATAAGAGAAATGATTAAAATGTAAATTTAATCCTCCTATTTTGTTTAATATGTGATTTTGTTTCCTCATTTTTAAGAAAAATGATACATGTACAACAAATTTTACAGCAAAAAGAGAGAAAGAAAGAAAAGTGAGAGGAAAGATAAAATTTTGAAATGCAATAAATAATTTGATAGAGAGGGATAGACACATAAAATGATCATATTGTATAAATTGTTGTATATATATCACTAACTCCATTTTTTAAATAGATAAATCAATTTTGATTACATTTTAATTAACTAGATTATTTCTTGATAGTACTTAAATGAATATGTTAGAACTAGAGATCAGAATAAAAGAAATAAAACATCTTATTCATTTAATTTCAAAGGGTGAATGTAATAATTAATGTGACATTTTTTATTTTTTTATATAAGAATTGTTGTTGATATAAATAACATTTTTAACCGTTCTGAATAATTGTGAGATAATTGTAGAACATATTTTAAATTCTTAGATCTCTTGACAAGACCCACAAAAAAATGAGTTAAACCACTCCATCATAATTATTACTTATTAGTCCACCATTGGTAAAAAGAAAAAGTAGATTGATTATATTTGTATAATAAAGTTCAACAATAGTTTGTACTTATAAGAGAAACAAGAAAGAGAAAAAGTTAAACTAATATAGGTGATGTAAATAAAAATAAAATGCAAAAAATTAGTACATATAATTTTTTATAGAATACTGTTATATGAATAGCACTTCTCAAGAGTAAAATATCTTGTCAGTGGGCCTAAACTGATTTCAATCAATAATGTTTCCTTTATTTTGTCTGGCTTACCCAATTTGAATTTTAATATTCGATGTCGTGAAAGGGACATAATTTGTATTATTCATTCAATTCACATGAGAACCAATATAAAAGTCCAAAACTTTAATTATATCCTTGAAATATATGAATCTTGTATAATTGAAAAACTGATTTGTAAAAGCCCCTGTAAGTTGTAACATCACAAGAAATAAAAATTGATTTGTAAACACTGAAAAAATCCCTATCTGTTGAAGCAAAATATATTTGCACCTGAAAATGATTGCAAGTATGAAGGTGAAAGCTGGTATAAGGTTGCTAAGAGCAGAAGCAAGAGTGGGCGAAGTGTATTTAAGTCCTTTATAACCACAAAGCTGCGCTGTGAGTCTGCATCACACAATGCAATAAGATAGATTAATATCAAAATTTATTTAGAGTAACTTTTTTTTTCTATTTTTAACAACATGAAACAGTCAAAATTGTATATATAAGAAAAAAAAAAACTAAAATTGCAGTATTTTTGTCTTACCCAATTACTCCAAGGAGGAAAATTCTGAAGATGAGAGAGAGATTGAGTGGAGGAAGCCCTCTTGAGCTGCATAAATGTACAACCAACATTGATTTACTGATAAGAAATAAGGATAAGAGACTTACGAATGAGTAACTAATATTAATCATTAAATTTTGAAAAATTGAATGATGAAGATAAAGAGTAACTCTCTCGTAATGGATCCTTTTCTGATACGAGTTAATGATGAATGAATGAATATATATGTAAAATTACAGCACCATCGAAAGACGAAGGGCAGAGGCAAGAGGAGGAAGAGGGTTGAGACTGCAAATGAATAAGCGATGAAGGCATAGTAACTCAACCCCTTCTCAGTTGCTGCTTTGAATAGAACGTTGACACCAACGTTTGTGCACTCTATTGCAACCATTGCTGTCAATGGAAGCACTTCCTTGTGACAATAACTCCCTTCCATCTCACTCTCTCTTCCTACCTACCCTCCCTCTCTCTGCTTCAGATTTTAATTCTCAATGTTGGTCTCCTTTATTATGCTTTATTTCAAAGTTACACTCAAAGAAAAAAGAAAATGTGATACAATACATCTTAATGATAAGTTGTGATATAACACGGTGTAAAATTATTTTATATTATTTTGAATTAGTTAATAATATATATGTTAACTTTCGTAAAATTATATTAAAAGTCATGTTAATGTTAATGATAAATTTTGATATAATACAGTATAAAATTATTTTATATTATTTTGAATTATATGATTAACTTAACTTATATGATTGGTATGGTGTAAGACCTTATTGTATTTAACAGAAAAATTTGTATTCCATTTTCTTTATATATAAAATTCTCTTAGATAACTAACAATTATGAATCATTAATCAATGTAAGGTTTAGTCTCACACATTAAGATTGGAATACTTAGGTGTGATTTATGCTAGAAAAAATAAAGTAAAATTATTAATCTTGTCTTTATATAATTTTTTTTTAAAATATCAAATACAATATTCATAATTTAAAGAGTTGATAGAGTGATCTAATGTTCTACTACATTTATATGTGGGGAATTTTAATGATAGATTATGTGTTAAATTTTTATTGTGTGCAAAATTATTTAGACCAGCAACAATCTCATATTAGTAATGAAATTAGTATCTAATTCTAATTCAATGAGTTGAGGGACATTTATGATCTCATACATGTGATAAAAACAAAAATATAAGATTTATGAATAAAAAAAAATATGGATTAGAAAAAAAAAATCACTAGAAATGATTATTTAATTTTCTTAACAAATACCTATTGATAAATACTTTCCACTTGCAACATGATAAAAAAAAAAAAAAATCTGTCTTTTTGTTCAGTATTCGATTTGTGGATCTTTTCTGTAATAATTTTACTAAAGAACACCAATCATTGGCACTTTTTTAATGGGCCATCATCAACCACATGGTATCTGATTGTTTGATTTATAATTCCACTGGGGTCACGAGAAGTTGTACACTTATAGGAGTTACGTTGAAGCCTGAAGTTCCTTAAAAAAATGTTTTTTTAGGTATTACAATAACAGTAGCAATAGTTCAAAACAAGAAATACATTGTATAAAAAAAAACTCTTTTATTTGACAATATATTGTATAAAAAACTTATCTATGAATTACACGCAAATCATGGCATCAATATTTTCCAATATTTTTTTCTGCCGGCCTGAGTTCGATTTGCAGCGGTTGACATCAAATAAGTAGTTGATCATTGTGGATTAGTTGATAATAGTTTTTAGCTCTGATTATTAATGGTTGATTAGTTGATAATTGTTTTTTTGCTGAGGTGATTAGAAAAATAAATAAGTAGTTGAATGAAGCTATTGAGTTAAGCTAATGATTTCTTTTAACTCAAAGATCACCTAAAGAGAAGATAACAGTGGTGTCCACTAATTCAAAATTCAACAATTGATCAAAATTCAGTACGTATAATTGTTTAAGTATCATGATATTCAATCTATTTATCACAGTTTTTAATTTAATGGGTAAAAGAAGGTGCATGAATATTATAAATTTTTTACGATCTTTGATTCCAATTAATAAAAAAAATATTCTAACATATAACAAGTAAGTAGGTAACCATTCCTTTTCAAATTTTTGATGGTAAGTTGAATTGGCCTATTTGTTTTATTGTCTAAATTTAAGGCAAATTTTGACTAAATACACGATTTAGTCCTAAATTATAATTATGCCAAAAAAAATATTTGTAGTCTCAATAAATATGAGAATTTATGATTTTAATCCTTATAAAATTAATAACTTTTTGGTTTTGATAAAATTAAAATGTGTTATTTTTATGTATTTTTTTATATTTTTCATGCACTCTTATGTTTTGAAATCCACTTATTTTTTGTTTGGATTTTATGTGGTATTGACGGGAAAAAAAAAAAAGTGCAAGAGAGTGGCTGAAACAAAAAAGGAATGCATGAAATAATTTTCCACAATACATTCAAATTAATGGAAAGATCAAAATATTGCACGGAGAAAAAGTTTGTGGATTTTTACCTATAGTTTAAAAGCTTAAGGAACAAAAATATAAAGTTTGAGGATAGTTTAGACTTTAGAGGAGAGTGGTGATGGTAATCCCTAGGGGAACAAACAACGCAGTGGTGTATGTGGGGGTGAGAAGAATGATTATTATGGAAAAGTCCAACTAAGGAGGGTCCAAGTGATCTTACACCTGCAAGTAATAGTGGGGAAGATGACAATTGATAAGCAGCCCAATGTTGTTGAAGAAAGTATTATTATTGTCAATGTTAATTTCAACCGTTAAGTTTGATGTTATTTTTTTATATTATAATTATTAATTATTTAATTAAAATTAATTACTTAATTTTTTTAATTATGATATTATTCTATTTTTTTATTCTTAAGTTATCATTTGATTTAATTAGTTAATTTATATAAAAAGTTTGGTAAATTTTGATCAAGCTAAAATTTAAATCCACAAATTTTTAGTTTTTAAATACTAAAATAATCACTAAGCTAAGCCAATTGTCTGATTGATAATAATTGTAAATATATATATATATATATATATATATATATATTATATTTATTTATTATTTCTTTTTTTAATAAGAATTTAATAATTTGAATATAAGTAAAATAAAATGAGTGATTTATAAAATAAAAAATAAAATATATAAAAAAAAAAATTTATCACTGAGGAGGAGATGTTAAAATTTTTGTTATGTTTTTAATCCTTATAATATTTTTTTTTCTATTTTGGGTCCTTACCGATAATGTAATATCATCTTAATAGTTAGTTAAAAAAAAATTAAAAAAAAAAAAGAAGAAAACTTGCAACGATTTTTTACAATTACAAAATTTATTTTACTTTTTATTTAAATTAACTAATTACAACAAAGCCTAACTTAAGGAATAAAAAAGGCTAATAATGTTATTAGTAAAAAAATTAAAGTAATTAATTTTAATTAAATAATGAATAATTACAGTAAAAAAAAAGTCAATGTCAAACTTAACAGCCAATATCTTTAAATTAACGTTGGATCAAAAGTGTTTTGATTTTGAAAATAGGGATTAAGTGAATAAAAAACTGTGAGAGGGTATGGATATTTGTTTGTTTGTGTGTTTAATTGGCAGTTTATTAATCGTTGTAAGTGATACTTGGGTTTGTGAGATCGCTTGAAACTCACAAACCAAAATGACAAAAACCCTAAACAACCCGGACCTTAATTCTAAATGGACCTCATATAAGTCCATGATGTTTCTGTCCCTCAAATTCAAACTGATACTAAGTCTATGACTTACTTTTTTATCCTAACTATTCAATTTTTTAAAATCTAACATATAACATAAATTTATAATTCGTCACAAATAAAAAATCATCACAGTTTACAAAAATAAAAAAATAAAAAAAAGAAAACTTGCAGCAATTTTTTAAAATTATAAAATTTTTATAAGCAAATTACAACAATACTTCCTGAGATTTGCTTTAATTACACATGCACTCCCTTTTTTTTTTTTTATCATTACTTTGACAGCCGCTTCAATTATAAATTCCGTAATTACTCTTATAATTAAGTTACCTAAAGAGAGAACGTTCATTTTTTAAAGGGAAGAGAAGGTTTCTCTTCCTTTTTCTCTTCCTCTGTTTCAAAGTTCTTTTTCTAAAAATAAGAGAAAAATTTCTCTTCTTTTGTTTCATGCTGTTTTTTTAAAGGGAAGAGAATGATTGTTCTTCCTTTAGTTTCACGTGTTACTTTTCAAGGGAAGAAAATTATTCTTCTTCTCCAAAGGAGGAAGGATATTAATGCTTTTAACATTCTAATACATGTATCCCTCACTTTTTAAACTTATAACTCATGTATCTCTTGACTTTTTAAACTCATTACACATATACCTCATTAAATTTTAAACATATTACACAATATACCCCCTTAATTTTTAAACACATCACACATGTATCCCCTTAACTTTTAAAATCATCACATGTACCTAAACTTTTTAATACATTAGAAATGCACCCCCTATGTTTTAAAAAAGTAGATAAGGGCATTTTTGAGAAAAAAAATATTATAAAAATCATATGTCAGTCACATGATGTAAAAAAAAATTAACAGAGTTAACTCTATTAACAGTGGAGGGGACAAGTGTAATGAGATACAAAAAGTTAGGAAGTTTTGTGTAGGAATAAAAAAATGAAGAAGTGCACATATAATTGAAACAAACCTCAGAGAATATTACTGTAATTTGCTCATTTTCTATTTGTGATGACTTCAAGCCACCACAATTTGTAAAAAAAAGAAGTAAATATTAGAGAGGTTTTTTTGTAATTAAAAATTTTAATTTGCGATAACTAAAATTCACTACAGTTAAAAAAAAAATACAAATTACCATTTTTTTTTGCAATTATTATTATTATATTTTTACCAAATTCTAACGTTTTTAGACACCGCAAATTTTAAATTTATATTATATGTTAACATCAAATGAAAAAAGGCCAAAAATACTATTTTTTAACTTTAAAGAACTAAAAACATATATAAACTAAAAAATAAAATCCAACCTCGACAAAAGTAAGGAGGGAATGCATGTTTGGTTCTTATACAGAAAATTACTTTTAAGACAAGTTATTTTGCAAAAGGATTTAAACCCTTAGCTTTTATTTTTATTCGTTGGATTTCCATTGAATAGACACAATATTTTCAATTTTAAAAAAACATACCCAAAATTGTAAACCAATCAAAATTTGATTGTCATTATAGAGTCATCATGAATAAACATATATGTGGAATGTAAGAGGCATCATGAATGTAAAGCCAACGTTTCCAAGAGCTCCCTCTCCTAACAATTAATTCAAATAGAACAAGAATACATAACTAAAAATATAAAAACAAGAGGCCCTCAAAAATAAAAAAGTAAGAAAAGCTTCAGTTTTTTCTTCTTTTCCTCAAAAACGGCATGGCTCTAAAAGCTCCAGTGGGGGCTCCACTACTGTTAGGAGCATTGTCTGGTTTCAAGACCCCTATATCAGAATGATCATCACTACTAGCATTCACCAAATCATTTGGCTCTATATTGGATTTAGAAGAGGCCCCTCCACCTTGTATCCCATTTTCAGGCTTTTCAGTGCCAGAAAATAATACATCTGAACTACTTATATCACGATCAGTTTCATCCAAATAATCAGAACAGTGTGGAGAGTCTGCAGTATAATCCACTGTATCGGTATTGACATCGGCAATTGGATCCTGCTTGTTACCTGTCTCGTCATCATCAAAACAGAATCCACCTCCCATTTTAAGGTAGTCATTGGAAGAGTCCTGATTGCCAGTATCAGGATGACTAGTTTCACCGGCATCTGTGCAAAACCTACCTTCTGAATCGAGGGAGTCTGTAGGCAAGTTCTCCTTTAGAGGAGAATTCATTGCACTGCATTCTTTCCCCATGCTGGAATCTGCTGCACCATCTTCACACACACCATGAATATGAGATAAATTTTCTTCTCTTGGACCGGTCTGATTGGTCTCATCAAATGGATCATCAGCATCACCATTCTCAGGGTCTTTGAAAGAATAGTTGACAGGTTTCCGAGATCGCATTGACTGTAAAGTACACAAACTGTAAGTGAAACATTCTTATTGTTTTTCAGATTTTTTTGCAAATGAGATCACATTCAAGTATCCTCTCATGTTATCAACCTACTAGAGAAATTTTTTCATTCTGTTTTTTAACAAATTAAAGATGATGCTTCAGTTTTACTATAGAATTTTTTTCATTCTCATTCTCTTAAGGAAACACTAACTATTGGAAAATATCCAAATTTCACATAGGCTAGAGATAATGCCAAAGTACAATATATAAGTGGAAGACAATTGTCAACCTATGAGCTAGCTTTTGGAGTTGAGTTAAGCCTCACATTCTATGGTGGTATCAGAGCTTATCCTAGATCCATTAACGGGCCACTCCCCATATTATCCACACCTCAAACCCAAAAGTACTGGGCATGAGAGGTGTATTAGAAAAGGAACCCACACATCAACCCTCACTCAATGAGCTAGCTTGAGGTTGAATTAGGCATAAACTCACATTCTAAGACTAATAATATAAGCAACCAAATAAAGATTACATACTGACAAGTGACAACAGGTTTAAATCTATGAAGAGGTTCCTTTCTTTTTTATTTTGATTTGCCACCTAACAGAACTGTGGACCTCTTTTTTTTCATCTAGAACTTGCATAGGTATAACAAATATTTCATGAAGTTGAAATGATTCAAAGCACCAAAGCACAGCTATTTGTTTATTACTTTATTGTTTGTGATTAAGAATTAAGGAAGGTTGTCAATAAAGAAATAACTTAATGAACACTGTATTATGGCCCTCTTTGAATATACTACTCTAAAAGTACTTTGTAGGAGAGTAAAATAATAAGGTAAAATGAATTGAGTTTCTCACATAAGCTAAGGTGTGTAAGTTGATTATAGCTTATGGTGAAGCTCAATGATTTTATCTTATTTTATTCTCTTGTAAGTCCATGCGGAAAAGTTTATCCAAACAAGGCCTATATATTTTTCATTTCATAAATCAGGAAAATAGGAATTAAGGTTTACCCTTCGCACATCTTTTGAAACTTTATCCCCATGCAATCTTGGCCCATGATCATCAATGTCACTGCTACCAGATGACGTTTCAGTTTCATAAGATTGAGAACTGATACTTTCCTTGTCCCTTCCTCTCTTTATTCCCATACCTCTACCTCTTCCTCTGCCACTTCTATGAATCAATGCCTTACCATCATGCTGCTCTTCTTCTGTCTGCATACTTGGCTGTAAATTCTCCATCTCAGATGTACCAGGAGCTGAAGAGGGATCATCATTGACTTTCTTTTTCTTTGACTGCTCCTTAGCAACAATATCATTCTTCCTTTTCCTTGACTGTTTTGTTTTTGATTTCCTTCTACCCTCAAGATTTTCTTCTATCCCCCTTGAAGTCTCCAATGTGCTATCCTCAGGTTCTCTCCCAGTCTTCCTACTCTTGGACAACTCTTCCGCAGAATCATCTATCAAATTTGAAGGCTGCTTACCAGTGATTCCTTTTACTGCTTTATTAATTCTTTTGCTACGAATTTTTGCAAATCTTTCATTAAAACTGTAAAATGCTTCCAACTGCAATTGAGTCTACATTAAAAGATTAAACTAGTATCAGGATATTCATAATAATAAGGAGAATTGAGAAGATACTAGACAATCAACAATTAGACAGCTTGCTTATATAGTGAATAGTGATCATATTAATTTCAACTTTTATTACAATAAAATTATAAAACATTCAGTAAAAACAGGGAGGAATATAACAGTCTCTAACCTCGTGCTTGTTATACTCCTTTAAGACTGGTAATATCAATTCATCTGCTTTCTGGCCAGTCCACCCAAATTTCTCCCAGCACAATCTATGTACAGGAAGTAACTCAGAATATCAGAGAATATAGAAATGCATATTAAATTAAATACAGGTTTAAAAAAATATTAAGTAAATTCCAAAAGTGAGATCAATATAGTGTCTTAAAAATATTCGTAATGGGTGACCTAGGATTAGCCTTTGGGTTTTTTGTTATTTTGATTAGCCAGTTGAACTTTTAGGATTAAGTTACTAATAGAATGGATTCCACATAACCCATTCTGTCAATGTAACTTGTCCTAAGCTTTTGTATATTGATGGGTACTGCTTATACCCCCTCTTTCTCTGTCTCTCACTCTATATATTCTTCTTTGGCTGATTAAAAAAAAAAGATAATCATGTTCTGATTTATAACTTCAAAAGAAAAGCATGGACCAATATAGGGAAAGACTGCAAGTTTATCAAGCCATAGAGCTCACACATAGTACAAAGTATCAACTTTCAAACTCATTCAAAGAATCAAACCTGACTTTGAAAGAAAAGCATGGACCAATATCTTGGAAGACTGCAAGTTTATAGTGCTCACACTTGCACAAACTATCAACTTTCAAACCCATTCAAAGAATCAAATCAAATTCAAGTATAGGGTAACCGTCCAAATAAACACCAAAATACTTTAAAGGAAAACTTAAAACACTCAACTAATCTCAACTCCCTAAAGGGCCTGGTACTGCATCAAGCAAGGTCATCTTTCCCAATGGGACAGTAAGCAGTTGAGGAACAGTACCACCATTAGCTCAATAGATGAAGAGAAATGACAAATTATGCTATCTTTTTGAAGCAAATCCAATGTTGTATATAATTATACTTGAATGGCCATTTAGTGGAAATAAAATTTATGGAAATAAGTATATAAACATATAAACTTACTTTCGAAGAACAAGATGATCTGGCTTTCCCCATGTGAACGGCTCAGTTGATTTATCAACTTGGGGAGAATAGTAAGCAGATATAACTGTTTCACTTGGAAAAGAAGAAGGAAAGTGCCAATTCTTGCTAACATTTCTCTATTAAAAAAGAAAATAAAGAAAGTCACAAATAAATGCAAAACTATCCTTCATTATTTTACTGGAGAGCACAAAAGCCAGGAAACCAATTACATGCTTATTGAAGAAAGTTTCCTTTATTTCTTGGATGTAATCTGGCAACTCGTTTTGCTCCTGAGAATAGGGGATGTTCTGCTCTGATGCAGACTCTTTAGCATCGCAATTTGAGGAATTCATATTTTCTTCAACTTTTGACCCTTTCTTTCTGGTATTTGATCCACTTTTTGCATTCAAACTTCCAAGGATGGTGGGATCCGGTGACTCAACCCATTGCCGGAATTTCAGGAGGCCATCATCCTCAGGGAATGCATTCACAACCTCAATAGCATTAACGATGCCAATCCCACTACATTAGCAAGCAACACAAAAAGATCTAGTCAAGTTCATAGATGCAGAACCTATATATAAGCATACCACAGAAATTCTACTACCAAGAAATACATGGAAGAATATCTACCAAATATCTTATTATTACAAGTTGGGATATAGATGTTTAGCAACATCTTATTCAGAAGGGATTGGGTCATTATTAACTAGCCAAAAATATATTCTAGAACAGGGTAAGAGTTGTCACACCTTACACCTTCAGTATAATCACTCCCAAGAAGTAGAGCCATGCGTATTAATTTTTCTCTGGTCAATCCAAGCTCCTTTTCCATGTCCTGAACAAATCATAGAGAAAATCATGTAAACAAAAAGTTTTTACAACAGAAACTTATTCACAGCTACAGCATTTAAATAATATAGACCTCCATGAAGTATGTCTCAACATATTTGCGGTCATCAAATATATTTTTGTAAACACTGTGTGCCCCAAATAAAAGGACATCAGAGTCATCAGTCACAACACCATCAACTAGTTTCTCAAGTTCCAAATAAGCACATTGAGCTTCTGCTTCCATTGGAGCAATAATATATGGCAAGCCAAACATTTGCAGTAGTTCCTACAGAGCATCAGATGCATCAGAAAGGGATCAAAATACTTAAGCTCTGGAAAATCACTACTGATCATGGCATATGTGAATGAAAATGATATATAAAGCCATAGTGTAATCTGAAAACTTGTAAAAGAGTTCATGGGGTAATAATAATCTCAATGATGATGATGAAGAATAAGAAGATTGATCTCCTTATTAAGGATCATGACTTCAATTAATCATCCAATTAACACATCAGTTTGGACTATAAATATTTCAAAACCACTACACTAAAATGTAAAATAGAAGGACGATGCCAAAGTCAACTAATCATGTTCTTTACCAGAGCATCCAAGTCGCTACTTGTCAACTGGTGTTTTAAGAGTGCGGAAAAAAACCCCCCACTAAAATGAGAATTTTAAGATCTTATGCAATAGTGTGTGTGTACTACTGTGCATAGCAAATCATGCAATGTGTTCATTTATGTTAGATAAGTTTAAGCTTGTGGATCCTATTTATGCAGTATCTAGCCTTGTTACTTTGTAATTGCATAATAATATTTCACTGATGTATAAACATTATAATTATCTTTAGTCACAGTAGTCTTCCCAGGCAACAAATATTCGAGTGTTTGTATATTTTTAAGTCTACCTTCTTTGATAGAGCTAATTTTGAGCAAAACCTTTCATATTTACTACTGTCTTAAAATTCTAGTTTGATGTCTGCAAGTAAAACTTCTATGTGTTCTTGTCCTGTGAATGCTGATTAATTGCTGTCATATTCATGAAAGTAGAAATAAAAATAAACAATCAAATACAAGATAAAATTTTATTTTCAATCAGCATCACAAGAATGCAAGATACATACTAAATTTTATTTTTTGGCGGATACACAGTATACATCTTCAGTCAAAATTCAATACTTTAGCTGATTTGAGTATTGTTTGGGGAAAACTTAAGTGTATAATTGGATCAGTGTTGTTAAATAGCAACCATGGCCATGCCATGGCAGAATGGCATGGCGGATTTTTTGGCAACCTCCATAGGCAATTTGTGAAGTGGAACCAGCCATTGTGGTGCCATAAGGGGTAATGGCGTGTTTATATGGCAGAAATCCGGCCTTCCGCCATGTTCCACCATTTATAACATTGATTTGGATAGCAGTTGAAATCCTGGTCGCTGGATGCAAACTACATTTCTATAGTTCATTTCTTATTTGGGTGCTTTGAAAACAAGTACATTTCTTGTTCCACCATTGATATCTTTGTGATAAAAGAATTTATTTTGGGTGAGAGATCTGCAAAAATATCTAGGGGCCCATTTGTTCAAGCTTATTTTTTCAGGAAAAAAAACACCCTTTTTCAATAAAATAAGCAGTTTTCTTCTTTTTTGATGTATTTTCCTAAACTGTTTTTTCTTTAAAAAACAAGTTTTCTGCTTTTTTTAAGAAGCAGATCCTATCTAAAAAAATTAGGTTTAAAATAAACATTCCCAAAGACAAACAAATTTACCCTCCAAAATTGATTCTACCTTACTATCCAAACAAAATTAATTCTTCTAGCCTCACTTTTAAAATATCATTTCCAAACACAATTTTTTTTTCCTTAATTTTTCCAAGATCAATTCTTTCAACATCAATTCATTTAAAATCAATTCTACCACAATCTAATACAAATTAGATCCTAAATTGGAAGAAAAAGAATGAAAATTCCAGCAATAATTTTTATGAAAAATTCCTGATACCACTGATGTATAGATCAGTATGTTCCACACCTGGCATTCAGTGAATAATTCACTGTTTACAGAATCTGCATTCCGCTCTAGCTTCCTCTGCTCATTTTCTAGGTTGATATATTCTTGACCAAGAATTTGTATTTCTTCCTCCAAGCTAACCTCAGCTGCATGAGCAGGCAAATCTCCTGGGTTGTTAACTGCATCATTGCCAAGGCTACTATTCCTTTCCTCATAGAAATTTCCATTACTGTCCTCTGAAGGAAATTTTGGCTCGATATCAAGGTCTTTGGTTGATCCTTTCAAGGATGACTCTACGAAAATAGCAGGTTTGGTAGTGTCAGTAGAATTACTCAATGGTTCAGATTCATGAATATAGTTCTTTTTCTCCTCTGCAGTTGCACCAACTGGATCAACCTTGGATGTATTGTTACTATGGAGAAACACTTTACCATCATGTTTATCCAATAATTGCTCTGCAACCATAGGGACCTGGTCCTTCGTCATTACATTTGTATCTGAAATTGAATCTTCAAAACAAGAGTGACTGTCCATTCTGCAAGGTGTGTCAATCAATATCTCAGTGTTATTGGAATTAAATGTCACAGATGATTTTGACTGGCTTCCATGAAAATGGAAAGTTTGTTCATTATTGCCAGAAACAAAATCATGCTTTTTATCTCTGTCTTCCATTTCATGTAATTCATTTTGTTCAGAACTGTCTTCCCTATTTTTGTGATTCAGGAACCCAGTGTTGTCATTTAAATCCACGGGGCCAGAACAATACAGATCATCACCATGTTCTAAACCATGATCCAATTTGTTCTCACAAGTATTTGAATGCTTGTCTACAGATGGCATGCATTTAAGTTTCCTATCCCCTATACTTTCAAGACTTCTCCTTATTGCCTCTTGCAAATCAGACTCCTCCTCCAGCCACCCTTGAGATGCCAATTTTCCTGACAGTAAGGTGCTGTTAGCACCATCACAATCTCCTTCCTCCCATTCTACTTCACTTTCAATATTATTATGATCATCTGCAACAGAAGACTTCAATTCTACCTCATCATGTTTAGGAAAAGTGTTATTTTTACCTTCGACAATTCCTTCTTCCCAATCACAATCTGAATCAGAATGAGAAGGTTGCTCTGTTGCTGCAGTATCATCAGCACCAAAGATCGCCACTGGATTTCCTCCTACTAAACTAGAAAATAGATCATCCTCACCATTTGCAAACTTATTCTTGCAATCATACTCAAAAGATATCTCTATCGATGTATCCCTGTCAATCATTGATTGTTCATCTTCCACATTCTCTCCAACTAAGTCAAGATTCATCTCTTGTGATTTACCAACAAGTTGGATCCCAGAACTTTCTGACAGACCATTATTCTCTGAATTTTTCACTGTTCCAATATTTGCAGCCGTGTTCACATGTGCTCTTTCCTGCTCAATCTCCTTCATCAAATCCAAATTCCTTTGTAAATCACGGGTCATACGCATCCCCATAGCTCTCAATCTACTAACTCGAAAGCGACCACTCTCATCAAGATATGTCTCAATACTTTCATCAGCAGGCTCACTAGGTTCATTGCGAACCAATCCACTTGAAGTATTAGAATCATTTCCTGCCACAATGCTATTTGCAAGATTCTGTGAAGGAAATGCTCCCCGTGTATTCTGTTGTGCATCTTTATTTTTCTCTAAGCTGGTGGAGGTAAGTTCTCTGCCATATTTAGGAATGCAAAGACCAAAGAAGTTGTCAACATCAAAATTCTACAACACATTATACTTAATTAATACACGGGAAAAGCACCCAACCACATTTAAGGCTAATATTTATTAAGGACTGGCAATTTATTCATCGATAGCAAACAATATTTGAAAATAATGTCACTCACTCTTTATCACCAGTAAAAGATGACGAGAATATATATTCTCTATTGGCTTCAGATGCAATCCGTGAAGTCTGTACACCATCTACTCCTCCTCCAGCTGCAGCTTTCTGCACTTCATTTATCTCCCGTCTGAAAGCAACAGTTTTAAGGTAAGCTTGTATTTGTAGCTCAGAGAATTTTGCAGGATCCTGGAAGGAGCCAATTGAATGACATATTAAGTGCAGTGCACAATCACAACTTGTACTGAGGAAAAGTAATTCTCATACCAAAATGAACTAAAAAAACAACAGCATCAATGCCATCAAGCAACAGTATAGTGCCAAACTAAATAACTTATAGAACTTGAAGAATCATGAGTTTCTAGATTCATGATAACACTAATAAAAGAAGAAACTTCCCTATTCACTAATCTCTAGAAAAAGCATGAGTTTTCTATCCAGAATTCCACACTCAAATTCCATTTATAAGGACAATAAAAATAACTAACAATAACAAGGCTTTGCCACTTCTAAAATTGCAAATCAGTACAGCATACAAACCCAATGACTTTATTACCATTTTCGGTATTTTATGCCAATCAACCAGTAATGTGATTATTTGCCTGAAAATCATCCTGACTACCAATAAAAAAGTCTCAATAACACCTAGCACCCACTAACAGGAATACATTTGCCAGCAACATTTACTAACATTCACAGAGGACCAATGTCAGAAGAGTGTACACTAATATCATGACAATTGCATATTTTAATAAGGTACATGTTTTACATTTCAATATATCAATTACATATGAATTCTATCCACAAACCTTCTTGACTTTCTGATACTTTTGTCTGTTCTCTGCAATCAAACGCTCTCTCATCTGCAGAATAATTATTCAATCACATCATTGATATCAGAATAAAATGCAAAAGGTACTTAAGCTTAAAAATACTTTATGAAGTATGAACTCAATTACCTGAACAAGAAGGTCCAGTTGCATTGATGGAGGCAATGAGGCTAGAACAGCAGGATCAAATTCACCATGCATAGCTGGCTGAAAAAAGAAAATGAAATAAACTATTTCTTTTTTATGCATAGTGTTCAGAATCAGGACAGAATATCTATATCTGATTCTGATGTAAATCAAGACAAAATATCCTAGTCATTATTATAGTTTATAGGCAACAATATCTCATTTAAAGGAAATAATATATTCTGTAATAAATGCAAATAAGCCTATATAAACTATGCTACGTGGTGTATTCAAACACACGGTTTCAGTCTTAGATTGTCTTTCAACACATAGATTAGACATCAAATCACAACTTTTAAGTTTGGAGTTGGGGAAGCAAGGTGAAAGGATAGTTATGTCATGTATTGTACGCCAATTATGTGTTTTTACTTTTTAGTAGCTGTAAGGTAGTTATATGATGTATTTTATGACAGTTATGTGTGTATTTATTAAATAGGCCATGTGACTGATTTCTGATTCATTGCGTTAAATTACTGCTGCTTGAAGGAGGAGACTCCTTGTTCTAGCTTAGGCCTGTGTAACTGTGTTAGTGTTCTGTACTATTATGGGTTAATTCTAGAACTCTCTCAATTAAATCTTAAGAGTGTGTGTTCAAACTTGAGTCCAACAAAAGGAGTAAACATTAAATAGCAGCTCAGAATTGTTGTGGTTTTCTTAAGTATATTAAGATTACTAAATTGGGAAATGGCCAAGAGTTGTTTGTTGCCTATATTATTGGCACAAACCAGATTAACTAACTCAAAAGACATACATGCCTGGAAATATAAACTCACCAGTATCATCTCTTCATCTTCATCATAGTCAACTTCCTCTTCCTCAATAGTGGAAGCCCCAAAAGAAGTTGATGCATTATTTACTAACTCTTCATTTTCCTCCATAGCAATAGATGCAGCTAACCTAATAGACCCATCAAAACAAGCATGACTATTAAACAAGCAAAAATATTATAACACCAAAATTATGACATTTCATGCAGCCTACATTTCATCAATTGAGTCTTGATTGTCACTCCTTGATGTAACATTGTCATGTTTGGAGCTACAACCTACCATGCCAGCTTCACTGAGTAGAATCCCCTTACCCTTGCCCCGATAATTGATATCATGTTGTTTCTGGTTGTCAACTTCCTTTACCAGTCCTTCTGTTTTCTTTCCTTTAAGCTGATATCAAATAATAAACAAAACCATTTTTTTACATCTAAACCAAATGAAGACAATATACAGATGAGTTGAAAGCATGCTAATATATCATATGATGCTTTCACACAAATATTATCCAAAAAACGAGAAAATATTCTTGAAAGCATTCTATCTGATCCTTTATTTCTTGCCATGTAATGTGTTAGTCAAAAGAGAAAAAAAAAAAACAAATCATACTAACAACTAACAAGCAAGAAAAATGACCAAATACATGGCAGAAGTAAATATCATCTATATATGTAAAATCTGACCTGTGCAAGAATATCAAGTTGCATTGATTGTGGCAAGGCAGCTAATACAGCTATATCAACTTCTGCATTTACTGATGGCTGAGGGGAGAAAAAAATATAGATGAAAACAAGAAGTGAGATATCAACAAATTTACTCGTAACCATTCCATCCTTCTACATTTGCAAATTTACCAATATAAACTGTTCGTCTGCATCATGTTCCTCCTCTGAAGGGTTAATTACAATAGACGGCATTCCTTTTCTGGCATGTATTCTATTTTCCTCTGCAGCTATAGATGCTGCCAACCTAAATTAACTCATCCAAACATTATAGGGAAATTATCAGTTATATTCAAGATCAATTGGTATTAAAATAGAATTTTATGCAACTTATATAAAAGATACTTCGTGGATTTTAGTCCCCTTTATTTAAGATAAATATAAAGGTAGATTACATTTCATCAAGTTCCTCCTGGTTGTAACTTGTCGACATTGTTGCCTGCGAAGAATTTCCATCCTCCTTAGCTGCATATTTAGCCGCAGACCTAAATAAATAATTCAAATAATGAACATAACTCTGACAGAAGGCAACAATGATTTACAACAGCATATGCAAATTACATTTCATCTAGCTCTTTCAGATGACTTCCTCCTAAATCACTACCAACAAAGTCCTTCTGATTAGATTTTTTCTGACCCTTAGTATCACTATTATTCTTCATCCTTTGGTTCTTAATATCATCAGACAGCTCCTTCAACCTTAGTGCCTTTAACTGTAAAAATAAATAAATAGAAAAACAAAAGTTAAGACTGTACTACATAACCAATACAATAGATAGAATGCAAACGTACTTAATATGCTATATCTGTTCACCCATAAGCATAAATGATACAACAACTCTTTGTTTGATAGTAATGTAGGTAAGCAGAGAGGAAAACGAAAATCCAAATTCGCCACCCTAAGATATCCAAGGCCCATTAAATCACAAATGTTATAAAATCCAACATAAGGCTTAATGTAATTGAATTCTTTTCACTATGCAAGTATCACAGAAATAAGCACACATCCCTCAAAATTACGGAATCAACACACTTTTCCAGACACTACAATATACAAAACATGCAAGTGAGCAAGAGATGACGAAGAAACATAAACAACAAATTGAACCACCAACAACAACACATGGACAATCATTTAGGAGAGTGGGAATCCAGCAGAATGAAAAGTTTTTTTTATCGTCACTCATTGCGAAACAGCAAAAAGTGGCTAATCACTCATAACTCTTTCTTACTACAGAGATACCCGAAAAGTGAATAAACCAATGAGAAATGTTAGGAACACACTCTTTTGGACATTGGTTCAAATTTATTGGAAACCAAAAAAGTAGGTGGATCCCATATCTATTTAATGACTCTCTCCTGATTCCTGATTCTGTAGTTTTCAATGAATTTTAATCAATTGGAGAGTGTTTGATATGAGTGTATTAGAGAGTATGTTACTAACACTCCTCTCAACAAACTGCCCTGAACATCCATCCAACATTTTTCAACTACAAAGCCAATACGAAGTAATTGTTGTCAAATAGTGTTTGATAGGAGTGTGTTGCTAGCACTCCTCTAACCAAATTGCACTGAACTCTCATTCATCCAACATTTTTTCAACTACAATGCGAAGTAATTGTTTTCCTAGTAGGGAACCAAACGGCGAATAGAGTCAGAAAATAAGGGAAAAAATGTGATCATATATAGCTTCACGATTGATTTGGTTGACAACGAAACACCGTACATGATTGAGCAGCAATTTCTCGGCCGTTTTGCGGACTTTGGCCTGGGCGTTTTCACGCTGGCGGCGGCGTGCGATGACGGTGCGGCGCTTGAGTGCCGGGGTGCCGCCGTCGAAGACGAAGACCGGCTTGGTGCGGAGGAACAGAAGCTTACAAATGCGACGGAAGAAGCCCAGCAAATGGGCGTTGCGGACCATTTCACCCTTCTCGTCGCGCATAGCTTTCACAAACTGCACCATCCATATGCTCGCATCTGAAATTAGGGGTTCAAATGAAATAAAAAAGGTCGATTATTTGAGAGCGAAAAATGAGTGAAATGAATACACTTTCACACTTTACTTTAATTCAAAAGTTTCTTCTCGAAGGGACCATAAAAAAATCAGGAGAGACAGGAAGATAAAGAGAGTGATAGGGTTTGAGAAAGTACCAATGGCTAGGGTTTTTCCGGCGAGGGTTTCGACGGAGACGCGGCGGCCGACCGGGGAGAGTAGCTCCCAGAGACCGTGGACTCCCATTCTGTTGCTCTGCGTGGGCGGACTTCTTCTTGTGCTTCAATCGCCTGTCAGTTTTTATCGCGCCAAATAGTCAGGCCGACAATACTTTACACCAAGCGCTTCATGATTTAAGTCGGTAGTGGTGGCTAAATACTACACTTTGAAATAAGAATTTTTATTTAAATTAGCCGCCCCATTAAGACTCTAATCTTTTAAAAGTATTCACATTATTAAAAAATTATTGAATTTCATGTCTTTCATCTCCATCAATTTCCTCACTTGAAAACATTAATTACAATAAAAAATAAAAATGGTAAACTATATTAATTATTATTAATTTATATATATATTTCATTTGTTAAGAAAAAAAAAAGAATATAAATAAAATAAAGAAATAAAAAGAAAAAGATAATATAATTATATGTAATTAAGAAAAAATAATAAGAAAAATAGCATAACTTTAAAAAAATAAATATATAAAATACAAATTAAACAAATAATCATAATTTCAACAAAAGAATTACACACATATATCCGTATGTGTGAGAAAAATATATTACTTAAAAAATATGACAAATATAACTAAAAATATGAAAAAAAAAAAGTTTTGAAACACCGTATAATCTTGAAGGAAGTTTTAAAAATAACTTATATTTTTTAGTTTTTAAAATCAAATTGACTTTTTAGATAAAACAATGATTTTAACTTTTGTAAAATACAACAAAGATAAAAAAAAAAAAAAACTAAAAAAAATAGTGGACTAGTTTCAATTTTTAAATAAAAAATGGTTGGTTTTTAAAAAAAGTTTGAATTTGAAAATGGTTTTTTTTTTAAATTCATAAAATATTTTTTTTTTTTTTACAACTAAAATTGTTTTTAAAAGAATGGACATAAAAAGAATAAGATAGAGGAAGAAAAAAAATGCAATAAAACACTAAAAAAAATGAAGGAGATCAAAAAATAAAAAATAAAAAAAAATATAGAAGAAGGAGAAAGAGGGAAAATGGAATAAAAGAAATTATTCTATTTTATTAACTTGTAACTTTGAGGGATTTCATAGACTCTTTTTGCATGTGTCCATTGATCTAGTGCATGTAGATACATACTTCCATTGATCTTGTATTCTTTTTAATTTTATTTATTGTTTGTTGAGTTATTCATAATCACACTTAACATTAAAAGTAAGAAATATATAAGGAATGACTATCAATTAAAAAGATAAGAGTCTTTCATGAGAAAGAAATTAAAAGAATACCAAAAATTTAATTTTAGAAAACTAAAAGAAGAAAAAAAATAGGTTGGCCGTTGAAAATTTGTATCATGCATTTACACTATAATAAATAGAATCCAAAATAACAAAATTAAATAAAACATTTGAGATTTTAACCTTCAAATTGGGGGGAAAGTTTACCTTCCTTATTAATTGTCTTTGTGTCTGTCACATATGTTCCTGTATAGATGTAAATACATAGAAAGGGGGAGAATAAAAAAAAAATGAAATGCTTATGAATATGTAAACAAGAAAATGCAAACAAAAATGATGGAGGAAATTGAAAGTTTACGTACAAAGAAAGAAAGAGAAGAAGAAAATCAGTGGATAAAGAATCTAGAGTGGAGTTATATTAAAGAAACATAAAACATGAACAAACTTTTAAGAAAATAGGATAGTTATATTGTTAATGGTGTATTTTTTTTTTTTTTTTTCTAGTGGGGTAGGTCTTAAAAGTGGAGTAGTTATTTCGTTAGTGGGTTAATTTTGTGTCCATATTTTTATTTTTATTTTATTTTTTTCTATTTTATCCTTTGATAAAAACATCAAACGAAAGAAATTTAATATTATTTAATGATAAAACTGTCTAATAAAAGTGAAAACGAAAAAGCGATTACCAAAAGTGATATCGCCTTTTTATCTATTGTTATAGATATTAATTTTTCATTTTTTTTTAAATACGAATGTTGTGCCATAACTTTATTTTAAGTTGTAGTTTGATATATTATTTACTAAAAATTGTAAGAATGCTTTCTTAAGAAATATCTTTTGTAGCATGTTTTTTTTATTTTTGAAACATTAATTGATTTTTATTTTTTTTACATGATTTTGAATTTTTTTTTATTGATTTAAGATGTAAAACTTGTCTTATTAGAATCCCTTACATAAAAATTATGAAACTTAATTAATGTTTAAATTAAAAATTGACATAACACATAATAAAATTTGTGTGAAAAAATGAATCTGACATGTAATGTTTGCTTGATTTTGGGATATTTTTTACTTTTTTTTTCATGAAATATTATGGGCTGGTTTGTTTAAACTTATTTGATAAAATAATTAACTTATTTTAATAAAATAAACAGTTATATGTTTTTTCAGTGTGTTTGTCTAAATTGTTTATACTTAAAATAAACAGTTTTTTTTACTTATTTAAAGAATCAAATCTTATCTACTTATGAAATAATCACTTATATGATGATTATTTATTTTATAAATACTCATATTAATTTTAAACAAACTGACAAATATTTTTCATGCAATTTTAACTATATTTATGTCTTTTTTTGTCCAAATATTAGTTGGATTCCATAATTTTCATGTGAATTTGTGAAACAAGTTTCACGTTACAAATAAATCTAGTAAAAGATTCAAAGTTGTCAAAACTACAACAAAAACTGTATGAACCATGTGAACTGAATTTATCCATGGTGAAGAACAGTAAAAAAAAAAAAAAAGTAGAGAAAAGGCAAAAAAATAGAACATGTAGAAATTGATAGAAGCAAACCAAAATGATCTCTTATTAATGGTTAAGCTATAGAAACAAGTATATATACATTTGAGTTAACTATAGTAAGAGAAGCTCACCACAGTTGGTATCATAACAAAAAATTAACCAAGATTAGCTAACAGTTACAACTAACTTAACTAACTTTCCTTCTAACAACTTTTTAATTATTTTTTATCTTCTTTATTCAATATCACCCCACAAGCTAAGGAATGTATGTCAGACATTCTCAACTTGGAATGGATGAACTGAAATGGACCAGGGGCTAAGGCTTTAGTAAAAATATTTGCTAATTGATGTGAGGAGCTAATGGGCAGTAGCTTTAGGAGGCCTAATTGCAATTTCATTCAAACTATATGGCAATCAATTTTTATGTGCTTAGTTTTCTCGTGAAAAACTAGATTAGTTGTGATATAGAGAGCAGATTTGCTATCACATTAGAGAAGAGCAGGCTTGATGAAAGATATATGAAAATCTTCTAGTAGATATGTGAGCCATTGCAGCTCGCATGTTGTACTAGCAAGGGCTCGATATTTGGCCTCTAATGTGCTTTGAGAGATAGTAGCTTGTTTCTTAGAACACCAAGATATCAAAGAATCACCTAAGTAAACAAAGAAACCAATAATGCATTGTCTAGAATCAATGTAACCAGCCCAATCAAAATCATTATAGGCTTTGAGCTGAGCCTGATTAGAAGTAGGGAAGAATAGGCTTGCACTAGGTGAGCTTTTAATGTAACAAAAGCACTCTGTGGATTGCTTGTTGATGAGTAGTGGTAGGTTGATGAACAAATTGACTGAGATGTTGTACAACAAAGGATATGTCAGGTCTTGTGTTGGTAAGATAAATGAGTCTACCAATTAGTATTCTATAAGAAGATGCAGAAGCTTAATCAAGGATGGTGCCTAATTTGCATGAAGTCTTGTGCTATAATCAATAGGAGTAGTGATGGGCTTAGAGCCTAGCATTCTAGTATCATTAAGTATATTTAGAGCATACTTTTGCTGACAAATGTTAATACCTGTTGAGTTGCAAGAAATCTCAAATCCAAGAAAGAATTTGAGGTTGCTAAGATCCTTTATTTTAAATGCAGTATCCAGGTGTTTGGTAATGGAAGTGATTTCATTGAAGTCATTACTTGTAAGAACTATGTCATCAACATAGATTAGTAAAGTTGTGAATGATTGATCATTGTGTTTAAGAAACAAAGAATGATCAAAGGTAGATTGTTTGAATTTATGGGAGAGGAGAAAGGAGGAGAGCCTGGCATACCATTGGCGACTTTCTTGTTTTAATCCATATAGGAAACATTTCAATCGACGAACTTGACCAGGTTTATGTTTCTGGAGGTCTGGAGGAAGCTGCATATATACCTTTTCATTTAAATCACCATGCAGAAAAGCATTGTTGACATTAAGTTGGGTGAGGTGCCAATCATACATGGCTGCAAGGGCCAAGAGTAATCTGACTGACATGATTTTGGCAATTGGAGAAAAGGTGTCTATAAAATCAAGGCCCTTCTAGTTGAGTGTAACCCTTAGCAACTAAGCGTGCTTTATATCTCTCTATTGTGCCATTTGCTTTATGCTTAATCTTGTACACCCAATGCTAGTGACAGACGTGTGTCGAACACGCCGTCAAAAACAACTAAGTTCTCCAATAAATTTTGCAATATAAGGCTAACTCAAGTCATTTTCTCAAAGATACAATTCATAAAACACTTTGCATTCAATTCAAAATAGGGGGGATTTTGTGTGATTTTCAGAAATTAAAACAACAGAACAACTTTCTAAACAATAAATGAAAATAGAATCAAAGAGATACAACTCAAGAACCTATGCTTATGGAGAAATAATCATAATTCCAACAAGGATAAGTTAAATTTATACTCATAAAATTCCCAACAATACGAAATTTAAGGCAATCACCTTACGTTCATTAAAAAAAAATTGGATTATTATTGCATTCCTAGTTTTCCTAAATTCAAGAACGTATCATATTAAATTACAATCAATCGATTGCAATTGACCCAAATTCAGATTTCAATTCCCTAATCTAATTATTATCATACATTAAACAAGGAAATTGAAAATTATAAAAAGGGAAAAGGGTTTTCATGAGCAAAATTCAAAATTGAGAATAGAGGAACTCATATTTACCTACAAGCATATGATTCTTGGGTTGCAAAGGGGATTTAGCCCTTTATGAAGATCTTCATGGTGGCTGCAAGGGGCTGCACAAAATTGATAAGGGAGAAAGGGAAAAGAAGAGAAGAGAAAAGAGAAGACAAAAGATGAAATATACAAGAACACACTAGAAGGGGGGAGGGGTTGAATAATGGGTTAGAAAACTTTTTAGTAAACACTATTAGTTCACAAATTGCTTTCTTGGATATATGTAAGTTTAAACCAGCAAATATATCCTTGCAAAGCAAATATTTGAAAACCTTTCCAAAAGAGCACAGTAGGCAAGATGAATATATGTAATCACAAGACAACAAATGAGAGCTTGTTTTTATACTAGTTCACTCAACCTGAGCTACGTCAAGTTCTCCTTTAACAACTGTTAAAGGGTTCCACTATAATTAACTAATTACAAAACAAGTATTCTTTATTGCCACTTCTGGCTACAAGTTTTCTCTATGCCAGTACTGGCTATAAGTATTCTAAATCACTTCTGGTTACAAGTATGAATCTCCCCCTGAGATTATACTTCCCAAGTATTCTTTTATCACTAAGTCACTCTTGGCTTTCTATACAAATATGTATAAGATTCAAATAACTCTCAAAGAGAGGATAAGAACAAGTGTTGAATCTGTATGAGCTTGTAGAATATGGGTATTCTCTTTTCTCTTAGCTCGTGTTTCTTTTTCCTTTTCCCAAGGTGCTTTGCTTACTATTCAGATTGCTTTGAATGGTTTCGTTGTTGTTCATTAGTCTTCTCATTGCATGGAAGTTTCCTTATATAGTGAGCTTTATGGATTTGAACGTGGAGAAGGCTTGTTTCCGTTGTCTCACATAAGAGTGTTGAGGTAGCTTTAACTGTGCTTGATGTGATAGGAGCAGGTTTTCTTTATGTCACAGTTGGCTTTTAGCTTAAGGTGTGCATCCCAATGCTAATTAGTCTTTTGGCTATACTTATACACTTCACATAATTCAAGACATGCAAGCAATATGAGGAATATAAGAAAGTAAGATGAAAGAGTATCTCCCCTTCTTTCCGTAACAGCAGTGTCTTTATTTGTGTAAAAAAATAATTATAAAGCACATGTTCCTCAACACATATGACAAACCATATTTTGTTCCTGCACAGACAACGTCTAGCTTAACAAACATAATCTGGTTTGACTGACCATTGTCTAGAATGAAGGACATGGTCTAGCCTAGTTTCAGACATCGTTTGGCTTAGCTTCAGACATCATCTGACTTAGCTATGTGTTGTCTGACCTTGTTCCATACATGGTTTGGTCCAATACATATGCATAGTCTAGTCCAAGACTCGTGTTGTCTGTCCCAAGACTTCACATAGTCTGTCCAAGACTGTTGTATGGTTTAGTCTTAGACTTTGCATGAGTCTTTCCAAGACTATACCATCTGATCTTATGAACTATGCATGGTCTGTTTCAGGGCTTATTTTAGTATGATTAGAAGCAATTATAGTGTTTGATTAATCATTACGAGTTATCAGACAATTAGGACGTAAGTGAGAGTTTTTTAGTGATTTTACCATTGTCTATTCTCACTTTAATTTCCTGAAACACTTAGTCTGAAATCATTAGTTGATCAAATATTATCACATTTGTTATCATCAAAATTTATCAAAGTATTAGGAGTCAGACATCATCAAATGTCTTGGTTCTAACAAAAGAAAAAAAAGAGAAGAGAGCAAAGGTGAGAATTTTCATTCCATGTAGTAGTGTTGTGCAGTGTTATGTTGTCTTGCAAAAGGGAAAAAGCTAAAAACAAAAGGCCAAAACTGTGGTACCCCCCCCCCTCCCCCCACAAGGTCTGAAACCCACTAAATAAAAGCTACCTTGACCAATTACAATTACCAAATGGTCCCTAGTTACAAACTAAAATGCGGAATTATTACAAGTGCAGGACTGTAACATTGAATCCCAAATTTGACCCTTGAAACGTCAGAATTAGATAATCCTTGTGAAACACAAAATTGTAGATCTCCTCCTTTAATGATATTTCAAACAAGACAAGAACAATCAAAATCGGAGACCTGTGTCAAAAGTTATGGGCTGTACAAGAGACAGTGTCAAAAGCATCAATAAAACGTGACAAATAACAATTTTTGACACTTGGGCCCAAACTGACCTAATCTCACAAAACTCAACTAAAATGGTCAAAATGAGGTATAAAACATGTCTAGACTATTCTAAATGCAACTCTAAACTATGCTAAAATACACTCTATCAGACAGCCAATGCCACTCTTGTTTGGTGGTAGATTAGTAAGGACCCATGTATTGGTGTTTTCAAGTGTAGAGATCTCCTCTTACGTTGCCTTAAGCCAGCAATCATGCTTAGATGCCTCAGTATAGGACTTGGGTTCAATAATGGAACTAATAGATATGATGAAACTTCTCCAGGAAGGTGACAACTATTATAGGAAAGCACTGAAGATAAAGGATAACAAATACTTGGAGCTTGAATGGCTGCAATTGATGTGTATGATGTGTGATAATCCTACAAATGAACAGGTCTTTGATGGGTCTTGTTGGATCTGCGAAGTGGAGGTATAGTAGGGTCAGGGATAGGAGCTGTTGTGGAAGGTGTGGGAGGGTTATAAGGAGGGTCAGTGAGGTCATCATAAGGAATGAGTGATAAAGAATTTGGGTTGAGGTCTGAAGTTTGATCTGAGGTGGTTTGGTGTATCTGATATGGAAAACAATCTTCATGGAAAATGATATTATGAGAAGTCTCTAAATTTTTGGATTGTAAATTGAATGTGAGATAGCCTTTGGTATTAAGTTGAAAACCAAGATGAATACATGTATTGGCATGACTATCTAGTTTCTTTCTATTGGTTGTGATGGTGCCAATGAAGCAAAGGCAACCAAAAGTTTTTAACATAGAAATGTCATAAAGTTTGTTATGTAGCTTTTGATATGGTGATAGATTTTTAAGAAATGGAGTAGGGAGACAATTAATGAGATGAGTAGCATGTAGAAGAGTAAATGACCAAAAAATATGTGGTAAGTGAGAATGAAACAATAAAGTGCGAGTAACATTAAGGAGATGTTGATGTTTCCTTTCTACTATGCCATTTTGTTGTGGGGTTTCTATGCATGAAGTTTGATGTATAATGCCCTTAGATGCATAAAAAAAACCATGAGTTTGGATTTAGGGCCATTGTTACTCCTAATAATCTTGACATGAGTATCAAATTGATTTTCAACAAGTGTTATAAAGTTAAGTAAATGTTGTCTTGTTTCAGATTTTAAGCACATTAAAAATACCCAAACAAATCTTGTATGATCATCTACAATAGTGAGAAAGTATTTCTCACCTTGTGATATTAACATGTAAAGTATGAAAAGAATGAGAAGAAACAAAATTACTTAAAGGAAATGGTAATTTCTTTTGCTTTGCAAAATGACAAGCATTACAAACAAAATTTGTATTTTTATTCATAGAAATAGTTGGATAGTAGTTTTTCACTACATGTATCCTATCATGGGAAGGGTGGCCAAGGCAATAATGCCATAAGTCTATGGTTTCTCTATTACAAGCTAAAGTGGTTGGAAAAGGATGAGATTCAACAAGTTTATCATCAAAAGACATTTGCAATTTATACATTCCATCATACACTTCAACTGTACCAATCTTCCTCTGATCGCTCCCCTTCTTATATCAAGCAATGATTAACAGTAAAAATTAAGTGATAATTCGAGGAAAAAGTAAGCTTAGATATAGAAATCAGATTGAAATTAAAATTTGGTAAATATAAAATATCAAGAAAGGTTAGGTAGTTAAAGAGCCTAATAGTTCTAGAATTAGTAGCTGTCACCTGGTGTCCTGTAGGGAGAGTAACTATGATTGGGGAAATAGATTTGTATGCAGTGTATACAGATAATGAAGAAGACACATGATCAGTTGCACTTGAATCTAAGATCCAGGTAGCTAGATGATTGTTCCTAATACTGCAGATTAATGAATTGCCTAAGACAAATGAGCTTGTACCTAAGACATGGGGACTGTTGTTACTAACTTGACTGATGTGTGGAGTGGGAGAGCTTGAGGAATCAGTGCTTGATCTTTGTATTAAGGCTAGCAATGTTTGATACTACTGTGAGGTGAAAATACCATCATGAGTTTCAATTTTGGTGAGATCATTAGTGTTTGCTATTGAAGTTTCTGCAACAACAACATTCTGAATTGAAGCTCCTTGGTTTTACTTGTTACCAGGAGGAAATCCATGCTTCTTGTAACAAACTTCAATTGTGTGGCCAAGTTTGCCACAATGAGTGCAAATTTTGGTGTCATGACCTTGAGCACCTCTGCCACCTCCTTTGCTTATTCCAGATTTAAACCCATTGTCTCTACTTGCTAGATTGTTACTGCCTAAGTTAGGAAAGTCGTGCTTCCTATAGCAAATATCAACTATGTGGTCATACTTTCCACAATGTGAGCAAGATTGAACAGAGGTGGAACTAGCAGCATTGATTTTAATCTCAAAATTACTAAGGTTTGCATTGTTGCTCAAAATCTGTCTCTCTTGCTGCATGACATATGAGAAAACCTTTGTAATTGGAGGCATAGGATCCATCATCAATATGTTAGATTTCACATTGCTATATTGATCATTAAGTCCTCTTAAGAATTGCATGACCTGATCCTGAATTTTTCTCTTAATAATAATAGAGATATCATCACATTTACATCTAATAGCACATGTGTAGAAAGGAACTGAGCAATAGCTTTCAAGTTCATCCCATAGAATTTGCATTTTAGTGAAATATTCAGTAATTGACATGTCTCCTTGCCTAATAACAAAAATTTGTTGTTGTAAATCAGAAATGCAAACTAAATCACCTGGAGAATATCTTGATTTCAAATCTTGCCAAACATCAAAAACTTTCTCCATCCATAGTATGCTTTGACAAATTGATGTTGAAACCGAGTGAACTAGCCAAGATATAACCATATTGTTATAGTGTTTCCATGCAAGATACAAGGAATCAATTACAACAGGTTGTGGAAGACTTCCATCAACAAATTCAAGCTTGAGAATAATTTTCTCTCACTCTATCTACTGGAGAAAAAACAATTAGATATCATTTATGCATAATATTAATGTTATGTCGTGGCTTTGCTTCTTACGCTTTCCTCATCAATGGGAATATCAGAGCCCAACAATTCATAACAGTGACAAGCCGAGTGAATTGAGCAAATGTGTGAAGTGTGAGTTCACATTCTTTAAGTGCAAGGTGCGAGATGAAACATCGAACCAAGCTCAGGGGAGAAAGGATTAACATCACGATCGTAGGTTGGTAACGTGTGGTCGTCGAGAAGAGTTAGGTCTGCTTCATTGTGCCTATCGATGATGGAGACCTAACTCAGAAGCACCAAATGTGTAAGTATATCGTAACTCATTCTAGGATTAGTCCTTTGTTCATATAGTGTTTTTTGCGACTTGTCTATTGAGTGCCTTCATTTCCTAAGCCGTTTAATTCGTTACTTATTGATTCTCAATTAATGAGTCATTATGTTGTAATATATCGACATAAATACGGTGTCAAACGTTATGAATCATGAGCTAGTATCCTCTCGACATAATGTTGATCGATGATACAACGAACCATTAGGAGGTAAGTGAAAGCATGGGTCGCCTGTTGTACTACAAAATGGTCGACCAACATACAACCAGAGGTAGTACAATAACAATGTTTTGTTAGTTGATCTTTAATCTGACAATGAGTTTCTGATACTACAGACTTTAACTTAAGTTTGGGTTATAGTCATAGAACATTTGACAAGAACCCTTTTAAAATGGTGCTAGCATACAATGAAAATGACCAACATAGTTAAATAGCCATTTTTTTTTTCTATTAATGATAGTTGTTTGATCCCCTATTGTGAATTATTGTAATGAGCACCATACCATTTTTTTTTAAAAGTGTGTTCCTCTTGCATCTCACACATCTCTCTCACACATTTCTCTCACACAACAGTACTCAATTCATTCTTATAACATGTTTTTTTTTCTTATTTCCTGAATGCAAAATAATAAATTGGGTAGAAAAAAACACAAAGGAGCAAATAAGAACATGTTACAAGAAAGAATGAATTGCTTATAAAAATCATGTTATAAGAATGAATTGAGAACTGTACATGCTGTGTGAGAGAAATGCGTAAGAGAGATGCATGAGAGAGATGCCATGCCATGTGAGTGAGGCGGTTTTATGAGAGAGATGTATGAGAGAGAAATTAAAATCCTAACTGTTGTCTAAGTGAGTGAGAGAGGTGAGAGAAAATTTTTATTTTTATTTTTTAAAATAGGAAATATTGAATTATATAATGGGTCTTAAATAAATAACTAAATGAAAACACAAATAGGATATTTTTGTCTTAATATTTTGGTGTTATTTGCTAATATCCACCAAACTAGAGTGGACGTTAGAAATCCCCAATATATATATATGTTTCACAATTGTTATCAATTAAATTATTGATTTAGTGGTTATTTTAGTATTTTTTTTATATGAAATTGTAGTCCAAGTTACCTTTAGGGGGGAGAGACATCCCAACTAAGTTGGCACCCCTCGACCCCACCCTATCCCAGGGCCTAGCTGTGTATTATTAAAAAGATAAAAAAAAAAAACCAGTACAAAAGAAGAATATGGGGGGACCAGAACAAAACCCATGGGAAATTCAGCAAAAACAAAAATTGGGCAGCCCACAATGATTACGAGCAAATGCGGAAGCAATAAAAGATGGTACAGAGGTCCACCAAGTAAAAGCTAGTCTATTATCTACCCTATGGTTAGCTAAACTATCAGCATAAGCATTCCCCTCTTGAAAAATGTGTGATATAAGCAAACTAATACGTTGACCAGTCAACATGGTGCGATTCCATTTGCTATAGAGAGACCATGGCACCAGAGAGGGATTAGAGAAAGTAGCAATGACCAGTTGTGAGACACTCTCAATCTAGAGTCGGGGCCATCCAATTCGGGTTGCCTGCTCAATAGCAACCATGGTTGTAGTAAGTTCAACATGCAAGACCGTGATGTTACCAATGTAGTGTGAGAAGCCACCTCTAAAAACCCCAAAGTGATCTAATAAAACACCTCCAATGGCGGTGTGGCTAGGTGAACCATGGGCTGCACCATCGGTATGTGCACTTAATGAACCCACAAGGAGGGGGAGACCAATCCACTTGTTTGATGGAGGGAGCCCGCGGAGTGAGCTAGAACATGGAAATGTTTGAGCATCGAAAATTCTTGAATAGAGTTAGAAGCATGACCCATGGAAATTTTGCCAGGAAGTGAAGCATGGGAAATGACAAGGTTGATGGCGTGACTAATAGGCATGCTAGTATTTCTGAATCTAAGACCATTGTGGCTCCGCCAAATGACCCAAACAATATGTGTGATTGCAAATAATAGGAGATCCTTGGCTTGGTTGCTATAGACAAGTTCCATGGTCGTAAGGAGGAACAGGCTAGAAGAACGATCAAGATTTGTAAAGGAGACCGATTGAAGCCAATCCCATAAATTTGAAGCAAAGGGGCAAGCCAGAAAAAGATGGTGTAATGTCTCAGCCTGAGCACCACAGTGGCTGCATATAGAAACTAATATGTGACCACATCGTCTCATCAAGTCATTAGTAGAAAGTCTGTTATGTAAAAGCCGCCAAAGGACAAAGCTGCGAGATGGAGGGATAGCCCGGGACCACAAAATTTTTGCCTAGGGGAGTTGTTGCCCTAAGACCGAGAAATGAAGATAAGCTTCCTTTAGAGTAAGTGTGCCATGTAGAGTAAGTGCTTCCTTTAGTATTTAAAAATTAAAAATTTGTAGGTTCAAATCCTAGCTTTGCCAAAATTTTCACCTAACTTTTTTATTTAAATTTGTTAGGATCAGCTAGGCACATAAAGAGGGGGGGAGGGGGGGTGAATTGATGTAATATAAAATTTCAGATTCTTTTCACCAACAAAAACTTTTTCACCACCTCTCTTTGAAGTTTTAACATAACATTTTCAGAAATATGATATTGAATGAATAAACTAAAACAACCTCAACCATGACAGATTTCATTAGAACAAATAAGCTTGATAAGGATCAAAATCTGAATTGAAAGAGATGAAAGGATACAAAAGTTAAGCCTGCAAATTTTATACTGGTTCGATCAACCACCGATCTACATCCAGTTCTTCCTTATAATAAGGAGTTCCACTATGAAATTGTTAAATACACCATGCACACACATTTCACAGCAAATCTTAATTTCACAACCTAAAACAGAAACCTAAAAATTGAATGTGAACAACCATCAACATTTAATTTCAAACCACTAAAACAATACCATTCTAGAAACAAGATTAGAAAAACCTTTCCTAATTTAACATAGCATTTAGGAATGCTCTTCCTACAATGCTAAACAGACAAGATCGAATAGAAAAAGATTCAAGAACGAAAACACCTTAACGTGCTGATAAATCTGATGTAAGGATCATTTGAAGAACTCCAATTTGAGTAAGTATAGTAGGCAAGATCAAACATTGAATAACCTCAGTTCATGGAAGAACAAGAGAGGAATATAGGTATATGAGCTTAGAGGATTAATCTCAAAATGGGTATAGTAGTATGAGCAAGATGAGTTTTCAAAAACTCAAGTGAGATTAACACATGTGCAGAACCAAAGAAAGCTTTTTAGAGAAATATCAAATTTGAGAAACAAATCAAACGATTTGGATTTTAACAAATGAATGAAAGATAGAAAAGATATGGTGAATGTTGGTCTCTTTGCACGAGATGTTATGGGTTCAAATATATTGGCTGGGTCAAAAAGATTTGGAGTTGGTTAGACAAAGAATGGATCTTGGAAATCTTTCAAAATGATTGTTATATCATATATAATCGATTGAGCTAAGGTGTAATCAATTATCCCGTGTATCAGAAGATGATTAAAACTTGTTGTCATCCATTGTAATCGATTGTAGAAGCAAGATAATCTATTGCAATTAAGACAAAACCAATTCTGAGTTTTAGAGATTGAATTGTAATCGATTGTAGCTCGATGGTAATCGATTGCAACTGAAACAGAGCAATTTCTGAAATCTGAAAACATTGTAATTGATTGCCACTTTTGGTAATCGATTAACCCGATACTAGAGATGGTTCAAAAGAGGTTTGTGCTATCTGGTAATCGATTCCCAATGTGTGTAATCGATTGCAATTCTCAGAATAAGTTTCTAAGAAAGCAAATCATCTAGTGATGCTAGAGATAAAGGAAAACAGAGCAAATGCAAGCAACCTAGCATAAAAGTTCTAACTTAGTCTATAACAAACAATACAATGCCATCATCCATACATGTTATGACTTTAAACAAAAAAGTTAAACTAAGACGAACGGAGAAGACTTAAGGTATGAAGATACCAAAAATCTTGATGAAAAAGCGTCAATCTTCAAAATTAACTAATTAAACCAAAGGGTAACTTAGAAATAAAAAATGGTAATGGTGTCATTAGTAAAAAAAATTAAATAACTAATTTTATTTAAATAATTATTAATTACAACAAAAAAAAAAGTCAAAATGCTTAATAACAAACAAAGCCGATGAAAATTGTGAATTTAGAAAAGTTAGAGGATTAAAACTACAATTAAGTCCTAAAAAATTTTATCCATTAAGATCTACATTATATTTGATGATATTTATACAAGGAAACTAATCTCATTGACCAAGAAAGAAAACTATAATACAAACTTAATGCTACCTAGGGCTGTTAAAATAAACTATAATTTTATTTTATTTTTGGAAAAAAGAGGACACAAATAACTCTTACAAAAAGAAATTTATTGTTCGATCAAAATAAAGAAAAATTAATCATATAAGCTAGAATAACATTTGACAAAACTAGAAATTACATAAAAATTTTTGCATTCACCACTTAGTGAGAATCTAAATTTGGCAAGCGTATCTGCTACCTAGCCTCACAATATAAACAGGAAACTTAATTGTAATTGAATTGCATTAAACTGTTATTAACTAAACTGTTTATAAATAAAAATTGCATTGAACTGATTTTTGGCAAAGCGGTTCATTAACTGAACTAGACATCCAGTGCAAAGTTTAGTTCAATGAACCATTGGAACATAAGGAAAAGGAAGGGCATTGTATATGGACATTGCTACTCTACTACAAGACTTATTTTTGCATTGGTAACAAAGTGCCAAATTGACTTTAGACGTTATTTGCAAAAGTTTTCAACTGACAGCTTTTGAATTTAGGAACTCAACTTGTCCTCCATGTGAGAAACTTTCATCAGCTTTGTCATTTTAAGAAAAAAAAACAATTCTTTAACAGTTGGGTTCAACCTATAAAAACAGTTCAATTTAAACTTTCAAATATCGTTAACTGAACTAAAAAAATAGTCCAGTTCAATTTGCTTGAAGTGCTTTCTAATTCATTATAATTCAGTTCAGTTTAAGTGATATTTTTCTAATTCAATTTAGTTTTCACAAAGTTTAGTTCAATTTAGCATTTTTGAACACCCCTAATGTTACCAAGTAGCCATTTTCACTCTAATATATGTTGGGTATATATGTTTATTGTGACTCTGATTTGAGTGTCAGAGTGTCTTTGTTCATACCTAATTGATGTCCTTGGAGGCGATGTTGGAAGATTGACAATGCAACCACCCCCAAGCCAAATTCAGTAGGAACTAGTTATCTATAAGTGAAAGCATATTCTAAAAAAAAAGTGTTCAAAAGACCATTGTGAGTATCATTTCATTTTTAATTGCTATTTTTCAACGACTTATAGTTTTGTTTGGATGTAAAACATCGTTTGTTTGTTAAAGTTTTTTTTTTTATAATTTTTTTCAAATGCCTTCTTGGGTGGACCAAGCTTCGAAGTCCCTTGCAAGTTGCAATAGTAAGACTTCTATCAAATTCAAAGAGTCAGCAAAAAGTTGCCTTGTAATAAACAAGCACATTCAGCAGAGATCTCTTCTCTTTGCTTAGACCATTTCAGCATAGGAAGAAGAAAGAAAATGACATCTTATTTTAATTAGCGTTCAGCACTTTGTGGCGGTTTCTTTTGCACTCCACGACATTAAAAATCATCGTAGTTATCACTTATCAAGATTTTGAATTGCAATCACATGAGTTAATGCAGGCGCCAATAGTTGCAAGTTGCAATCACAAGCAAAATTTTATACAATTGCCACAACTAAGATGTTTAAGCCATGCACATCACATATGCAGTGCAATAGAAAAATCTTGCACATTGTTAAATCCTTGGTATATTATAAGGATATTCTTTTAATGCACTTTATTACTGAGTAAAATTTAAATGAATGTCACTCGAACTAAATTATAAGTTGAAATTCACTTTCTATTTAAGCATATAGATTTCACTTAATCACAAAAACATAATTGTAATTAACATTTTTCTCTTTAGAATATCTCCGATTAATCATAATATTTTAGTCAATAGTTTGTTCAAATTTTAAGATCCAAGCCCTTTGCATCAGACTAGGGTTCAAATACCAGACAACTTGAGTACAGAAACATAAGAATATCACTTCGTGTGCATTTATGGTCTCTGAAGAAGATTAGTTACCACTTTTAATAAAAACTAATTCATACCAATACCATGATAAAAAAAAAAAAACACTTTGAATGAGAGGCATAAATTTGATTCCAAGTGCCAACAACCTTTGAGTACAATATAATAACTTATCACGAATGAGTTAGATCGCTTGTAGTAGTATAATTATGGTTGACCCAAAAAGTTATATACACTGCGCGATGAAACACAATATTTCTTGATTAACTAAATCATATCCTCATAGTGTATCTAACTGCTATACCAACTCCGGGAGTTATACAACAAGAACATTGATCGAGAAGCCTAGTTTTGTACTTAAAATGGGACAATCTCGTCTCTCCCCTTCAGCTATTTTAAATAAAATCACGATATTCTCAAGCCAAAAAAAATTGTATTAGAATTCCCCTCAAAGGGTCTAAATTCCGGTGTGTGTTTTTATATCTCTTTCGGTAGCATAATAGAAACCAATAAGGTCAGTATCCTTGTTAGCATAGTATTATATACAATGCCATATGAATGAAATTAAGAAGGTAATGACAACACTAATGGCAACTATTCTTCCTGCCGGCCTATATTTGTCAAATATTATTTTTGATCAAGATGGAATCAGTATTATATTTTTTTTAATGAATTAGGTAATTAATCACGCCAACTAGAAAACAAATGGTCATTGTTGTATCAGCCACAAAGACCAGTTCCATTTTGAGTCAAAATCCCTCGGCATTGGAACTTTTTTTGTTTTATAAGGAAGATGACCACAGTATCAAGAGATTTACGACATTCAATCACACATTCTACTTAATCAACTGAATTAGATCTCCTCCATAACATTAAACACTATATCACCAAATTTACAACACTCAATCAATTGAAGTAAATCTCCTCCGTAACTTTAAAACTTTCTTGTGTTGAAATTTTAAACTCTACTATTCTATTCATAAACCTTCTCATATGTGCTACACCCACTTCAAGCAACAAAGCTGGTTATTAATTATCTCACACAAACCAAACTCTTGCATCAAACCTCAATAATGGAAAGAATTTCCATATGGGTAGTATTTGTGATCACAACCCTTTTCCTCCTAAACACGACCAATTGTGTGGAGGAAGAGGTGAAGATTACACTGATACAATTTCTGGCACAAGTCTCAGGTAACAACAACAGTGGCCAACACAACTCCACTTTGTCTTGGAAACAAGACTCTGATCCATGCAAGGATCAATGGCAAGGTGTGTATTGTGACCCTCAAAACATCTCCATAAAAAGGCTGCTACTTGAACGGCTCAATTTCTCTGGAACTCTTAATGTTGCCATGCTTTGCAACTTGCAGCCTCTTGCTGCATCTCTCACATTTCTCAGCCTAGATGGTAACAAAATCAGTGGCGTGATCGAATCCAAGATTGGAAATTGCAAACAACTCACTCGTTTACACCTCAGTGGAAACTATCTCTCTGGAGAAATTCCTGCTTCACTCGCCACGCTGAACAATCTGAAGAGACTCGACATCTCAAGTAACCAGTTTGTTGGATCTTTGCCAAACTTGCCCCAAATCTCAGGGCTGAACATGTTCCTTGCACAGAACAATCGCCTCACTGGAGCCATACCGTCCTTCGATTTCTCCAATTTTGACAAATTTAACGTCTCCTTTAACGATTTCAGCGGCCGCATTCCGAACGTGCATGGCTATTTCTCTGCTGACAGCTTCCTTGGCAATCCTGGACTGTGTGGAGATCCGCTGCTGAAGAATTGTTCCGGCCAGCACGTGTTGTATCTTAGCGCGGAGGCTCAGGAACAGGAAGAATCAAATTCAAATTCAAATTCAAACTCAAACTCAAACTCAAACTCAAAGGGTCCTTCTACGCAGCAGATTCTTATGTACTCTGGCTATGCTGCATTGGGTGTTATCATAGTCCTTTTTGTAGTCTTGAAGTTGTGTAGAAGAAAAAAGGGTGAGAATAAAATTGAAGCATTGAACAATGGTGTTCAAAAGCACAGCAATAATGTTTCAAGTGAATACAACAAAGGTGAGTTAAGCAAATCTGAGTTTTCAGTCACTTCTCACGAAAGTGGGATGGTTTCACAATCACTCATAGTTCTTTCAAGGCCGGCGGTGGCAGCGGGGATGGTTGAATTGAAATTGGAAGACTTGTTGGGTGCTCCTGCGGAGTTGATTGGGAGAGGAAAGAATGGAAGTCTTTATAAGGTGATGCTGGACAATGGGATAATGGTGGTTGTGAAAAGGATCAAGGATTGGGCCATTTCGAGCCACGATTTCAAGCAGAGGATGCGAGTTCTGAGTCAAGCAAAGCACCCTAATGTTCTGTCACCTCTTGCTTTCTATTGCTCCAAACAAGAGAAGCTTTTGGTGTATGAATATCAGCAGAATGGAAGTTTGTTCAAGCTTCTACATGGTAAATTTATATATCATCGTTTTACTTTTGTATTTGTTGGTTACACTTTCTTTAATGAAAAAGAAATGTCATATCCAATTGATGTGGTGCTAATTGACGAAACAATGAGAAAAAATTAGTTTAGATGTTTTGAATGCATAAAGGTTTGGTTGGATAAATTTTTATAGAATTTTAGAAGATAAAAAATATAAAGAAAAAATGAAATAAATTTGTCCATAAATTAAAATTGACTTCTCCTATGATTGATTTGCAGAGGTTCTCTTGTGTAATTTTTCTAATAGATGTGTGATTTTTATAAATTAGTTATCGAAAAAATCAATTTTAACTCATGAAAAAATTCATTTCATTTTTTTTCTCTTAAAAAGTATTTTAGAAAAATTTATTCAATCAGATTAAATAAAAGGACAACCGGAAATGCTAGTGAGAAGAGTAGATTGATTTTTAGTATTGTAACAATGGAGAGATGGAAACCAATAAAGACATTGAAAGAAGTTGTTTATTATGGTAAATGGTATCATTGAAGAGTGTTTTAGATACAAGGTTATAAATACTTTTGACGGTTTCTTTATTGAAAATATAGTACATTTTTCTAATAAAGAAGCTCCTAGAAGCCGTTCTAAGCCACAATCAAACAAGTTCTTAATCAAGTTGAATGATGTCATATGATCCATGTAATCGACCTTGCTTTCAAGGATAAGGCTTGTGTTGTTATTGTTGATAAATTTAACACTTGATAGTGAAAAAAATACAAATCTTTATATATAAACTTGTGTCTGAAGTAACATGTACTAAAATGTATTCAGGTACTCCAAAAACCTTTGACTGGACCAGCAGACTTACAATAGCATCCACAATTGCTGAGGCATTAGCTTTCTTGCACCAAGAGCTAGGAAACCACAATGGCATCATCCATGGAAACCTAAAATCCTCAAACATTCTGCTAAACAAGAACATGGAGCCATGCATAAGTGAGTATGGTGTAATGGGCATGGATGATCAAATTCAAAGTGGTTCACCTCTTGCCACCACCACCACAAGTTCCATTGATAAGGAAGATGTTTATGGCTTTGGTGTGATTCTTCTTGAACTTCTCACAGGCAAGTTGGTGAAGGGAAATGGAATTGACTTGGCTGATTGGGTTCAGTCAGTTGTGAGGGAAGAGTGGACAGGTGAAGTGTTTGACAAGTCACTGATTTCAGAGTATGCAAGTGAGGAGAGGATGGTCAATTTACTTCAGGTGGCTATAAGATGTATTAATGGTTCACCCGAGGCTAGGCCTAGCATGAACCAAGTTGCTCAATCAATTAACACTATCAAAGAAGATGAAGAAAAATCATTGATTTATGAAGTGTGATGATCTAAGTGGTTGTGCTTGTGCTTATGAAAGCGTGTAAGACATGTTTGAATGTACTACTTTATAAGTACTTATTAGAGAAGAAAATATGAATAAAATAATGAAATTAACTTTTTTAGAAGTTAACATTGTCATCTCTAATAATTAATTTGTAAACAAAGTTATACTAGAGAGTTTTCATTAATTGACTATTGAAAAATATAATTTTAATTTTTAGATAAGTTAATTTTATTTTTTTTCTTCATATTTTTCTTTCTTAGAATAGTGTGTTGAAAAAGTCCGAAGAAATCAAACAAGAGGCTAGTTGGGGAGCCTCTTTCTCTATGTGAAGTTTTCTTGTATCCATTATGCCCTAGGAAATTGATCGGCCTTCAAATTAATTTTTGTATGATACTTGTATGTTTCTATGAATAACCAGGCAGGAGGTACTTCGAATCAAAGTAGAATGAGATTCCGTTTGTTCTTCCTTTTATACAGGACAAGGAGAATAGGACAACACAATCTTTTTATTTGTATCTTGTTTGATGCACCAAATACAACACACACATAATAATAAATTAATTTACAAAATTATCCTTTTAAATTTATTGCAATTGGATTGTACCTTATTTCCACTAAAATAATTAATGGAGGATTATTCCATAAAAAAATGAATGGAGGATTACAAAGTTACCATTTAAAAAGTGAGATACCTAATATAAGGACAAAACTTTTTAATGGAAATAAAGATTTGGAATAATTACAATGAATGGATTGTATATGTGAAAACGTTGCAAAATCATTTCGTTTTTCTGGAAATTTAAATTAACAAATGGTTTAAGGATAAAAAAAATCATTTATTTGATACAAAATGGAACCTTAACAAATACAAAATAAAACAGAATATGAACAGAGAAGAGGAAAACATGATTGTGGAGTGTAGAACTAATGTGAATAAATAGAAGAAGAAGAACAACAAGGTGTTATTTTTCAGGAAACGAGGGATTGTAAAAACATATTACGGCGTGCATGCTTGCAAAAAGAATGAGTGGGAGTTGTGCGAAAAATAGTAAGGATAAATTTGTCTTTGTATACTTGTTCTGTTGGACAATAATTTGTTAGAATCAAGACATTTGATAATGTCTAACCCCTAATACCTTGATAGGTTTTGATGATAACAAATGTGATAATATTTGATCAACTAATGATTTCAAATTAAGTGATTTCAAGAAATAAAGTAAAAACAGACAATGGTATAATCACTATAACTCTTACTTTTGTCTTAACTGTCTAATAACTGATGATGATTAAGTCATGCACTATAATTGCTTATAAATAAACTAAAATAAGCTCTTAATGAATCATGCAAAGTCTACAAGCCGTAGATGATGCTTGATGCAAGGCTAGACGATGTCTGATGTCAAGCTAGACGATATCTGATGCAAGGCCAGACGATGTCTAAGGCCAGGCCAAACGATGTCTAATGCCAAGCCAAACGATGTTTGATGCAAGGCTAGACAATGTTTGAGGCTAGGCCAGACGATGTTTGATGCAAGGCCAGACGATGTCTGAGGCCAAGCCAGACGTGTCTGATGCTAAGCCAGACGATGTCTGATGCTAAGCTAGACGATGTCTAGCCTTGCATCAAACATCGTCTAGCCTAGAATTAATTATGCAACACATAAGCTAGATTATGTTCTGTTCCTGCACAGACAAAGTCTGGCTTAACAAACATAGTCTGGCTTGGCCTCAAACATGTCTGGCTTGGCCTCAGACATGTCTAGCTTAGCATCAGACATCGTCTGGCTTGGCCTCAGACATGTATTTTAATTCAGAATGTGTTTGTTAAGCCAGACGTTGTCTAAGGCTAGAACAGACCATGTCTTCTAATTTAGAATGTGTTTGTTAAGCCAGATGTTGTCTGTGCATGAATAGACCATACTTAATCAAGACCAGACTATGTTTGTTAAGTCAGACTTTGTCTGTGCAGGAACAGAACATAATCTATCATATGTGTTGTATAATTAATTCTATACACAAATAAAGGCACTGTTGCAACAAAAAGAAAGGGAGACTCTCTTTGACATTACTTTATTTGATTCCTTGTATTGCTTGTATGTCTCGTATTATGTGAAATGTGTAGGTACAACCAAAAGAACCAATCAGCATTGGGATGCACACTTTTAGCTAAAAGACAACTATAACAGAGACAGAAACCTACTCCTATCACATCAAGCACAGTCAAAGCTACTTCAACACTCTACTGTGTGAGACAACGGAAAGAAGTCTTCTCTAACGTTCAAATTCATGAAGCTCACTTTATAAAGGTGCCTCTATGAAACGAGAAGACTAATGAACGAGAACAGAATAACAAAAATCAATCTAAACAACGAGAGAAAGCATTCTGAGACAAGGTCTTGAACACGAGCTGAGAGAAAAAGAATATCCATCCTCTACAAGCTCACGTAGATTCAACATTTGTTTATATCCTCTCTTTGAGAGTTATCTGAATCATATACATATTTTGTATAGAAAGTCAAGAATGGCTTAGTGATAAAAGAATACTTGGAAAGTATACTCTCAATTGGAGATTCATACTTATAACCAGAAGTGGTTTAGAATACTTGTAGTTAGAAGTGGCAATGAAGAATACTTGTTTTGTAATCAGTTAATTATAGTGGAACCTTTAACAGTTGTTAAAGGAGAACTGGACGTAGCTCAGGTTGAATGAACCAGTATAAAAACAAGCTCTCATCTGCTGTCTTGTGATTACATATATTTATCTTGCTCACTGTGTTCTTTTGGAAAGACTTTCTAAGTTTTGCCTTGCAAGGATATATTTGCTGATTTAAACTAACATATATCCAAGAAGGCAACTTGTGAACTAATAGTATTTACGAAGAAGTTTTAAACCCACTATTCAACCCCCCTCATTCTAATGTGTTCTTGTGTATTTCATAGTTATACGCTCATTTTGTGGGTAACAAGAAATTAGGTTTTTGTTGTGTCCTCTGATTTCTTTTTTGTTTTGTATTGTATTTATTTAGGAAGTCAAACAAGGTACAACTATTTTTATCCTGTCTCCTAAATTTTGCTAATCAAACCGAGCCTGAGTATCTGTTGGGTTTAGTTTCTTAAAAAAAGTTGATTTAAATATGTTTTTAGTCTCACAAATTTGGTGTTTTATTTTTTCTAGTCTCTCAAATTAAAGTTTGTTTGGTTTAGTCATTTAAATTGAATAATGTTGTTTTTAATCTTTTTGTCCAAATTATGAAATAAGGTAGATGAATTTTTCAATTTGTGATGGTTAGGTTTATGACCGTCACAATTTGATTTTGATGATAAAAAAATAACACAAATTGTAAAATTTATATATTTTGTTTGACAATTTTTCACAGAATAACTAAAAATAACATTTATCATATTTGAAGGAGTATAAAAAATAAATTTTAATTTGAAGAATTAAAAAAAAATTATATCCAAATGACTAAACACATATTGAGGAGTGTTATTGGTCGAGATTTATTTAAAACTACGTAATCAAAAAAGATAGTCATTAACTAGGATGTGAAATCCACCCAATTTGATGTGGGGACCATCAAATTTTATGATTTTTAATAAATTTTAATCATTTAGAGAGAGTTTGTCTAAAAGAATGTGTTAAGAATTATGTTACTAGTATTTTTCAAACATATTTAAACCATAAAAATTTTAAGAAAAGAAAATAAATAGAAAAAAATGAAATAAACTTTTTCAAAAATTAAATTTAGCTTCTACATTAATCAATTTGTAAAATGTCTCGTATTAATTGTATTAATTAATGCAAAAGTTAATCTTAACATTTAGTCAAAGTGACTCTAAATTTATTTTTTTCTTCTCCTAGAAATGTATTCGTGCATTCGGAGAAATTAACCCAGAGTGACTCTAAATTATTTTTCCTGTTTTGTATTTTCTGGTATGCTTGGTTTATATACATTCCAACTTTAACATACCTAAACCATGCCATTGTTATTTAGTTGGAAGAGAGGCACGTGCCTCTCTTTATAATTTTAATTTTAAATGAATAAATAAATAAATAATAAAAAGTATGACCATTGATAAAGCTAGCTGAAAGTTTATAAGCTAACTAGAAGCTTATAGCTAAAAAGCTAAAGGTAAATGAAAAGTTATAACTAACTGATTTAATTGAAAGTGTTTGTTAAGACTAATTATTGATAAGCTAATTGATAAATATTAAATAACATAAATAAAACAATCTTAAGTTATAATATGTTTGAATAAAAACTTGTTCGTTAGTATAGGTTATTGAACTAGTTAGTTATAATATACATCAAATTAATCAGGGCTAAGTATTTTTTAGATTATTTATATTTTGTTTTTTATTCAATTTAGTATTTTATGTTTTCAAAATGAGTTAGAATGGTATTTTTAAAATCATGATCATTTTTTTTACGCGATTTTGATTTTTTTTTTACTAGTTCAAAATGTGAAAATTATTTCATTATATTCATTTACGTGAGAACTATAAAATCTAACTGATATATAAATTAAAAGAAGACTAAACATAATAAAAATTGTGTGGAAAATAAGTTTCATGAAAAATTGGAAAAAAAAAACTTAATTAGATTTTGAAGAAATTACAACAACATTCCCTCATGTTTAATGTAATTATACACGCATTCATTGCTTTTAAACTCATTACTTTGCCTCTCTTGGGGTGTTAGTGTAATGTTTTAATTTGGTGCCAATGTAATATTTTGAACACATGCATTGGGTGTTATTGTATTGATTTCAAACTTATGTGCAGTTTAATAAAATCTCATGGGATGCCAATATAATTTGCTCTTAGATTTTTTTATTATTTTGGTTGTTTATTAGATACACTTTTTATGAAATTTTCACTATGTTTATTATTATTTTTTTATTCAAACATTAATTGATTTCATACTTTTCATGTAACTGAATCTAATGAAATACTTTTCATACCTTAAATAAGTCAAAAGAATTATTCAAAATCAATGACCATTTTAACAAAATTGAAGTTTCTAAAACATAAAAACCAAATAGACAAAAACTAAAACATAAACGAATAAAATGACATTTTGCCAATTAATCACACTATGACTATGTTTAAGTAAATCTAGCTTATAAGTAGGACAAAACCAAAGTTGAGTCAGGGGCGAACGGCATAGGCACATCAAAGTTGACAAAGGAATCACCATAACTTGGGCTTAAATGTAGCAAGCACCAAGATCCCTACTACAACAAATTGAAGTTTCGTATTCTGAAATTGATTGTCGATCTCCGTAGTGTGCTCAAGTGAAAATAGCTATCGAAAATGAATTGAGTTGCTCATCCACAAATGGATGTTGGTACAATATATACCATCTCCAGGTAGCTCAGTCTCGAGACTACCTTAGCTAAGACTGACTCGCCCTTATTGACACCCGCATCATCAAAGTCTTTCTTTGGTGTCATTGTCCAAATTAGTTTCAACATGTGGATAATGCGGCATAGTGGTCGAACTACTTGTCAATATTTTACAGTGCAACAATTTGATATAAATCACATGTTATTCACTTTGACATTTCATTTAAAAGTCTTCATGAAATAATAGAAATAAAAGGGAAAAAGTATAACAATCGAAAAATTTACACTAAATTGCTAATTATAAAGGGGGTGTATTTAGTAATTTTCATTCGTCTATGTGCGTAATTAACATTTAATGTTCCCGGAAGATGGTAATTACAATTCTAATGTCGATTGTATACTTTATTTGTGTTTTTTCTTATAAAAATTTGATTTCGGTTTTGGTTAGACCGTTTTCGTAATTTTCGTGAAAATGGCCCGCAGTGCAATTTTTATCGTTTTTTCATTTGGAAATGGTATTTTAATGATTTTAAAGCATAAAAAATTTAATAAGACTGATTTTTAAGTGGACGGTTAGTTTCGGGAACCTTTGGAACACAGATGGCGAAAAACGCAAAAAAAGCTCAACCCCAGGCCCAAAAACTAACCCTAAAGCTAATGGGCCTTGATTGGCCCAACCTATTTTTTTCTAAGGGAGTTGTGCATGAAATTGAGGGAGTGCTGGCCCTAGTTGCCCAGCTGCACTTCTATAATATGAATTTTTACCTTATGTGGAGGGAGAGAGAAAAGCAAACCTTTGGTTAAAAAAAAGCATTCCTTTTTGGTTTCTTGTTCTTGAAGCTCTCCACCTTCCCTCTAAAACCTCTGCCTTCTCTCTAATTTTCTGAGTTCATTAGCTCAAATCCACCGTTTAAACTCTAGTATGTGGTAGAGGAGAACACAAACTTTAATCTAAGCTCCATTTTGTGCATTTGAAACTTTAGAAATTAAGGTATGGAGGAGTTATTCCATTCTAACCTTAAACCATGCTTTCTTGTTGATTTTTACTGTTTCCTTGAGCTTGTTGAACTGATTTAGTGGTGAATATGCTTTGAAATACTTGTTTGGGATGAAAAATGGTCATTTCGGTATATGGGGCTGAAGCTGTATTTTGAATTTTCAAAACATTTTCGTGCTTGGTTATAAGATTGATAGATCATCTGGGTACTCTAGGATAGCTCTGGATGCTATGGTAAAAATTTTAGAATTTTTGGAGTTAAGGAACTATTTTTAAAAGGCCAATCTTTGATTTAGAAAATAGTTGGGTTTGGGGCTGTTTTGTCCTTGGAAATTATTTAGAGACACTTTTGAAGAAATATGGAAAGACCATGTTGTTCCATAAATCATTGGCAACATCCATGATTTTATTTGGGATTTTAGAAAGCCTCTAGATATTTTTCCAAGAATTAATTAGTAAAATTGAGTTTAGTCACTCAGTAGGGTTTTTGAATGATTAAAATTATATTTTATACATGTTAAATTCTGATAAATTTAAAATAGGTACTATTTTTGACTTATGGTATGTGATATTTTTCTTTGAATTTTTTGGAATATTTTCATAATTATAAATGGTTATTTTGTCCGAATTATGTTGCTGAATGTTAGGGACTATTTAATGCAAAAAGGAGCCTTATGAATGTTTTAAAATTATGAAAAATATATGTGTTAAATGAGACCTATGATAATCTCCCTGTGAAAGGATTTATAAAAAGGACGATGTTTATTTAGGTAAATAAATAATAAACCATGGATTCTTGAGTTGGCCCATAAATACTTTTTAAATTAAATAAAATATTTATACTTATAATTTTTAACTGAAAATTTTATGAGTTGAAAAAAGAGTGATGGAAAGTATATGTACCAAATTTCGTGGCATATGAGTTTTGTAAGTATGTCAAATAATTCTTATACTAGTATTTTCAACTTGAATCACTTGATAAATATGACATGAATTGTTGGAAATGCAAGTATGAGGGGATGTTCTACCTTAGAAGGAGAATACCTCTAATTATTGTGTATTATGCGATGTTGATATGTGATTAAATATTCCATGTGAATCATACATTTTTATAACTGGCATTTGAGACCTGGGGAGTGTGAACCCTAGGCACCAACTGCGGGGTTGGTTGTATTTGTGTGATTGGTTGATTGGATTTTGTGATTGATTGTTTGTTTTGGGGAAACAAGAATGGTGAGTCTTTGTGGGGAGCAAATGGACTCATTAAAACATTTGCGAGATTAAGACGTAGTCTTAATTAATAAATGAATTCATTAAAAAATTAATGAATGAATTAATCCTAAGAATGAGAATTTAATAACAAGTTAATGTAATGAGATATGAGTAAATAAATCATTGGACTTAAACTTAAAAGTAGGAACCTTGCAATGAATTAGAGTAGTATATTTAATTGAAGCATAATACTTGAGTGTATGTGAGAATTACATAAGACTTAATAAAACTTGATAGGGTGGGGTCATGAACGTGTTCATGACAGGCGTGCGATGCTTAATGCACACATTGCTTTGTTTGGTGTGTTTTGTGAGATGCGAAAGGAAAGGATTTCCTTCAACGTCAGTACAAGTGAAATTGACGTGTTTGGACATGATTACAATGTCAATGACACATTTTACAAGAAAGGTGTTCTCGGTGAGAGTTGGTTAGAGGAATCAACTAGAATGGGATGTGCATTAATATTTCTAACTACGTGTGTAGTGATGAATGAGGTGACAACAGTTACTCACTTAGTGTAGTGAGTAGACATGTTGGTGCTGTGGACGAGAAGTTCACGAGGCACTTAATGGACCATTGTTTGGTGTTTGCAACAATGGAAAGTGCACATCCCATTGGAAACATAATCCCTGTTGAGGGAAACGTGTTGAGAAATTGATCCTTAGAGTATGGATGACCACAGAGTGGTATTTGAGAAATGGTCGCAGGCATGGTGTCCTAGGGGGTATGGCGCTAGGTCGTGGCTTTGGGTCACATAACTGGCTCAGCGACCTCGACTAAGCACGATACATTTTCAGTTGGTGAGAGCCTTGTTAACCAATGATGAAAAGGGTGTACTCCCAACAGTCATCCACCTAAAGTGTAAGACCACTGTGTTCATGGAATTTCAGTGGCAGCGAGCCCGAGTTTTTAGAGAAGTTATACAAGTATAGAAACACATAGGTCTTTAATGAGATCATGAGTGTGCCACTATGGTATGGATGTTGTTTGTATATATGGCTGGAAAGCCGTTTGATTGTTGGTTTTTGGGAGGAGTGGAAAACTCACTCCATACATTTTGTTTCCAGATGGAGACGAATGTTGCATGTAATCGACTAAGATGGAATAAAATGGCTACGACCAACATTGATGATGTGGAGAGACTTGTTCAGGAATAGAAGGCCTTCGAGGTTACTTTTCAAGTTCTTAGTGAGGGTTAGGAGTTAAATTCATTTAGTTACTACCTTTGGTCTTAGTATGGTTCTTGTGTAATAAATGGTAGACTAGATCTTAATTTTATGGTCCTTATGGTGTTGTATGCGATTTAGATGACTTATGTCTCATTTCCAAAGATGTAAAGGTGTAATCATGTTTCTTTTTATGGAATTATTTTAAGGCAAGATTCTGATATTATTTCATGCTTACCGATATTTTAGTATCATTTTGAATCAAACATTTTGTAAAAAATAAGAGATTTTTGTGAATGATATTGATTAATACTTATTTTTAAGAAAATGATAGGTGTATTGAAAGTGAGTTTCGTTGAAATTCTTGTAATAAGTTTCGAGGCAAAAATAAAATAAAATACATCCCATGTTTTGATAATGTATTAACAAATCAAGTTTTTAATTAAATCCATATTTTTGAAGAATAAAATACAAAGTTTAGGAATTTATAATTTTAGGGTTTTACAAAAAGAGAGAAAATATTAAAAATGAAGTAATGAAGATAATTTGAAACCTTCGGAATTACTATTTGGATAACTTGATCGTACACATGCAAGCATGCATCATGTGCACATGCACGCACGGATACACACATATGCATATAAATATATATAAGCATCCATGAGTTGACACAGGAAGTACCATAACTTGGGCTCAGTGTCAACCCGTCTGTATTGATGTAGCAAGCAACAAGATCCTTACTATAACAAATTGGAGTCCACATCATATTTCAAAATTGATTGTCGATCTACTTAGTGCACTCAAGTGAAAATGGACATGGGAAATGAATTGAGTTGCTCATCCAAAAATGGATGTGGGTACAATATATATACTATCTTAATGAAGCCTAGTCTCACAGCTATCTTTCGCCAAGAGCGGCTCACCCTCACCAACATCGACATCATCAAAGGCTTTTCTTTCAATGCCATTGTCCAAATTAGCTTTAGCATGTCGATTATGTGGCTTAGCAATTTAACCACTTGTTAATATTTTATAGTGCAATAATTTGATATTAGTTATATGTTATTCACTTTGACATTTTAATTAAAGGCTTAGTAAAATAATAGAAAAAAAAAGAGAAAATATTAAAAATGAAGTATTAAAGATAATTTGAAACAAAAAAAATTAATTTTTAATTCTTTCAAAATTATTATTTTAATAATGGATCACACACACATGCATGCATGTGCACATGTATGCACGGATGTACACACATATACATATATATATAGGCATGCATGAGTTGAGTGACAAATTTTTAAAATTTAATATATGTAAGGCTTAAATAAATTTTGGGTCCCTATAAAATAAATCATTTTTTTATTTTGAGTCCCTATAAAATTTTTGTTATATTTTAGGTCCCTATAAATTTTTTTTTTATTTTGAGTCCTTATCAATGGCATGACATTATCTCAATTGTTAGTTAAGTGATGACGTGACACTATCTCAACGTATATCAATGGTTGAGATAATGCTACATCATCGATAGGAACCCAAAACATAGTAAAAATTTTATAGGGATCCAAAAGTAAAAAAAAAGATATTTTATATGGACCCAAAACTTATTTAAGCATATATGTAATCTCATTTGTGTCTTCACAGTTTTTGTTATTATCGTCAATTTATTCAATTAGTGACTCACTATAATTGTGTTACCTTGTCGTAAACACGATGGTCGACATAGGCACACCAAAGTTGAGACAAGATGCACCATAAGTTGGCTTAGTGTCAATCGATTGTATTAAATGTGATGAGCAACAAGATCCTTACTACAACAAATTGGATTCCACGTCCTATTTCAAGCTCTTGTTCCATGTCTATTCTAATCAGAGAGCTCTATTCTGATCTGCCTTCGTGAAACACTTAAGCAAACTCATTAGTTGGCTTAAACTTAGAAGGCTTATGATTTGTATTTAAAAGGTTTGTCATAATTTAAAAAAAAAAACATAAGGGTTTTGGACTCAACATCTCTATCATGAAGCTAGTAAGATTTTTCATGTTGTTTCCAGTATTCTTTTTCATGGTCAAGCAATTGGTTCAAATGATTTTATAGCTCCATGTAACATTGTATTGAAGTAGGACCATCATTATGCTTGCAGTTTTTCGTTTCACCCCTTTACATTCTTTGACATCACGTCTAAAGCGTGTGCGAATATGCTTACCCAAACTATCAAGTTCGTCTACACAAGTATGAAGCTTGGAAACAATATCTTGGTTGGCAGAAAAGTCAAGTGCCTCACGAACAACAATAGGAAGCTCTGTCTCTTCTAGCCAAGAGTTTTCGAAGCAAAATCTCTTGGATATATAAGCCAATTGGGATGGTCATGGCGACCTTTCTTATCATCATGGGAGAGGAATTTGTTGAAGTCTCCCATCACCTACCAAGGTAGAGAATTATCACAAGAGAGGGTTATTAAGAGGTCCTAAGATTCCTTTCTTCTAACCCTTTTTGGGGAACCCATAGAAGCCAATGAAGCGCCAATAAGGCTTGCAAGACACAAACACCTTAACATTGATAAATATTTGCGAGAAATTGATTAAAGAACAATCATACAGCTTTTTCCAAAATAACACTAAGCCCCCACTTCTCCTGAAACAATTAACAATAAAACAAGAATCATAATTCAAAGCCAAATTTATTTCTTCAATACGATTGACAAACCTTGATAGTTACAAGCTAATAAACTCATGGCTCTTGGAAGGCTGGGTGTCAAGCTCTGTCAATTAAAAATGCTCAGTAGTTGGAGTTGCTTGTGTTGAATTAGTGGTGGTTTGTTGGCAAGAGTTGGTGTTGTCTTTAGCTACCCGTAGTTATTTTCTTTCTTTTTTTGTCTGGCACAATCAAGTTAGTTTCCATATTGTCCTAATTGATTTGTTGATTGTTATCATTAGCATAATGGCGGAATTATTTCCAAAAGGAGCATTTTGAGGTATTGAAAATGGGAAGAAACAAATCATTCATTTTCTATTCTTCATCATTTATTGCACCGCAATTAGTGTTATGAGCACAGTTCTTCGTAACAATTGCAAATTGTAATTAAGGCAAAATATGTTTTTGTCCATGAAGTATTAAACATTTTTGTTTATAGTCCCTAATGTTTCATTTGACTGGTCTTGTTCTTAAAGTATTTTTCCGTTTGGCTTTTTGGTCCCTATGTTAGTGAGTGATCTGGTTATGATAGATGTCATGTATCAGTTAATTAATGAGACACATGTGACATCTATTAGAGTCATATCATTCATTAACAGAACTTATTGACGAAGGGATCAAACGTCAAATGGAAAAATAATTTAGGGACCAAGACTAGTCAATTGAAACATTAGGTACTATAAATGAACGACAATGTTTAATACGTTAGGACAAAAACATATGTTGCCCTTGTAATTATGAGGCACGTGACTATGACTGTTGGTGGCACCTTCCCCCTATAGCCACATAGATCCTCCATCACTATCAGATTGCTTTGATTATGTGTTGAGTTATGTTGCATTGTTTTTTGTTTGTGGTGCCAATTCAATATGTCTATACTAGGCCTATGTTAGCAACTATAGGTGCTTAGGTCATTGATAATCGCTTTGTGTATGTAATTTCTTGAGTGTTTTTTATGGCAATTATTCAACATTGTCATGATTTTAGCTTAGTTTGAACTCATTTAGCATAGATTTCAATAGTTTTGTTAAGTCTAACCTTAGGAAGTCAGTTTGTAGGAAATGAATCAAATTTCATGTTTTGTAAGCCTAAGTTCATCATCGAGTGTAGAGAAGAACAGGCGCTAAGCGAATTTATGCCTCTATTGCCAATTATTGAGGAATTCACTAAGCGCGCATGTGCACTTAGCAAGCTCCTACTTTTGAGGAAAAATGATAGAGAGGATATTTTTAATATAAAAGCTTTAGTGCCCCCTAAGGATCGATATCATTCATTTTTTTAGACCTAGGGTTTCATGTGCATTGTTCCATTGAACCCTTCCTTCCTTTCCGTTACCTCTTTTCTCAGTTGTAATCCAATTCTTTACTTCTCATGACTTTGAGAGACTAATTCTCTTGTGTTGAGGGATTGGGGATCTAGGTTGCTCACATGTAAACTCTTTTCTCATATCTATTCAATAAAATATTTAGTGTTATTATCTTTTTCCATTCTTATTTGTGTGTTATATGATTTGGCTGATTGTATATGCATGTGTATAGGGTTTAGACGTTATTGAGAAATACTTTTGAATCTGGAACTGAGAAAGGTCTCTAATGGAGTGTATTTCTAGACATAGGGTAGACTTCATTAGCCTTGTTAAGACCTCTAAGCTTCATCAAACCACTCAATTGAACTTACTAAGACATTAGAAGTAAGGTTGAGCAAATTAGGCTTGATTCAATGGGAAATCACGATTTATACATTATTAGGTTAAGGTGACTATGAAATTATGTTGAATAATAATTTTATCATTATACATGGAAGGCACGCCTAGAGAAACCTAACCCTCAATATGCTCATTATCATTATCTCAAATTCTCATACACTAGCTGTTAAATAATTCGTCTGAATCAGATTTATTGCTTTGTTAATTATTCTTGCTTATTATTACTGGAGCTTTTAGTTTTCTTTACTTTTGTTCAATTTAAATTATGCACAATAAACCAACTCTTAAACCAAATTAGTGCTTAGGAATTGATAATCTTGCTAGTAGTCAATACGAACAAATCCCTGTGGATTCGATACACGGAATTTCCCTTTTATATTACTTGCGTAATTTGGTACACTTGTGAATTTGTCAACGATCATTTACTTACTTTTAATTACTCAGTGGTACTTCTTATACCACTTTTATATATGAGTTGTTTGCCGTTAAAAAAAAAAACAAACAAACACAGATAAAAATAGCATGGAGAGAAAAGCATCTCACATGCATAGAAAAAACAAAAACAAGCAAGAGTGCAAGATATAAAAAACAACAAGAGTGTTAGATTAGGGATGGCAATATGGACCCAGACCCTACAAAAATCGGCAAAAATATCCTACATGAGTAGGGTAATTATCCGCACATTAGGGCTGGGGATAGGGACAGGAATGAGTATTTACCCGCAAAATCTCATGAGGATAGGTGCAGGTCCGGGTACTATGGTACCCCCCCTGCACCTTATATATATTTATGCATATTAATTAATATAATTATAATTTCATTATTTGAATTATTCAATTAAAACTGTTTTATTATCTATTGTTAATTTTAATTATTGTTTTTATATGCTAATTTTTGTATTCTTGGTCAAGTTTTAATTTCTATTGGTATTAGTGGATGAAAGCAATATATAAACTAAGGAGATAAGTTTTTGCAAGAATATGGAAAAACTGATTTGAATGATAATGTCAAAATATTATATTTATTTGTGTTTTATTTTTAATTTATAATATATAATTATAAACAATTTTTCTCTCAAAAAAATTATAAACTAATTAGTTTCAATATATTATTTTTTGCAAGTCTAATTAAAATTTTTGTTATGATTACAACATTTGTAATCTTTATGTTAGATGATTATATTTGTAATGTTCTTTACTTATGACTTTAAGTTTAGAAAAGTGTAGGTCGTGGGTGCGAGTATATCATATAAGTATCCAGAGGGTACGAGAATAGGGATTAAAGTTGCTACCCACACGGGTATGGGATCGAGGATGGTACTTTTTCAAACACGAGTATAAAGACAAATACTATAGGATCCTACCTATACCTACCCATTTCCATCCCAAGTTAGATCTCAATTACTTACTTTTATATATCTTTACCCCAATTTCATTCATGGTATTTGATGCAAATATAGGAATGTTATATTTTGGATACTCATTAGAGGAGTATTGGTTCTCTTTTGAGATTCTCATTTGAGCATCTTTTTTTTTTTTTTTTTTCGGCCAAACAAGCATTATATATATAAATAAAAGAAAAAAAAAAAAAAAGGAGTACCAAGGGTGCCAAATACAAAACAGAAAAAAAAAAAAAAAAAAAGCCAACAAAAAGTGATATAGCCACAAAAACCACCCAAATGAAACTACTAGACTACTTATTATGCAGAACTACTCTGCATAACAAACAAAAATACTCCCTGTAGGACAACCTAAGCCATAACATATACAAAATTTTAAACCAAAGTTCTATGCTAAACCTAAAAGAAATGACAGACAAAGCTACTGAAACCAGAAAAAAAAAAAAAAAAAATCAACAAAGAGCATTACCAATTTTCAACTTTTGTTGTAGAAACATAGACCAATCATAAAAAAGTTGCATTATGAAGCTTCAATCTCCCCTGTAGAATTGCTAGGATTGCAACTTAATCATTTCCATAACCTTAGTCCCATCCAATTCAGCCCCATTAAATAGAATATCATTCTTGTGAAGCTAGATTGACCAAACAACTACCATCCATACCCCTCACACCACTTCCTCTAATCTTTCCCGCTAACCAACCTACCAAAATTCTAGTAATGATCAATTGTATCGATAGGCAATACTGTCAACACTCCCAACCGATTAAAACATGTAACTTAAATGTTTGAAGAGAATTTGCAATTGAAAAATAAATGATTCACTGATTTCTCACAATCCCCACAAAAAAATGCAAGCTATGTTATTATCATTCAATAAGATATTCCTTCTTGATAAGTTCACCTTAGTAGGTATCTTATTCAAAGATAAACGCCAAGTAAACACAAATAATTTTGATGGTAAATAAATTGACCACAAAGTTTTTAAAAAAAATTGTGTTTTCATCAGCAAATGGTATGCTTAGCTCAAAAACTGCATCTTTGACAGAAAATTCAAACCATTTCCAGCTCCAAGAATCAACAGCTTCTCTATTAGGTATAACTAAAGCTATATCATCTAAGAGAGAAACCAGTAGTTGTTCTTCCCAAACAAAAAGGCTTCTCCTCCCATTCAATCTCCAACACCATTCCTCACCAGACCAACAACCCACTTGAGATACCCTAGCCTCCTGTCGAAATGAGATAGCAAACAATCTAAGGTACTTTACTAGCAAAGATTCATTCCCCACCCAATTTTGTTTCCAAAAAGAAATTTCAGACCGACTCCCTAATGACCTCTTTACCTTTCCCCAAAACCAATTTGACTCTCCACTATCATAGAATTTGCAAATACTATTTCACCACCCTGAGGAGGAATGACCCTGTTGGAAATCCTCATTATCTCGCCCCCTCACTCTAATTACTTTATATCCCATAGGGATTTTTTATCTAACAAAAACCTCCATATCCATTTAGATAATAGGAATTTGTTAAAGCCACCTATCTCTCAAATTCCTAATCCCCCCTCCTCTTTCTCTCTTCAAACTATCTCCCAACTAACCCAACATAACTTTTTATCTCCCCCCTTTGCACCCCACATAAAATTTCGTTGTAAAGTTGTTAATTCCTTGATTACCTTACCAGGAGATTTTGAGAATGAAAGAAAGAACAGAGGCAAAGAGGAGATAATAGATTTGACCAAACAAATTCTACTACCAAAAGAGAGGTGTTTATGACTCCAAGAAGCTAGTCTTAACTTCAACTTGTTCACCATCAGTTTCCATGTCTCAGATCTACTATAGTTCACACCTACAAGAAATCCTAAGTAAATAAATGGGAGTTTCATAATTTTACATTTAAGTACAGCAGCAAATCGTTGTACCCACACCTCCTTAGTAGCTACTTTAGCAACCATGCTTTTTTGGAAGTTGACTTTAAGGCCTGACACCATCTCAAAAAATCTCAGAACTGCTTTTAGTGTCGATACATTCTAGATAGTTGGCTCCCCCATGAATATTGTATCATCAGCAAATTATAGAGTAGAAATACACAGATCGCCATTGCCTATCATGCATCCTCCGAACAACCCTTTCAATGAAGCTTCCCTCATGAGGCCACCCAATCCCTCCACCACCACGAGGAAAAGGAAAGAAGCTAATGGATCCCTTTCCCTTAAGCCATGCTAAATGTTAAACTCCTCCATGGGACTTTCGTTAACCAACACATACATTCACATAGATTCCATACATGCTCTAATCTAACTGATCCACTTTGTCAAGAAGCCAAGCCTCTAAAGCATATAATACAAGAAACTCCATCAGACCACATCATATGCCTTCTCAAAATCTACTTTGAAGACAATACATGGTCTCTTTTGCAACTTTGCCTCATGGATAATTTCTCCCCCAAGTATTATTCGATTCCTCAATCTACTTAAATCCAACTCCATCAAGACTCACTAGCACAGCCTCAACCTCTACGAATTTTTTCACGAATATTTTTCTTATCTCCTCCTTGACCTGTGACAGGTCTTCCAACCACTACATGTGCACTTGTAGACCCATAAGCAAATTGGTTATTCTCCTCCAGTTAATTGAATAATGGAAGAATCTAGAATTAGAATCGACTTCCTTCAACCAATTAGGCCGAAACTTCTAACATAACAATGACTCATGACGTTCAGATACCAACAATAGTTCTTCCATTACACATTTCCTTTGCTTTGCCCCAACAATTGATAGTGGAGCAGCCTCATCCTTGTCATAAAAAAAATTAATCTGATTAACCAACTCCCTCTTTGCCTCAATATCATTGAAAATAGTCTCATTCTACTCCTTCAAATGGTATTTTAGATTCTTCAGCTTTTTCTTCATAGTGTAAGCCACCCACCCTTTAATGTTGAAGTTGTTGTACTTGTTCTCCACAAAGGAGAAGAGCTCCTTATGGAAGCATTAAGAACACTAAAAGTCTTCGGGCCCCAGTCTTGGTTGACATGTTTAAGAATCAAAGGACAATGATCTGAGAAACTTGGTTGACATGTTTAAAAATCAAAGGACAATGATTTGAAAAACTTCTCTTAAGAGAAAATTGATCCGAATTAGGTCATCTCGCCAACCACCTAAGATAAACCAAACATCTATCAATTCTGCTTACCGTCGACCTTGATGCACTAAACTAAGTGAACTTTTTCCCGATTAATGGCACATCCACCACTTCCATATCCTTTAGAAAGTTATTGAACCCCCTTATGGTCGTTTGATCATAAATATGCATGCCATTCATACTCCTCTGCTCCACTGAACTTATAATTGCATTGAAGTCTCCCACCATGCACCATAAGTCACATATCGCATCCCTCCTTATCTTTTTCAGGTTCTCCCAAATTTGTCATTGATATGGCATGGTGAATATACAATCACTATGGCCATAGTTTCAACTTCTCCTTTCCACCTACCTTTGACACCAAGGAATCCAACACCAAAAAATACCTTAAGAACATCGAAGGTATTTCTACCCCAAATACATAACAGCCTCCCCCAACCATATTGTAAGCCAGAACCGCCCTCCATTCAACCATATTGTCCCCCCATATTGAAGAACAAAATTTATGGTCAACCTCCTATGCTTTCATCTTTTGTACGCAGAGAATTGCAGTTGTTCCTCATTCCGAATTTCAATGTTATAACCTTCACTTCTCATCTTCCCAATTCCAAAGTTATTCACCTTTGCATCAATTCTATACTAGAACCTTGTCCAACCTTTCTAGATCACACTCTGTTCCACCACCTCCCTACTATGGCCCAGCTTCAAAGTGTTATCATTTCTATGACTATTGAGACCTTCTTCATGTTTTGCATTCACAAAACTTCCCAACTCCAATAATGATCCCTATTGGGATGGTTCACCACTTAGCACCTTTAGCCTACCTCTTTTCTTAGATCCTTGGCCCACTACAACACCACTTGCCAACTAGGTAGGATATTTATCACCCTTGGGCCTATCTTTATCAGCACTAACTAGCAAGGTAGATTGCTTGTCACTATTCAGTCTGTTTACCATTAGAGGCCCAAAAATTGGGCTTAGCTTATTTGACCTAGTAATTTGACCACCAGGAGCATCTATCCCTACTAAAGGTAAAATATTGTTGACCTTAACTATCCTCATAAGTGGCGCGTACTTGTCACTTTCTATGTTCCACTAATCCCCAACAACTGTACAAGATGTTGTTGTACATGCATATCTTCTTCTGAACGCTTTTCCTTCTGAATCTCAAGGTCAATAGACCGCATGGTATTAGGTATCATAAAAGAAGGAATAGGATTTGGTCGTACCTTATGGTCCAGCAACACCATAGTCTTCAAAGACGAAATATCATTTTCAACATTTGGCATATCCTCCTTTACATTCAATGGTTTTTGTTATATACCAAGAATAAAAGCTGGACACTTTCCTATCTCATTACTTGTGCCACACGGTATCCCATGGGTAACAGCTACCTCTGCCGAGAACGATCGACATCTACCACCTTTACAGAATCTTCCCCTAACTTCAACAGAGTTGATTCATCCACCTTTTGTTCACCAATTGACCATTTATCACCTGAATCCTCCTCATCCTCTGACTGTACCATATAGTCATCCATGTTCCAACTAGCATTGATGGTGCATCTTTTGCCTTAACACCCATCTAGCATTCACAATGGAAGGCGTGTTTCTTTGTTGAGATCATTTCCTCCTCTAAACACATTGAAATAATATTTCCATTAATACTCAGCCTAGTTTGAGTGGAAATGCAATGCATAAGTGGAGCCCTAATCAACATCCTAGCATAATGTAACCTCTCCATAGCCTTAGTCTCCTTATTGACACATAACAGAGTTCCCACCAGACTAGTAACCTTGTGAAAACATTCTTCATTCCAAACTTGTAAAGGGAGTCCATAGCAGTATACCCATACAACTCTATTTCCTCATACCTTATTTGCCTCCTAAGGAAAGATAGATCCGAACATACTCTCTAGCCATTTAGACTTACCTTATAGTATGTCCTCCAACTGCAAATTGTCTTCCTCCTCTCTAGATAGCAGAATCTTATTATCACCTAAGTATTATACTCTAATAGTTATGTATCCCTCCATGAAGAATGCTTCCTTTATATCTAGAAAATCCCTCGGATCGTGTATTATACCCACCATGCATTTTTTTTAGCCATGTTGTATTCGTTTCTTCTATGTTAAAGCCTCTCCCTTTCCACTTAGTGGAGTTCTTGCTTTGGTCATCCTTCTTCCGCCACACTAATGTTCCTCGGGTTCACAACTTGTGCATATGATAAGTATAGTTTTCTCATGGTGCCTCCAAGGATCTAGGCTCCATCCTGGTGTTACTTGGGTTCACAACATCGTCAACGAGGACCATTTCTCAGTTCATCAATGCCTTTACGTGCTCCTCATTATCCACAAAGAGTTACTCATGCACGTGATCTCGCATTTATAGATCTCAATATAATGAAAACTCTCGCTCATGAAGCTCATCCTCACTATGGCACATGAGATCATGGACAACACTATGAATCGACATAAAAAACGTCCTCCGCAACATAAAAACGTTAAATTTATGGTGATAAAATGATTATTTTGAACCTTTTTTTAAAACATAAATGACCAAAATTAACTTTTTAAAAGATAAATTATCAAACTGAACAAAATAAATAAGATAAAAGATTAAAAGTGTCATATGATAAAAAAAAAAAAAAACTATGCACATTTTATGTTAATGTGGTGATGACACGTATAAAATTTTTCTCCAAATAAAGTTTGTTATATTAATATATAAGATAAGATTTATTTATAAGATATAAGATTTATTTTATATATTTTGTTAGCTTAAAAAAATGATTTGTATTATAATTTGTAAACAAATATTCTTATTAAAATTACTAAATTTCAATAATTTTATTTTAAAATTAACAAAAAATAACTAAAAATAATAAGTTTCTAAAATATTCTTAAGCTAACTTTTAATGTGGTAATAACATGTGTAAAACTTTCCTCTAAATGAGATTTGTTATATTAATACATGTAAGATATAAGATTTATATATTTTGTTAGCTTAAAAAATTGATTTGTATTATAATTTGAAAAAAAAATATTCTTATTAAAAATACAAAATTTCAATCATTTTTATTTTAAAATTAACAAAAAAAAAATCAAAATAGTAAATTTTTAAAATATTCTTAAGCTAACTTTTAAGGTGATGATGACGACACATGTCAAAATTTTCTCCCGATGAAATTTGTTATATTAATATATATATATATATATATATATATATATATATATATAAAAGATTCATGTTTTACATGAAAAAAAATCATTACCACTCATAACTAATAATTATATCATAATATATAAAACATATAAACGTACCATACAGTAAATTATATAATTGTTACAATATTTTATTTTTTTTATGATATTCTCTAAAATAATGTTGTTGCTTTAGAAAAAAAATTATCACCACTCATAAATTAATATTTATACCATAACAAAAAAACATAAACAACTTTTTTTAACATGATATTGGTACCTTTAAGTCAGAGACAAATCATAACCCTAATTAAATTTTGATTAAATGTAAAATAATGATTATCAGTCTATGCATTTATAGTCTTGAATCTGTCATTTTTTACTATAAGTTTGCATATGCATATGCTATTCTAGACTATGTAGAACAAACTCTATCATCTTTAATGAGAATTTAAGTCACAATTAATGCTTTGTTCATTTTGTAAAAAACATTCCAACATTTTTAATTGGACAAATCAAAGATAAGAGTAGTGGCATAATTCTAACTTTTACCAACTTTCATTCTTAAAAGGCATGTCCAATATACTATGCAGAGGTAGTGGTCTACTTGATGGTGAGTGGTGACTAGTATTGAGAATAGCTAAAAACTAGTATTGAGAATAGCTAAAAGAGTGTTGTTCAAGTAAGATAACCAGAATGCTGTATCAAAATGGAGTGGATGGACATTTAATACAAAGCAAATTTTCTCAATGACCATCTTCAATAGACTTTACAACAAATTGAAAGACTGAAGACTTGTGTCTAAACGGTCATATTTTTTAAGGCTTATTATTCTTGAAGAATTGAAGCTTTGAAATAACGAAGTGTTCGAATATTGTCAAGCATTCATTCTCTTTTATTCAAAATCTTAACATCTGAAAAAGCTCTCAAAATACTTTGTATATCATGAGAGATTTAGACTTGGAATCTAAAGCATTTATCCATCTATTAGACATTATTCTTATAGTATGTGTGCCCCTTCATACAAAAACAATTTGATTGTTTTTAGAGTCAAAGATGAGTTGGTAGTAAAATACTCGTTAAGGTGAAGCTTTGGTTAAAGTTTTTGTATAAAGGCAAGAAGTGATGCTAAATACTTATATCTTTATTAGATATTGGAACTTTCCGGACCCATTTGGTGGATAGGATATGATAAAATATGCAAATATGATAGGATAAGATAACACATAAGATAAGAACATGATAAACTTTAATTATATATGATGTTTTGATGCGTATTAAATAATAATTCTAATAACGAATGAATATAATATAAATTATGTTTAATTAAATAAAAAAATTATTAATTTTTGATACTCCTCTACATGATTAGTTGAAATTTATACAAAATTATTTGAATAATAATATTAATTAAAGAAGAGAAAAAAAAAATTATATCTATCTTGTCAATTCTAACTCAATTTCTCCCTTAAAATAGAAAATACACTTTAATAAAAAAATAAATTTATTGTTTTACAATTTATAGTCTCGGTTAAATTTTTACTATTTATTTTTTAAATTTAATTTTACATACTAAATTAAAAAATATATTTTGAGAATAACTTTATTTCTTAATTTTAATATACCCTCTCTTATAAAAAAGACCCGCGTCATTCTCGTATGTTTTAGTTTATTTTTTTACACAACTCATATTTTTTAGGTTCCGCTCTCAAAACAATTTGTATATATGTTTATAATTTTAATTCCTATAATATATTTGTAAACAGGTTTTTTTTTAAAAGTTGAAAATTTGAAATATAATCTTTTCCAAACTTGCTATATATTAATTTATTTTCGTTAAATTTAAAAATATGAACGAAATGGACAGATACTTGCCGCTTATTTAAGATTTCATAATTCCTTTGAAGTTAACCTGTCAACTCAAATATTCATTAGTCGGCATCAAATGGTGTGCATATAAATAAATAATATTTTAACCTAACAGAAAAAAAAAAGTTACAATATTGTAACGAACTGATACCCACGCCACGCGCCTCTTCTGGCGAGTGAGATTTTAATTTGAATAGTATTTATTATGAAGTGGAGTTTTATAGTGATTAAATATAAAAAAATCATTAAATAAAATATGAGGTTACCTAAATTTGATTTGAGATCATAAAATTTATGGTTTTTGATAAATTTTTAAAAAAAAGTCTCAAAAATGAATGTATCAAATTAGTCCACCGATTTGTTTTTGTTAGCATCCTTTAACCTCGCTCGCACTTTGAAACTGATGCCTCTTTCTCCCTTTGGCCACTTTGTTCTAACCCAAAAACATGACAAGGACGAGACAGAGAGAGAGAGAGCCAAGAGAAAAAAAAAGCGTTTCACTTCACACTGTACTTTCCTATTCTCCTTCTCTATTTAAGTCTTAAGCAACTTGAAAAGACTACACCTTAGGGTTCATTCCGCCACCTGAAATGAAAGCCTCTTGAGACAGATCACAGTTTCATGAGACTTTTCAAACTAATGTGGATGTGCCCCTCACAAAGTAGTTGGTGAGTTAAGTTCCGATATTCTTATTATCATTATTATTATGCATTTTTTTATTTTATTTTTTTATAGAAAAGACACATCACATGTTAGTTTTTTGTTTCTCCCGTTATTGGTCCATCACTGGTTCTACGACCTTTCATTTGAAAATGATTACCCAATATGAAAAAAAAATTGAATAAATAAAAAAAGAAAGAGTTGGTAGTAAGTACTTGGTAGCACTCATTGCTCAATTCCTCGTTGCTTTATTTTTCCACAACCATATCTCGGTAGTGCATTTATTTATCTGAGGATGGAGGCTGTGGAAAAAGTTGCAACTTTTTTAGGTTCTGTGTAGTTTCAGAATGTTGTATTGTATGTGGAGGAGTTTGAGATTGGGTTTGGCAAGAGCATGCTTCATGGGTCCACTTTTATGACTTTTGTGATTTGACAAAGAGGGAAAAAATAAGCATGAATGGTATTATAAATGGTAATGGTAAGTGGTCCTTTGACCATACCCATTTGAAGATGGCATGGATTCAGCATCAAATCCAACAAAAAGATGGTTACGTGAGCTATCCTAATCCCCCTTCACCCCCATTTTGGGGTGCATTCCACAAAGAATCATCATCAATGTCTTCATCATTGTCATTGTCATCACCGTCGCCATCGTCTTCCTCTGGTGCTAGAATTAGTCCTGCTGTTCTGTTCATCATAGTGATTCTAGCTGTTCTATTTTTCATCTCTGGTCTGCTCCACCTGCTTGTTAGATTCATCATAAAGAACCATTCTTCGGCACAATCCAATAACAATAGGCAGCACCAGGAAATTGCAGTAACCTCTGATGATGATGATGCTCTTCAGAGGCAGCTGCAGCAGCTTTTCCATCTCCATGACTCTGGTCTTGACCAGGCTTTCATTGATGCACTTCCTGTTTTCCAGTACAAGGAGATAAAGGGCTTGAAGGAGCCGTTCGACTGCGCCGTTTGTCTCTGCGAGTTTTCTGAAAAGGACAAGCTCAGGCTGCTCCCTATGTGCAGCCACGCCTTTCACATTGGTTGCATAGACACATGGCTTCTGTCAAACTCCACATGCCCTCTTTGCAGGGGAACCCTCCTCACTCCGGGCGAAAATCCGATGTTTGATTTCAATGACTTGAGGGATGACGAGGGCTGCCCCTGTTATGCAGAGAATGAATTCGCAACGAGGCAGAAGACGGTTGAAATTGAAGTTGAAAAAGAAACTGTGGTGGAGGAGGGGGTTTTCCCTGTGAGACTTGGCAAATTCAGAAGGCTTGATGTCGTGGAGGCAGTGGAGGTCGGAGGCGAGACTAGTAGCAGTAATTTGGATGCTAGGAGATGTTACTCCATGGGATCTTACCAATACGTGCTTGGCAACTCCGACCTGAGGGTAGCCTTGAGCCATGATGACCGACGACAAGCTCGCAATGCAATGCTTGCGACGAAAGGAACAGAAAACTTGGAGAGGTTTTCACTTGAGGAGGGGGATATTGAAGCAAAGAAGATTACTAGTGTGATTAAAGGTGAGAGTTATTCTGTTTCCAAAATTTGGCAATGGTCAAAGAAGGGAAAGTTTTCAGTTTCTTCTGATGTTCATATGGGCATGCCATCTTCTCTTAACACTGATTTTCCTTGGATGAGAGAAACAGGAAGGACATGAAAGGTATCTATCCACAGTATATCTCTCCCCCTCCCTCTGAATTCATTTGATTAAAGCTTTTGCTTTCCCTTTAGATTCCTTCAAATTTTTGGTGTTCAAATCTTGAGGTTGTGATGATTGATTGTGGTATATTGATGTATTACAATTCCCTATTAAGAAAATGGAAGAAATACATGTTTCCATGAAAGAAAAACACATTTTAGGAATAAACTGATACATTTTTTATTGATAACATACAAGGTGTATATATTACATCTCCACAATTTCAAGAGATTCAGAATGGGGAGGAATTATTTGAGAGATGGGAGAAAATATTTACCAAAACCAAGTAACTCTCTTATTGACAGAAAATTACAGCAAGATTTACTTTAACAGTTACTTGAATTCATTTGAAATTGCAACACAGACTTATTTGAACAGTTCCTTAAAAGCTTTGCTTTCCCTTTAAACAATTAAACCCCTTTGAATTTTTGGTATTCTAATCTTTATGTTGTGATGAGTGATGAATTTCTTCCTTCTTTAACACAGCTGTAATTTACAACTCTGAGATAAGAAGGAAGAAATTCAGATTTTAGGAATAAACTGATAAGAATTTTATTGATAACATACATGGTGTATATATGCATAGGTCCCCATCATTGCACTACAGTATATCCACAATTTTAGGAGATTCAAAATGGGAAGGAATAATTTGCATGCTGATAGGAGAAAATATTTGCTTAAACTAATTATCATCCTTATTTTACAGCACATACTTATTATTTCAACAGTTTCTTCCGTCAACATATCTTCTGAATACACGGAAAGATGTAATGAAACAGCAAATGTTGCTAAACCACATTTGTTTCGAAATATTGAAGTTGTGTTTGTTTACCCGTTGAACTCAACTTCAATGGGGAAAACACACATTCCAGTATAAGCTAGCACTCACAAGTTTTGGATTTAACGTTGGTTGCATATGCTTTAACGTTTTTACAAACATGAACTAAATGTTGATAATCATAAAAAAATATTGATATATCATTGCTAGGAGAAGCAAAGGGTAACTAACTGCTTTTCATGAATTGGATTCCATTTTGGACTCCTAATCAAGGTTTCAAATTGCGGCTGTAGTTTTGTCACAATCCTAAAAATCTTGATGTTGTGATCAAAATTATGCACACTTGACTGTATTTTAAAACCTTGGTCCTGACCCAACAAGTTTGTTTGATTCACTCGTTAAAATTCTGTTTAAATACATTTTTAATCCTTACAATTTGATGCTTTTTTAGTTTTCAGTCCTAGCATATTATGTTTTTTTTTTTTGTTTTTCGTCCTTAATGCAGTTTAGATAACCTTTTTTTCATTGTTCAAAACACTGTATCACTTTAAGCACATATATCTACTGACTACTGTAGTTGGTTGAACTTGGTTATGGAGCCTAGCCTATTTCAAAAGCCAGCATTGTCATTTTCTGTCTTGAGGTTACCTAGACAACAAACAGTATGAATACACGATCCATGGCGGGAGGCAAGTACACCTTTGCTTTCTTGGTTTCTGAGGTGCTGATTTAGTTTAGTTTCTTCTTCTTCTTTATTAATTATTGCATTGCATGTGCTTTATGTTATGGGAGAGTGAGAAGAATACAACCCTTTTATGCTTAGTCCTTTTAGGTTGGGCAGTGATTGTGGGGATCCATGAAAAGTTGTGTATTTATGTGGCAGCACCTATCTCCATCTTGTGATGAAATTTGATTCAAAAGTTGGCTGCAGTTGCTGTGCTGTGGGCCGTGGGGTCATTTTTCTTACACTTCACATTTGTCAATTTTGAAATTAAGGATAGGCCCCAATAATTTTTAGATTCCTGATAAATATCTGAATTTTGTTATGGTCCTTCATGAATTTTTTGGTTGTTTTGGGTGTCTGATATATTATTTTGTTATGAGCTCCTGTTGTTAGTTTAGTGATGACATGACACATTGAGGAGTGAAGATAATCTATCTCCTAAAGTCTATCTCCATCCCAATCCCACCAATAAAAAATTGTCACATCATTTAAAATAACAAGCCATTTAAAAGTTTGAAGAAAATGAAAAAATAATATATTTATTTTAATTGATTTGTCGCAATATAAATAGTGGACATGGATGGAGACAAACTTGAGAATAAGTAATCTCCACTCCATGTTAAGATGGTATTACATCTTAACTTAATTGATAGTAGTGATTTAAAATAATTTTTTTAATATATCATACACTCAACGGAAACATTTATCATATATTTAAAAAAAAAAAAAAAAAAAAACCTCAAGTATAAGTATTTAAGAGGGATCTAACCAGTTATTCAAAGTCTTTATGGATAATAGAGGCTTATCAAATGTCAATGATGACAAATTGACAATCAACTTGTTTCAACAAATAGCAAAGGGTCGTTCAACAAGAAAATAATAATGGTTTAGATTTAGCATTTGTATATCTTATTCTTTTTATTGTTATTATCTTAAGCAACATGTAATATAACTACACTTACAAACGAACACTACTAACTGGCGTGTTGGCCAATGATTTGATGGACCGTCAACCGTAGAATTGTCTTACTCACATTTTTAAAGCTTAATAGCCATAATTGATTTTGTCAAGCATTGTTTGATGAACATCGAAAGAATTTATTTTGACTTGATTTTAAATAAAATTGATTTTATAAAAAGTTTAAAGGAAATGCACATCGTAAATTAGTTTTATATTGTAAAATTAGCTTTATGTTGGAATGATTTTGTATATATAATCAATTTTGAAGTAAATTTTAGTAAAATTTAATGTAGATATTTAAAGTTGTTTTAATTCATAATTAATTATGGATCCAAAATCAATTTATTTGTCTGTCTTCTCAAGTGAAATTAAACATGTACAAAATTATTTAAAATCAATTTTGAAAAAGAATTAATTTTCTAAAAATCTAAAAAACATTATGTTTATATTTGAAACTGCAAAAAACAATTAAGACGGTGTAGGAAGGAACTAAATTGTAATATTACAAAAATGGTGCCTGTCAATGAGCAAAGTAAATTAGTATTATCTTTATATCATTCAAAATTTTAAAAAAAAATATAGCAAATTAATCTTTGTGGATAAAAATAAAAACCTCGTGAGTATTTATTGGTTATATACCAAATACATCTTTTCTAAAAAGGAAAAAAAAAAGGTTACTTATATGTTTGTATACGTAACCAGGCCACAATCAATAAAAACTTTTTTCTTTTTTTTTGTATTAGGAAAGATATCGTGAGTTTTTTTTTTTTAATTTATTGGGTTAGAGATTAATCTGGTAAGGATGCGTGATTTTTATAAAATTATTTAAAAAAATCATGTAAATTAATGATGTAAATTATTGTGTAAAATTATTCTACACCATTCGTGTAATTCTTAATAAAAAAAATATTATGTAAAGAGAAAGGAAAATAAAATTATTTTGATCTTAATCTATAATCAGGAAAATTAAGCTAATATGCTAGCAAAAACTGAATTATAAGCTAACTAGAAAGTAAGAAACTTATAAATTAGAATGTGAGTTTGAGCTTAACTTAACTCCAAAAATTAACTCATAGAGTGAGGATTATCCCACTTATATACTCTACCTTGGTCATATCTCTAACTTGTTAAAATCAAGGGGGGGAGGGAATTGATATTTAAAAATTTTTGTTTTTTTTTCAAAGTTAAAAAGATTTCACCAAATCTCTTAAAGTTTTTTCACAAAGAGTTTTTACAAATAAGTTGTTTGATAGATTAACAGAGTAAAAACTTAATGAAAATAGTTTTGTTAAAACAAATTAAACAATAGTAAAGAACAAGACAATAATAAAGAAATGAAGGGAAGAGAGAATAAAAATCAAGATTTATACTAGTTCGTCCATAATCTGATTTATATCCAGTTTTTCTCCACCTTGAGGAGTTCTACGATGATTTGAATTATAAACACTATGCACACATAAATCACAACAACTTACCCTTATTCACAACTCGAACAAGTATCTGTGCGAGAGTGTAAAACACTATCACTACTCAAACACTACCTTTAAGAAACCCTATCCTAGAAAACAAGTGTTTAGGAAACCCTATCCTAGAGCACCCAACACTTAGGAAACCCAATCCTAAAGTGCCAAAACCGAAACCAAAGAGAAAAGAAAGTTTAAGGAATAAGAGCACCTAAATTGTGCAAATTTAGTTGGTATAGAAGCTCAGAATGAAAGTACCAAAGTATGCAAGTGTAGCTAGAAAAGGCTCAAAGCATAAGCACCTTAATGTGCAAGTATAGATGAAGAATAGTTTTTTCTATAAAAAGAATTTAGTTGATTGATAGCATAATAGAAATTCAACTTAGAAAGATATAGCAGTAAGGAAAGGAATGAATTCTCTGCAATTGAGTTGATGCCTAATGCAGACCCAATATGTTCTCTTTATAGTGTTTGTAAAATCTTATCTTAGAAACAAATATATGATTTGGATATGAAAAGGAAGATGATTTTTGCTTGATGTCATCAATTGTAATCGATTGCAAGAATCTAGTAGTCAATTGCAATTGGGATAGAACCAATTCTGAGAATTAAAAGTTTCATTGTAATCAATTGTCAGATCATGTAATTGATTATCCCGAGGGTAGAGGCTAATTTTACTTTGATATGCTCTCTCATAATCGATTCCTTGATTTTGTAATCGATTTCAAAGCTCACAATGTAATTTTAAAAATACAGATCATCTTTAAATGCTTGGATAAAATTTTTGTAAAAGGTTTTGCAAGCATCCTATTAAGTACATCTAAACGTATAAGACTTAGTCTCAAACAAGCAATACAAAGTCAACATTCATTCATGATTTGGCTTAAAATAAAATAGATTATTCTAAAGAGAAGAGATAAGACAAAGAAACATGAAAATACCAAAAACTAAGTGAAGTCTTCAATCTTCAGTCTCCCCCTTTTTGGTTTTAAATGCCAAAAAATTATTAGTTTCAAGCCCTTTTAGTGTGCTTCAATATGTACCTGTCTCAAACTTTTCCTTGATACCTAAGTGGTTAGTTCAAACAAGTAATATTAATAGTTTGAAACAGTTATAAGCATATGAACAAATATGGCAAGTATAACAAAATATTTCTCCCCCTTTTTGGTTTTCAAATCACCAAAAGGTAATGAATAAACACAATTATAATAAGGAGAAAAGGCATTGCATTTCAAAATGAAGCATATTGTCCAAAAAAAAATTAACATAGAAAAGAAAATGCAAAAACATAAAAATGTAGAGATTTAGATGTTAAAACAACAACTGAGACATCCAGGGCTTCAATATTCATTAATGTCATCAGTTTGCGAAGGATGGAGAGATTTGAAACGAGCAAATAGTTCGTTGATGATGTATCAAAGCTCCAAGTAGTACTCATTCTTAATCCTTAAGAGTTCTTGTTGATTGTGCATGATCTAATTCATTTTGTCTATTACTATGACCTCAAATGTAGATGAATGAGGAGGTTGCTCAGTTTGCGCATTGGATGGTCCTTTAGGTTGATCAACATCATCAATAGCTACTTGTCCTTCCTTGTGTTCCCAATCGGCATCCGTTTCCACCAAGCCCATTTGCTTCAAGTGTTTAGTTGTTAGTTCAACTTCCAAGAGGGCAAAGTCACTTACCACATCATTAGTTTTAACTTTGAAGTGGTCAAGGATGTAGGAAACTAGAATTGGATATGCGACCTTAAAATCATTGAGATGCCCAATTTTTTGCATATGGTTGGTAATAGCAAAAATCCACTCCACTTGATGATCATTCTCTATTAAAAATACGAGCAACATGTCATCATCCAATATGGCACTATGATTGCTCCCCCATGATATAATAACCCATGAGAGGATGTAAACTAACAAGCCTCTTGTTTGGCCTTTTAAAAAATCAATCTAATGTGTTGTAATCGATTGCATCTCTCTGTAATTGATTGCTTGAGAGATAGAGAGCATTCTGTTGAAAATTTTGATGTTTGTAATCAATTGCCAGTCTGTAATCAATTAGCCTGTTTGTCAAAGGAGATTTTGAAGTGATTTCAGAAGTTGGTAATCAATTTCCATTTGGTGTAATTAATTGCTTTGTTGATAGAGAGAATTTACAATTTCAGATGTCTCTTGGTAATTGATTAGCTTACCTTGTAATCGATTAACTTGTTTTTTTCATGTAAAATTTTGAATGCAGAACATGAATGTAATTGATTGAAGGTAATCGATTAAAATGCATGAAAAATTAAAATTTATGCAAAAAAAAAATAGAGAGTACTTAGTTCAAAAATAATTTTGCATCATCATCAAGACAATCAACAATCATTTAGATAGATAAATCAAGATATAGTTTCAAAGGCACAAGTAGAATAAGATCTACAGCTTTTGAATGATCAAGATTGCTCCCCTGAAATGTAGGAATTCATGCTATCAAGTCAAAAAAATTAATTTAAGCATGATAATCAGTAGTACCAAGGAGTAACACACAACAAATGATTCATGAAGAAAATATAAAGATAGAGTTCATAAAGTCGTTAGATGTTACTAGAGTGAGGTTGCCTCCTATGGTCATTCTCTTAAGCCAATACCATTTGACTTCATGGTCTTGATGCATACCTACAAAACAATTTAATGCTCTTCTTTGGTACCCAAACAGTTTTGGGTCCTTTTTTGTTAGTGCCTCCATGAGTACCCTTTGGGATCCATTGGTACTTTCCCTTAGGTATACCAATCTACTTAATTATGCAATCATTTGAAGTATGTCCCTTGCACATGCAATAATTGCAAATAACAAATGAAGCATGGGATGATTTCACAAATTTTTTAAATGGTTTTTCATCAAAATTGCTTGAAAATCCAATCCCATATTTGTTAAGACCTCTCTTTTGCAATCTAAGCAAAGCATCAAGAATATCTCTTCCAGTTGTGAACTTTGCTAATGTTTTAAGAAGATATTCATTCTTTTTTTTTCAAATCTTTGCAAAGTTCACAAGGAGTTGAATGACTTGTAGATGCAATATTGCTTTTGCAAAAGCAGTGTTGAAAATCAAGTTTTTCCTTTTCAGATTTAATATCTAAAAGGTCCTTTTGCATTTGATCCCTCTTGTCTACATGCCATTTAACTTTGCCTTTAAGAAAACTATTTGCTTTTGCTAGACTCTGAGACTCTTCAACTAATTCATTAAAAGCATTTTGTAGTTCAGATTAATCTTCACATTCAAAATTTGACTTGGTTTCACAATCAGAAGAAGATTCATGTTTAGAAGCGCTTACATTGCTTTCATTCTTAGATTCTTCATTAGCCACCAAACAGATGTTGACTTCCTCACTTTCTGAATTTTCAAAAGAGGTTGAAGATGCATTATCTTGCCAAGCTATGTAGGCTCTTTTCTTCTTAGAATTTCTTTTAAATTCCTTCTTGTGACCACCATGCTTCTTTTTAAGATTTGGACAATTAGTTCCCAAGTGTCTTGGTTTGTCGCATTCAAAGCATGTGTTAGGTAGTTGTGGAGGATTCTCCTTTTCTAAAGGATTTCTTTGAAGGATGACTCCTATCTTTGGAGCTTTTGAATTCATTCTTCTTCTTAAGGAATTTTTTTAATTTTCTCACTATTGAGGCGAGATTTTATGAATCTGAATTGCTTTTCTCCTCCTCCTGATCATCATCATCATCATCATCATTATCATGGTTTGAATATGATTTCTCAGCTTTCAAGGTGATGCTTTTTGTTTTCTTTTCCATGTGCTATTCTTTCGCCATGCAGATCATGTCCATCTCATGCTCCCTTAACTTTCCAAAAAGCTCAGCACTTGTCATGGTAGCCCTGTCTCGAAATGTCGAGATTGCAGTAACCTTTGGCTACTACATCCTGTTCATGTTTTTTAAGATTTTGACATTCATATCCTCTTCATCAATGCCCTACCTAATTATTTGAGATGGTTTATGATGTGAATGAATCTCATCTAGAAATTTGAGATTGATTCGCCTGGTTGTATCTAGAAGGTTTCATACTCTTGGATGAGAGAATTCTTCCTTAATCACCTAATTGTTGGTGTACCTTCATGGGTTACCTCAATCATATCCTAGATTTCTTTTGTTGTAGCACATGCTAGAATCCTAAAAAATTCATCAAAATTCAAAGCAGAATGCAATATATTCATAGCACAGGGATAATAGTTAGCATGCTTTGTTTCCAACTCAGTCCATTCATCAATAACAATGATTGGAAGCATTGGTCCATTTAAGACTGCTTGTCAAACACCTCAATCAATTGACTCCATAAAGATTTTCATGCGGACTTTCCAAAAGGGATAATTGTTGTCGCAAAACAAAGGAGGTCAATTGATCGAATCACCTTCTGCAAGTAGCAGCCTATTACTGGCTGAATTGATATTTAAAAAAATTTATTATCTTTTTAAAAGTTAAAAAGATTTCACCCACTTGAAGTTTTTCACAAATAAGTTGTTGATATAATAATAAAGTAGAAACTCAATTAAAATAGTCTTGTTAGAGCATATTAATCAATAATAAAGAACAAGATAGTAATAAAGAGATGAAGGAGAGAAAGAATAGCAGCCAAAATTTATACTAGTTCGACCACAACTTAGTCTACATCCAATTTTTTCTCATCTCGAGGAGTTCCACTATGATTTGAGTTACAAACACCATGCACACGCAAATCATAGCAACTTACCCTTATTCACAACCCGAATAGGTACCAATGCAAAAGTGTGAAACATTATTACCACTCAAGCACTACTCTAGGAAACCCTATCCTAGAAAACAAGTGTTTAGGAAACCTTATCCTAAAACACTTAGCACTTAGGAAACTCTATCCTACAGTGCAAAAAACCAGAACCAAAGAAGAAAAGTTTGTGAACAAAGGCACCTAGAATGTGCAAATTTAGCTAGAATGAAGGCTCAAAATAAAAGCACCAAAGTGTGCAAGTATAGCTAGAAAAAGCTCAAAGCAAAAGTACCTTAATGTGCAAGTTGCAAGTATAGATGAAGAAAAGCTTTTTCTATCAAGAGGATTCAGCTGTATGAACAACACAATAGAAATTCAACTCAAAAAAATATAGTCGTAAGGAAATGATTGAATTCTCTACAATTTAGTTGATGCTAAATGCAAACCCAATAGGTCCTCTTTATAGTGTTTAAAATCTTATTCTAGAAACAAATCTAAGATTTGGATATGGAGAGGATATAGTGTATAAGATAGGATTTGAGGGAAAAAGGTTACTCAATCAAATATAGGATATGGGATTTGAAAGATTGAGCTAGGTCAAAAAGATATGAAAAAGATTTAAGAAAGATCAAATTAGATATCTTTTAAAGTGATCTTTATACCAGATGTAATTGATTGGAATAGAGAGTAATTGATTATCATGTGTATTAAAAGATGATTTTTTACTTGTTGTCATCAATTGTAATTGATTGTAATAAAGTAGTAATCGATTGCATTTAAGGCAGAGCCAATTCTAAGAATAAAAATTATCATTGTAATCAATTGCCATGTCTTGTAATCAATTAACCCGAGGGCAAAGACAAATCTGACTTACATGGGCTCTCTAGTAATCAATTGCAATATAATGGTAATCAATTGCAAAGCTCAGAATGTGATTTCAAAAATACAAATCATCTTTAGATGCTTGGATAAAAGTTTTGTAAAAGGTTTAGCAAGCATCCTATTAAGCACATCTAAGCATATAAGACTTAGTCTAAAACAAATAATACAAAGCTAGCAAGCCTTGAAGTTAGATAAAGTGATGCCTTGGAGACTTAGGAATTGGTGGAAAAATTGTATAAATCTTACTTATTCTATGTCTTTTTTCATATCTCACATTTATTGGGAGGGCAATTGTTGTGCAGATTGTAAAGACAAAATAACACAAGAAGGGGGATTGAATTATGTTTTAGCTAATTTTTGAAATCTTTTCGTAAGTCCCTTTTTATAGTTTGTTCTAGTTTAAATAAAAAAAATAAACAGACGATATTTTTCTTAGCTAGACAAATTTTTCCTGTTAGGTTACCACAATATATTATAATAGATAAAGCAAGAAAACCAACACAAGAAAATTATATTGGTTCGTCTCACCCTAATACTACATCTAGTTCTTGGAAAAATCCTCCAAGTTCCACTAATCCCCAAGGTTACAAGTATTGTTCACCACTTTTGGCTCTTTACACAACTTTACCAAAAAGCTAATCTTAAACCAAGTATTCTTTACGGACCAAGCCACTTCTAGATCTAAAAAACAATTAAATTATTTTTGTTTGAAAGGGGTACACAAACTTTGGGAAGATAACGTCTAACAAATGGATATGAACTTAAATACTCTAGTCTTTTTCTCTCAAGATGAACAAAGTGTTTTGAGAGCTTTTGAACGAAAGAAAATTTGAATTACACAAAGATTTGATTGCTTGAGTGTTGATAGTTTCATTAGCTTCAAATCTTTACATCTTCTAGTATTCATAGGCCTTAAAAAATTTAATCAGTGTGACTAAAACTACTAGTTATTGAGTCTGTTGTAGCGTCTTTTGAAGTTGGCAGTTGGGAAAAACTACTTTACATTTAATGCTGCATTAAATTCTCATCTACTCAATTATGATACAACACTCCACTTATCTTCCTTGAGCAGCACACTTTCTCTTGATAGTAGTGCTTGTCAAATCGTGTAGCCTACACTTGCTACATTTTAGGTAGGGTGTGCCTTTTAAGATGGAGAGTTGATAATAGCACTATTTTTTCTCTACTCTTATCTTCAATTTGTCTGATGAAGAATAATAGAATGTTTCCTACATAACTAAACAAAGCATTAACTATGTCTTGAAATGCCTTTAAGATGATAAAGTGTGTCATGCTTCATCTCTATACCACACAAATGCAAACGTAGACTATTTCATTTGAAATTATATATTCACGGACATAGACGCAAAGACTAATAATCATTTGTTTGACATCTAATCAAAATTAATTAAGGCTATGATTTGTCTTTGACTTAACACAAATAGACTTGTCTTTCATGGTGTTACCACCAATGGTTTGGTTTGGTGGGACTATGAAGACCTCTTCCCCCTTTTTTTTTTTATTAGGGAAGAGTTTTGTAGGAATAGATTTGATCTTCCTTGTTATAGATTTACATGATTGTGCATGAGTTTTGGTTTCAGTCCTCATGATTTTTTTTTATTATCTTTTTAGGTATCTATTATATATAGGAGGGTGCAGTTTTGGATTTTGATGATGATAGTGTCAACCTAGTTAGGATTACAATCTTCATTATGCCTTAATACATCTCTTGATTAAAAAAAAAAGTAATAAGTTTATAAAGACAGGAAAAAAAACACTTATATATTTTGAAAATACGTTAATGAGTTGAATTTAGTAACTTAGGAGATTACAATAAGAAAATGGTAGAAAAAATTCTCAAAAAAGTATGAGTATTCTAAAAAAACATTATTAGATGCTTACATTGATTGGGAAATAAATATTATCAAATCTTCATAAATAACGAAAACATTGAGAATTAAATACTCAAATAATTAAAATTTATCATAATTTGGTTTATTTTAAGCCATGGTAACCAGTGTTATTAAAATCGATTTGGTCCAACCAATTGGATCTATCAAACAAGTAACTGGATGCCTACCCAAGTCGAGTAAGTTATTGGACCTCCTATGCAATTGGCTCGATCTAGCCTGGTGTGACTGATAATCGCTTTATATACGTAAATATTGCATCATATTTTGTAGCGATTATCCAATGTTCTTAGGATTTTTAGCTTAGTTTGAATTCATTTTATATAAATTTAGATAGTTTTGTTAATTCCAACCATAGGAAGCTATTTTGTGAGAAATATATTCAAATTCATGTTTTGTAGGCCTATGTTCAATAACAAGGGAAGATAAAGAATTAAGGCAACTCGCGCTTAGTGCCACATCTCGTGCTCAGCGAGATAGGCAGTTTATGCAGCGCTGAGCTCAAACTTATGCTAAGCGAAGTTTTTTTTCGAACTGAAGATTCGCTTAGCGGACGTACGCGCTTAGCGGAAGCCCTGTATCTGAGATGAAGATTTGTAAAATCGTGAACGTGCGCTTAACAGACATGCGCACTAAGCGAAAGTCCACTTATAGTATATAAGCTTCACTTTGTAATTTGTTAAAAGAATCCAGAATTTTAGAGGATTGAGCCTCTTCTTCCATCCCCTGTTCTTCCCTTTCATTTTTGTAAGCTTCTCATGACAATGAGAGGTTGATCCATCTATGTTGAGAATTTGGAACTAGGTGCTAACATGTAAATGCTTTCCTTCATATTTATTCATTGAGTATTTAGTTTAAAATCCATTTCTCTATTTTATCGCTTGTTATATGATTCGATCAGTTATATATGCATGCTATGGAGTTTAATTGTCATAGACATATGCTTTTAAACTTGGAACTGAGAATAGGAAAGAGTATATCACTAGACATAGGGTAAACTCCATCCTTTCTCTATTTTTATTATGTTATATGATTGACCTGTTATATATGCATGTTGCGGGGTTTGGATGTCATAGACATATGCTTTCAAACTCAAAACTAAGAGTGGATTCTAATGAAATGTATTTCTAGACATAGGATAGATTTCATTAACTTTGTAAAGATCTTCGAGCTTCACCAAACCACTCAACTGAACTTACCGAGACATCGGAAGTGAGGTTGAGCAGTTTAGGCTTAATTTGATGAGACATCACGTTTTGAGCACTTCTAGATTAAAGTAAATTTGAATTATTGCTTTGAATAGAGAATATATTTTGTATGTTTACATGAAAGCAAACCGGTTGAACCAAAGTCTTAACATATCCATCATCATCGTTCCACATCTACGCATTCCAACTGCTCGATCCTTGTTCTGCCTTATCTTGTTATTTATCTTTATAGTGTTTAGTTTATTTTCTGTTGTTATTCATGTTCTGCAAAACAAACCAATGCTAAAACCAAACTAGTGTGTAGGAACTGATAATCTTACTAGTAGTCAATACGAGACAATTTCCTATGGATTCAATACTAGGATCTTCCCTTTTAAACTACTTATGCGATATTTGGTACGCTTGCCAAAATAGTCCATTAGTGACCCAAGTGGTTTCTGGAACCTGATACAAGTAGAACTTGTTTACCCTTAAAAAAAAAAAACTAAAGTGGTGTTGTTTTTGGAGCTAATTTAGGGTTTTTTTTTTCTTTCCTTTTCTGGTTTCCCTTTATATACCACATAATTGCAATGCTCTTGAACCAAGTCCAAACGACTACTCCCTCATTCTTCTCAAACCCCATCCCCCGCCGACACTGTTCCTTGCTTATCGGCCTTACCCATGCATCTCTCCTCGCACGCTCGTCGGTGCCACCGTTCCATTAACAGCGCATCAACACAACAGTGACGAAGCAACCCTGACGACGACACAACAACCTCATTGAAGCATGAAGCTTCTTCCTTTGAGTCAACCTTCCTACTACGAGTGCCTTTACAACTAGCTTTTTTGTTTGCGCACGTCCACGATCACAAAGGTTAGCTTCTTTGATTTGAAGTTTAATTGTTTGATATTGTTCGTCAGAGAATGATTTATAGTTTAGTTGTTCCTGCTTGGTTTGATTGTTGATAATTATTGTAATTCCTTTTAAGAATTGATGATTAATATGAAAATAATTATAATAATTCCTTTTGGTAGTTATAGTCTAATTGCTTGTTTAATTCGTCATAGTTATATACTTGAAAATGTCATTTGCTAAAACTGAAATCCCATCAAAGTCAAGAAGCATCAACTCCAAATTCTTCCCAAAATGTTAATGGGAGGGACATTGTAAGAAAATTCATGATGGTGCTACAAAATTGACTATGATGTGTCTTTACTGTGATAAAAAAGTTAAGGGGTGTACTAATTGTTATTTTGGAAGTTAGGTAGTTTATTATGGTAATGTTTTTAAATTTGGAATATGGATGAATTTTTTTTATAACTCTTGTTATGAACTTTATTTGTTATTTGAAATATTAAACATTTTATTTGTTATTTTATCAATGTAGAACGGGCCAAACTAAACCAATAGGTGGTCTATCGGTTGTACCACTAATCTACTTATTCACTGTCTTGCCCGTGTCGGTAATCGGATCAATTTTCACGAGATTGATAATAATTAATAGGTTAATATATATTTTTTTTCATGTAAATATTTGTAAATATTGAAAAGTTTAGTTTTAATTCTACAAAATTTTTTATTGTTTCTATAATTGTGTAATGTGTTATTTTTTTGTTTGGAACTTCGTTCGAATAGTAGAATCTATATGTTTTATATATTTTTCTTCACATACTCCCATTTTATTTTGTACACTCCAACTTTGCTCATATATAACCACTATCGGTCATATAATTAAAAAAAATTAAAAATTAAAAAAAATAATTTTAAATTTAAAACGTAGAGGTGAAATAAGCAAAGTAAGAGTATAATAATAAAAAAAGTGAAAATACACAAAATAAAGTGAGTTGCTGGAAGAAAAAAAAATGTATTAAACACATAAATTCAACTATCCAAATCAAGTTCCAAGCCAAAAAAATAACATATTACAAAAATATAGGAATGAAAAGTTTTATAAGGACTAAAATCGATTTTTTTTAATATTTATTAGTTTGACTAATAATAATTAATGGAATAAAATATTCCTACACTGTTAATATAAAATTATTTTATACCGTTAATTAATCATAATTTATTATTGTAATGATTTTTTAAATAATTTTATAAAATTCAACAGAGATGATTATAATTGAGTAAAGATGTAAAATAGTTTCATACGTGGGAAAAACTTTTTCTCTAATTAATAAGTATAGCTTAAATTTACTTAAAACATTTTCACTAGAAATAAATTTGTTTGATAAAAAAATTAAAATTTTGACGTATAAATTTTCCTTATTAATTCGAAATTTAATACTATACAGAGAGAGAGAGAAATTAATAATCCGAAAATTTATCATTTCCCATGATCCATGCCATTTCCTTGTTTTACGTCATTCCTCTTTTCCCCGTACCTGTAAAAAAATAGAAATGACGGCGTGAAATAAATGCGCATGTGACTTTACCCTTCCTTTTCATTTCTTATCTTCAAATTTTGGCGCCTTCCATCCTATTTATGCATGCGTGCGTTCCATCTTCTTTTTTTATTTTTTAGGAAGCGTTCTTTCTTTTTCTTGCCTCTAATTCCGCACTTTAATTTCTCCCATTTTCTCAGCTTCCTCGTTCTTGCAAAAACTGATAACTCCATTTTTTCTTAGCGTCCATTCATGCATGGTTAGTTTTCTTTTTCTTTTTTTTTTTCTTTAGTTTCTTGTAGTACTTTTTTATCCTCCACTGTGTTTATTCTCCCCTGTTTTGTTTAGTGCGGTCGTTGTTTTTTCTTTTTATTGACGTTGAAACTTTGTCTTTGTGAATGTGCTGTTTTGAGTTTCCACGCGACATAGTTTGTTTTAGGATAATGATATTAACTTAATGGAAGAACTGAGGAAGAGAGTGAAAGTAAATAATATATAAAAATGGATAGAGAAATAGGAAGAAAAATTATGTGAAATTTTGACGGTGATGATAATAATAACTTTGTTTTAATGGATTCTTGTGGCTGTTTTTGTTTTCTTTAATGACGATGCATGATCACGAAGTAGGAAAAGTGGTAGTAAATTTTTTATTTTTTTTTAATTCTGTTAATTCTTTTTTGATATATTTGTAGAATTAGTTGTGCTTTGTGATATATGAGGCTAATGTTGCTAAAGAACTGTTATAACGGCTCTATAGTGCTATTGAACTTTCGAATTAAAATTAGGTCATTTTTTTGTGCATTTTACTTTCATTTGCATTATTGCATTCATACAACACAACTTTTGATTATAATACATATATATCTAATACATTTCAAGTTTTCAACCGCTAATTAAGAATTTCAAATGGACAGATTCCAAATTCTGAAGTAAAATTTAGCAGTTCAACAACCTAAGACAGTTCTGAAATTTGGGGAAAAAACATGAGTTCTGAGGCTGCTACTGTTGCCAAAACAGATAAATACTCGAAGACAAATGATGGGATAAGAAGACCAATGGAACCATCATCGAAACATGATGATATGAATTCTCTGTCAGATTCTGCAGCAAGAGCAACACAATTTGGACACTGTAAAATTTGTGATGTTAAACTACCCCTCAAATGCGGAATTAATCATTTGGAATTGCATAACAAAGGAAAGAAGCATCAACACATGTTGAGACTTCAAAAAGAGTTAGAAACTTCGAATGGACAGGTTCCGAATTCTAAAAAGGGTTTAGTGGTTCAAGTTCAAGAAGCCAAGACAGTTCAGATATCTGAGAAAAATGGACACCCTCTTAAAAATATGAGTTCTGAAACTAGTACTTTTGAAATTCCAGCTGAAGGTCCCAAAACAGGTGAATCAAGTTTCAAGCCACTGTCTCAACGTGTACTGGCTTCACCAACACCTGTATCAGAATGCAAAGAACATTATGAGATTCAAAATCCTACTGCAGAAATGACTGACACCGATCCTGCAGCGATAGCAATGCCATCATCATCAGAAGGGTTTATGTTTATGGCATCTCATGCATTTGAAGTACCATCGCTGAAAGTGGGATCAAGTTTTGAACATGCTTTGCTGAAACAAGTGTCAAAGAGAAAAGTGGCTAATGAGGTTCAGAATCCTACTGCAGAAGCAAATATTCAGCCACAATCAATCTCAGTAGAGTTACATGCCCCTTCAGGTTCCAGTGCTAGCCTTCAAACTGCAACTGGGTGTTCTAAATCTAAAGCTGAACAAAAGATTGATATTCTCACCTGTCAGTCAAGCACAACTCAGCCGTCTAAGGTGTTTCTCATTTGCTAATATTCTGTGAATCTAACAAACTTTATAGTGGCTGCTTAAGAGATTTTTCATGTGCAAATTTGGGTATAATTTTATTATTTGGTGTTAGTGAACTAAATTATCAGTGTTATAACCATAACCAGAATGATTCTGCTTAACCTATTCATCATGATTGATTTAGACTTGCCAAATGAACAAATCTACGATTTTTCTAGTTAATAATTGTTGATTGAATAACTATTTTAGATATTTTCTTTTTCTTTTTGGGTAGTGTCTCAGATCGGTAAAATGACATACACTTGATCAAAACTTGAACTGATCAGAGGAAAAAATGTGTTAATGATTTGCAACATTTAACACAAATCTTTCTATCATGATCTTTAGCAAGAATTGATGCACTGAGTGTGGCAAGCTTTCTGACTTTTATCCACAGAATGAAAAAACCTTTTTGTTAACTCAATCATTTTGAGTTATGCATCTTCTTTTATGAATCACTGAAGTAAAACTCTGTACAATTGTTGTTGCAGCTAGGTGTCTGTCTTCAATGTGGCGATAAAGGATTTCCAGAGGCACTTGTCTTTTGCAACAAGTGTCAGGTTTATGCACTTCATAGGTACTTCAATTTACTCTTTGTCTACTTTCTATAATGTACTTGTAGCAATCTTTCATCATCATGCTTGACACAGATGTTGCCCCATTCTTAAAATTTCCATTAATACTAATAGTAAGGTGGGAATATTCCCAATTTTATTTGCTGAGTCCAAAGAATATTGAAAGGATACACATGCTTGGTATTTGTATCCTGAACCTGTGTCATATGCACATGGATCTCTATCTTTAATTTTTTTTCCTACCATATATAAAGCATGAATGATTTGACTTCAGTAAATCTGCTTGTGAAAATTGATTTTATCAGGTTTTCATCACCACACTTAGCTGCATATGCATGCGTTTTTGTTTCCATATGGACATTATTTTAAGTTAATCTTAGTATAAAATTGTTTGTATTCTAAAATAAAGGTAATATGTATATTAAATATGGTTTTAGGTTTGGGGATTGTAGTTTATTAGAAAAAAATTATTTAATATACAATCTGTAAATTATAGAAAACCATCCTGTAATTACCACCAAATTGATCCACAGTACAGCTGTGTTAATACACTGAACTTCCTTTTTAGTATGCTATTCAATTTTCCTCCCAGCATTTTCTAAACCAGAAGCTTTTGCTTTGTATGAACTATGAAGTTATAATAGTTTCACAAATTCAAATGCATAATGACCTTATAATCCTCAACTCTCCATTTTCAGGTATTGTCTAGCTGGGCCTGTGATTTTTACAGGTGAAGTTACTTGGTTTTGCGAGGATTGTGAACCGAAGGTAGTAGAGACATCTTTTCATGATAGTTATGTCTCCATAAATTTGGGAAATGATGCATCTCAAGCCAGAGTAGAGCCAAAAAATTGCAAAGAGAGTGTAAAAAACAAGCAAGAGCCACAAAATATTGCAGCCAAAGCAAAGGTGCTGTTATCTGATAATCACAGTTTGTCTCAATGCAATAACAACACTGAAAAGAAAAATAAGTCTGAGAAAGAGTGTCAACCTGTTCCAAAAGATGAAGCGAAAACTCGTGAGGGATCTTTGAATGTTGCTACTGATCCACACCCTATTGCTGATCCAATCTGGAGGTAATAAATTTGTTTTTCTACCCTTTTAGAAGCTGATGAATTTTCTATCTGCTATGATGAAGCATTTGTTAGGAAATCTCACCTTGCCTGCCTCAAGTCTCAAGTGCAACTTATATATCAGTTAGACAATTTTCCTTAATGCCAATTGGTTTTAAGTGGAAATTTGACAGCATTGCCTAAAGTTGATTTTTTTGTGGCCAATAGGGGAAGTTTGCGACTCTTGGACCCAAGTTTTGGTCCTGTCATTGGAATTTTTGCTCATATTTCGAATTTGGCATGCTCCAAAGTTCTGGAGGAGACAAGATTTTTCCCTGATGTGCTTTGCCTGGACTTGCTCCCAAGATCTGCAGTGTGGCCGAAGCCTTTCAACAAATGTGGACCAAATGAGAATTGCGTTGCTCTTTATTTCTTCCCTGATAGTGAAAGGTGATTTTTCAGACAAACTAACAAAAGATGAAAAAATGAATTGAACTTCTGCATAAGCTAAATTAGTTTCTGCATTAGTTAATTTGTAATAGTTCTTTCATGTTTTAGAGATATTAACTACAAATTAACTAATATAGAGGCTAATTCTAACTTGTGAAGAAACTCATTTCATTTTTGTTTCTCTTAGAAGTCTTTCTGAAAAAGCTTAAGTGCATGTTTGGTTTAAAGTTGAAAATGTCACGTGCATATTCCAATATAAATCTAACGGATAAAAATAAAATGAAAGTAAAAGTAAAGGTACAGTTATGATCCGTTGACAAATGTACTTTTATCTCAAACATGTTTTTTCACTTGAAAACCAAACATGCACTTACTCAAACAGGCCCATGATCTCATTCTTCTCTCTTTGATTCAATATTATTAAATATGTCATGCTTTTCCACAGTGCTGAGAGGGCATTTGACAAGCTGGTTGATGACATGATTTGCTTGGACCTTTCCATAAGAGCTATGGTTGAAAATGCAGAGCTTCTAATTTTTCCTTCTGCAGTACTACCTATCCAATGCCGAAGTGAGTCGCATTTATACTTTGTACTACTTTCAATGGCACATTTCAAATTTGTTGTTTGTAAAACAGAATTGTGTATTGAATTACTCTACTTGTGCAGGATTTCAAGAAAAGTACTACTTGTGGGGGGTCTTCAGAGAAAAGAAGCTCTTAACCCTTTAGAAATAGAGTATGTCAAGACTTTGGAGTACTTGTGAATTAGTACATTGATACTTAGCAACCTTTTGTTTAAACTTTTGTTTTAGATGCAAGTACTTTTTAAAAAAAAGTGCATAAAACAAGTGATACTTTATTATGTTTTCTTCCTTTCCAAACTCAACTTCCTCAATAAATTTGGCATTTTCCGTTTTGAAAAATGATTTTGAAGTGCGATTGTAAAATTTATAGTCCCAAGGACGTTCAACATAGTCAACAAAATAGCAACTAATTGTTGTTGTATCCATGTTGCTTTCATATGGCCTATATGTGGTTTTGTTAATTGCTTTACTTGGCACCCAATTACGGATGTAAACTGTGATTTTAAGGTTTCTTCCCAAAGTGTCTTTGGCAAAGAAGAATGACTAATCATATTCCTCACAAAATCCTTAAAAGTCTAGATTCTTCATTATGTTAAATCATTCATGCTAGATTTGTCCGACGTAATGTATTGCATAACAATTGCACACTATTTTCAGAAAACTGCAAAAGGTTATGTACGTTGTTTTCTTGATCTGACATAGTATTCACTACCACGGTCAATTTTAACAACTTTAATTTTCTTTCAAAGTTTAACCTTAAAAATCTTTAAAACGTTTATGAATTGAGACTTCTCATGTATCAAAAATAGGTAACCGTATCTAAAATGAACATAATAAAATATTGTTGTTTATTCCAAGAAGTCATAGGAAAGGATTACAAATGTTTTTATGTTTTTATAAGATGTCCTTAGCTCTTTCAACACCCAATTTTTTGTTTTCCCTTATCAACATAGACTCTAAAATCTGATAAATGCATGAAATCAAGAATCTCATTAAATTTTCATTTTGTACCATGTGAACTGGTTTACCATATTTCATTATAGGAACTAACGATATCAAGCATGTAGATTATCAACTAAAGAACCATGACCAACACTATTTGAATTTTGGTGGAGACTAACTTTATTATTTCCAAATAAACAAGAAAATTTAAATTTGTCCAAACTAGAAATATAAATCAAATTCTAGCTAAAAGATAGTACAACAAAAGTCTATAATAAATCTAAACAAAATTAATTTTTTAATTGTAATTTTTCTAATAGTTTCTAGTGCAACCTTTGGACCATAACCCACAAAAATGAATTTTTCATTATTAATTAACAGTTGGCTCTACGGACAACCCTGCATAGTTATACTTATATGAGTAGTAGCACCGAAACCCACCCACCAAGGAAGCCACAGAAATTGGTTTTGGCTATATGAATTTGGATTTTGCACTAAGGTTTGGAACCACCAATTTTCGCTCTATAAACCTCTAATGAGGAAAAAATTGAGAGTGGGTACAATTCAACCAAATATGTCTTATGATCATGAAATACTTTACTGTATAAGCATTTTTAGGCTCTAATTTTTAGTGTCAAATTGCATCGAAACTCAAGTCACTTGAGTTAGAGTTTAGTGAAGACCTGTTCATGTACTTGATTTTGATCTCGCCTCTTGCACATTTTGGACAATTCAAAGTGAGTTATATGTCTCACTTTGGACAAATGATCCCTCAATGAGCTTATATGTCTCACTGTGTGTAAAAGGAAGAGAAGCAACACATAGATAGGATTGAAAGTATTCACTTGAGTTTGATCTCTCAAAATAAAAAAAGGAAGAAGAACAACAATATTGTGAAAGGGTCTTAACAAAAACAACAAAACAATGTTAAGGAATTTACATGTTACTTATGCAAGATGTGGAGACATGAAGAAAGAGTGCCTAAGTAAGTCACTTGGAGTGTAAAGAAAGGTAAATTTCTTACTTTAGTTCGTTGTAAAATTAATTTGGCTTATGTACTTAATTAAGTTAAAGTTTGTCCCTTTTAACATTGTGATAGAATTCACTTTTTAGCAATAGTAACTAAGTAAAGAACAAAAAAAAAAAACTTGTTCATAAATAATTAAGAAATCATGTATATATATAATAAGATGTGCAAATCAAGATGAGAAAAAGTGCACTGTCGATGTAAAATAATTTTACATCATCAATCAATGGCAATCCTCCATTTATAATAAGATAGTTGACTTTTATAAAATTATTTCAAAAGTTTACAACGGTGGGTTGGACAATGAAAAATAATTTTATATTAATAGTGTAAAAGTATTTTACTCGATCAAGATATCCTACACAATATTATATTTACAATTGTAAATATAACCCTTGACCCATGGGCCAGGCCCAACCCTCCCCGAAAATGGCCCCATCCTTTTCTTAATTACTAACTACCGGCCTTTAAGAAGTCCCATTTCACATGGTCCCCGAATTATGGGGCTATGACAAGGCTAAGAGGGGGCTGACCCTATTTTTTTTCGCACCACTTTTCATTTTCTCACTTTTCTATTTTCCCTCAAACAATTCTTCCACTCCCTCTCTCGCTCTCCTATTTCATTCACTTTTTTTTTTTCTCTTCTCTTCTCTTCTCTCTTTCGTTATCTACATTTGTTCTCTTTTTTTGTTTTAATATTTTTTTCTTATATTCTTTTTCTTTCTTTTGTTTCATCTTTTATTTATACTAATAATATCATAAATAAAATTAGCTAATTTTTTTTATGATAAGAATCACAAATATCATTTATAGAAAATAATCCTACTTGAGACAATTATGATCATAAAATTAATTAATTTAGATTATGTATTTATTGCAAAGTATTATTTTGACTCAATTTTAAGATTGATTTAATTTATATATTTGATTACTATATAATTTTAAATTATTTATCATCAATATCATAATTTAAATTAGTTTAATTTTTTATGATAAGGAGCATAGATATAATTATGCATGAGATCGTTATGGTCCACAAAAATAATTTATTTATATTAATTACAAATTATTTTTTTAACTTAATTTTTAAATTGATTTATTCACTGTATTTTATTACAAAATAATTTTAGTTCCTATTTGGCCCTTCCTTGAAACTCTATTATCTCTAACTAACTAAGAGAGGGTCTAACAATTATCCCATTTTTTTAAATTCCAAACATTAGGGCTGGCATAAGGTTGCAAGGTTGTGAGTGTTAATCCCTCTATTTCACCTTGATGCAAGAAACATGCGTACAAGTAATTGCATGTATTTTTTTTTTCTTTTTACCATGAGTATATTGGGGGTTTTATAAAATGATATTTTTATTTTTTATGATATGTTATATATAAATATATGTAAATGTTGTCTATTATTTTTTTTTTGAACAAAAATTGTTGTTTGTTATTCTCATATAAAAAGTTATCCATTCACATATATGTAATTTATCACTCTCTCAAAAAGAAAATAAAAATAAAAATGTATTATTTTTTTCGTTCAAATTCACATGACATTCTAGTAAAATGACAAAAGTGTGTTTATATACACATCAAATTTAATAAATTTATCATACACGTATAACATGTCAACATTAGCAACCTTAATTATATCTATAAAAAGTTTAAGGAAGCTTTAACAAAATTGCTGGCATGTCATTTATTTGTATTTTGTTACTTTACTAATCAAATTATTAATGGGTTTTAATTAATTTATAATTAGTTTAATAACTTTATTAATTATAATTATTAGTTCATAATCTAACAAATGAACCAAAATCATCAATTTTTAAAACTAGGAGAACCAAACGTTAATTAAAAATGAGGAGAACCAAAATTTTAATTTAATTTAAAATAAATTATTTTATTCTAATTATTTATTCATTAAAAAAATCAAATAAACTAGTTATTATCACATAAAGTAAGTTGATTAGTCAATGAAATGAGTTTGTATATAAAATAGAATATACCAAATTGTGTAACATTCTAAAAAAATGAAGGCCCATGGGATAGCCCTAGCATGCGGGGCTTTATGGACTTTTTGGTCCTATGGGCTTTTTAATGAGGGCCTTTTGACCTTGAGGGCTTTATTTTGTTCTGGCCCACATGGGCTAAGATTGGACTGGGCCAAATGGGACATTTTGGCAGCTCTAATTATATTAACAATATTTAACAATATTGATATCATGTTTATATGAAATATCTTGTAGTGAGTCCATTAGGTGAAACATTTGCACATTTGTTATATATACTTTATATTATTTGCTTGGTTATTTGTGAGTATGTTATTAATTTTTTTTTTCTATTTAGTTAATATTGCTAGTGTTGCAAATGTTGTTGCCCAAATGATTTCTATGTCAATGTTGAATGAGACAAACTTTAAGAACTGAATGGAAAACTTATAAATTATTTTTTGTTGTATAGATTTGGATTTGACATTGAGGGTGGAACCACCGATTTCTGTTATGAAAATATCTAATGAGGAAAAAATTGAGAAGTGAGAACGGTCCAACCAAATGTTCTTTAAGATCACGAATCTTTGTATTCCATGGTTGTTTCTAACTTTATTTCGAGGGGTCAATCTGTAAAAATAATTCTAAATGAAATTCAACAATACTTTGCAAAAAAAAATAAAAAATTAAAAGGTGAAGATGAGCTAAATTCATCTCCATTAAGTATAAGGAAAAAAGAAATGCTAGAAAGTATATTATGAAAATGTTCAGTCTTGCAACATAAGTCACTTAAAGTTAGAATTTGGTGAAGAATTGCTCACGTACTTGGCTTTAATCTCACTTTGTGCACAGATTAGGCAATTCAAAATGAGTTATAATGAAAGATGGTTCCTCAATTAACTAACAAAAATTATATTTTCTTTACAGCTTTGATTTTGTATCAACTTTTATTTAATGCCAAATACTTTAATTAAAAATAAAAAAACGTAATAATTAATTAGAGTAAAGATTTTGACATTAAAGAAAATAATGATTAAAAAATAGAATTTCAAATTTAATATATATATATATATATATTTATTTATTTATTTATTGTGTGTGTCGGTGCTTGTGGGGTTGATATAATAGATAAAAGGGTTTTTAAATTGATAAATAAAATTTTCAAATAAATTAGTGAAGACAAAATTGAGAAGAAAAAAAAGAAGAGTAGCTTATATTATAAGCTAACTTATTTTTATGAGCTACTTAAAGGTCCATTTGGAATTTTTTTTTTAACTTTTAAGTTAAAGTTAAAAGTAGTGAATTAAAAGAAAGTTAAAATTGTTTGTTAATTTTTTTTTCAGCTTAAAAGTTCATTTGAAGTTAAAAGTTGTATTTATAAAATGTAATTTTTTTTTTAAAACTAATTATCATCCAAGTAAAACAAAGTGTATTTATAAAATGGAAAGAAATGTGTAAAATTAACTTAATTACATAAAATTAATTTAGGAAAGAAATGGAAACAAGGGTGGCCTTGGATTGCGCACCATGCGGAGCATGAACAACGCACTTCTTATGAAGGCTGGTTGGCGGTTGTGTACACGTAAGAAAGCCTTATGGTTAACGGTGATTCGTACGAAATATAAGTATGGAAATAAGGTCGCACTAGTAATGGGAAAAGTGAAAGTTGTGTCAAACTTCATGAATCGGGTATGGGAGGAAGTATCGAAGCACACTATCTAGAAGGTAACGAATGACATTTCTACTCTCTTCTGGTAGGACCGGTGGGTTCCACAACATGAGAAATTGAGTGAATGTGCATGTGTGCAATTAGACGAAATTGACAATCAAGCCACTGTAAGTGACTTCACCATTTTCCAAAGAGGTTAGGACGTGAACAAACTTAGGAAGATGGTCATACAACAGGTGTGTGAGGCTATTTTGGCACTAGAATCTCCAGTTATATCTCGAGATGATGATGCCCCGACCTGGAGTTTAACCAATGATTGACATTTCTCCATGACATCTGCTTACAAAGCCATTACCTAGGAAACTAATAGCAAGAATCTGTTATATCGTACAATCTGGAGATGGTGGGGACCGGAGAGGATGCGAATATATGTGTGGAAGGTGGCTCGCCAAGCCTTGGTTACTAATGTCCTAAGGAAGTCTAGAGGGCTAGCAGCAGACAATGTATGTCCAATATGTCTCCTTGAACCAGAAATTGTACTTCATGCTTTACGAGATTGCATATTAGCAAGAAGAGTCTAGGAGGAAATTTTAGATAAAATACTACCTACGACTTTCTTTAATGATGAGGTAAGTGAATGGCTACAAGGCAACATGCGCACGACTATTAATCACCAGTAGAGGGAATGGCACACTCAATTTGGGGTAGCCCTATATTACCTGTGGAGGAACTGAAATGATGTAGTTTTCACTTTATTCTCAGCGTCGGTATCAAGTATTGTGACTAGATCTAGACGAATGGTAACAAGCACCTTGTATGCATTTGAGTTCGAGCGCGCAGTCCATGATAACAAGAGCATTCCTTCGAGAACAAGAAAAGTAGTATGGGAGCCTCTAGGCCAAGGACAATATAAACTCAACTATGATGGAGCTGTCAATGCGAGTGAAGCAGCATGAGGAGGTGTTTTATGAGATCAAAATGAAGTTGTACTATGGACATTTGCGCATAATCTAGGAACGTGCTCAATCGTGCATGCAGAAGTATGGGCCATTGCTATGGGCATCAAAATTGTATGGGATAGAGGTTTTAAAAGGGTGTGTGTTGAATTTGATTCAAAACATGCAATTGAATTAGTGGAAGGCACGCACCGAGCAACAAGCCTAATGATTCAATTGGTTCAATCTATTAAAGAATTTGTGGCCTACAGAGAAAGTTATAGGTGGGGATATGTCAGTCGAGAAGCAAACATGGTCGCGGATGCTTTAGAAAAATTTGGCTTCACCCTTAATGGAGAGTAAGATTTTTAATTCAAGTCTTAGGTTTATCTATACTCTTTTAATGGACGATGTAAATTATGAGAATTGTCAAGCTTTTTAATAATAATATTTTCTAGGGGCTCCTAAGCCCCCCTTATGTGTTAAAAAAATTTAATTTAGGTATAGGAAAAATAAAGAAAATACTGACATATATATATATATATATATATATATATATATTTTTTTTTTTTAATTTTAAACGTAAAATATAAGTTCTGAAAATAAATATGCATTCATTTAAATATAAATAATTATATATTTAAAGAGTAAAATGCTCGTACACCGTTAGTGTAAAATCATCTTACACTGTCGGTTAATCATAATCTACCGTTATAATAACTTTTAAAATAATTTTATAAAAGTCAATTGTCTTACCATAAATGGAGGGTTGTGATTGATTGATGGTATAAATTAGTTTTACATCGATAGTGCATAAGCCTTTTTCTCATATTTAAATGGAAAAAATACAATTAAAATTAATTCAAGCATATTTATTATATATAAATTGTAATAGGCATACTCTGTTTGGAAAGGCAAAATAGTGCAGCCAAATTCAAGGCGAAACATTTAAAGAAAAAAAATCATAAAAAATGGAATTGAGGAAAGTCTTCGAGAAAGGCTCCGCATAAGCTTGTTATAAGCTTCTCCAAGAGCTTTTTTAAAAGCTTCTTATTTCCTTCATTTCTACACAAAAAATAAACTTATTAACTTTCAAGAGCTTTTATACAAAAAGTATTTAGCCTAGATTTTCTTTTAAAGAAAAAAAAAACTAAAAAAAAGCTAGTCAAACACTACTTTAGCTCATGAAAATAAGCTATAAGATATTATAATATATTTGTGTATCAAACATATTTAAATGGGTCAAAATAGCTTATAAATTACTCAAATATCTTACCATATGACCAATTGTACATGACTAGGAGGGTTCTTTCACAAAAATAGGTTAATTTTAGGTAATATTTATATGAGTGTACATGTAAAGTATTTACATAGATGAGTGTTTTGAAGGGTTGGTGGTGCCACTTCATGTGAGGACTTGTGTAAGGTGCAACATCAAAAGTGAAGACCTGATGATGGCGTCAGACACTTGATCAACTCTAGTGAGTGGCACTAGATAGTTAGAGATCTCTTGCAGGTGGCACTAGTCTAAGCATAGGAATCATAAGTGGTGCCACACGAGAGGTAGTAATCAATGCTCCAGTCAACGAGAAATTGGTTAGAGTTGAATGCGTCTTCCCTAAGAAATGATGGCGCCACATTGTGTGTCTTCACATTGCTCATCAGTATCTGATGGTTAGGTGCTCCTTTTTTAGAAGTAAATGGCTTAGTTTGAGTGATATAATTTGAAAATTAATATTGTGTCACTCTGGGTGGGTTGTTCCTTTAAATAGTGGTCCTCCACTTTAAGGCTTTGTTTGGTTAAAAAAAAGAAAATGAAAGGAGAGAAACGAGAAGGAAAGAAAGCAAAAGGATGGAAAGAGAAAAGAAAATAAGATGATTTTTTAGGTGTTTGATTGGATAGAAAACTAAAAAAATTCTTTCTCTTGTTTGTTTTGAGAGAAAATGAAAGGAAAGAAAAAAGTATTTTTACAAAATTTCATAAATACCCTTTAATAAAATTATTATGAAATGGAATATAATATTTCTATGATGAATATTTTTTATAATCTATTTTGTGGTACCTATAAAGATATTAGTGGTTAACTCATACAAATAATTCATTTTATCTCAAGCAATGATTAAAATGTTGAAATTTAGTAAATGTATTAAGAGCCAGAAAGGCTTGTAAAGTTGTAATAAAAGCCACCTGTGATAGTTATATATTGTCATAAAAAAAATCATATTGTAGTAACCAACATAACTAGTTTATACATGTTAAAGTCTAAATACTTCATAGTCCATACAAAGATAAAGTTAATAATTTGAAAATGACCTAGTTCTAATTAGAAATTGAACCACATGTATGTTGATCCAATAAGTAATAAACCAACTTCATCATACAACATCATCTCGTCAAGTAACTCATCCCTTTTTTACACCATTCATATATGTTGTAGCACCTCAATTCCTCATGAAGAGATCAACATTAAACCATCAACACTTCATCATATCACTATTCCATTTTTGCATTAAAAAAGCACAGCTTGAAAAACACTAAAAAAGTGTAAAGCATCTACTAGGACTTAAAATCATATTGGATGAATAAAAGGTGAGAATGGAAAAATATCAATACACATTCAACAACTTAGAAATATCCTTAGCAAAACCACATACTTTAATTTTATTTTGAGAGAATAAGCCATAAGATTTTATCATGCAAGGATTGATTGCCTCATTACTGCAAAATATATAAAACAATGACAAAAATTAGAGTTATCAAATCCAAAAGATTGCATTGCTATATGTAATTGATTAAAGCTTTAGTGCAAAAAAAAAAAAAAAACACTTGGATTATTAATAAAGTAATTGGAAGCACATCTCTTACCTAGATGGTGTAATGATATTATATGCAATACCACCAATTGAAATAGACCAATCACAAAATATCACACCACCACAAACCATGCAAATGCAAGTTGATGTAGCTAGAATCAACAAATTAAGCAAAGTCAGCATACAAGATCACATGAAACACATTGTGAACATTATTAAGATTAAATGATACTTACATCATCTTCAAGTTCATTATCTAGCTTGAGTCACGTATATTTACCCAAAAAACAATTGAAGATAGACTAGGTTACAAACAAAGGTAGTATATGATGTCCTAAATATTTGAACCCAAAAACAAACATATATAGATAGTGTTTAATCATAAAAAACTATCAACTTTTATCATAAATACATACTTCAAAAAATAAGTCATAATACACTACAACACTAAAACAACTACAAACCAAAAAAATGGTAGAACCTATGCTCTTAGTTCATACCATCATCACTCATCATTTGAATGAAAGCTTGAGCTCTCAAATGAGGAGACACACCAAAAAGTTTACGTTTTTTGCATCTTATTATTACATAAATAGTCATAACACCTCATTTGTAAATGATCCGACACATTTAACTCTTCCAAAAGACCCTACACATCAGATTCTAAATAATGTCGAAGTTGAGTTTGTTGCATCAAAGTTAGTTGTTTTGCAACAATATTTACTTAACGTTTAACAACTTGGTGTATCTTATTTGAAACAAAAATTTCTTCATTCAAAGCTTCAACAAAACTAAAAATCAATTCATTCATTCTCTCATACTATGCCTCCATTAAATCAACCACATTTCTCTTTCTTTTAGTACCTTTTGAAGTAGATGTGTCAATTGGTTGATTTACCTAACAACATTGTGGACTTAATTTGTCACAATTGAATGTTGAAAACTTTGATGCATCATACATGCTATCATCTAGCTGACGGATTTTTGCATCTTAAAAAATATTGTTCAAGTTTATAATATCCCTTTCCCATTGTCCTAGTCATTCTTTTGTAGTTGTTGCTTGATTCCCTGTTACTTTATCAACAACAAATAACTTTTTCAACATATCATAATGCTTAATTTGCATCCGTTTCCATCTTGCTCCATATGGTTTTTCCTAAGTAAAAATAACATCATGAATAAGTTACATTTTATATTAAATTACAAAACATAAACAAATGGTCAAATATAAGTGAACGATTTTAATTATCTTAATCAATTCTTCCTAAACTTCTTCAGCTTTAAACTTTTCGGTTATTGCATTCCATGAGAACCCACTTAAGTTGTGAAACAAGTCATACACTTCAGCAAAATGAGTTTTCAAAGTTTTCATTCTATTTTTTATATGATTCTTTGTAATATTTGGACCAATGGAAGATTCCAACACTTTAACCATGTTGCTATATGCTTGTGTTGTCCAAGTTCCATCATGCCTATTCCCCTTATTTTCTTCTTTAGTTAAAGCATTCAACAACAATAGGTTCATATCATCATTCCAATACACATTATCTTTACTTGGTTGAGTGGAATTACCCTTGGCTATTATAATAGCTGCATAATTTTTTTACAAAAGATAAAATAATTGCTCACAATCATGTATCAATTCTCATATAAAATTTCTAATCTAATAAATTAATATACAATCATAATCATATCAGTATGCTAGCAAAGTTATCAATACATGTCATTTGATAATACAAAAAATTTACAATAGTGTAATGATGTTCACAATTGTACTTAAACTTTAAACAAAGTACAAGCTAAAATTTCAAAAGACATTCTACATATGCAACCACATTACACAAATACATGAGAATATATTATACAAATAGTATCATCTATTTTGATAAGCATTCCACATTTCAGCAGCAATGTTATTTCTTAAAATTGTTCCTTGTCTATAGTCATCATTGCGTTATTGTGTGTTAGGTCTATCTATGTCACATTGAAGCAACTCATAATCTACTTCAACAATTAAAGTTTTATCAACATCCATCAAAAAGTTATGCAAGATACAACAAGAAAGAACAATGTCTGTTATCATGTCAAATGAATAATGTGGCTTAGTCTCGTTAGATATAATTAGAAATCTTTTCTTTAAAACACCAAAACCCCTCTAAATGACATTTCGAAGTGAAGCATGACAAAGGTTGAACAACTCTTTAGCATTTTGTGAACCATGAGTTAAAGACTCCTTCAAGTGATAACAAACACCTCTATATGGTGTAAGCATAAATCTAATATTCAAGTTAAATACTCCTCCACTTTTTAGCATAAATCCTGCATCCCCAATATAATATTTTCCTACAAAATTTTATGTTATATTATGACTTGACTTATTAATTAACATAACTTTAAACTATAATAAGTAGTCAAAACTTAATTATACACAACTTACCTTTAGGTATTTTTAATGAATCTTCCATACTTAAAGCATCTTTCAATATCTTAGAATCATATGATGTGCCTTCCCACCCAGGTAATACATAAGTGAATTTTATGTCAAAATTACATGCAACAAAAACATTTTGTGTTGGATAGTCTTTTCTTCCCCAAAATTGAGCAACTTTTACTCTTAGGACTTTCACTCAAATATGTGTTCCATCTATAGCTCCAATGCAATCATTTTGGATGGCATATGTTGTTAAGTTAATAATTTAATGATATTATCAAATTTTAAAAGATTATAACTAAGTGAATTGAAGACATTAGTACCTTAAAATAAGGATTAAATTTGTAACTACTTAATATTTGTTGAGGTACTTTCACACCAGAAGGTTGCACAAGAAACTCCCCTTCTAATGAAATGATGGCACATAAAAATTTATGAAAATGATAACTAATTGTCTCTCCAGAGCGATGAAAAAAGAATGACACAATGTGATTTCTTACATTGTGGCCTATGATGTGTAAAAATTTAGCCACTTGCTCCTTAATTGTGAATTGTATGATATCTTTGACAATACCAGATCCTCTTAACTTATGATACAACAACATAAATATTTCAAGCCCTCATTCGTATAATGTCTCAACATTTTTTAGTTTCTACTAATTGTTTCATTAATTCAAGATGCCTACATTCCTTTTCTTGATTCCCATCATTAATTGGACTATGTGTTTATGCTAACATCATTTGAAGCATATGTAGTGCATGCACAGTATAATACAAAAGGACTACAAAACAAATATGTCTTTGCTTTTCCCATTCTTATTGGGATTGACTTAAAATTTTCATATAAAGTGGTATGTTAATAGTATCTTAATGGTTTCCCTCAGACCACCCTTCATTTGTTTCATTAGGTGAAACATTCATATTTTTTTATTCAATGTTATAAAATTCATGTTTCTCCAAATATTAACCTTGAATAATACACTCAAAGTATTTGAGTTTATAAACACACATAATTTTTTGGTAATTTTGAGATAGTACAAATGTTAAAATAAAAAATAAAGTTACTACAACATGAAAATAGGTTGTTAAAGTTATAAATGCTTAGTCAAATATCACAATCCTTTGTACAAAATATCAAATATTTTGACTATGAATTCCAACCCTCTATACAAAATATAAATGATCTTCACATGCTAATTAACTATCCAAATAAAAGTTATTATTACTAATAATTCTCAACTGAAAGTTCATACATGGAAATGCTTGATAATGGCACAAATGTCATTGACATTGAAAATTGATTATGAATGAATTTATTCTCCTGAATGACATACTGTTACCTTTCCCAAAAGTAATTCTTTCAACTAAATAATACATGAAAAAATCCAATAAATACCCTTTCAACTAAAGCTAAATTTTTTTTACACTATTGATAAAGTTAATAATTTTCGTACTTGGAGACACTGAAATGGCTACGAGATGCCAGATTATCCTTTGTCAATAGTGTCACTATACATAATTATATAAAAAAATTTAAAAAATATTAGTATATTTTTGTAAAGGAAAATATAAACCTAAGAGAAAATTAAAATATCAAAACAGAAACATACTGGGGAATGAATGGAGAATGGAGAATAACCTAGATGACAGGGAAGAAGAGCGAGAGGAAGAAGAAGAGAGGGGAAGGAGAAGAAGAATGGAGAATGGAGAATGAGAATGAGAATGGGCTTTCTCTTGTATGAGTAAATTGAGTATGAGTAAACGAATGAATGTGTAGTAAATCCCAAATGTTTAGGTCAAAGACATTTTTATCATTATATAAAAAAAATTAAGTGGTCTCTGTCTTTTCTTCCCAGATTGGATGAAAAAAAAATTAGAGGTGAGCCCTCACATATTTTATTTTTCTTTCCTTCATTGAGATGAAGCCAAATGAGGGAACATATTCTCCATTCAACTTTTTCTTTCCTTTATTTTCTATTCTTCTTAGTTTCTGTGGAAACAAACAGAGCGTAAAAGTGAAATTTTATTGTTGGTGAGAAATAAGAAGTGAGAAGGGAGAGTAGCTAAGCTTAAGGCCCTACATCTTTTCATCAACATTTTTCCTCCTATAAGTATTATTTATCTTTTTTATTTTAATATTAACAGCAGATCTATTATTTATCTGTCTATTTTTATTTTAATATTAACAAGAGTTCTATTATTTATCTGTCTATTTTTATTTTAATAGTAGGCTGCTTAGATTAGATTAAGTCTCGTTATTGTTAAGTTCCTGAATCTTTAAATTTTTTTTTTATGTTAGTATGCATATTCAATATTATACTAGTAGATTTTGCAAATATGTTGTTGATGATGTTCACTTTTATATTCCTATAGTAGGCTTTGCAAATATGTTTTGTGAAAATTTTTTTATAGTGTGTTTATTTAATTTATTACAATGTAGGAAAATTCCTTTGTCCTTTATTGCAAATTTTCAGAATTATTTTTTTAGTTATTTTATTATTCATGTTTTTTTTTTCATATTTAGATTATGACAATGTAGTAAACTTTAAGTTTCTTGTAAAACTAGGTTGTGTGGACTATTTTCCATTTAATTAAGTTTAGAATGTTGATTTTTTATTTATGTTAAACTTAATTGCAATTTTCATCCCTTGATTTTTTGAAATGACGATTTTCATCTCTTTATTTTTTAATTGTAAAATTGGGTTCCTTGATTTAAAAAATGCACGAATTTGGTCCCTTCGTCTATTTGAAAGAGTTGACCATTAATGTTTTAACATTGACCAATTTAGTTACAATTTTTATCCCCATTATTTTGAAAATTGGCAATTTTCATACCCTAATTTAAAAAACCGGTGATTTTCATCCCATTAATTTTTCGAAAACAAGATTGGCTCTCTACTTTTATGTTTACTATCAAATTTTGTAGTTGTTATTGTTAATTTTTTTTACATTATCTTACCTTACATAAAAAAAATGCTACTAATGTCAATTTTTAAATAGAATTCTTAAATGGAACAAAATACAAATATAAATGAATACCAAATAGATGAAACCAAACTAGATATAATATTAATATTTGAAACCAAGAATGCTCTATAGGCATTTGTAGTAATCTATAATTATATCTCATAAGTTTCTACCAAAAAAAGTATCTTTAGTAATCCAAAACCATAATACATAATCATAACCCATAAGTTTCTACCAAAAAGGCATATGTAGTATTCCAAAAAGGTATCCTAAGTTTGATACATCCAAAATACATAATCATAACCAAATTCAAAATGCAAATAACTCTCCCGTTCAAGGTTCATTCCACATCCTAGACTTGTGATTATTGGGTCTGTGGTGCAAAAGTTGAAACATTAGCAGATGGTTGAGAACTAGTTGTGGTAGTTGATGTAGTTGTTGTTGAGACCTATTTGCCACAAGCATGCAATTCCATGACAACAAGGAATGTCAGTTAATTCCCATTTTCTGTAACTACAGTTTCTTTTGTTTATATTTACCACATTTTTGAAAGTTTTTAGACACCTCAAACATTAAGTATTCATTATCACCACACCATTGTGGAATCCACCCTTCTACCTCTTTTTTTATCCCTTCATATATCAATTGTATTTTTGGATAAATTGGACCATTACATTTTATTATCAATTCCCTTTGACTCACAATTCTCTTCATCAAATATACCTTAATCCCCTCAATTAAGTTGATAATGAGCTTAATTGTCCCTTAATTCTAAGATGCATTCTTTAAAAGCCTCACACATGTTATTTACCTTTAAATCACATGAAATCATAGAAGCATGAAGACATAAAAGTTAGACACTACAATGAACAAAAACCATATAGAAATTCTACTATTAATTTCCTAATTCAACAAAAATTATAAAATTTACACACAACATTAATGCAAACATAAAAGTTCACTATCTTAAAGTGTTAGTTCAACTAAATGGCTTGAACAAATGTATTCTAAGAATATTATGCTTTGTATTGAGTACTTACCTACAAATCACATTAAGTACTTGTTTCATATGTTAACTTAGTTCACAAAGATGCATATAGATGATCCAATTCCTTCTAGGCACTCTCACCAATCTCTATCAACTTTTGCATATCTCTTAAATTGTTGTACGGTTGTGGCTCTTGCAACTTGCCACATTAACTCCTTTAAGTTTGTCCCAGGGCGCCTCTTTTTAAAATTACTATATAAGTGCCTAACACATACATGATGTTCAACATGTTGACCAAACTCCTTAATGACATTCAGCAATCCTTACAAAACAGAAAAAAAAAAATAGAATTAAACAAATCTATCAAAGCTAACAAAACAACTAAAAAAAACAATTTAGATTAAACCAACCTTTTGTTGGTTAAATATGAAAGCCCATTTTTTCCTCTCAAGACCATCAAAGTTTGATAATAACAATTCCATAAACCATAACCAAGATTCTATGGTTTCTACTTCCACTACAGCATATGTAATAGGCAACATTTGGTTATTGTCATCTTTTCCTATAACTGTCAATAGATGACCACCATAATCACCTTTCAAAAAGCACTCGTCCAACTCAATCAAGGGTCTACATGTTGTTACAAAGGCAGCCTTACATGCCTCAAGACACACATAAAATCTTTCAAAAACTAAACCCTTATTACTCATGGTACGATGAATTATAGCGATACTATTTTTGTTAGATAACAACAACTTATCGTGGTCTACATGTTGGTATTGGATTTGAATGACACCTTGAATCTTCTCAAAAGCTTTACACTTGGCTCTATAAGCTTGATAATTCCTAAGTACTTGGTCGGTAACTAATTGTGAATCACTTCTAACAATTAACAAAGTTACTCCCATTTCTTTAGCCAATGTTATTCTTGTCAAGAGGGTCTTATATTCTACTTGATTGTTGTTAGCTTGGAAATCAAAGTGTAATGATGGCTCTACCAACACCCTATCTAGCCCTTCCAAGATTATTCCAATGCCTAATCCTATCTTGTTGGATGCTCCATCTACTGCCAATATCCAAATCAATGCTCGTGTCTCAATAGTTGGATCGGTGGTTAGTTCTACAATGAAATTAGCCAACACTTATGCCTTGATCATATCCTTGGTTCGTATGCAATATTGAATTTAGATAGTTCCATCAACCATTTCATCATTTTTCCTGCCAGATCAAGCTTTTGTAATACCTATCTGATCAGCTTATCCATTCTAACAATCACTTAGGTGGCTTTAAAAGTAATGTTGTAACTTTCTTGTTGTCACCAAGACTGCTAAAGCTAACTTTTTCAACTTTTAATATTGTGCTTCCTCTCCCCTCAACACATGACTCACAAAGTAGATTAGGAATTTATTCCATCCCTTCTCTTGTACCAATGTCGAGCTAATGGCACCATCTGAGACCGCCAAATACATTATTAACAACTTCCCTGAGATCGTTTTTCTCAACACTAGTAATGATGACAAAAATTCTTTTAGCTACTCGAATGCTTTCTCACATTCCTTTGACCAAACAAACTTATTGTACTTCTTCAAACACTAAAAGAGGGGCATGGCCTTATCTCCTTATCTAGATAGGAATTGTGATAATGATGTTATCCTCCCTGTCAACTGTTGTACTTCCTTCACTCCACTCGGACTATGCATATCTATGATCGTGAACACTTATCAAGGTTGGCTTCAATACCTTAATGTGTTAGTATAAATCCCAAAAATTTTCTCACATGTACTCCAAACGAACACTTACTAAAAGCATTGAACAATCGTTGTAGATCGTCCGTGTGCGCTTCCTCCTTCATCAATTTCACCATCATGTCATCTACATATGACTCTATGGTTCTCCCGATCATTTCAACTAACATCTTATCCATCAACCTTTGATAAGTGTCCCTTGCATTCTTCAACCTTGAAAGGCATTACTTTGTATCAATAATTTGCATTATCTTCATAAAAAGTTGTCTTGATGTCGTCTTGTAGATACATTTGGATTTGATTGTAACCTAAATATACGTCCATAAAACTAAGCAGTCTATACCCCAAGGCTCCATCCACCAGACCATCAATGTTCGGCAAAGGATAGGAATCCTTTAGACAAGCTTTATTTAGATTCGTGAAATCCATTTACATCCACCATGCTCCATTCGGCTTCAAAACCATCACCACATTAGCTAGCTAGGTCGGGTATTTTATTTCCCGAATGTGGCCTACTTCCAACAACTTTCTCGTTTCCTCTACAACTATTTTTCTCCTTTCATCTCCCAACCTCCTTCTCTTTTGAATGATCGGTCGGGTCTTATGACCTAATGCCAATTGGTGACAATGCAAGGTTGGATCAATTCCCCATGTATCTTGAGCACTCTAGGTGAATATTGAGATATTTTTCCACAATACACTTATCAAATTGGCCTCTACTTCAGGGGGAAGATTCTACCTGATTCTCACCATCTTTTCGTTGACTACCTTAACTTCCTTCACATCCTCCATTGGTGTTGGCCACCTATCCATAAATTCCTTTATGGGATCCAACTCCAGCATGTTGATATGGTGTTTTAACAACGCGATGCAAACCTCTTAACACCTTCACAAACTCTCCACATAGCACTTACGCACTAATGTACACACTACACCATCATCTAACAAGAATTTTACCTTCACATGAGTGGTGGACACGATCGCCTTGAGTAAGTTTAAAGTCGATTGACCCAGTAGAATGATATAAGCCAAGGGGGGGCATCTACTACCAATTATGTAACCGTGATCGTCTTCACCATCTTCCCCATCCTGAATATGGTAATCATATCGGCATACTTCTAAACATTTATATGTATACCTGTAAAACTAATCAAAGCCCCAAGGTGAGGTTGTAGTACTTCCATTGGGATCTTCAAGCCTACAAAAGCATCCCAATACAAAAAATCTGTTGAACTACCCTGGTCCACCAATATCCTCCTCACGTTGAATCTCATCATCACTGCCTCAATAACAACTAAAAATCGTCTTTATGGGGTAAGACCCCTACGTAATCTTTGTTCAAAAACAAAATGCTAAGGGCTGGTTTTTTAGGCGAGATCTCTTCCACCGTCATTACCAATCACACATATCTCTTTCTTGCCGACGTAATGAATCCTCCTTCAACAAATCCTCTCGTTATTGTGTTGAAATCCCCAAACACCAACTCTTGATGAGTTATTCTAACTTCACCCCCAAGTGAGGTGGGGATCTCCACCGATCCTCCTTTTCTTCTCCCTTATTCCTCCCTCGATCCGCCTTATCTGCCATATACTTAGCAAATGGGCCAGCCTTTATCAGTTGTTCTATTTGTCTAATCAGGGCAAAACACCACTTTATTTCATGTCCCTATGCTCGATGAAACATGCACCACTTTTCTCCTTCTGTCCCTAATTGTCTCGTCGTTCCTGGAGGGAAACTAAGTAGCCTGACGTTGTTAACATCCACCAAAATCTCTTGATTAGAGATTGTCAAAGGCTTCTGATTAACCACTACTTCTCCATACCCTCTCATGCATTCTTGCTCATTCCTTCTCCAAAACTAGTCCCTTCTTGGTACAAATCCCTCTTGATGTTGGGATTTGTTCCAATTCAACCTCAATTTTAAATAATATCCCCCAGCCAATCCCTCACTTGGTCATTCACCCTTATAAGGGCTACCTAACCCTATCTACTTTTGCTCCATTCCCCTTTTCCTTGCCATTGCCTCCTTTACTTCAATATGACAAGATGCTCATGCTTGGACCTCCGTCATAGATTTAAGGCTCATTTTGACTAGGGATTCACTAAATTGCCCGACCCACAATCCTTTACAGAAATCCATCACAATCATTCTCTAATCGAGAATGAAGATCTTGACTAATACCTCAGTGAAACATGCCAAAAGGTCCTTTAATGACTCCACTGGCATATGTCAAACAAGTTAGCCATCACCGAGGGCTTCCACTTGTTCGCTGCAAATTGGGTTACTAACAATTAGGTGAACTGTTCAAACTTTGTGATAGTTTGATTCACCAAACCACTAAACCAATCCAACACCACTCCTAACAATGTCCCTGCGAACATCTTGCATCTTAACGCATCACCCCCTTCATTGATCAGCATTTGGGCCTGAAAAATCCACAGATGTGGATCAAGATCTTGCAATTCATCATACAAGGCCACCTTAGGAACCAAAAAATGAGTCGAGATTGGTTTATCTACAATTAGCTATGTGAATGACTGAAAATCCCTCAATGATTGTACTACAACCTAACCTTCCAACTTTCTTAAGTCCGCCACTTGATTTGTTAGGGCAACTTATGTCTCATCTGCCCTCCTCTAAAACTCCACATTTTGCACCCTCAACGCCTCCTACGCTTGGATGGCTTCATCAGCCACCTTTCACGCATCCTTCATTTTCCTCCTCATCTAGTTTTGGCTTATACAACAGCATCCATCCTCCGCCTCAACTCCTCGTTGTGCCTCCTTATCTTTAACATTTTCGCCATTAGTTCCATCATGGTTGGTGGGTCAAATGGTTCTAATGTCGATGCATTGTTAATTCTCGCTCTCACCATCTTGTCCAAAGATAAAAGCATAAAGCAACAAGGGCGACGAGAATTGTTTCATCGTAGCCCCATAGTATGTGTCAAATGTTTTAGGCAAGGTTTCCTCGGTTAAGGTTGAGATCATCAAGTCTAGAGCATTGAGTGTAATCTAACCTAGCTCTTGTTTCGTGAGGGATTTTTATCCTTTGCCTTATGGGCTTGAGGCCTTATCCCTATTTCCCAATAATCCATCTCCCTCATTGTGACATTGTCTGCTTTCTTTGCTATTAGGTCACGTTGTCGTCATAGCTTCTTCCTTATTGGGCCTCGCGTGGCCTAACTAGAAGACTAAGCTGATCCACCCAAGAATTGGATCGACTAAATTGGATCCAAAAGGGTATAATTTTAAATTTTGGGGTTTATTTTTTTCTTGAATAAGAATAAGAATTGGTTTTTACTTTCAAGTAATAAAGTTTAAAGACAATGACAAAAAAAATACTTTCAAACTTTAAAAATGAGTTTAGTTTAGTTTCAAATAATAAAGTCTAAAGACAGAGAAAAAAATTACTTTAATGTTTTAAAAATACATTAATGGGTTGATTTTTTAATTAAATTTATATTTTTTAAGAATAAAATTCAAAGTTTATAAAAGTTTAATAACTTAGAAGATTACAATAAAAAAAAAATGGTAGAGAAGAATCTCAAAAATATTATGAGACACTGTTATTAGATCCTTATAGTGACGAAAAATAAATAGTCATTATCATGTCTTTATAAATAATAATGAAATGCAAAAAGATATTTTTGTGTAAAATTTGAAAAATTTATAACATACAAACAAAAACACTGAGAATTAAATACTAAGATGATTCAAATAATTAAAATTTAGCATAATTTGTTTTATTTTAAGCCATGGTAATTACTAATAATTTGTTATATTTCTTAAAATCATGATTTTGGTCGCTCTAATTTTTTATTATAATATTTTGTTCTTTTAGTTTTATAAATTGATGATTTTGATCTCTGGTTCAATTATTAACTAATAATTATAATTAATAAAGTTTTTAAATTAATTATAAATTAATTAAATTATTAAAAAATAATAATTTTTACATGAAGAAAAATAATCAAAATTAAAAAAAAAATCATTTTTACAATAAAAAAAAATTAACTACCGTTATCAATCATTAAAAAAATCATTTTTAACTTTTAAGAAATAAAATAATTTTTAATTAGTTTTAACAATTAACAGTTTATAATTAACTTAATAACTCTATTAATCACAATTATTAATTAATAATCGATAGAAGAGACTAAAATTGTCAGTGTATAAAATTAGAGATCAAATATTACAATAAAAAAAAATAAAAAGTCCAAAATCATGGATTTCAAAAAATAAAAGGACCAAAATTATAATTTAACCTAATAATGAATAAGTATTACCTACGGAGTGTATTATAATAATAAAAAAAATTCCTTCCCTCAATAAAAATAGTTAACCTCATTTAATTTTAATAGTCTCAAAAAAAGTAAATGTTTTACTCACTGTATTCCTTATATTTAATTGCATAAAACATTAAAAGATGAGTGATTAGATATAACCTCTAATTAAAAAAGAAAAAAAGATATTTTTAAAGATATCATTAATGATGAAAGAGTAGTTAAGATTTGTTTATATTTTAATTTAACCAACATAACATTTTTTTTCTTTTTATATTTCAATTCGGATGGAGTAAAAGTTTTTTTTTTTTTATCAGTCAAAGGAACAAAAAATATGGGAGGAAAAAAAAAAAGCATTAGATGTACCCAATACAGAATGTTAGTACCTACCATTACAACAATAGAAGAGCAAAAAAAGAAAGAAAAAACTATAATCAAAGAGCAAGTTCCCTCAACTTTACAAAACTAACCCATAGAGGAAATGTGCCAAACTGATCAAGCTAAGGCATTACTTTGATATAATTTTCTAACGTAGAAAAAAAGACCACCCATACAAGTACAAGGATGTATTCTATAGTTTCAGTTTTGCTATGCAAAATTGCCAAGACTTCAATTTGATTAGTTCCATGACCTTGTTCTTATCCCAAACAGCTTCATTGAATAGTATATCATTTCTTTGTAGCCATATGGACCATATGACCATAATCCATACTGTCCACCACCACGACCTTTAAAGTCTTCTAGTAACGAGTCCTCCATGTTCCAAAAATGGCTAATAGTATTCATAGGTATAGTCACATATACTTCTAACCAATTCTAGCACCTATCCCATATATCTAAGGCATAGCAACAAGTGAAAAATAAATGTTCTGAGTTTTCCTCACTTTCCCCACACAGAGTATTACTAGTATTGTCTAGTATATTTCTAACATGAAAATTGACCTTAGTTGGGATCTTGTTAAGAGACAACTGTCAATCAAAGGCTACCAGTTTTGATGGAATAGTTGTAGATCATAGGGTGTTATAAAATTCTGAATTATCTTCAATGTATGTTTCCTTCATTTCCAAAAAAAACATTTTTGACAAAGAAGTTATCTTCCTTCCAACTCCAAGTATCAAGCATGTCCGGCTTAGGTTTGACATTAACAATATCCTCCCTCAATTGTTGTAATAGTTATTGTTCCCAAGCAAATAACTCTCTTCTCACATGAAATTCCAGTGCCATGACTTATAAATTTCTTAAAGTTCTTAAAAGGTTTTAACAAGAAATTAAATTATATGATAAAAAAGTTAAATTTTTTTACTTATAAATTTCCTTATTAATACGAAATTCAGTATCTTTGTTCTCATTTATAAGAAGAAAAAAATGGGTTTGGATACTTTATTAAGAAAAGTCATCATCTTTCTTAAATTATGTTAGTTTTAATAAATAAAAAAAAAGTAATTTTTTTCCTAAACTATCCTTCATTAAAACATGGTATCAAACATAATCATTCTAATGAAGGGTATTTTGATAGTTACCTATTAAAGAAATCATAAATTGTTGACTTTTACTTATATTTGAAAAAAAAAAGGTGAAGTTTTTGTTGCTTATAATAAAAAAAAAACATAGTAGTATTCTCTACTATCATTATTATAAGACACTATTTTTTTTTAGAGGAAATTATTATAAAATACTCCACACATCAATTACCCAAACTAATAAAAATAACTAATTTTATTAGTTTTACTGAACTTTTTACTATTATATCAATTATACCTTTATTAATAATCATGAGGATAAATACTCATTTTAATAGCTAAAAGTACCATTCTTGCGCATTTTAATCTCCCAAATAAGCTTAAAATATATATTTTTTTCCTAAATAGCTAAAAGTACCATTCGTGCGCATTTTAATCTCTGAAATAAGCTTAAAATATATTTTTTTTTTCTAAATGTGTAAAACGTGTCTATGAAATATTTGAATTTGGGTTGAAATGATTAACACAGTCTAATTTCTTTATCCATTTTCACTTTTTCACCCATGGTCCCCCATCCCAACCGTCCTCGTGTTCTTTGAAAGTCCCATTGAAGATCTACGGCAATGCCATAGCCACCGTGACGAGCTTTTTCGGTCACGCCATATATGGGACTATGCTGCGGAGAAGCAATGCCTTAACTAATCCGAAAATTTATCATTTCCATGATTCCCGTCATTTCCTTGTTTTACGTCATTCCTCTTCTCCATGAACCTGTAAAAAAAAAAAAAATGACGGCGTGAAATAAATGCGCAAAGTGACTTTACCTTTCCTTTTCACTTCACAATTTCTTATCTTCAAATTTTGGCGCCTTCCAACCCATTTCTGCATGCGTGCGTTCCTTCTTTTCTTTCTTTTTCTTTTTCTTTTTTTTTTTTTTTGAAGGAAGCGTTCTTTCTTTTTCTTGAGTATACACTATATACTCACTCGCTGTTCTTGCCTCTGATTCCGCACTTTAATTTCTCCCATTTTCTCAGTTTCCTCATTCTTGCAAAAACTGATAACTCCATTTTTTTTTTCTTAGCGTCCATTCTCGTATATTGTTAGTTTTCTTTTTCTTTTCTTTAGTTTAATTTCTTGTCGTACTTTTTGTTCTCCACTGTGTTTATTCTCCTCCTTTTTGTTTAGTGCGGTCATTCTTTTTTTCTTTTTGATTCTGTCGACGTTGAAACTTTGTCTTTGTGAATGTGTTGTTTTGAGGTTCCACGCGACATAGTTTGTTTTAGAAAAATGAGATATTGAATGGAAGAACTGAGGAAGAGAGTGAAAATAAATATATAAAAATGGATAGAGAAATAGGAAGAAAAACGATGTGGAATTTTGACGGAAGAAGTGAATATATGAAATATGATGAGGATAATAACTTTGTTTTAACGGATTCTTGTGGTTGTTTTTGTTTTCTTTAATCAGAAAGAGCATGGTTGATCATTAAATAACGATGCATCATCACGGAGTAGGAAAAGTGGTAGAAAAATGATTATCTTTCGCTTTTTGAGATTTCTTTTTTAAAATTCTGTTGTTATTTCGCAACTATAGACATTAATTTGATATATTTGTAGAATTAGCAGTGTGCTTTGTGATACACAGGTATGTTATTCGTAATTTGTGAGTATCAGTGGATATTGACAAAATTGTAGATTTTTATGAGGCTAATGTTGCTAAGGTGCTCTATAGTGCTATTGAGAATTAAAATTAGGTCGTTTGCATACAACACAACTTTTGATTATACATGTATATCTTATACATTTCAACCGCTAATTAAAATTTTTCAAATGGACAGGTTCCAAATTCTGAAGTAAAATTTAGCAGTTCAACAACCTAAGAGACAGTTCTGAAATCTGGGGAAAACATGAGTTCTGAGGCTGCTACTGTTGCCAAAACATAATGATATCAATTCTCTGTCAGATTCTACTGAATCTCCAAAAACACCTGCATCAACACCGCCACCTGCGGGATCTGATATTATAATGGCACATTCACCTGTGGTGGGCTCAAGTTTCAAGCTTGTGTATCAGCAAGTCTTGGCCACACAGAAACAAGCATTGGAAGGAAAAGAGTATCAAGAGATTCAAAATCCTGTTGTAGAAACAACAAATGATCATCATCATCATCCACTTGCCCCTGCAGAACCTGAAGATGTGAGTTCTGATTCTGCTGCAGCAAGAGCAACACAAGTGGTTAATCTACTGGATTGCAAAATTCATCATTTGGAAATGCATAACAAAGGAAGGAAGCATAAAAAAATGTTAAGGCGTCAAAAAGTGTTGGAACTACAGGAGGAAATATCGAGACTAAAAAATGGACAGATTCCAAATTTTAAAAAGAATTTAGTAGAGTTACATGCTCCTGCAGATTCTAATATTAATACTCAAACCGAAGATATGAATTCTAATTCTGCAGCAATAGCAATGGCATCATCAGAAGGGTTTATGTTTATGGCATCTCACGCATTTGAAGTACCATCATTGGAAGTGGGATCAAGTTTTGAACCCCAAATTCAACATGTTTTGCTGAAAGAAGTGTCAAAGAGAAAAGTGGTTAATGAGGTTCAGAATCCTACTGCAGAAGCAAATAATCAGCCACAGTTAATCTCAGTAGAGTTACATGCCCCTGCTGGTTCTGATATTTGCATCCAAACTGCAAATGGTTGTTCTAAAGCTGAACAAAAGATAGATATTCTCACCCGTCAGTCAGGCACAACTCGGCTTTCTAAGGTGTGTCTCATTTGCTAATATTCTGTGAAACTAACAAACTTTATAGTGGTTACTTAAGAGATTTCATGTACAAATTTGGGTATAATTTTATTATTTGGTGTTAGTGAACTAATTTATCAGAATTACTATAACCATAAGAGGAATGATTCTGCTTAAATTACCCATTATGATTAATTTAGACTTGTCAATTGAACAAATCTATGATTTTACTAGTTTATAATTGTTGATTGAATAACTATTTAGATCCTTTTTTTTCCTTTTTCTTTTCGGGTAGTGTCTTGCATCCATAAAATGACGTACACTTGATCAAAACTTGAATTGATCCGAGGAAAGAATTGTTAATGATTTGCAACATCTAACACAAACCTTTCTATCGTGATCTTTCTATAGCAAGAATATTGATGCACTAAAGTATCAAGTTTTCTGACTTTTATCCACAGAATGAAAAAATCATTTTGTTTACTCAAAAACTACTAGTTTTTGCTAGCGTGGGTATGTTTGGAAATCCATTGCAAAATTATGTTTGTGGCAAAAGTAATTTTGCCAACGAATCAAAGACCCTTGCTTTTGCGTTCATTTTGCTTTTATTAATTGGATTTGCATTGAAACATGTGCTGCAGTGTTTCCAACTACAAACCAAACATGTACTACATCTTTTGAATCATGCATCTTCTTTTATGAATCACTGAAGTAAAACTGTACAATTGTTGTTGCAGGTAGGTTTCTGTCTTAACTGTGGCGATGAAGGATTTCCAGAGGCACTTGTCTTTTGCAACAAGTGTCAGGTTTATGCACTTCATAGGTACTTCTATTTACTCTTTGTCTACTTGCTTTAATGTACTTGTAGCAATCTTTCATCATCGTGCTTGACTCAGATGTTGCCAATTCTAATGTGCCATAGGGACATTCTTTAAATTTCCATTAATACTAATATAGTAAGGTGGGAATATTCCCAATTTAATTTGCTGAGTCCAAAGAGTATTGAAATGATACACATGCTTGGTATTTGTACCCTGAACCTGTGCCATATGATACCAAGCTTGGTATCATTTCATTCTTTGGACATGCTTTATATATGCTGAGTCCAAAGAATATTGAAATGATACACATGGATTTCTATCTTTTTTTTTAAAAAAAAATCCTACCATATAATATATAAAGCATGAATGATTTGACTTCAGTAAATCTGCATGTGAAAATTTGATTTTAGCAGGTTTTCATCACCACACTTAGCTGCATATGCATGTATTTTTATTTCCATATGGACATTATTTTAAGTTACTCTAAGGTATAGAATTGTTTGTATTCTAAAATCAAGGTAATATGTATATTAAATATGATTTAGGTTTGGGGATTGTAGTTTATTAGAATTTTTTTTATTTAATATACATTCTGTAAATTATAGAAAACCATCCTGTAAATACCACCAAGTTCACAATACAATTGTGTTAATACAATGAACTTCCTTTTCAGCCTCAGAAGCATAGTGATTTCAGTATGCTATTCAATTTTCCTCCCAGCATTTTCTAAACCAGAAGCTTTTGCTGTGTATGAACTATGAAGTAATAGTTTCACAATTTTAACTGCATAATGACCCTATAATACTCAACTCTCCATTTTCAGGTATTGTTTAAAAGGGCCTGTGAATTTTACCGATGCTGTCACTTGGTTTTGCAAGGATGGTGAACCGAAGGTAGCAGAGACATCTTTTCGTGATAATTGTACTCTTCTTCCGTCTGGAGGAAATTGCTCTCTAAATTTGGGAAATGAGGCATCTCAAGTCAGAATAGAGCCAAAAAATTGCAAAGAGAGTGTAAAAAACAAGCAAGAGCCACAAAATATTGCAGCTAAAACAATGGTGCTGTTATCTGATAATCACAGTTTGTCTCATCATTTATTGTCTCAATGCAATAACAACACTGAAAAGAAAAATAAGTCTGAGAAAGAGTGTCATCTTTTGGAACAGGTTGATGAAGCGAAAACTCGTGAGGGGTCTTTGAATGTTGCTACTGATCCACACCCTATTGCTGATCCAATCTGGAGGTAATAAATTTGTTTTTCTACCCTTTTAGAAGCTGACGAATTTTCTATCTGCTATGATGAAGCATTGTCTAAAGTTGAATTTTTTCTGGCCAATAGGGGAAGTTTGCAACTCTTGGACCCAAGTTTTGGTACTGTCATTGGGCTTTTTGCACATATTTCGACTTTGGCATGCTCCAAAGTTCTGGAGGAGACAAGATTTTTCCCTGATGTGCTTTGCCCGGACTTGCTCCCAAGATCTGCAGTGTGGCCAAAGCCTTTCAACAAATGTGGACCAAATGAGAGTTGCATTGCTCTTTATTTCTTTCCTGATAGTGAAAGGTGATTTTTCAGACAAACTAACATAGGGTATGTTTGGGTAAGATTTTCCAGAAGAACTTTTAAGAGAATAACATAAGGAGGAAAAAATAAAAAGAACAAGGGTAGTGTGTATTGACAATGTAACAAAGGGTTATGATTGTCTGACATTGTAAACTTTGTTACACTACCTTTATTTTCAAAAATAAAATGATTTTCTTCATAAGATAAAATTAGCTCCTACTTGGTTCATTTGTAGAAGTTCTCTCATTTTTAGAGAAATTAAATGAGAGAGTCCATATATAAATTAGTTAATTTTAGTTTATGGAAAAAGTTCATTTCATTCTCTTATTTTCTTTTATTAAAAGTTCATGTAGAGAAGTTTATCCAAACAAGCTCACGATTTCATTCTTCTCCCTTTAATTCAGTATTATTAAATATATCATGCTTTTACACAGTGCTGAAAGGGCATTTGACAAGCTGGTTCATGACATGATTTGCTTGGACCTTTCCATAAGAGCTGTGGTTGAAAATGCAGAGCTTCTAATTTTTCCTTCTACATTACTACCTATCCAATGCCAAAGTGAGTCGCATTTATATTTTATACTACTTTCAATGGCACATTTCAATTGTTGTTTGTAAAACGGATTTGTGTATTGAATTACTCTACTTGTGCAGGATTTCAAGAAAAGTACTACTTGTGGGGGGTCTTCAGAGAAAAGAAGCCCTTAACCCTTTAGAAATAGACTCTGTCAAGAGTCTGGAGTACTTGTGAATTAGTACAGTGATACTTAGCAACCTTTGTTTAAACTTTTGTTTTAGATGTAAGTACTTTTTAAAAAAAAGTGCATAAAACAAGTGATACTTTATCATGTTCTCTTCCTTTTCGAACTAAATTTTCTTAAAGAAATCTCGCATTTCCTGTTTTGAATAATTTTGATGGGAGATTGTAAAATTTATAGCCCCAAGGCATTCAACATAACCAACAACATAGCAATTAATTGTTCTTTATCTACCTTTTCTTTTATATGGCCTATAGGTTCGTGACTATGGACAATCCCAAACTAGGAAGCACGAATATAGTTAGCATATGTTGTATCACAGTGTAAACATGTATCAGACACGAACACGGACACGTCTGGACATTATGTCAAACATTTTTTTTTACTATGTCTAAATTTTTTATTTTGTTTTTAGGATTAAAAATGTGCGTGGATACTATCCATATAGTTGGACATGTCATATAAAAAAAAAAGTTAATTATAAAAAAAATGTCATTTTAAATAAAATTTAACCAACACATTAAAAAAAATTGCTTCTCTTCTATTCACGCTGCCTCTCTTGCACGTTTCCATCAATTCTTCCTTACACCTAACTCACGAGTTCTCTTAGCATGTGATTTGTGAGACTTATTTATTATAAGTTTAATGTCATTTTTAATTTTTAATTTAATATTTAACATATATTTTAGATATATTTTAAGATATTTTATTCATTTAAAAGTTAACAAAGTTAGTCTGATGTGTTAGTTATTAGGTGTACAAGGACATGGTAACTATCAATATAACATGATTGATATGATTCTAGTCATTTTAATTATAACACAACTATATTCATTTTAATTATAACACAACTATGCTGAACTCAGATATGTTGACCCCGTTGACTTGGAGAGAGTTTTCGACGTCTTCGGTGCTTTTTACGCAGCAAAATATGTTGTTGAGGTGATGATTCCTAGAAAGAAAGGGAGCATTGTGTTCACTGCCAGCGTTGCTTTAGTGTCAAATGCGGGTTCGATGCATTCGTACACAGCGTTGAAGCACGCAATGGTAGGTTTGATGCAGAACTTGTGCTTGGATTTGGGAAAGAATGGAATCAGAGTTAATTGCATTTCGCCCTTTGTGGTGGCTACTCCTATGCTGACACGTTAAATGGGAATGGAGAAGGAGAAAGCAGAGGAAGTGTATTACGAGGCTGCAAACTTGAAGAGAGTGGTTCTCAAGGACGAAGATGTGGCTGAAGCTGTTTTGTTTCTCGCTAGCGAGGACTCTAAATATGTGAGTGGAATAAATCTACTTGTGGACGGAGGTTACAGTACCACCAATTCTTCTGCGGAACAAGCTTTCAAAAAGTTCTCTTTTAATTTGTAAGCTTCAATTTATAGGTTACCTAGAAGTTGCTCAGTTTTTAATTTAAGAAATAAAAAGTGAATAGTTTTCTTGGAGGTTATTTTTCTTTAAGAAAAACATTTAAAATTTATACTTCTTTGAAGCATACATGCTCTTAAGAAAAAATGTTGAAATACTTAAAGTGTGTGTGTTGTAATTTTTAAAATTCTATTGTGTGAAAGTTCAGCACGAGTACATGACCGTGTTACAAGAAATTAGGATAAACACAGCTGTGTTGATAATTATCATGACCATGTTACACCTAATAACGGACACATTAGACTAACTCTGTTAACTATCAATTTAATTTCATCATTTTGAATTTAGCTATGTCTATGTTGTGTCCGGTGTTCATGTTCGAATCTGTGCTTTTTAAATCCCAAATGAACAAGTGTTTCATAACAATTCTGCATTTTTTTTTTAGAAAAAATACAAACGATTTTATACGTTGTTCTCTTGATCCACCACAAACACAGATTTAATAGCTTAATTTTATTTCAAAGTTGAAGTTCAACCTTAAAAGTGTTTAAAACGTTTATGGAAATATTAAGACTTCTCATATATCAAAAATAGATAAGTGTATCTAAAATAGTCATTTATAAACGTAATAAAATATTATTGTTTATTCCATAAAGTCATAAGAAAATGACCACAAATATTTATATGTATTAATTTTAAGACGACCTTAGCTCTTTCTACACCCAATTTCCTCATGTTTGTTGATTTTCCCTTTATGCATTTAACATAGACTCTAAAGTTTGATAAATCCAAGGAATCAAGAATCTCATCCGACACAAATCTTTGTTTAGAGATATAGCCTAAAAACTCGGGCTATAATGTGGTTGAATTTTCATTAAATTTTTGTTTTGTACAACTTGTTTACAATATTTTATTATAGAAACTAACAACATTAAACATGTAAATTATCAACTAAAGAACCATAATCAACAATATTTGAATTTTGATAGAAACTAATTTTATTATTTTCAAATGAACAAGAAAATTTAAATTTGTCCAAACTATAAATAGAAATCAAGTTCGAGAAAAATATAGTACAACAAAAGTCTCAAATAAATCAAAACAAAATTCAATTTTTTAATTGTAATATGAGAATTTCAATAACCTCTACTCCAACCTTTTGGCCATTGTCCACAAAAATAAATCTTTCATCGCCACTTGGTGGTCGTCTCCATGGACAACCCTACATAATTATATTTATGTGAGTAGTAATACCAAAATCCATCCACTAATTATCTTAAGTACAAAAGTCAAATTAATTTCACAACAAACTAAAGCAAAAAATTTACATTTCTTTACACACCAAGTGACATACTTTGGAAACTCTTTCTTCATGTGTCTTGATTTCTTGCAGAAGTAGCATGTAAATTTCTTAACCTTCTTTTGTTTCTTTTGCAGAAAAGACCCCTTCCACAACATAGTTATTCTTTTTCCTTTTCATATTCTGAGAGGTCAAAGTCAAGTAAGCACTTTCAATCATATCTATCTACGGCCTATTTTTCTCTTGCACATAATGAGATATAAGTTCATTGAGAGACCATTTATCCTTCTTAGTATTATAACTCCCTTTGAATTGTCAAAAGTGTGCAAGAGGAGAGATCAAAACCAAGTGCACAAGTAGGTCTTCATCAACTATTAACTTTAGTGACTTGAGTTTCGATGCAAGATTGGACATTTTCATAATGTATTATTTGACATTTCCTTTTCCTTTATAATTAATGGAGGGAATTTAGTCAAAAGACTACTTATCTTCGCCTTTTCAATTTTGGCAAAGTATTGCTAAATTTCTTCCATAAATTTCTTTGCACTTTGACACTCAAAAATAGAGCTTGAAAATACCTCTAGGATAGGGTGTTTTCATGATTATAAGGCATATTCGGTTGGATCGTACCCACTTCTCAATTTTTTCATCCTTAGAGATTTCAAGAGTGCAAATGGATGGTTCCACCCTTAGTGCAAAATCCAAATTCATATAGCCAATAACAATTTCTATGACTTCCTCCCATACCTTAAAGTTAGTCCCTTTTAGCCTTGGGATAAAATTCACTTTTTAGCAATATTAACTAAGCAGAGGACAAAAAAATAAGTTCACAAATAACCAAAAAAACATATAAAGTATATATATCAAGATGTGCAAATATTTCATATAATGGACACATCACAAGACACCCAACATAACATTATATTGCCAAATTTCACAATATTGCTATCAAGTTTATATGAATATCTTGTAGTACGTCCATTAAGTGAAATATTTGCACATTTTGTTATATATACTTTTTATTACTTGTTTGGTTATTTGTGAGAATGTTATTATATTTTTCCTTTATTAAGTTAATATTGTTAATGCTACAAATGTTGTTGCCCAAGTGAATTCTATGCCAATGTTGAATGAGATAAACTTTAAGGTATGAAAGGAAGACATAGAAATTGTTCTTGGGTTTATATATTTGGATTTGGCATTGAGGGTAGAATCACCTATTTTTGCTCCGAAAATCTCTAGTTAGACCAAAATTGAGAAGTGGGAATAATCCAACTAAATGTGTCTTATGATTATGAAGCGCTCAATCCCATTAGTGTTTTGGGCTCTATTTCTGAGGGTCAAGGTGCAAAAAAAATTCTATAAGAAATCCAGCAATACTTTGCAAAAAATGAAAAGGCAAAGATGAGCAGCCTTCTGGCTAAACTAATTTCCATTAAGTCACTAAAGTTAGAGTTTGGTTAAGACCTGCTCGTGTAGTTGGTTTTGATCTCGCTTCATGCACAATTTAGACAATTGAAATTGAGTTATAATACTCAAAACGACAAATGGTTCCTCAATGAGCTCATATCTCAATGTGTGTAAGAGGAAAATAGGTTGCATATAGATAGGACTGAAAGTGTTGACTTGACTTTGACCTCTCAAAATAAGAAAAAGAAGAAGAATAAGGATGTTGTGGAATGATCTTCTCAGGAAAAGAAACAAAAGAAGGTTGAGGAATTTACCTACTACTTCTTCAAGGTGGAACACATAAAGAAAGACTGTCCCAAGTATACTTGGAGTGTAAAGAAAGGTAAATGTTTTGTTTTAGTTAGTTGTGAAATTAATTTGACTTTTGTAATTAAGGATACTTAGTGGATAGATTTTGGTGTTACTATTCAAATACGTATAACTATGTAGGGATTTCCCGTAAACCAACCGCCCAATGATGATGAAAAATTCATTATTGTGTGCAATGGTTAAAAGATTGCAGGAGAGCCTATTAGAATTTTCGGATTACAATTAAAAACTTTTAAATTTATTTGAGACTTTTGTTGTAGTGTCTTTTATGTGGAACTTAATTTCTATTTCTAATTTAGACAAATTAAAATTTTCTTGTTTATTTAGAAATAATAAAATTAATCTTTAACAAAATTCAAATATTATTGATTTTGATTCTTTAGTTAATAATCTATATGTTTGATGTTGTTATTTTCTATAATAAAATAGTGCCAACGAGTTCATGTAGTACAAAAAATTGAATGAGAATTACTTCATGACACAAACATTTATGGCATATCTCTAATTCAGATACTTATGTCGATGAGATTCTCAATTCCTTAAAGATTTAACATCAACATGATCGTAGTGGGTTTGCTCGTGACGTATAATAAAAGGTAACTTTTTTTTACTATTGCTAATGACTTTGTTTCCAGTGTAATGCGTTTCAGAAAATCTTATAATATTTTTTAGTACTTTATATATATAGCTTTACTTGATTAATTGCTTACTTGGTGGCAATAAGACAAATAATTTTCAGAATGCCTCCTCAAAGAGAAACATGGAAGCACACACGACACAAACAAAAAAAGTGTATAAACCCGTAATCAAATATGGAGGTCAACCTTATTCATTCGAACAAAAAAATGATCATACAGGAAAAAAAAAAAAAAAACTTTTCATCAATCATATAATCTGAAATAAACAACTTTAAATCTCAATTAATAATCAAACAGTAATAATGGCTTTTATACCATTTGTTGGATAATTTAAATAAACCATATAAAATAGCATATAACCACCAAAGCACATTACATCATATTATTGAGAAAGTTTAAAAGAATACCCACAAATCTTAATATGGCTAAAACATAATGGTCATTTAAAACACAATCACATTTTGTTTATATGCCGAGTCTGAAAACTATAAACACACTTTATTCTTTGGTGCTTTTAAGGCTTGGAGGTCTACTATATGAAAGAATGAGGTCCGATGATTATTTTGTCCAATGTGGGACTTAAGTGTTTTTCATGATCAAGTGATCTACTTTGTAGCCAAATTTTCTCAAAGATAAAAGTTGATTTTGATCTCTTTTGTAGCTTTCTTGACAAGTTTTCCAACGACATCCCAATAGAATCTTCATAATAAAACTCTACACTAGACTAGCCGTTAATTATAAAAGCTCATTCTACTTGTCTATAACAATAACAACAACAATAAGGTATTTCTAGTCGAGTAATAATAAAAAATAAAAAAAAAATCCTTGAAGAGGATTTTCTCACAACTTATTTCTAATTCTCTGAATTTGGGATATTACACAGGCCATTCATTTCCATAAAAATTGGGTTTCAAATTCCTCTTAAGGCAGTGTGCAATGAGGAATACCTGCAATTCCACCAACAGGTATGAATGCAAAGAAAATAATCAACTTGCTTAATTGTTTTTCAAAAAATTACTATGACACATGAAAGTATGAAACTATCATATGTTTATGTGGTTCCCACCAATCTAGTGACATCATGACACCAAATCAATTTTTTTTTTTAAATAATGAAAAAAGATTAATGAAACTTAACTACAGGTAATATTGACTAGGTTCATTGAAACATACAACAATTCAACCAAAAGTATTTTCTCTTGTTTCACTACATCGATAGGTTGTTCTTTTTCTTTTGCAATTTTGTTATGACAGGATTATTAATATACTATTGGTTTTCTAAATATGTTTTTAATTCCTTAAATAAGGGTTTTAATTTTTTTTTTAGTATCTGAAAAAAAAAATTTATTTTATATATTCTTTAATTTTTAGTATTTACATCCAAATTTTCAAACAAGAATATAGATTTTATGACAATTTTTTATCATCAAATTTGGACTTTGACATAAAAAAAAATAAAAATAAAAACTTACACAAATTATAAAATTTATACACTTTAATTGACAATTTGAACTAAAAAAAATAACTTTTATTTTGAATTTGAAAGACTAAAATTTTTTTGATATTAAAAGATTTAAAACGAATTTAAACCATTTTAAAATTTTTGTTAAGAGAATGGGAGGATAATTAATATACTATACTACTTATTCTGGTTCATTCATTTCTTTTCTTAATTAATTGAGGTCTATTCTAAAGACCACCAATCTTATTTTTATAATAAGTTACTAAGAGGTGAGGATTTATTTTCATGTTATTCATCTTCTCTAATAAGATCAAATTTTAGAATAATTAGTATTTTTTATCTCAAAATATAGTGATTAGTTTGTTAATTTTTATTATCGAATCCAAGATTTTTCTATCTGACAAACTTTTAAGTTAAAAAATAAATAAATATTAACAAATAATCTTTTACTTATTTTTTTAAAGTTTTATTTTTAACTTTTAACTTAAAATAACTTAGTTAAAAATAAGTTGAGCCAAAATTTTTGTGAATATATTAGTCACCTCATGCTGTAGAAGAAGTTTCTCGGTCAACTCTGGTCAAGGTATTAACAGCTATAATATTTTAGTTAAGAGTTGGAGCATGAAATTAACCACCAGCGATTAGGGTAATGTCGGTGATAATTAGCTTTGTTCACAGATGCTCCTATTGTACCCCTCATCGATTTTAAACATTTCGTCATAAAATGTCATATTTTTAAAGGCAGGGATCCTCTGTTAGAAGAAGAAGAATCAGTGAACAAACAAGGATTTGCCAAATTATTTTGATATTAACCTAATTAACTTCTACTAGGGCACGCTGTTAGAACATTTAATTTCTAGTGTTCTTTATTTTTGTGCGGAATCAAAAAAACAACAAAAGGTACAGTACCTAGAATAATTTATCAAAGTCTTATATCTAGTACATGTTTAGAATTAATACCTGGATTGTTCCTGATCTAAGCATTGGTACCGATTGGTTTCCCAATTCTTCCTCAACCAAACCCTATTTATTTTTAATGGAAGCTTTGTAACCACTGTATTATTGGGATTGGGATCATAACCATCTTATATAATAACCTAATAGGTTTTCATTATATCTTAATGGACCTATTTTCATTTAAGCCCATGTCATCTTATTTGATCTTTTGATTTAGTTGACTCACTTATTTTAACCTGGTCAAATAAAATTCACTAATGATAAATAATGAATATAATTGTTTTATGATATTAACTCACATTAATTATGGAAATATAAAATTTCTAAACATGCATAATTTACTTGTTACAAGGTAAACAAAATTTAAATATGTTTTTGATCTTTTTTAAATGGTTATATTTTTTTTATTCATCCAAATGAAAAGTTGAAAGTTGATATTTTAATCCACAAAATCAATAAAAAAAAAATGGTTTTTTAGTCTTTCATCTAAGAAGTGTCAAACAATGAATATTTGAGATTTTTGTGATAGTCTTTTAGTTATCACAATTTGATTTATGATACTTTTGTATATATGTGGTGGTTAAAAATTGTCGCAAATTAAAAAATTCTTATTTCTTGTTTGAAACTTATTAAAGGAAGGACTAAAGAAAATATTTTTTGATTTTGAAAGATTAAAAATAACTTTTTTATTTGGAGGATTGAAAAATATATGATTCATATTTAAAGGAATAAAAACATATTTAATCTTTAAAAAAAGTGATTCCATTCGTTCCTTTAAAATTATTTATTACAATTATTTCATTTGAAAGTGTTTTGCTTAATTAAAGGATATATCTTTGGCAAAATAGTTTCATTCGACTCTCTCCTAACAAAAATTAACAAACTAATCATTAACATTTGTCAATAAAAAAAATACTAATTATCTTGTATAATAAAAAAATATATTTATAAAATAAATAAAAAATATTGTAGAAAAAAAAATTATTTATATGAAAATATTTTAGGGATAATAAAACTTTTATATAAATAAAAAGGTAACAACCTTTATTTCAATGTTATATTATTAGTTTTTAATTATTTTATTTTAACGTAATGTTCAATAATATTTTAAACAGTTGATTAATATTTTAAACAATTGATTAATAATATTTTTAACATTTCTACAATGTGCTCTTTTCCTATCTAGCTACCACATATAATAGTGAATCTCCAGTTTTAGTGACTTGGTTGAAAACATCAAATAAATTCAATTCCATTTTTCGACATTCTTTCCCAAACACACCAACAAAGTTATCCACTTTTCTATTTTTAGTGACATTGTATAACTCAAAAATCAAAACAATTTTCTTCCTTAACAAGTTCCTTGTACTTGTCGTTGAATTTTCTATTGATTTGACCATAATAATTAGTAGTGCGATATATGTCTCAGATATAATTGTTTGATGAAAAAGAAATTATAGTTAGATGAGAAGAGGAAAGGTTCTGATTCTTTGAATCGAAAATTTGACGAATTAAAGTACCGACTAGCTAGATGGTGAAAAAAAAATTGAATATTCATGTACTTTAACTAGTTTTATATTTGATATCCATCATCTACATTTTAAGACGAGATAATCCAAAAAGTACTGATTAAAGTTATATTTATCAAATAAAAAAAATACATATATTTTCTTAAAGTTAAAAATGTTAAAAAGTAATACAACCATATTAAAAATTAACACCGACCGTGTTACAAAGAATTAGAATCAACCCGGTCGTATTAAAGGTAACTCTATTAACTTTCAAACGTTTCAGCGAAATGAACCAAAATCAAAACATGACTAAAACATATGTTAAAGTACTAAATTAAAACTTTTAAAACATTATATAACAAAATAAAAAAAAAAGATAAAACTTAATAAACTAAAAGTAACATTAAACCTTTATTTTTCTATTTAGTACATACGCATCCCAAAATTCCCTTGGATTAGTGTCCAATTTAATAGATTGGGGAACACCCGTGGTCACCGATTTCGGAACAAAAAGTACACACGCATCTTAAAGTCCACCCGAAAATCAAAGGGGAAATGTTCCTTTTTAATGTCCACAGAACTTGTCTTGAAAAAATGTGTTGCAGGGTTGCTACCTTTCTTCCTTTTTTATTTGTTATTCCTTTGTCAAGTTTGAATGTAAGAAGAGATGATAAACCAAACTGCTAACAGAGATCCTGTATCAATTTTCAGCAGCATAAAGCATATACATTGAGGGACTAACGCAGCACATCTTTTACAAGTTCTACAGCCGGATACTTACTTACACAATCCACAAGCAAAACTAACCTTTCTATTACAAAGTTTTCTATTGAAAGAAAAAAAAAAAAAAAAACCCTTCCACAAAAATATCCATTGGCCACTTGATCTTCATTTCAAGTTCAGGCTAGGATGAGAACTTATTTATGTACCAAGAGCAATAAGAAAAAAAGGTAAAAAAGGAAGAGATTAGTAGCATGGAGGGGCACTATATATACAAAATGCCAGAGTTTATATTGTGTAATTTTTACCTAACCACAGTTATAAAGCTAAAACTACATATTGCATGTTTGGTTTGAAGTTGGAAATGTTGCACGCACATTCTAATGCAAATCCAACCGATGAAAGCAAAAACAAGGATCTTGATCTGTTGACAAAATTAAATTTTTGCCTCAAACATACTTTTTCACCTGTAATCCGATAGCCAAAATTCAGACATGATAGACCATGCCCACCTCTAGGATAGATGCATGAGGGATACTAAGAGCATAAGTTGGTCCTCTAGAGTTTCTCCTCAAGAAATCATAGCCATAATTGATGACAACTTTCTTTATCCAACTTGATCCTCTTTTTGCTCTCACATATGAGTGACCCATTATAAATGCCATTCCTGCCTCCCTTGCTTGCATCAGTTCCTGCAACTCCTCCCTTGCACCCAAATCAATCTCTGGACTGTTGTCTGGCACAACAAACCTCACTCGCTTCTTCTTCACTATTTCAGGAGACTTAATCACCCTCAACTCTAAAGTGTCATCGGTTTGAGAATCATTATTACTATTACATTGATTATCTTCACACATCCTTATACCTTCTGAGTTTGATGCTGATGTACCAACAACTGTCATCTTAGTATCATCTTCAAAGTTCTTATCAAATCCCGGGCCGTGTTCATCAGAAGTAGTGGTATCTGAGCGTATGAACTCTGCTATGCTGCAAATGAGATCTCTCTCAAACTCGTTGTCATCCTTGTGAAAGTCACGGTATCCATACCGCGCTATGCACCGGTAGAGTCGGTATTCCTTTGGGCCAACTCTTCCAACCAAGAACCTCTCTTCAGGTCTGACATGCGGCACCGGGACCGATTTGACGCAAAGGAAGATCACAACCTGATGAAAAGCTGGGAGATTGGTGACAAAGTGAGAGAAAATAGCTGGGATTCCAGCCACAAGCTCAGTGTGTATTAGGCCAATCCCCTTAACCCTCACAATTCCTAGAGTGGGGCCTAAACCAAGGAGCCAGTTGATGGAAACCTTGTTTTGAAGATCAAACTCGTACTTCTTGAGTGTGCCATAGTGCCACACATACATGACAATGAGAAATATGAGTGAGAGGGCAATGGGAACCCATGCTCCTTCAAGGAACTTGATGAGGGATGCAGAGAAGTATAGTGCTTCAATGAAGCCAAAGAAGAATATGAAGCCAATGGCTAGGAAAATACTCTTGTGCCAACATAACACTATGACTAGAGACATTAGGCATGTGGTCACCAGCATGACAGTTATCACAGCCAAGCCTGTTTATGGAAAGAATGCAAAAGTTCATTAATTAGAAATATATTACAAATTCAAAACTAAAGATATGATCAGGATTTGTATTATTTTATTAGCAAGTTTTCTTAAGATCCTGCCTTTTGAAAATCAGGATAACACCATATGATATTAATTTTGAAAATGTAAGGAGCTATAAGGTTGGTTTGATGATTGAGAAGAAAGGGTTTAAGGGTTGGAAGGAGGGAGAGAGGTCGTGGGTTCGAATACCTCACTAACATGTTAACTAAGGGTCTGTTTGAGTACACTACTCTAGAAGAACTTTTAGGGAAAAAAATATGAAGAAAAAATTAAATTAGCTTCATATAATTAATTGTAGAAGCTCTCTTATTAGTCTCACATAGTTTCTAGAGACGTTTATCCAAACAGACCCTAAAACTAACAATTAACAATTGACCAATAAAAAAGTGGATGACTGGCTCTAAAAATCAAACCAAACTACATCATAGTGCTTCATTAACTACTAATTTTCACTCAATTCAAAATCCTAAAGAGGAACGGAGATAAGGAGATTTGAAATTTAGTTTAGATAACAAATAGTGACATAGATGATTTAGACATTCACTACTTCTAAAACTGTATGTGCATCATGGAGATAAAGTACCTGATGCATTTCCCATGCGTTTTGTATCTCTGAATCCAATAGTAATGGCCAGGCAAAGTAGCATCAAACACCAGTTGATCTCAGGAATATAAATCTGGCCATGTACCTTTGATGATGTGTGAATGATCTTGACTTTGGGGAAGCATCCCATGGAAGAACATTGTTTGATTATCGAGAAAGTACCTGTGATGATAGCTTGGCTTCCAACCACAGCTTGAAGTATGGCTATTACAAGAACAGGCCATCTAATTTTCTCTAAAACAAATTCAAAAAGAAAAGTAAGCAAAACAGCCAACACTGAACCATTATTTGAGAGTCTATTTGGGTAAACTTCTCCAGAAGCACTCTTAGGAGGAGAAAGTACTAAGAAAAAATGAAATGAGTTTCTTCATAAGCTAAATTTAGCTCTTGCGTTAGTTAGTTTGTAGAAGCTCTCTCATATAGTTTCTCTAAAAAATGAAATGAGTTTCTTCATAAGCTAAATTTAGCTCTTGCGTTAGTTAGTTTGTAGAAGCTCTCTCATATAGTTTCTCTAAAAAATGAGAAAGCTTCTATAAATTGGCTAATGTTAAAGCTAGTTTTAATTTTTGGAGAAGCTCATTTCATATTTTCTTCTTACTTTTTTCCTCTAGGAGTGCTTCTGAAGAAGCTTATCCAAACAGACCCTAAATACTTGACCCTTATGACGAGAAACACAAAGATCTTACCAGGAACAGATACATAGAACCCAATTCTGTAATCACTTTCAATAATATGATGCTTTGACAGATACGCAGCTTGTCCCATATAAGCCAGGATTAAAGAAGGGTATACAAAAAAGGTAAAAGCAATCTGCAGTGAAAAAAAAAAAGTGGCTTTATGTTAATACCGTTAGTTATTTCCCAAAAGCTTCTAATCAAGAAACCATTCATAATTAATTTTTTTGGTCAATCCAAAGCTTAATAATTCATGAACATTAGGAAAGCAATACAATTCCATTACTAGTGCAAAATGAAGAGGACTTCCATTCTCTATTAAATAGAGCATTTTGAAAAGTAGTAGAAAATTCATGATAAGGTGAAGCATGTAGCATTAACTTTGAACCTTAAAACATGGCTCTGTTTGATGAGGAAAGTAAGAAGTAACACTATGAGGGAACTTGATATGTAAAAATCATTTTAGAACAAAAAGAATTTCATGATTTCTTCCTGTTGCATCAAATGCATTGCTTTAAAAAAAATGAGAATGCAAATCAAAAGTTTGGTTTTATTTTGAAAAAGATGCTATCAACTTCAAATAGTATAAATTCTTATTGTAACAATAGTTGTTTACAAGAATTAATTAGCAAATAACTGAGTGCAAAAATTTTCTTTATCAAATATACATTTTGTTACACAAACATCATTTTCCATCAAATATTTCCACATAATTTTGAAATCCATATATCTCCAAACAATGTCCCCCTCAAATGCTTTAATTGTGCACCTTAATTGACAACTGTGAAAAGTGTCCTAGATCAGCAAACATTGCTTCAGAACCTGAAACATAAGAGAAAACATCAGAGGAAGACAGAAAAAGTCAAGCATATAGCAGTTGAGCACAATTTGTTAATGCTAAGGGTCTATTTGGGTAAACTTCTCCAGAAGCACTTCTAGGAGAAGAAAGTAAGAAAAAATAAAATGAACTTTTTCATAAGCTGAGATTACTTTTGAGAACTTTTCTACTGGAAATATAGAGCATTTTCCCATAGAGAAGCCATCAAAAGCACTTCTAGCATTGTATCCAAACAAGCTCTAACTAATTTATAAAAACTCTCTCATATAACTTTTCTAAAAAATTAGAGAATTTCTACAAATTAGCTAATGCAGAAGCTAATTTCAGTTTATATAGAAGTTCATTTCATTCTTTCTTCGTACATTCTCTTCCTAGAAGTTCTTCTGGAGAAGCTTACCAAAACAGACCTTAATACACTTACTCCATACCTGTTATACACAGTAGAATCCCTCCTAAGGACATCCAACCTCCCCTTTGAGTCTTCTTCAGAAATTTGAACATGTAGTATGGAGAGAGAGCCTCATAAACATGAGGGTTCCAATGTAAGATATTATACACACCAATACAACTAATACATAGCAGCCATGTTACCACAACTGGTGCAAATAAAAACCCCACACGATGTGTTCCATAATGTTGAAGCGCAAACAAAAATATCAGTATCACACAAGCAACTGGGACTTCAACATCTGCACAACCAACCAATAATGTTTCAGGAAATTCAGAATTATGTCTAAGTATGCAATAAGAAATTGTGTTATAAGTTTAACAATAGACTGTCCTACCTAAACAACCAACAATTATTAGAATCTATAAGATTGACTTGGGGCTTGTTTGGGTAAGTTTCTCTAGAAACACTTCTAGAAGAAGAAAATAAGAAGAAAAAATGAAACAAGCTTCTATATAAGCTAAACTTAGTTCATTTGTTGAAGCTCTTTCATATAGCTTCTCTAAAAGATGAGAGAACTTCTACAAATTAGCTAATGCAAAAACTAATTTTAGCTTATGGAAAAACTCATTTCATTTTTTCTTTTTATTTTCTTTTCCTAGAAGTGTTTCCAAAGAAGTTTATCCAAACATACCCTTAAACACGTACAATCTGATTAGAAACTAGAAATCTTTAGCAAGGACAGAGAGATATTTTAGGACTCCAAATTATTTAATGAAATACACAAAGAGGAAGCCACATATTTGACAGAGGCTGATAACAAAATAAAATCAGGTTTATGACAGAATAATAATACAACATATTCCTAATTTATGAACCTCTTCCATTGCTAGGATAACTACTTATAGTTCAGTCAGCTTCACAAGGAACTCATTAAAACCACTCAGTGATTAATTTATGAAATAAGTGGTTATCATTAACCACTTTTAGACGATAATTGAAATGTTTCAATATAGAAATAACACTGTAGCATTATAAGAGTCAAATCTGATTCAAATTAAAGCCAACATGATTTAGAAAGTCAGCAATGTTCTCTTGTAAAAGGCTAAAAGCCAACGAACAGTTAAATTTGTATTAGAATCCGAATTTTCAGTAACTGAAGAAGTGGAGCAAAAATCAATTGACAATTCGACATAGCTAATATATTCTGATTTCTGTGTGCTGAAAAGTTTTCTTTTTATTATTATTATTGTGTGCAGAAAAGTTAATACAAAAGTAAGTGGAACAGTAGAGTATAAACTACAGTATACTTTGAATGCATCTGGAAAAGGTTGAATAATGGAATGAAAATCAAATCTATTTACAACTTGTCATAAATCATCAAATGGAAATTTAACAGCTCAAGGAAAGAGAGTTCATATTATTAAAGAGTTTTATGGTGATGCACTGAAAAGTAAAATATTTTTACACTATGACTCAATCACAACCCTCCATTTGCATGACTTTTAAAATAATTTTATAAAAATCAATTAACTTACCGTAAATTGATGGTTGTGATTGAATAACAGTATAGTGTAAAGTGCATCACCATTAAACTCATTATTAAATACTATTACCCTATTGAGAAATCACAACTTGCAAAAATTTTATGGGAATCACAAATGACCATAGAAGAACAAATGGGGCTGCACTAAAAGCCTAACTTTAATAGTGGAAGGACCACAATTTTAGTGTTTCAGATGCCCCAGTGATTATAATTTAGAAGTTTCAATTAAGTTGAAGTATACCCTGGATAATCATTATTTATTCATCAAAGTGGAACAGTACACACTGATTATGACAAGTTTAATAGTGCCCATACCTAATTTTGTCATCCATAATGATTTATTAAAAAACCTTATCCATACCACAATGCTACCTATTCTCATATCATAATCTTTTTTTGGGTAATTTCCTATGCTCATATATCATAATCTAATGAAAGCTTAACTTACAAAAAAAAACTACTATTTTTTTAATTTTTTTGTGCTTGATATTCTAATTAATGAAGTTATGCTTTGCATCTCAGCCACCACCACAAGTTTTACATGTTCAATATTATCAAGTTGGCAAGAATTATTTATTTAAATATAAATTTTAGCATGAAAGTGATTTGACTTTGATTAAAACAAGGAAGTTGGCCCTGATTACATATTCATGGGGACCCACAATAATGCATGCACTTGGAGGCATTTGGTTCTCCCTTTTTGTCCACTAACTTAATCGACTTGCTATAGTTAGCATAAAAAGGGAAGGCATTAGAAAGTTCAAATAGTTTTTATTAATAAAAAATAATTAAGCAAATATATTGTGATACCTAACCACAATAATTTTATGATCAATATCTATTCAGCATATATACCATTCAGGGGGCAAAACCCTCCTTTGCCCAAGTCAACAGCATTAATATCATATGTTGAAACCATTAGAACTATTCTTAAATGTCTAGTTTCACAATTCTTGAGAAAATATTCCAGAGAATAAGGTCCAGATGCCAAGCCTTTTGCAATTTACTAATCCAATATTGAATTCTGAACAATCCAATTCCAATTGTATAATCATATAGATACAGTATCTGAAACTGAAATTAAACTTGTTGCAGCTTATTAAAGTTAGCATATATTTCTGCAATTGAATTCATGACCTGTTGCTTAGCTTAATCACAAACTAGACTTAAAATTTATATAGAGCAAAAACATGAAAGGAAAAGAGAATAAGAAGACAAAAATTACTTGTATTCAGAAAAGGAACTTACATCTATGCTGCTCTTTAGACATGGAAAGCTCCAACCCTGACACAGCAGAGAAAACTGCAAAAAAATCCAAAAAACTAATAATTCTCAGTCATCAAGAATCACAAGCACTGCATGTCAGGACCAAAGTTTTAAAAATGGTCCACAATTGCAATTTTAGCCACAACATCAAGGTTTCTGAGATCCCCGCATAGCAGATTGCAAATGTCTGCAATTTTCCACAATTTCAAAATGACCACAATTTAAAACCTTGGTCATGAGCAAAACACAAAAGAGGGGAGAGATATGTCACGGATTTGAATCCCTCCTATCCCACTGACATTTCTAACAAAAACTAACAACTAAAATTGTGTTTGGATACCGGTTATATCCAACTTCAACTGAACAAATACACTTTCCAAAGTAAAAAAGAGAAAGCAAGTAATCCACAGCTTTTGAATGAAAGCCTGCCGGCGTCCAGATATACGCCTATCCAAACATACACTAACATTTGCCAATGAAAAAAAAAAAAAGCTAACAACATTGCAAAAATCAATCCCAATACCAGAAAGAGCAGGTGTAAGCACACCATCCCCAATAACCATGCAAGTCCCAATCAAAGCCAGAACAAGCAGCACCCTCTGCAGCACCTTGTGTTTCTCCAACACACACTTCAACCCCATCAATCCAACACTCTTTTCATCAATTCCCACTGTTCCATTTCCATTTCCATTTCCATCTTTGGTGTACTCACTCAGTTCCTCATCCGCAAGCTGAACATTCGGCAGCAACCCAACCCGGGCGTGCCGGCACAGCAGAGAATACAGAGCAAAAGTCCCTCCTTCTCCATTGTCACCGGCTCTCAGAACAATGAACACATACTTCAGAAGTGGAATCAGCGTGAGAGTCCAGAACACAAAGGACAACACCCCATATATCTCTTCATTGCTCTCTGAATGCTGAATGTCCTCAGCAAAAGTGCTTTTGTAAACGTAGAGTGGGGACGTGCTTAAATCTCCATACACTACTCCCAAACTCTGGTATGCCAATGTTAACACTGTCTTCCATGACTCATCCTGAAAGGGGTGTGTGAATAGTGTTTTTCTGTAAAAAAAAAAAAAAAAAAACATGTTTTTTTGTATATACAATACCCAGAAGACTTACCTTAATTGAGTTTTTGTAGATCACAGACTCCAGATCCATTAGGGGAATGAATGAATGTCCTCAGAGAGGAAAATGAACAAAGTTTTCAAATTTTGGTTGAGGTGGTCAAAGGAAAATGAACAACAACAACACCCTCGTGAATTAACTTAAGAGAGAGTTTGGTATAAGTATAACTCCTAATAGTACTTTTCTTTGTTTTTCTCTTTTGAAATATGTGTATATAAAATAATATAAAAAGAGACTCTGTTACAGAGTAAGAACAAAGAGACAAACATGAAAAACCTCCACCAACTAATTTAAGAGAATAGTGGTGTGCTGTGGTGTGACGAGGAAGCGTGAAGGGTGAAGTGTTGTCAGAATGAGAGCTTCAGAATGAGTCGGATTATTAGTTTGAATAATAATATAAGTGGAGTCACTACTTTGGTCACGGTGAGAACTGATTTTGGGTTATAGTTGTTTTTTTTTTCGTTTCGTTTTCGACATTTGTTTCTTTTTTAACCTGCGCTGTCGACTGTTGTATAGCGGTTTGGTTTAGAGAGGGAATATAATATTCTTTGGAATGTGAATTTCGAAACATTGATACTCTCGTTCATATGAATTGACGCCATTCTGTCATATTAAATTTTGACAAAAAATTTTAATTAAATTTAATGATTTTTATTAATTCATTAAAAAAAATTAAATTCAAACTAAAATCTCTAAAATTTACCAAATATATATAATTAAGTATTCAAATTATCTAATTTAAATATTTAAAATTCATTTTCATAAATATGATTACCATTATCATTATCATGGAAGTCATTATATCATACAGTTACTATTACTATAAGTATCATCATGACTATTATTTTCGTCATCTACATAGTCATTATCATTGTTATCATGGTGGCTATCACTGTTCACAATGAGACAGTGATTTTGAAAATATTTATAATGACAGTTGACTATCATGACATTAGTGATGACAAATTTAAAATAGTTTAAAATATAATAAATTAAATTCTTTAAATATTTATTAAATATTTTATTATTAAATAAGATTTTGATTTGAATTTAAAGTATTTTTAATCTAGCAAATGATATTAACAATTTTATTTAGAAGGTATGTTACCACCTTTCACCTTGTGTTGATATTAACATAGAACCACAAAATTCAAAAATTAGAAGGTCTATATTACTACTACCTTGTACATTTTTAATTAAACAAAGAAAATGTCAACCTTTCATTTAAATTAACACAAACTAAATCGATATTTGTATAATTTAGTAGAAATATTATACAATTAATTTTAAATATATTGAAATTCAAAATCAAATTTAAAATACAAAAATATCTTTAAAAGATTCATCAATTAAAAATCAAATATATAAAATCACTACCACCACCAATGTCAAAATCATTGTTGTCACTATCTTGATCATCCTTACAACCACCACCTTATTATTGTTGTCATTGTCATCATTACTGTCATCAACACCACCACGACGTTCATGACAACGAAGGTAGTGATGGTCATGGTGGTGGTGGATATAATTTTGAAAAAAAATGACATATTAATTGAGATATTTTAGAATAAAATTAAAAAAAGGTTAATAAGATAAAATTAAATTAAGTAATTAAAATAAAATAGATTTACATGAATATCTTTAACTTGTACCAATTCAAATATAGAAATATTGATTATTTGTCCAAATAAAAATGTGCATGTTGATAACATAAACCTTCTAATTTTTTAGTGGGTATATATATATATATATATATGGGACGTATCATATGAGAATAATATTTTTATGTGAGAATGAAAACAGACGTTCTCATTAAATTAAATTAAGTGATTATGATTAAAACAATTATTTAAAAATTAACATACATCTCACCTGACAAGATTTAGATTTATCGAATATCCAAATAGCAACAACAAGGACGATGACTATGATGGTGACGGTGACGGTTGTCCTGGCAATGGTAACCATGTTAGCGATGACGACAAATAAATCTTTTGAATATTTAACAAATCTCTTTATTAAGTTTTGAGTGCACTAAAGAAGGGAAGCAGAGAGATCAAGGTAGGTGTATATTATGAATTGTGTATATTATTTAAAAGAGATAGTTTAAATTGATTAATGTAATTATCTTAAAATTACAATGTCGTAATTGTTTAAAGATTATAATATTTGTTCTTTTATTAGTTTGATTTTGTTTAGGATTATAATTTTTATTTTATATTATTTTTAATAAACCTTATCATCTAATTTAAATAAAAAATAATTTTTAAATTTGTCTCGTTGTTATTATTTTATGACGTTTTTAAGTTATAATTGTAATTTTCTTATGAATATAACAAATTTAATCTGATTTAAATTTAAATAAATATCAATTTAAATTTAAATCAATTATTTGGTATTAATTTCATTTTTTTTAAACTAAATTTTTTTAAAAATTAATCTGAGATCATATAATTCAAAAAAAAATTATGGTTTTTAAATAATCATGTAAAAAAAACTGAAAAAAGTGTAATGAGGTTGTTTAAATTTATTAATATAATGACCTTAAAATTTATAATGTTTGTTATTATCTTAGGATTATTGTAATTGTTTTAAGATTATATTATTTGTTATTTTGTTTGTTTGATTTTGTTTAGGGTTATAGTTTTTATTTTATATTATTTTTAAAAAACTTTATCATCTAATTTAAATGAAAAATAATTTTCAAATTTGTCTTGTTGTTATTATTTTGTGATGCTTTTAAGGTAATATTGTAATTATTTTATGGATATAACAAATTTCAAGATTATATGTAACAAGTCTAAATAGATTTTAATTAAAATAAATATCAATTTATATTTAAATCAATCATTTGGTATTATTTTCATTATTTTAACTAGATTTAAAAAAAATAGTGTGTGATCTTATAATTCAAAAAGAAATTATCTTATTTTTAAATATTAGTTAATAAAAAAAACTAAAAAAAGTGTAATGAAATAATTTAAATTTATTAATGTAATTATCTTGAAATTATCATTTTTGTTATTATCTTAGGATTATTGTAATTTTTTTAAGATTATAATATTTTTTTGTTAGTTTGATTTCGTTTAGGGTTATAAGTTTTATTTTATAAATAAACTTTATCATCTAATTTAAATAAAAAATAATTTTAAAATTTGTTCCGTTGTTTTTTATGTTACGATGTTTTTAGGTTAATATTATAATTATCTTATGAATAGAATAAATTTAAAGATTAAATGTAACAAGTCTAAATGAATTTAAATTAAAATAAATATCAATTTAAATTTAAATCATTTATGTGGTATTAATTTTGTTTTTTTACTAGATTTAAAAAAAAATTAGTTTGAGATCTTAAATTTCAAAAAGAAATTATTGTTTTTAAATAGTAGTTGATAATAAGTGTTATGAACCTTTTGGAATGACCTTTCATTATGTGATTTGATATAGTTTATAAGAAAAAGTGTTACTTTATGCTACTATAATTTTATTACAATACATTAAGTTTAATGCATTTATTTAATATTAATATAATTTTTTTTTTTAGATTTACTACTAACTAAAGATTAAATAAAAAATCTAGCACTTGTAGAGATTGAGAAATTACTTCAAAATAATGATAGGAGTTTGAAGCATTTTCTAATTATGTTTTATCCATCAAACAAATCTATGGAGAATGTCGAAGAAAGATTGATTGCTGAGAAGTTGAATTATGATAAAAGTGATCTAAATGATTTATCACATCAATTTCTCTCTTCCTTGACCACTGAACAAAGACATGAATTATGTTTGAAAGTTGGAGTCCTATAATGTTGATGAGAAACATAGACTAATCCAATGGATTATGTAAATGGAATAAGAATAAAAGTAAGAAGAATGGGATAACATGTACTTGAATACACAGTATTGACTGAGACTACTGTTGGAGACAATGTTCTTATTCTAAGAATGAGCATGATTACAAACAACTCAAATTTGCCAATCCAATTTCAAAGAAGACAATTTCCAATATGTGTTTGTTTTGGAATGACAATTAACAAATCAAATCACAAGGACAAACACTTTCCTATATTGAATTGTATCTTCCTCGACCAGTGTTTAGTCATGGACAGTTGTATATTGCTTTTTCAAGGGTTAAAAGCAAAAAGAGATTAAAGATATTTATTGAAAATGAAGACAATTGTGATTTTAATACCAAAGTCAATGTTGTTTATAAAGAAGTGTTTGAAAATTTAATTCAAGTAATTATAATTTTCTTTTGTATATTTAATAACATGCAATTTAGTATATATTTTTATAGCCATTTTTGTTAACTTTTTTTTGTTTAGGTCAATTGCATGTCTTGGTTAGAGGTTTAATTAACATGAAAAGAATATAAAATTATTTTACACTAATAATGTATGAGCATTAAATATTTGTTTTTGTTAGAATATATATTATCTTGGTAGTTATTATCTTTATATTATCTTGTTAATTATTATTTATCTTTATCTTTATATGATATAATAAAATACTCATTCAATAAATACATCATTCTAATATGGTATTGAGGAAATCAGGAAAATCATGCTTCGCCGGGGACAATTTGTCCTCGGTGGACATCTCTAGTGGATCTTCTTTCCATGACCTCTCTTTGTCTCTTTGCTTCCAGTGATCCTCTCTTCCTCCCTAGGTTAATTTTTTTTAAAGCGTCTTGAATAGTGCGTAAACTGTTTACCATTACCGACCAAGCTTTTTCTTCAATTTTTTTTTTGTATATTAGTTATTTGTAGTAATATTTTTTCAAATTTGTCTTTAAAATTAACTTTTTTTTAATTAATAATAATTGTAAAACATTTATATATATATATATATATATATATAAATCTTTCACATAAATTTTATTTATTATCATATATTTATTTATTGTTTCTTGTGTTCATAACAAGAATTTAATAATTTGAATAAAATTAAATAAATGGAGTGATTTATAAAATAAAAAGTGAAATATATATATATATATATATATATATATATATATATATAATTTACAACTAATAATAGGAGATGTTAAAAAATAAATAAAGAATAATTATGTTATAGTTTTAAAATTCAAACTGGTGATCAAACTGGTCAAATCACTGGGTCACTAGGGTCATTATTTGAACCAGTATGTCACTAGTTGACCCACATTACCCGGTCTATATTAAAAAAAGTTAAAAATATTTATTATATAAAATTTTAAATTTATAGAAGTTTATTTAATTAATATTTAATATTATTTAAAGTTATTTAATTTATTCTTCCTTTATTTTTTAACATCTCCTATTATTAATTGTAATTTTTTATTTTATAAATCACTCAATTTATTTTACTTCTATTTAAAATACTAAATTCTTGTTGAGAACACAAGAAACAATAAATAAAATTTATGTGAAAATATATAAATTTACAATTGTTATCCATTAGACTATTAGCTTAGTAGTTACTTTATCATTTAAAAATTAAAGATGTGCGAGTTCAAATTGTAACTTTGCATAGCAAAATTGCTTGATTTTGAAAATAAAGAATCAAAATTATAAATTTTAAACTAGAAAAATCTAAATTACAAATTTGAAAAAGTAATGGGATCAAACTTACAATTAAAACTTATATAAATGATGAAAGTCTTTTCAAATTTTCTTATCATCATAAGAGAGTGAAAGTGGCCATAACAACCCACTAAGAACATCTTTAATGAGTCACTTTTATGGGTTGCTTCCCACTTGATATACCACTGGACACAATATTAGCAAATGCTTCAGCAAGCGCCAATTGTTTCTTGAAACACTGGTGCTTCAAATTTTGAATTAATAAAAAGTAAATAATAATATAATTAAATAATAATTTAATGTACCATAATCATTTAATTTTATTGCGGGACCTGTTGAAAGCAACTTTAAAAAATTATTTATCATTGTAGAAATATAATTATTAAAATTACTTGTATTGAAAAATATAAAAAGAGATAGGATATAAAGGTGGATCCCATTGAAAACAAAAAAAAAAAAATGGTTGTTGTGTTTGTCTTCCTCTTAGATGTTTGACTCATTCTTTGTCACCTTCAATAAGCATGCTCGAAATTTTAGTTAATGATGTATATAAATGCAAATGACATTTAACTAAGAAAAGCATGTTTGGGCTGCTCCGAACTGAAACCGAAACCAAAACCAAAACGGTTTCCCCTAGAGCTAAAGGTATTCTTTTCGTATCTTCTAAATGTAATTTAAGTTCATTCTTTTTACCTTTGTGAGGGAAGATAAGAAGAAGTCTTATACAGAGGGACCAAACAAAATCTAAACCGTGTCTTGTAATAAGGGGACTGATGGAGTATTTATTTTCATCAATAAGAAAAATGGTTATAGCAATAAATTTGTCTTAAAATTATAATTTTTCCTAAATTATCATTGTCATTAGTACTCTTCTCTCTTTAAATTATTTATCCTTTCTTCATTTAAGTAAGGGTACTTTTGGTCCAAAAATAATTAATCCAAAGAAAATTACACATTAGATTTTATAAAAAGGAACAAGTATCATTTCATTTTTGAACTTATAAATAGAAATGGAGGGAATATATATCATTGGAGGAGGCATCAAATTACAAAAATAATTATTTCAGGGTGTATTTGGTGGACAAGATAGGATATGCAAACATGATAGAATAGTATAAGAACATGATAATTATATTCGATGTTTGGTGCGCACTAGATAATTGAAATAATATAAATTATGTTTAATTAAAATAAAAAGAATTATCAATTTCTGATACTTTCCTATGTGATTCGTTATACAAAATTATGAATATTAGGTAAATCAATAAAGATAACCCTTAATTGATAGGTAGAATCAATAAATTTATTATTTATTTGAATAAAAATTAATGAGAGAGGACAAACAAAAATGATATTCTGTCGATTTTAACTCAATTCCTCTCATGATAAAAAAGAAAATACATTGCACCAATAAGATAGGATATTACTATCGTATCTTGTTAGCAAATTAAACAAATAAAAGATTAACGAAGGATATGATAGTTATCCTATCTTATTATCTTCTATCTTGTCCAACAAACAAACCTTTGAAGTTATACTTTATATTCATAATTCATTTTTTTAAAATAATTATAATAAATCATTAATCTTAACCATTATTTTTTCAAATGGGGAGTTGTTTCAATCCACTTGTATTTCACTATCATCAACATGATCAAGTTCTTCACGTTGTATTGAATTTGAAGTTTCAACATGCAGAAAAATTAATAAGTGTGCAGTTTTGCCTACACAAGATCAGCATCCAACTTCTTTATGATGTTACTGGTGTAACATTCCTTAGGGGTAACTAATTGTTTTTGATTTTTTTTTTTCTTGTTCCTTTTCATTTCCTATTCATAGAAAAATCTTAACCATTATCTTAAAAAAATAAATAGTAAAAATAACCGTAAATCTCTTAAAATTATTCTTCATTTAACTTTATCTCACTCGTATTATTCACATGAGTTATACTACATTTGAAGGAAGGAGGGTAAGAAGAAAGCAGTGCATAATATTGCTTTGTAGCATGCAGTAATTGGAACAAGTCTTGAGTGACCTGCAATAACGCTGACCACGTCTCAAGTGAAAGAGACACTTCCAATGTCTATCTCTTTCTCTCCATCCCTGTCCTAATTATGGAGACGTTTCAGTTTAACAGCTGTTAGCGCCTAGCTGTTACAAACTTTCAATTACCTCATTTTTTTTTATCGTTTATATTTATTTATTTTTAGATCACGGGTATCTTACGTTTATTTTTGGGCCAAACATTAATAATAAGATTGAGCTTCTTTTGGACACATCAAAATAAAAATAATGAAATTAATTTTTTTATAAGTTAATACTGTGTTTTCTAATAATTAATTTGTAAAAATTTTATATTTTTTAAAGTATTTTCAATAAGAATGCTGAATGAATTGTTTAATTCTAAGCCACACAACTTAAATAATTTTTGTCATTAGAGCAAATAACATGGATATGTTTATTTTAGCACCGTTGTTTATATAAGTAACGGTTGCTTAAAAATTATTATCATAAATGGTATTTTTTTCAAACATTGTAAAACTCACAAAATTAAATTAAGTAATTTTTTAAATAATTTAAATTAAATTAAGTAATTTTTTAAATAATTTTACCATTGGAGTGAATTCTTAAACAAAAGATTTAAATCTATGTGGAACTTAAAGGTTCACAAAACTCATTTAAACAATCGTACATTATAGATACTATTATTAGAGAACTTTGAATAATTGATTATTAAAAAAAAAAAATTTTAACTTTTAGAGAAATTAATTTTATTTTTTTCTTTCTCTTAAAAATACTTTTAAAATACCACTTAAAATAACATTATACTCTTAGAATGTTTAACTTACTTTAACGCACTAACAAGATTTGAATATGAGAGATTTTTTTTGTTAAACCGAAACAAAATGATAGAAGAAAAGATGGTCAAGGATTCAAATCTTCCTCAATTATTCTTTATCTTATTTGATAACATGAATAAATGTAAATAGTATTTTACTTTATGTATTGTTACGGAGAAATGTCTATTTTTATATAGCTAAATTTTGTAATAAATAAATGTTTTTAATATATATAATGACTTCTCCTTTTTAGTATAGACCAGAAATATCTTTTAGAGAGAGACAATCTATTCTATTGGAAGCAATTGACGTTGCAGCAACTCACAGTAATTGCTTCCAATGGAACTCAATATACATCATCATTTTTAATTTTTTCAATACAAGCAATTCTATGTTATAAACCAGTCTAATGAAACAACTCATTTTTATTATTATATTTCATTGATAACTTTTTTTTTTTTTAGTTTGTACTCATTATTTTTTAATTTTTTATTTGAACAACTGTTGACAGCTTTAGAAACAGTGCTGGGCTAGCGACTCTGGAAATTCATGCATCGGGAGTTGCTTCCCAAGCACATTGCTAAGCATGGGAAATTTGATACTCCGTTCCATTCTCCATTCTATTTTAAGTGATGTTTTAGACTTTAAACAATGTTTTAAAAAAATAAGTAATGTTTTTATTTTTTAAAAGAGTATTAATTGTTATTTTTTTAATTTATTCTGATAATGATTATGTGTCCACATAAATAAAAGAAATAATTATTTTAATAAAATTAATTTTAAAATGTTATATTTATTCTTCTCTTAATTTTTGTGTAAAAATCTTAAATTACTGTCAAAATGAAAGGAAGTATGCTTTTAGGACTCAAACTTAAAACTACATATTAAGCTGAAATAACCACATATCAGTAAGTTAATTGGTGCATCTAATAGTATAATTAAAGAGACTTTTCGTATCCTATTATAACTTTTTTTTATTAATATGAATAATCATTCATTGTTATAAATATATATTAAAAAATAATAATTAAAACGACTAAAATAATTGTGTAGCATTTAAGTTTTTCATAATTATGTATTATATTTAATTTAATATTAATGAGTAGTTAATTTTTATAATAACATTTACCAGTTTTTAGTCAAATTATGTCTTTCAACTATTTATGCCAGGGATTTCAACTCAATTTATCAATTAATTTAGCAAGTTTACTCATTTAATTAAAATTCAGTTTTGAAAAATACTTAGGGCCCAATTGTTTTCAGTTTTTAAAAATAGTTTTCGATTTTTAAAAATTATAAAACTATAAAAATTATTTGATTAATCAATTTTTAAAAACTATTTTCTATTTTATTTTTTAAAACTAAAAAATCAAAACAATTTTTACGTGGTTAATTTTTTTTTTTTTTTTTTTTATAGATTCTTACATATTTTATTTCGAGGATAAGAGATAAGATGATAATAATTTTACACACAAGTCTCACATAATTCATTTTATCTTTCTCCCATATGTCTCACACACAAGTCTCCCCATTTTCTAATTTATTTTTCTCTAGAAGTAATTTTTAAATATCAAACAAATTTTCTCTTTTTAAAAATTATTCTAAAAAAAAATTTTTAAAAAAAAAATTAAAAAAGCCTTTCAATGCTTTATTCTTTTTATATGGGTGCCTTTATTTTGCTAAATTTTACGTGACTGAGCAACACAAAAATAAGGGAACCGAAATGGACAAAAGTTTGAAAATTTGTAACCTCATAAATCACAAGACAACTTTTTATCTCAGTACAAAATACTGTATTTTTTAAGGAGTAAAATGCTTATACACAAGGATGGAGCCACGTTTAAGAGTTGGGGCCAGGTCCCCTAGTTTTTTGCAACTTTATATATATATATATATATATATATATATAATTAATATAAAAAAATATAAAATTTTAAAATTATTAAATTATACTTTTATAAATAAAAATTAATTGTAGATATAATTAGTGTTAAAAAGAAAAGATATAATATTAATTTTATCTAGTTTAAATAGTAAATATTTTAAATATTAATAATAACTTTATCTTATAAAAAAGATTTTATATATCTTTGTATTTTAAAAAATATATTATATTTTTATAATTTTTTACTAAATAGATAAGATTTTATAATATTATCTTATATTTTTTTTAAAAATTGATAATCTTTCTTTTTTTACTTTAAATATTGACCATTATATTTGTTTTCAATCAAAATCATTGTTGTTGCTTCTTGCTATTGTTGTTGTTACATTGTTGGGTTGTTGTTGCTGTATCATTATACTTTGGTTAGATTTTATCAACGTATGAGCAAATGTGTGATTGTGATATAAGTAAAGACACAAAACAAAAAAAAAATATATATATATATATACTGTGTATTAATTCTATATTATTTTATTGAAATTATTTATTATTCAACTTCTTAGTTATAAGTTACAAGGAAAAAAAATCTAAATAGTTAGTTCAAAACTTCAAATACTATTATATACTTACATGTAATTATAATATTAATAAAGTTTGTTTATTATTTTTATTTTTTTAATTAGTTTATACATGTTCTTGTAGATTTGTATTGTTTAATATGTGTTGTGTTCATAGAGAAACATAATTAATTTAATTATTTATATAAGTAAAAAAAATTAAAGTTTTTTTTTTTTAGATGAATAAACAACCTACAATTGATGCAATATTTAAAATGAAGAATGGTGAAATTTCAACATCTACCAATCCGTCAAATTCAGTTTTGGAGAATGATTAATTGAATTTTGAAGATCGTCTTGTTAAATCTTTAAAAATTGGAATCAAAGAGGGATTTGATATGAACTCTTCAATGCGCAATCCAAGATTACGTCCATAAATATGAGAATATCCAATCGAGAAGCATGATAAGGTTTGAAGAGCTTATATTAAATTCGGTCTATATCAGTGTATGCTTTCTACATATCCAAAATCTGGGGAAAAACATTGTCGAAATTTCCAACCATCATGGTTTAAGTTATTTCCATCTTGGTTGGAATATTCTTCTAAGGTAGATGTTGTATTTTGTCTACCATGTTTTTTTATTTCATAACAAAGATGGATCTCATGCATTAGATACATTTATTGTTAAAGGATTTTGAACATGAAAAAATGTGAAAGATGACAAAAATTGTGCATTCTTGACACATATTGGAAAAGATCTCACTTCAGCTCATAAAAATGCTGAGAGTGCATGTCAAGATCTTATAAACCAACCATCACACATTGTTCAAAGGTTTCACAAGTACAAATCACAAGAAGTTATAGAAAATAGACTTCATTTGAAAACTTCAATTGAGGCAATTAGGTGGCTTGCATTTCAAGAATGTGCTTTCAGAGGTCGCGATGAGTCTCAGACATCAAATAATCGTAGAAACTTTTTAGAGTTGTTGAGCTTTTAGCTTCTTATAATGATAAAGTGGCAAAAGTTTTAGATAAAGCTCCACAGAATGCCTCATATACATCACTAACAACACAGACAAGTTTTACATGTCTTGGCAAATAAAGTAAGCAATGCTATTCGTGAAGAGATTGATGATGCAAAATATTGCATAATAGTTGATGAAGCTCAAGATGAATCTAAAAGGGAGTAAATGTCAATTGTTTTGAGATTTGTTGATAAAGATGGATATGTTCAAAAGCATTTTTTTGGTCTTATTCATGTTAAAGACACTTCTGCTTCAACATTGAAAGCAGGTATTTGCACTCTCCTTTCCCATCATAATCTTGATATTCAATCTATTAGAGGGTAAGGCTATGATAGTGCAAGTAACATGCATGGAGAATTGAATGGTTTGCAAGCTTTGATTTTAAGTGAGTGTTCTTATGCTTACTATGTTCATTGTTTTGCACGTCGTTTACAATTGGCATCAATTGCTGCATTATCTAAGGAAGTTATTATCATCTATCAGTTTTTTATCAAGTTGAACTCTATTATCAATATTGTTGGTACATCATGTAAACGTAATGACCAATTGAAAGCTGCTCATGCTGCAAATGTTACTTTTTTACTTCAAAATAATGAACTTGAAAGTGGAAAATGGCATAATCAAATTGGTTCTTTACAAAGAACAAGTGATACTTGATGGAGTTCTCACTTGAAATCCATTTGTAACTTGATGAAGATGTTTAGTGCAACATATGAGGTCTTGTTGAATATTATTGAGGATGAAAGTACATCTTCTCAATGAGGTGATGCAAATGCAGCATATGAGGCATTAACGTCTTTTGAATTTGTTTTTATTCTACATCTCATGAGAAATATTTTGAAGATTTCTAATGCGCTTTATCAAACTTTGCAACTCCAATCTCAAGATATTTTAAATGCAATGCATTTGACTTCATCTACTAAGTCACTCATTCAAAAGTTAAAAGATGATGGATGGGATAAATTGTTTGCAAATGTTAAATATTTTTGTGAATCGGTGAACACACCTGTGCAGAATTTTAATGCTCATTATATTGCAAGACGCGGAAGGGCTCGACATCAACAAGATGACATTACAATAAAGCATTATTATAAAGTTATTATAAATGGACTATAGCAAGTTTTGATAACATTTAGAATGAATAACCTCTCTTGTATTGAATAGAAAACATAATATTTATACAAGTGCATATTAGTGCATACAAGTGCAACAGTAGCATAATAGTTGCTAACTAACTAACAGAAAAATAGATTCTATTAGCTAGTTAATTACAAATATCTAAAATACTAACTGCTAATCCTAGGCTAGACCACTAACATAACATTCTTCAGCTTGGTTTAGGACTTAGGCATAGCAATTACATTCAACAAATGCAAATAGTATTTAAACTTTTTAGAAGGCAGTGCTTTAGTAAGCATATCTGCAACATTTTCTGCAAATGTTATTTTCTGAATTGTGACAGCACCATTCTTTATAACATCCCTTATGAAGTGATATTTGATATCAACATGCTTAGTACAATCATGGTGAACTTGGTTTTTAGTTAAGCAAACAACACTCTGGTTGTCACAATGGATGATAGTGGATTCAAGTTCCTTTTCTTGAATCAATTCAACAACTAATCCCCTGAGCCAAAGTGTTTCCTTCATAGCCTCTCCAGTTGCAATATACTCTACCTCAGTGGTAGACAGGGCCACCACAACATGTAAATTTGCCTTCCAACTAACCACATTTCCAAACACTTTGAACACATCTAGTTGTAGATTTTCTAGTGTTTATACTTCTAGCAAAGTTAGAATCTACAAATCCCTCAATCATAGGGACTTCACCTTGATTGATATACATCAATCCAACATTTACAGTCCCACAAAGATACCTAAGGATCCACCTTATAGCTTCCCAATGACTCTTACTAGAGTTTGACATGAATCTGCTCACTACACTTAAGGAGTGTGACAGATCAGGTCTACAGCAAACCATGGAATACATTATGCTTTTGACAATACTGGTGTATGACACCCTTTTCATGTAAGCAATCTCTTCATTTGATGTTGATTCCTGTTCCTTGGACAGCTTAAAGTGTTATGCTAAGGGAATGGTTACAGGTTTAAAGCCTTTGAAGCTGAACCTTTCTAGGACCTTCATGAGATAATCACTTTGAGACAAATGTAGCATATTCTTATCTTTTCTTCTAGTGATCTCAATGCCTAAAATCTTCTTAGTTGGCCCAAGATCTTTCATTTCAAATTCCTGCTTCAACATTTCCTTCAATTTCTTCACTTCTTCTAAGCTTTCACTAGCCAACAACATATCATCAACATAAATCAACAGATATATTGGCTTTACACCTTTATGACACTTCATGTATACACAACAATTATAAACACTTCTAGTAAATCCAATTTTGATAATGTATTCATCGAATCTCATGTACCACATTCTAGGTGACTGCTTTTGGCCATATATAGATCTATTTAATAAACACACCTTATGTTCATTTCCCTTTTTAATGAAACCAGTAGGTTGTTTCATATAGATAGTCTCTTCCAGCTCACCATGTAAAAATGTTGTTTTAACATCCATTTGCTCTAACTCCATATTAAAGTGAGCAGCCATGGCTAATAGGATTTTGATGGAGCTGTTCTTGACTACAGGAGAGAAGATTTCAGTGAAGTCAACTCCTTCTCTTTGTGTGAAGCCACGGGCAATGAGCCTAGCTTTGAATCTAGCATGTTCTACCCCTTCAATGCTCTACTTCCTCTTGAATAACCATCTACTTCCAACAATGGATTGATCATTTGGACAATCAACTAAGGTACGGGTTTGATTTTTTTTAAGGAATTCATTTCCTCCTTCATAACAGCTATCCACTTAGATTTTTCATTGCTATTAATGGCTTCTTCATAGGACTGAGGTTCTTCTTGCTCTTCAATCTCCTTTCCAACTACAAAAGCAAAGGAAATTAGGTTAGCATGGCCATACTTGTTAGGAGCTTTTATTATTCTCCTTTCTCTGTCTTTGGCCAGATAATATCTCTGATCAAAACTTCCCCCAGCCTGCACAAGCTTAGGTGCTGCTCCCGCTTTCTTGAGCTCACCATCAGTAATGTCATCATGAAGGAGGGTGATTTCTTCAGTCTTCACCTCTGGTTCTAATTTGTGCAAGCCATTAGACCCTGATGTCTTGGTTAAGTTGGCCATTTGTAGTTCATTAAAGACTAATCCCTGCTGATCAAACATTTCTTGAATCCAGGTTCAAGGCACCACAATTTGTAGCCTTTAACTCTTGTGGGATAGCCAATAAAAACACACTTCAAAGCTCTAGCTTCCAATTTATCTTGCTTAAGGTGGGCATAGGCAATGCAACCAAATGTTTTCAGTTGTAATTGATCTGCCTTCTACTCCAAACTTCTTGAAGACATTTGAAACCCAAGGTAGTAGAGGGGCTCTTGTTAATATAGTGCATTGCAATGCTGATAGCCTCGGCCTAAAATGATTTAGGCAAGCTAGCATAATTCAACATGCACCTCACCCTTTCAAGTATGGTTCTATTGAACCTTTCCACCAAACCATTCTATTGAGGGGTCCCTCTCACAGTTAAGTGCCTAGCTATCCCACTTTCTTTGCATAAGTCTTTAAAATTTCTATCACAAAACTCAAGACCATTATCTGTCCTAAGTTTCTTCAGCAATTTTCCAGTTTGAGTTTCAACAAGAATCTTCCATTCCTTAAACACTTTTACAACTTCATTCTTTTGCTTAAGGAAATAAACCCAAACTTTCCTAGAGTAATCATCTACTAAGGAGAGAAAATACCTCGCTCCTCCATGTGACTCGAGTTCTTGCTTGGTCCCCAAAGATCAGCATGCACATATTCAAGTGACCCTTTCTTTGGTGTGATTGCTAGTGGGAAACTTGAGTCATTTTGCCTTGCCTAGAACACAATGTTCGCAAAACTCTAAAGGTTCAATCTTGCTTTGTCCAAATGCACCTTGTTTGGTCAGTTCCTCCATTCCCCTTTGACTAATGTGTGCCAACTTGTGGTGCCATAGCTTTGTGCAATCTTCAGTTGCAATGTTGGCAAAATCAACAACCACTATCTGACCAACTAGGGAATATAAATCATTTCTTCTAACTCCTTTCATGATCAACTGATTATTTTTGTAGATGTCAAGGCTGCCTTGGTTACATATGTAGTAGTAGCCTTCCCTGTCCAATGTACCTAAGGATATTAGGTTTCTCCTAAGCTCAGGAACATGCTTGACATCCTTCAATACCTTGACAATTCCATTGAACATTCTGAATCTTAATGAACCAATTCCAATTACTTTGCAGGGCTTATTATTTCCTAGCAAGACAATGCCTCCATCAACTTGTTTATAATCTTCGAACCAATCTTTATTGGGGCACATGTGAAATGAGCACCCTGAATCTAGAATTCATTCTTTGTGAGAATCTTCATCTAAAACAGTTAGTGCTTCTGCACTGTCATATCCACTCTATGCTATAGCAACATCTACACTTTGCCTCCAATCATTGAATCTTGACTTGCTTGGGCAATCTTTCTTGAAATGCCCCTCTTTATCACAAATGAAGCATTTCTTCTTCTTGGTTTTGGCCCATGGTATTCTTCTTGTTCTTCCAATCCTTCCTGTCATGTTTGTTGCTGGTGTAGAGACCTTTTGCTGTATCTTCTTTCTTGATCTCAACTCCTTTGTGATTTTCTTTTGAATTTAGTACAACCTTCACCTTTTCCATTGATAGTGTGGCTTTGCCATAAATCATGGTGTCAACGAAGTGCCAAATCGCTTGGGTAAGGAGCTCAGGAGAATGATTGCTTGATCTTCATCTTCTATCTTCACATTTATGCTCTTGAGATCCAAAATGATCCTGTTAAAATCATCAAGATGCTTCTTCAGAGGCTTCTCTTCATCCATCAGCAAGGCATATAGGTGTTTCTTCAGGTATAATCTGTTGGCCAATGATTTCTTCAAGTATAGGCCTTCTAGTTTCTTCTAGACAGCCATGGCAGATTTCTTGTCAGCAACTTCTTTCAAAACCTCATCTCCAAGACACAATAGGATCACGCTGTGGGCCTTCTTGGTTACCTCTAAACGCTTCCTCTCTTCGATCTTCATGATATCTTCTTCTGAAAGGGTTGCATCAAGACCTTAATGAACAAGCAAGGCGTTCATCTTTAATCTTCGAAGGTTGAAATCTTTTAAACCACCAACGAACTTCTCTATCTCCATTTTAGCCATTGTCATGATCTTGATTTCTTCCCAAGATCGCAACCGAGCTATTGATACCACTTGTTATAAATGGACTATAGAAAGTTTTGATAGCATTTAGAATGAATAACCTCTCTTATATTGAATAAAAAACAGAGTATTTATACAAGTGCATATTAGTGCATACAAGTGCAGCAGTAGCATAATAGCTGCTAACTGACTAACAGAAACATAATAACAGGAAAACAAATTCTATTAGCAAGCTAATTACAAATATCTAAAATACTAACTGCTAATCTTAGGCTAGACCACTAACATAACAAAAGTGAATATTTTCAATGATTTGATAGACTCTCAATTATAGGAACTTAATGACAAATCCAACGATAACACAACAGAACTACTCATTCTTAGTTCAGCTTTAGATTTGAGAGAGATGCATAGTTCATTTAGAATTGACAACATTTGTCAATTAGTAACAAAATTTTACCCACAAGACTTTGAAAAATATGAAATGATACAATTGAATATGCAACTTCAATTCTTTAGTTATGAGAAAGAGCTTCCTGGTTTTGAATAATTGAAAACTATTTCTGATCTATGTCATTGGTTGACAAAAGCTAGAAAAACACAAGTTTATCCCCTTGTATATAAAGTGGTTACTCTTATTCTCACACTACCTGTTTCTATTGCCACTATAGAAGGATATTTTTCAGCTATGAATATAATCAAAATTACACTTCGTAATAAGATGGAAGATGAGTTTTTGAACGATTGTCTCTTGGTATATATTGAAAAGAAAATTGCTAAGAAATTTAGTGTAGATTCAATTATAGACGATTTTCGTGATATGATGGAACGTTCCATGTTTTGATAGATATTAATGTAATTAATATTTTTAATAATATATTATCAAATTATATACAAATTTATTCATAGATGATATTTGAATATTTTTTTTGTTTAAAGAGTCGGCCCTCTTGTGATTTTTTAATTTTTTAGAGAGGTAATTTTTCTGGATGATAGTTGTTGAGTTCCTTCAAACCCATTTGTTTATTATTATTATTACTAGCAGAAATACAAACGTTGTCGTGTCTGTGTGTCCGCATTTTTATTGTGCTATTGTATCTTATTATGTTGAATTTTTTTTATATTTGAAATAATTCTTTAAATTATTTTTAGTAATTCTCTGTTAATATTTATGTAAAATATTTATAAATAATTTATTTTGTACACATAATTAAATCATTTTAATAAATTATCTATAAGAAAACATCTTTTTTTTTAATTTAAAAATTCCAAATTATCTCATTACTTTATTGTTTTTGTTTAAAATTTCAACATACTATTTAAAAATTGTCATATTTTTTTCAATTTAAAATTTAAAATTACCTCACTACTTTTTTGTAAATTTTTTAAATTAAGACTTTAATCTTTAAAAAGTGTCCACATTATTGAAAAATTATTAAATTCCTAAATTTCAATTCTATTGTCATCCATTTCCTATAGCCTTATCTCAATAAAAAAAAAAAAAAAAAGTCAAACAATTAATAAAAAAAATTAAAATAATAACAATAATAACAATAATATCCGAAAAAGAATAAAAAGAAAATGGTAAAAGAATATGTAAATCAAGAAATATCAAAGAAAATAAAGATGCAAACAATCAGGGACAGAACCAGAACCCCACAAAGGGAGGGGCTAGATTTTTTTTTATTTTAATAAATAACAAATTTTCAAAAAAATAGTTTAAAAGTAAAATTAAAACAATACAAAATAATAAATACATATCTTAATTGTTTAAAAATATTGTTGCTAAATTTTTCATATATTATAATTCATGTTAAATTTTTGGTTTAAGTTATGAAAGTGTTTTTGATTTTATCAACATAATATTAACTAAACATGATTAATGAATAGTCTCACAATGAAGAAGATAAAAAAAAAATTCAAATTAAAATAATTAAATAATATAAGAATTATATATAATATATGAATATGTTTAAAATATAATGTTAATAATAATAATATTATTATTATTTATATAGATAGATAAATGAAGTTTTATTACTAATATACCAAGATAATTTGCTTAAGTAATAACAATTAATGGAAAGTAATGTAAATATATTCTTATCATATCTATTTATTAATTAGTATATATATTTTTTTGAATTAGATTACATAAAAATAAATATTATTAGATTTATTAATATGTAATAAGTAATATATCATTATATTTTTTTATTAATATATATTTATTATTATTTTTTTTGTTAAAAAATTATTAATTAATATTTTAAGGGATGAGCTCGCTCCCCCACCCCTGAATTTGTCACTGCAAACAATACAAAAAAAATAGTATATTATTGCATTGTCCTGTTACATTCTTACATATAAATGAGTTTTGTTTTAAAAAATATATATAAATATACAAAATAATATTCAAATCATATTATTGTAGTAGTACTTCATTTGTATCTATTAGCCTACTTTTGCAAACTTAATAGTTGATTGTCTTCATCTCCATCACATTCCTCACCTAAAAACATCAATTACAATAAAAAATAAAAATTACAAACTATATTAATTATTATTAATTTGCATATACATTTCATTTATTAAGAGAGAAAAAATGAATATAAATAAAATAAAGAAAAAAATAGTATAATTATATGTAACTAGCGGTAACACAAGCGCTGCAACTGTGTTCGCATTTTTTATGTCACTATTGTATTTTATTATAGTAATTTGATAAATATATATATATATATATATATATATATATATATGCATTTATATTTTTTATTTTGTTAAGTTGTGATAATGTCACGCAAGTGTTTCTGCAATAATATTTTGTTATCACGATTTTTTTTTATTAGTATGAATATAGAAATATGAAGATTATATAAACATATCAACAAACATAAAAGATGTAAAATAAATAATTTAAACATACTACTAATGAAAAAGAATATTCATTATCAAATACAGTAATAAATAAATTATAATCATAATTCTTCTTTATTTGGTAAACCAAACAATGATTACATTTCAGGTTCATCTTTGGCTTCCCTGCATTTTTATAAAGAAAAGCTTGATTAAGTCAACATATATTTTTAGTTAACCTTTATAAAACATAAGTTTGGAAAGAAAAAGTAGTAAGAAAATAGGTATATTTACCACCTACCTGTTTCTCAAAGTCCATGTGATAATGACTGTCTTTTAACTATTCAAATAATCAAGAAATCTCTTTAAATTTGGATTTGTTGTGAATCACACAAAAATATCTATACAATTTAGTTTTTGTCTAGTTAAATGGTTCATAAATTGTGACTCATTTTTCAATGAGCCTATGAAAATCAAAACACCACAAATATATTGTAAATAACAATGCTTAATTATTAGGCATGCCATTTAAAATAAAAGGATTGTATCTACATAAATGAAAGAGAGCAATATAACAATATTTCTTTGAAAACAACATTTTTTGTGAAGTTTCCATATTCCCCTTGAAGTTGACCGTCATTTATAAGGATTTTTGTGAAAGCTTGAGAAACACCTCTTACCAAAGTAACGTATAATTGACCATGACTAAAAACATGTCGTAGAAGATAAATTCCAACATTGGGTATGGTTTGTCCCTGTGACTTATTTATGATAATTGCAAAACTCAACTTCACAAGAAATTGCTTCCTAATAAGCACAAAGGGAAGTCCTGCACTCTCAGTTGTCTTATGTTTAATTCTAGGTAGGAAAACTCTTCTTCCGGCATGGTGGCTTGTTAGGATTTCAACATCCAACAAATTCATGAAAAATTCACAACATAATAACCTCGTGCCATTACATAGGCCAGATTTAAGATCTATGTTTCGCAAACAACATCAATGGTGCACCTTTTTTAACCTTTAGAACATGTGGTAGCAAACCCCCTGGAGAAATACAATGCAAGTATTCTTGTTGATATAAGTTGTGTGTGTCCCCTTCCACCTCATCAAATAATAACAAATCGTGCTCAACTCCTGAAAATGACAGAGAACTTTGTCATTAATTTTGAATGACAGTCTTTAAAAGTGACACTTACATGTTGAATGTAATTTTTTATAACCATTTTAAGATTACATGATACAAAAAATATATCAATAGTTATAATTTGGAGAGGATTAGCGTGAGAGAGAGGGATCTTGTAAAATTATAATATTCAACTATTCACATGCATTTTAAATTTTGACTCATTGATTTAAATTAATAATAAACTTACGTATTTATATATCTAATTTAAATGTGAAATAATATTGTGATTTATAATGTGAACATTGAATAAAATTAGCTTGCTAAGCAGAATAATTTGATTGAATTTGAATGTAAAAAAAAAACATTCAAATTCTTTTTTTTATTATATTGATTTTAGAAGTGTTCTATTTCCACTTTCATAAATATTTTATGCTGTTATATTTTTATATATTAAAACTAATATATATTTTATACGTATAGTTGATTTATTGGTTGATTATTTGTCTAATTAAAATATTTTATAATTTTTATTTCCAAATTTATAATTGATGTTTTTAATTTTTGTACATGACATTTATAAAATCTACTTCATATTTTAAATATTTATCATATTGGTATATAACTTTTTATAATCATCTTTATTTTTTTACTATTGCACTCGAACAAAATTGTGGATATTTTTTTTATTAGTGTACAGTTACAAATATATTGTAAGCATATATGAAAATCTCTTACTCAAACAAAATTCTCATTTTTTTTTATTATGTTTACCACTTACTCAAAATTGTGAATATTTATTAAATATATACAAAATAATAAATTAAAAAGGTAATATTATTCATATTCTTTATCATAAAGTTGATTGAAAAATAATAAAAAAAATAATAAAAAGTTACTATAGCCATAAAATTCAACTTGAAACTAAAATATGAAACAAAACTTAATACAAATAATCATAGATGATAGTTAACATATATCGTATAAAATTAATAGAAAATTGGATATTATAATGATCACATTGAAAACAACTTCACTTGTTGTTAATTTGTTGAGAATTTCTATCTTGATTGGAACCTACATTCATATATTACAATAAGTTAATAACCATAAGAATTAATAAGCAAATAAACAAATCACTCACTAATTTTTAAAAATAAACAAAAATATATATTCTTAATTTGATTTTATTAAATAAAACACTTAAATGTGACAAACAAAAGAATTGTGCAAAAAATAATTATAAGAAACTTGCAAAAACAAAATAAGAAATATAAAATAGAAAAGTAACAACATAAACAAAATTAAAACAAAACTCTAAAATTGAGTAACCAACCATTTTAGATAAATGAAATATATTTTTAAGAGAAAAAGTAGTTAAACTAAAATTTAAAATTCTACAATATTTAAGTTAATTTAAAATTGAAATTAAAAACAAACCTTATGATGATCTTATTTAGAGGAGTAAATTATAAGGGATGGAATAAAAAAGTTGGTTATAAAACAAATATGAACATAATATGAACATGGAAGAAAAAAATAAAAAATAAGAGGTTCACCAATCTTGGATTCTCTGCCTTAGAAAAAATTGATTTCAACAACCAAATTAGAGAAATCTTGAATGTAACAGTTATGCAATTGGAGAGAAAAAATATATGTCATAAATGAGAAATGAAGAGGAAGATAGTATTCTCTCATCGAACTTACCTTTGAACTGAAGAAGGAAAAGAGTTTCACATAAAAGAAGAAAGAAGAAAGTTTTGACAAAAAGGAATTGTTTGTTTTGATTTTTCACAATTCCATGCAAGGAATGGTATTTTATAGGGTCTTCAAAATTTGGAGCAGTCACACATTGAGTTGATTGAGTAGTTATTGAACTTTCATGTTAAGAAAGTAGAGGTAGTGGAGGAGTTACTTTGTTACTACTAAGTGTAAAAAGTGAACAAAACAAACCTCCCTAAGAGAATGGACGGTTACACTTTTGAAGCATGTATTTTTAACTTTTAATTTTATTTTTCAATCAAAATAACAATATTACTATAAAAGTTTGTATAACTTTTAACATAAAATAAATTTAAAAATAAACATGACATGGCAAATAAGATGGGGCAATAACATGCTAGTGTGAACAAGTCACGTACGTCTGTTATAGACATGTAATCTTTCTTTTTTTTTGACTGACATAAATGATAGAAACTAAAATTGAAACGTTTGTGACGAATAAGATTGATTAAAAATAAAAGTTTAATTGTAGTTTTAGTTTTTTTATTTTTTCAAATTTATAATTTTGGTTTCCTTAATTTTAAATTTGTAATTTTGATCTTCTATTTTTTAAAATCAACCACTTTTAGTCAAACTGTCAATTTAAAGACGTTAATTGTTAAGTTTGGATTTGACTTTTTTTTATTGTAATTATTAATTATTTAACTAAAATTAATTAATTAATTTTTTTTTACTAATGATACTATTATCCTTTTTTTTCCTAAATTACTATTTGGTCTAATTAATTAATTTAAATAAAAAAGTTAGGGTGAATTTTGATACAGTTAGGATTTAAACCTACATCTCTTTAATTTTTAAATGCCAAAATAACCATTAGCTCAATGTTCTAATTGATAATATATACTAAAATGTAATCCTTGTTAGATCGTCCATTTTATACCAATGGTGTCTTTTGAGCAGGGACAGATCCAAGAATTTAAATTGGGAAGGGCTAGAATTTTTTTTTACAAAAAATTGAAGATAAAATTTTGAAAAAAAAATATTTAATATAAAATCTATTAAGAAAAATGGATATAAAATTTGACAATTTTTAAAAAATTGAAAGTAAAATCTACAATTATGTGATGTAAGAGTAAAATTTATAAGATTTTAAAAAATTATAGATGAAAAGTGTCAAATTAATTTATTAAAAGTAAAACTTACCAAAAATAAATAAAAATATAATAAAACAAAATATTTATTAGGTATAAAACTAAGATATCATCTACTAATAAAAAAAATTATTAACTTAATTTTTTTAATTTTATATATATATATTAAGAGGGAAGGGGGAGGGGGGAGGAGGGGTGGGGGGTCCTTGCTTTTGAGTATAACTATCCTTCTTCTAACATAGCAATGAAATTTCACAATCAGTGGCAAAATCTAGTACTAAATAAGTTCTTTCTTCTTTCTTCATAGATTGTCTTGATGTATTAAAAAATTTGATAGAAATTTTTTTAAAAGTTTGATCGTATACAGGAGGTGACTCGTATGAGAACTGCGTTTTTATGTGAGAATGAGAACAGACATACTTATTCATTGGATTAAATTAGACGGTAAAGATTAACGTAGTCTTTTAAAAATTAACATGCACGTACTTCATTTAATCTCTCTACATCCAAAATTTTTTTAAAAAAAAAATCTCATTCCCCTCTTTACTATATCCAAAATTAAAAAAAAAAACAGTGTTTCACTCTCCCTCCCATAAACCTATTTTATAGTAATCTTAAACCTTACACCCTGAACCTTACGTCCCTTATATAAGATTTTTCAACCTTTTGATATTACTCATGTATGCATAAAATTCTCACATCATACTTTTTAACAAATGACAGATTTGCAAAACATTATTAAATAGAAATGTCAGAAGCGTGATTTAACAAAAAAATGAAAGAAACATGATTTGACAAAAATTGAAAAAAACATGATTTGACAAAAATGAAAGAAAGATGATTTAGCTATATAGTTTCTTACCAAAAATTAGGAAGAAGTTTTCTCCTTCCATCAAGGTATCAAATACTTTTCTAATGATAAGTTTGAGTTCTTCGTCACACTTTGGAATCTATATCGTTGTATTTGCAGAATCATTTAATTCTTCTGATACAACAATTGTCTTCATGTTCATATTCCTACAAAATAAAGAATTAAAAAAAATGAAAAATTAAACAACAAATGTAATTGCATATTAATTCAAAATGAAGCATATCCATGGTGAGTAGAAGAAAGAAAAAAATAATAATCATCATACTTACAAAAACGAAGATGAAATGAGAAAATTTTCTTGTATTGAGAAAACACTCTTATCACGAGAGGTGAAACCGTGTTTGTTTGTTTAAGATTTAGGGTGTAGGATTTAAAGTGTAGGGTTTAGGATGTAGGATTTAAGGCTGCTATGAAACAGGTTTATTAAAGGGAGAGTGAAATAGTGTTTTTTTTTTTTTTGAATTTTGGGTGTAGTAAAGAGGGGAATGAGATTTTTATTTCTTTTTTAATTTTGGATGTAAAGAGATTAAATAAAGTAGGTGCATATTAATTTTTAAAAGACTGCGATCCTTACCGTCTAATTTAATCCAATGGATGAGAGTGTTTGTTCCCATTCTCACATAAAAATGCAATTCTCATACGAGTCGTCCCCTATATGGGAACTCATATAACAACTATCTATTAGATTAAATTAAACGACTATGATTAAAGTAGTCATCTAAAAATTAATATTCATATATCTCACTTGATACCTCTCGTGTTTTAAGCAATCTTAAACACTAAACAAGAGTTTTTCTTGTCACCATGACTACCGTCGCCACCACTAACATAGTCATTATTGTCGTTCTTACCGTCACCATTAGCAAGACCACCATCGTCACCACCAATAAGGTCACCATCAACATCAACATCATGGTCATTGTCCTCTGTTACCACCAACATCTTTCACCATTTATGTGAAAGATTTATATATATGTAAATGTTTCACAATAGTTATCTATCAAACCATTGGCTTAATGGTTATTCTTACATTTGAAAATTAAAGAGTATGAATTCAAATAAAGGGTAACTTAGAAAATAAAAAAGGATAATGGTGTTATTAGTAAAAAATTAAAACAATTAATTTTAATTAAATAATTAATAATTGTAGTAAAAAAAAAAATCAACCTCAAATTTAACGGTCAACTTCTCTAAATTAACGACTAGACCAAAAGTGTTTGATTTTGAAAGTAGGATCAAAATTGTGAATTTGAAACTAGGGGATCAAAATTGTTAATTTAAAAAAATAAGGGATTAAAATTACGGATTTGAAATTACGAGGACCAAAATTACAAATTTGAAAAAATAGGAGGACAAAATTTAATATGATTATTTAATTTTTAATATGATTATTTAATTTAGATATGATTATTTAATTTCTGAAGAATTGAAGAGTGCTGGCCATGTGTTTTTTTAACACTCTCTTTGTAATACCATGCATGTGTTTGGTCGAAGTTTATTAAAAATGATCATACTGTGGGTGTCTAGAAGAGATATATACTTCCTATGTTTGGTAATTTAGCGTTTCACTCCCTTTATCCATGTTTACCCAATATAAATAAATGTTGCTTCGCTATTTCACCCGGTGTTCAAAACACACACGGCTGAATTTCTTTTTAAATTTAAAATAATACCATCACAATAGAAATGACATGTATTATTGACTCTTATGCGTAAATATTCTTCAATAATATATAGATTTTATGAGTATTCATACTAAGAGTTAATATCTACTTCAAACATTTTTGAGTATGGAATCATATACTTTACTAAAAAAATCTTTTCAAACTGTGTTGCACAATAGAAATGATAAGATCCTCTCATTAAATAGATTGTTCTCATTCGTGAACGCAATGAGACCTTACACATATAACAAATGACTTGTTAATTATTATGATAATTTCAAATCAAAGAAAATTTTATATTTCTTGAGAGTTTTCTATTGACAAATTAAGGTAATATTAACTATTAAAAAATCTTGAGATTTAATTATCATATCTCATGTGCATTATTTATATATGTAAATTAATAAATAAGATCTATTAATATTCATCAAATGAATACTATCACGCATATATTGATCTATCTGAATTATTAATATCATATTCAGAATAATCATATGATCAATAACAATTTAAATTAAAATTACTAAGATTTATTTATCATTTTTCATAATCTTTATTATGATAACAATTTTAACGTAAAAAATAGGATAAACATGTATAGGAAACGCAGAGACAAACAAACAATATTGACTAAATCATGAAAGATAATCCTTAAATGATTAGTTATTAAAAGACATACTTTACCTGCATCCATTAAAAAAAAAGTGAAATCTATTCAAATTGATAGTTTTTTTGAATAAATTTTAAGTAATCATACGTTAGTGTATAGAAGAGTATGTCATCCCCTCAAAAAAAAAAAAAAAATTTTTCAAAGATGTTATTAAATTCTTATTCTTATTGATGAATAATTTCCACGTCGCCGCAAATTTCTTTTCAATTTATTATTCCTCAAAAAAGAAACACTTGTTTGTACATGCCATGCCATAATAATAATAATATCAACGTTTTCTCTCTGCCAGCAAAATGCATCACAAAACGTAGAAACCTTTGAAGAAAATTTCAAAATAGTAAGGAAGGGTTCAAATGAAAATATAACATAATAATATAATTTTTTTTAATTAAAAATGAGGTTAAGTTGTAATTTTATAAAATATCATTTTTTTTTGTGCAATTATAAAATATCATATATAATGCAAATATATATTCATTACATGAAGTATCTTATTTTATTTATTAGCATGAGAAATATATCCAAACATATACAAAGTGAATGCATAGAAGAGTTGTTCAAATAATATATCAACGTTTTCTCTCTGCCAGCAAAATCAATCACACGTCGCTACTATTTATCACTGGGATTTGCACTAAGAAACCGCGAGAAGTTTAATATCCTCACCCAAATACCACAAACCAATTTTTTTTTTTTTGCGAAGAAAGCTAAGTGCAAAATGGACCCCGGCATGCCACAAGCACTTTTGTGTCTTTTTTTCAAACGTTAATTTGTTTGGTTCTGCCTCATAAATTGCGATATGGTCCCATGGAATCCTCTTCTTTTAGTCTCACCAACAATTACAAGACAATGTCGCTGCTTTTCTCAAGCAACAAAATCATCAAACTTACCATCGCACTTACTATTATAAAAAAAGGGTTAACTGTATTTTTAATTTTTAAATTTTTTGAAATTTTGGTTTTAGTCCCGGATTTTTGTTTAACGGGTCAAAATCTTTAAATTTTTTTTAAGGTTTTTACTTTTTAAATTTTTGTTTGACGGATCAAAGTCTTTAAATTTTTTTTTGTTAAGGTTTTTAGACCCTAAATTTTTAAAAATTCAGTTTTTAGTCTTTGAAAATTTATTAAATAAATAAAAAAAGTGAGACTTAAATTTTTGTTTAGGGACTAAAAATCAAATTTTTAAAAAGTTTAGGAATTTTAATCCATCAAACCAAAATTTAGGAATTAAAAACTAAAATTTCAAAACGTTTAAGGATTAAAAATATACTTAACCTGAAAAAAAAAATCGAAAGAAACGAAAATACAGCGTAATTGCTCACTTTCCCCCCTCCAATTACATGCATATAATTGGTCAAGCTTGGATAGTGATTACAAAAAGGGACCTTTAATAAGATATATAGAGAGATAAGAAGAAGAAGAAAAAAATCAGAGTAGGATATCGTGATAAAGTGGAGATAAGTTACACTAAAGTGAAAATTATAAGGTACTCACACTATCTAAGTGTGGAGAGAATTTGGACAAGTGGTTAAGTGCAAGTAAAAGGCCATTGAGTTGTGTACAATGCAATTACAGATGGGTCTCTTTGAAGGGTTGCTTTTCTAGGTAGGTGACCACCACATGTCTAATATCAACACGAAATAAATGTCCATTTCTAGGGCCTTCTTTCTGCCTTTAATGTCGTGAATGCCCCATGGGGTCTAGAGTTTTTTTGGAATATCTTTGCCTAACTTGCCTCAGTTACCTTACCTCTTATCCAATTCCAATATATCATCATCTAACTTTTAATAGGGGCAAAACCGTCCATATCTTGTTTGTATTTTCTTTCAAAATTTTAGTCTCTTACTTCCATCATCACAACTTCACTAGTTTGTTTATTGAATAGATAAGAGGGGATAATTGTTTTTTTTTCTTTCATTTCTAAATCTAAATGTTACACGGATAGAAAATTTTACAAAGAAAAATAACTAAATTAAAATTTCAGTTTTATAATTTTGGTTTAAATGAGTTTTTTTTTTTTTTAAGTTCTTCAAATTAAAAGTTTCCTTTTCTTTGTCTTTGAATATGATAAATATTATTTTTAGTCATTATGTAAAAAATTATCAAATAAGATATACAAATTGTGATGGTTTTTGACAAATCAAAGTGAAATTGTGATAGTAAAAACCGTTATAAATTGCAAAATCTATATACCTTATTTGACAATTTTGGCAGAAAGACTAAAAATAACATTTGTCATATTTGAATGACTAAAAAAATAAACTTTATTTTAAGGGACTAAAAAAATAAGAGAAAATATTAGGAATATATTAGCTCACATGCTATTTTGGACACACTAAAATTTATTGAAAAACACAAAATTGGGTGAACTCCACATCCTATTTAATGATTTTGTAGTTTTCAATAAACTTTGACCAATCAAAAGTAGCGCGTCCAAAAAAGTGTGTTTGAGAGTGTGACCATAACATTCATAAAAAAATAAATACTAAATTTAAGGGACTAACATCATATTTAAGTCTATAATTTTTATTAGATTATTTTTGGGTCGGTCACCATGACATTGATGCAAAGTATCTACTAACTTTGTTAATGATTAATCTTTGTCGAAAAATATGATTGACCATCTTTAGTGAAGTTTTTTTTTTTTTTTTTTCAACCATGTTATTTCATCCATGAGACTTAAATCTAAGACATTGGTTGAAGGAGACTAAGCCCAGTACCACTTAAATTAACGACTTGATGATATTAAATTTTAACTTAACTCTTAGAGTTTGTTCTTTCTTATTTCCATTGTGAGTTATTCCTTATCTCCATTGTGAACTTCTTTTATGACACTGAGGTGACCATTTGACTTTCCTAAATGAAGCTGACTTAGATAGTTCTAGACCATGTCTAGGGTGTGCAAGTGAAACTTGTTGCACACTACTCTGTGTCGCAACGAGGGTCACAGCGGGACGACAAAGATATTGATAAATAAAATCAAAAGAGTCGTCACCAATGTTTGTTAAGGAAAATATCAAAAAAATCTTTTTTAGAAAAAAATGGTATTTGAAACCAAAGTTCAAGAGTCCATTATGCGTAGGGAAGTATTAACAAAGATGATTACCTTTAATTAATTAAGCAAAACCTTTTATAAATTTTAAACATTTATCTCACTAAAATATTACTAGAAAAGAATAATTTAATTTTTATGAAGATCAATTTTATTAAAGGAAGGAATGAAAGATATTATTTTTATTTTTTATTACTATTTTAATTTAAGATATTTGAACTGTTGCAACTTATTTATCCTAAAAACATAAATGATAAAGATGTACACCCAAGTCAATCCATTTTATTTTACTTTTGAAATGATTTTAATTTAAAATTATTCATTCCTAGAGAAGAAACTTTTAAGGTTATCAAGTTGTTACAACTTATACCTCAAAATCTCAAGATTAAAAAAATATCACATCTAAATAATCTCTTCCCTAAAAGAAAATCATTTTTGTTTGTAAAAGATTATTTTTACTTCAATCAATCCTTTTTTTTTTTTATGAGATATCTTGTTATTATAATTATTTAAGTTGTCTATTACTATTATTATTTCAATTAGAAACCATTACTAAAACTACTAACTAAAAAAAAAGGGGCCAAAGGCTATAAAAGAAAAGAAAGATAATTAAACTAAAATTAGCTATAAGTTAAATTAAATGTTAAGAATTGGCCTTGTTTAAAAAATGACAATGGGCCTATGCCCAAATGATACACAATTGAAACAGAGAAAGAAAAAAAAAAGGTATCAGGGAGGAGGGCTCTCATTTCACAAAAATAAAAAAGGGTTCTAAACCTAAGGGAGAGCAGCGGCAGTGTGAGAGAAGGAAAGGGGAAAGGGATTTTCTAACCTAAAATTGAAAGAGGGAGAATGAGATTGAGAGAGGGAGAACGAGAGCGTTTAAGGCCACAACGATGCTAGGCAGCAACGACGACGCTATGCGGCCGCGACCCTGACGGCAGAGGATGCGCGAGAGGGGAGGCAGAGGGCGTGCCGGCGGCGTTCGCAGCAGAGATTAGGAAACGCGTGGTGGTGGTTGGTGGTGTCTCGGTCGGCAGCACGAGGGGTCGCGGTTGGTGGTGCGGAGGGGTCGTCGTGGTTTAAACGACGGTGGACAGTGGTTAGGGTGTGACAGTGATTGAGGTGCGACGGTGGTTAGGGTGCGACGGTGGCTGATTGGGACTTGAGGTACGGTCCTATTTTCTCTTTCACTTTCTCTTTCTCTTTCTCTAGATTCTGTTTAACTTCTGAATTCTGTTTGACTATTGTAATTGTTCCTTGGGTTTTATTGCATATTTTGGGTTTTGGGGGTGATTGATTTTTGGTTTTGTGGTAGCTGTGGTTTGTGTTTGGGACTTGAGGATGAACGATTTGGGTTTGGGTTAAGCATGAGGAATGGTTCTGTTTGTGTCTCTGTCTAGGTCTTTGTTTTTGGTGTCTATTTGTGTTTCTATTTTGGGTCTTTGTTTGGGATTGATGATCCTGATTTTGGTGTTTTTAGTCTTTGTTTAGGATTAAAAGGATTGAACTCAATGATTTTGTTTTTGGTCTCTGGTTTGTTCCTATTTCTACTTTGTGATATCTTTGATGGGGTTTTATTGCATATACAAGTTTTTTGATTTGGTGCTCATGGTGAATGTCTTTGATTTTGATTCTAAGTTTTTTGATTTATCAAATCAATGTATTTCAGGCTTATATCTTTTTAGGGATAGTTTGGTTAATTAGCTATCCATATCTTTTTAGGCTTGTATCTCTTATCACTAGTTTAAGCAAACACACAAGTGAAAAGAAAAGCAGTTGCATATATTAAAGAGTTTACAAACAAACAGATAGATTTAAAGAAAACTAAAACATATAAAAGTGGAAAGGAAACCCGTTATGAGCAAGCCAAGCTACCTCTTCTTCTGTTGAATTTTTGTTTGCTGTATGCTTTATTCTATCCTACTCTTTCTCTTTTTTTTTTTTTTTTTTTTTTCAGAATTATCTTCTTCACAAAACTATATGTTGAATTCTTTTTTTGCTCTGTCCTTGCTCTCCTCTATTCTCTTTTTTTGTATCCTCTATTGCTGTATGCTCTGCTGTATCCTCTATTATCTTTTTTTTTAGCTGCTCTCTTGCTCTCTCTTATATCTCTAACCACCCCACCCACCCCCCTCTTTTTTTCTACTACTCTCTTTCTTTCTGTTCTTGCTGTATCCTCTCCTCTATTCTTTTTTTTTTCCCCCTACTTAATCATTTCTATTCTGCATTGTTTGAATTTCCAACACCTAGTGCTGGACCTAGGTTTGATAGAGTGGCTGCTTGCATGATGATGGAGCTGTTGCCCACGAGGATGAAGCTGCTAGTTGATTGATGAAGTTGCTGATTGACTTCTTGTTTTCTCTTGTTCTATTTTTGTCTTCTTTTCTTTTCCTGCTTCTTTTTTCCTTCTTTTTTTTTGCCTTGAATTAATTTGGCTTGTGTCACCTTTAAATTTTAGGCTTGAGCTGAAACTTCATTCCAATTTTGTAGTGTTTCAAATTTTGTAATGGTCTTGTAATAGAGGAATATGAAAAATGACAAAAGATTGGGTTTTTTGCCCAACATGTTATGTTATTGTGTATTTTTTCTTCATTTTTCTTTCCCCTTTTCTTTCTTCAAATGGCAAGGCATAACTTGTGAAATTAGCATACATAATAATAATAATAATAGATAAAGGCGATATCATTTTTGGTAATTGCTTTTTTGTCTCCACTTTTTTTAGATAATTTTATCCTTAAATAATATTGAATTCCTTTTGTTTGATATTTTTACCAAAGGATAAAATAGAAAAAAAATGAAAAATAAAAATAAAAATACAGACACAAAGTTAATCCATTGAAACTCTTTATACACACACAAAACTACTTCACCACACCTTCTAGGTACATTATTCACTAATTATTCGGTCTTTCTTCTCTTTCATTCTCTCTCTTTTCTTTGTACGTAAGTTTTCAAATTCCTCCATCATTTTTGTTTGCATTTTCTTGCTTGTATTCATAAGCATTTCATTTTTTTATTCTCCCTCTTTCTTACATCTACACAGGAACATGTGCGACAGACACAAACACAATAAATGAAGAAGGTAAACTTTTCTCCCAATTTGAAGGTTAAAATATCAAATGTTTTATTTTTTTTATTTTGGATTCCATTTATCATAGCAAATGCGTGATACAAATCTCTGGTGGTCAACATATTTTTTTTTCTTTTAGTTTTCTAAAATTAAATTTTTGGTATTCTTTTAGTTTTATTCTTCTGAAAGAATCTTATCTTTTTAATTGGTAGTCATTCCTTATATGTTTCTTACTTTTGATGTTAAGTGTATTTAGATAAAGTTAAAAAGAATATGAGATCAATAGAAGCATGTAAAATATATATCAGATCAATGGAAACATGCAAAGAGAGTCTACGAATGATGCCCCAAAGTTACAAGTTATTAAAATAGAATAATTTCTTTTATTCCATTTTCCCTCTTTCTAATTCTTCTTTATTTTTTCTTTTTTTGATTTCCTTCATTTTTTTAGTGTTTTATTGCATTTTTTTTTTCTTCCTCTATCTTATTCTTTCTATGTCTATTCTACTTTTCGTTTTAAAAAAAAGTTCCTGATAATTTTTTTTTTTAATTTTTCTCTTTCTTTTTCCTAATTTATATGTATGTTACATTTGAGTCAATCATTTTTTGAAAAGTAAATTTACATCACATTTACTTTTTATTTTCTAAGAAAATAGTTTTTTAATTTTAATTTTTTTTTTAACATAGGTGGTTATAAAGTTTAATCTTGAATCATAAGCAGTTTTACAAGGATAGTTTTAAAAACAGTTTAAGTTGTAAAAAAACAAATATTTTATGAATTAAAAAAAAAACATTTCCAAACTCAAATTGTTTTTTTAAACCAGCCATTTTTTATTTAAAAATTGAAACTAGTCCACTATTTTTTTTAGTTCTTTTTTTTTTTTTTTATCTTTGTTGTATTGTACTAAAGTTAAAATTATAATATTCCCTTTTAAAATCAAATTGAATTTTTAGAAAAAACAATCATTTTAAAACTTGCTTATAAATTATGTTTCATTTCAAAAGTTTTTTTTTCATTTTTTAATTTTCTAAAATTTAATTTTTTGGTAGTCATTAGTCAGATTCGTATATGTATCATATATGAGTGATTTTGTTTGAAATTATAACTATTTACTTAATTCATATGGCATATATTTACATTTTTAATTTATAAATTTTATTTCGTTTTAATAGTTAAACAAAATTTTTTACATTCCCCTCATCTCCCTTGAGAAAATTATCAATTCATTTTTTTTTTAACTTTTGTTTTGCAGGTTTAAATATTTCTTCAGGAACAACATATATTTGTTTTTTAAAGTTATGTTATTTCTATTATTATTTTTTTTCTTAATTATATATAATTATACTATCTCTTTGTTTTTCTCTCTTTATTTTATTTATATTCCTTTTTTCTCTCATAATAAATGAAATGTATATGCTGAAGATAATGACCATTACCAAAAATAGTCAGTTTTAAAAATACTAAATAACAATTTTTTTAGCTCTTCTTTAAATAAGTATTTTTTTTTAAATTGTCAATTTTTTTGTGTATTTTATTTCTCTAAAATCAATTTGAATTTTAAAATTAAAAACAAACTAGAAGTCATCTTAAAAATTTCCTTTAAGATGATGCTGTGTTTCAAAACTTTTTTTTTCCATGCTTTTAGTTATATTTGTCATATTTTTTAAGTAATATATTTTTCTCACACATATATATGTGTGTGATTCTTTTGTTGAAATTATGATTTTTTTTTAATTTGTATTATATATATATATATATATATATATTTGTTTGTTTTTTAAAGTTATGTTATTTCTTTTATTATTTTTTTCTTAATTACATATAATTATACTATCTCTTTCTTTATTTTATTTATATTCATTTTTTCTCTCTTAATAAATGAAATGTATATGCAAATTAATAATAATTAATATAGTATGTAGTTTTTTTTTTTTTAATTGTAAATGTATTTAGGTGAGGAATGTTATGGAGATGGAGACATTCAACTATTAAATTTGCAAGTGTAGGCTAATAGATACAAATGAAGTACTATTATAATAATATGATTTGTATATTATTTTGTGTTTATATATGTATTTTTTAATCAAAACTCATTCATACGTGAGAATGTATCGGTAAACTGCAGGACAATGCGATAATATATTATTTTTTTTTTATTATTTGCATATTTATTTTCTTTGATGTTTCTTGGTTTACCTATTCTTTTACCAATTTTTTTTTAACATTTTTGCTCTATATCTAATAGTGCACACTTCATGTTTTCACTACTAAGTACTAACTTCTTTAGTTTTTATTTTTATTCTTTTTGGATATTATTGTTATTAATTTAATTTTCTTATTAAATATTTGACTTTTTTTTTTGTTGAGATAAAGCTATATGGAATGGATGACAATAAAATTAAAATTTAGGAATTCTATAATTTTTTTAATAATGTGGACACTTTTTAAAGATTAGGGTCTTAATTTAAAAAATTAACAAAAGTAGTGAGATAGTTTGAAATTTTAAATTGAAAAAAATGACAATTTTTAAATAGTACGTTGAAATTTTAAAAATAAAAATAAAACAAAATATTTACAAATAATAGTGATTTTTTAAAAAACAAAAACAATAAATTAATGAGATAATTTGGAATTTTAAAATAAAAAAAAAGATGTTTTCTTATAGATAAATATTTATTGAAGTGATTTAACTATTTGTACAAAAAAATTTATTTATAAAGATTTTACATAAATATTAACAAAGAATTACAATATAGTATTAAGCATAAAATTGATGTGTTCTAAAAATAATTTAGAGGATTATTTCAAATATAAAGAAATATTCAACATAATAAAATATAATAGCACAATAGAAATGCGGATATACAGGCGCGATTGTTATTATTATAATTATAATAATATAATTAGACGGACAAAATTGGGTGTTGACCGATTGTGTGATTTAGTGATAAAAATTTGGATTGTTAAGATTTTGTGAATAAGGATAGTGCACAAATAGTGTAATATAATTTTCCATTTATGACTTTTAAAATAGTTTTATAAAAGTCAACTGACTTATTATAATGGAGGGTTGTGATTACCTGATAGTGTAAAACTATGTTACACTGTTAGCACAATACCCTTAGTCTCATTAAAATTATATTGCCCAAGGCGAATGACAATATAATTAAGAAAATATTTATTTAAAAATGTTATTACATGTGAATAAACTTTTGGGGTGGCTTCTATTCATCTTCATCCTCGCCCTTTGTCACTTCCCATCCCCCTCTCTTCTCTCCCTCTTTGTTGTGATACCCTTGATTCCAAAAGTTTCATCTTAAAATAAAATGCAAAAATAATAAAACATTATACAAGAAAATATAACTTTTCAAGAACTTCTTATGAATAAAAGGTTCACATTCTCAAATCTCATAATCATCCATGCATGTAATAAATATAATTTAAACCCAATGGGTTTAGCAATCCAAAAGGCCATACAAAAGTAAGATGTTTAACAAAAATAACTAGATATAAACATGTAACCCTACCCCAATGTCATAAATATCAAAGCATAAGTCTCAAACAAAATATAAATTAAGCCCAAGACACTAAGCCTCTCCTCCAACATCTTGTTCATCGCTTGGATGATCTTCACTTGAAAATGACAATCAACCCAAACACACAACAAGGATAGCAATAGAGAAAGGGAGTGCAAATCATTATCGCTTCAAAGGTGAACTATAGCATAAATTGCAAACAAAATATATATTCAACATAAGTGCGTGCACACACACAATCCACACATAGGTAACACGATTCATCAATAAAATATCTTAATGCACGTGTAATGCAACACCCCATAGACTCTATCTCATATGTCTGTGGTATCATATCTAGTGCGGAAGAATAGTCTAAGAGTGTATATCCAAAAGCATCACCAACATCGTGATGCCTTCGTCATAGACTACACTACCTAGAATGATTTGCATGTGTCTGTTAGGGTTATCTAGTTTTGCAAGTACATTCCAACTCATGGGGATCAACATGAGCTCATAGAGTTTCCATAATAGGAAACTTGTCGTGAGCTCTACCTTCTTGGTTTGCAACTATCCAACAACTCTCAAATGTCATGATGCATGCTCCAAACATTTCCTACAAACAGTGGTTCCACTGAACCTCACATCATATAATAGTGAGCTCACTCTCACCTCTCATAAGCTAGGTCACTCATGGTTAAAATACCACCCAGGCCCATCCTTGCCAAAACATAGGCTAGGTCACTTGTCTCAATGGTGTCAAATGGCATCTCATATCTCATGCTCATACATTGTGTATTCACAATTTTAATCCACAATAATAGTCATATCAAACATCTGCTAATTCATCAATCATGCATTCAAACTAAATAATTGCATAAGAAAAATGATTATAATCATTCCCATGACAAAACTTATGCTCTAGACTCAATTGCAAAAAAACTTTATAGTTGACCAGGGTTGACCAAAGTCAATGGACGATCAACACTTGACTGGATGATCATCAAATTGGATTGTTGTCATTGGGCAATAAATTTTGTAGAACATGCTGAAAATTATTATTTTTTAGCAGAATCTAGGGCCTCACAAAGGTTTAAGGATAATACCTAACACTTACAAGACTTTTCCTAAGTTTCAAAATAACAATTTACAAGCACACAAGCATACCATTTCAACTTAGGTCACCAAAATTCCCAAATCACAAGGAACACGAAGAAGTAAAATTGAGTATATTACAACAATCACTTCAATAATAAAATCCAAATACTTTAGAGTATTCATAACCCATTCAAAATACAAGACACGTAAAAGCCTAATAGTTTTAGGGTTTTGGTCAATCCCCTCTACCCATGACCAATGTCATCCCATTCAAGAAGAAATCCACCCCCCTTACCTCAAGAGAAGAAAACATATCAAAAGGAAGGTGATGAAGTGACGGTTTTCCTCCAAATCTCAGTAACGCAACAATAATTCTAGCTAGAGCTCTTCCACAACACCCATGTTTAACCAAGAGAAAAAACAAAGAAGAAGGAAATGGTTTCTAGGTTTAAGAAGAGACTTGGACAACTTAAGACACTCATTGGGTAGTGGACATAAGGCCCCAAAAAGAGAGTTTCAAAGAAAATAGTGGTGCACTACACCACAAAGCCCATTATCAAACTTCAACAACACACTTATTCTTTTTAACACATTTAAATGTAAAAACTCGATTTTTAATAACTATAATCATATTCTCATATTCTCAAATTATCATTTATTAATTAATTAATTACAAAACATTCACAACAATTATTTACAACCACAAATAATATAATAAAATAAATAATAGGGTGTTACATTTGCCACCGTCTTTGTTGTTCGTTTGTTGCTTGCATTGTCCTAGCTACCTCAACCTATCTTAGAACTATATCTTTAATGCCATCCCTGCCTCCCTCCCCCACCTCCTCACCCTCGTAACCCTCAATTTCTCCTCCAACAACTCTCTAACAAGATTCTAGCGAGCTTTAGTCAATTTCGGCTACTCCAAAAATCTCTCTCTTATAAGCAACCTCCTCAATAGAACCATTCCCTCTTCCCTTGACAACTTCTCCACCCTGAAAACACTTCATTCGCTCACAACACCTTCAACACCTGTCATATTCCAACTCGAGGAGCTTTAGTTCGAAGGGTGCAACCTTGTGGACCTTATTTCACCTTCTTTGAGGAAGTTAAGTAAGCTATTGAACCTTGACTTTTTTGTTGAACAACTTTGCCAAAAACATACAAGAACAACTTGTGTTGACTTTGCACAACATTGTACAAATTGAACTTTACTTGAACTTTCTATTTGATGCATTACCACATGTTGCATTTGCCAACCTTACTAACTTAGTACGATTTGATGTGTTGACGAATGAGTTAACTAGGACAAATTTAGAGGCATTGTGTGGGTTGAAGAAACTCGGGTTGTTAAATCGGTTTGTTAATAAATTTGAGAGTTCTTTGTAGGGATGGATGCATGTATAATGTTATGGTTGAAATTGCCCCCACTTATTTATTTTTTTACTTGTTTATATGTCATAAAAAACATCCCCCCCCCCCACCCCCCCAAATAAAATAAAAAAATATGTATCCATAAGTTAATTTTAAAAAAAATATAGAAATCTGAATAATTATTAAATATTTTTAATGGTATTAACAATGGAAAAATTATATTAATTATGTTAATAAAATTATTGTTATTATTATTATTTTAAAAATAAAAATGTAATTATGAGTAAATAAAGAAAATGCAAAATTTGAATTCAATCTCAATTATACGAGTAATGTCAATTATACCAGTAATGGGTGTAGATAAATTTTAATCATATAAATTATATCGCACTAATATTTTATAAGAAAATAAAAAAGAGGTAACATTGATGACAAAAAGTGGAAACATGCAAAAAATTTAAAATTTTTGTCTTTTCGTGTTTTGTTAAGCATGATGACAACTTTGTCTACTATTTTAGCGGGTAACAAAATTCCATGCATTTGTTTTGTCTTGTGTTATGTGCTTTTTCTAGTCTCATGACATAGTTACAAATCAAACATAGAATAAATGTTATTTTGATGTCCAGTTCATCAAATTTTAGCAAATTAAATGGACCTTAATTCTCTCGCCACTTGCAACAAATGCATTTAATTCATTGACTAAATGTATAAACAAAGTGACTTTGAAACGATAATTATAACCAATAAAATAATAAAGTATGATTATCAAAAACTATTATGAATGGACTATAGAAAGTTTTGATAAAATTTAGAATTAAATAACCTCATGTATTGAATAGAAAACAGAGTATTTATACAAGTGCATACTAGTGCATATAAGTGCAAGTAGCAGTAATAGTAACATGATAACAACAAACAGATTCTATTAGCTAGCTAATTACTAATATTTAAAATACTAACTGCTAATCCTAGGCTAGACCACTAACATAACATTCTTCACCTTGGTCTAGGACTTGGGCATAGCAATTACATTCAACAAATGCAAACAGTATTTAAACTTTTTAGAAGGCAATGCTTTAGTAAGCATATCTGCAGCATTCTACAGATGTTATTTTCTGAATTGTGACAGCACCATTCTTTATAACATCCCTTATGAAGTGATATTTGATATCAACATGCTTAGAACAATCATGGTGAACTTGGTTTTTAGTCAAGCAAACAATACTCTGGTTGTCATAGTGGATGATAGTGGATTCAAGTTCCTTTTCTTGAATCAATTCAACAACTAATCCCCTAAGCCAAAGTGTTTCCTTCATAGCGTCTCTAGCTGCAATAACTTTGCCTCAATGGTAGATAAGGCCACCACAACATGTAGATTTGCCTTCCAACTAACCACATTTCCAAACACTTTGAACACATATCCAGTTGTAGATTTTCTGGTGTCTATACTTCCAGCAAAGTCAAAATCTACAAATCCCTCAATCATAGGGACTTCACCTTGATTGATATACATCAATCGAACATTTACAATCCCATAAAGATACCTAAGGATCTACCTTGTAGCTTCCTAGTGACTCTTACCAGGGTTTGACATGAATTTGCTCACTACACTTAAGGAGTGTGACAGATCAGGGTCTGTAACAAACCATGGAATACATTATGCTTCCAACAACATTGGTGTATGGCACCCTTTTCATGTAAGCAATCTCTTCATCTAATGTTGGCTCTTGTTCCTTAGACAGCTTAAAGTGCTATGCTAAGGGAGTGGTTATAGGTTTAGAGCCTTTGAAGCTGAACCTTTCTAGGACCTTCATGAGATAATCGCTTTGAGACAAATGCAACATATTCTTATCTCTTCTTCTAGTGATCTCAATGCCCAAAATCTTCTTGGCTGGTCCAAGATCTTTCATTTCAAACTCTTGCTTCAACATTTCCTTCAATTTCTTCACTTCTTTTAAGCTTTCACTAGGCAGCAACATATCATCAACATAGATCAACATATATATTGGCTTTACACCTTTATGACACTTCATATATACACAACAATCATAAACACTTCTAGTAAATCCAATTTTGATAATGTATTCATCGAATCTCATGTACCACATTCTGGGTGACTGCTTTTGGCCATATAGAGATCTATTTAATAAACACACCTTATGTTCATTTCCCTTTTTAATGAAACCAGTAAGTTGTTTCATATAGATAATCTCTTCCAACTCACCATGTAAAAATGTTGTTTTAACATCCATTTGCTCCAACTCCATATCAAAGTGAGCAACCATGGCTAATAAGATTTTGATGGAGCTATGCTTGACTATAGGAGAGAAGATTTCAGTGAAGTCAACTCCTTCTCTTTGTGTGAAGCCACGGGCAATAAGCCTAGCTTTGAATCTAGCATGTTCTACCTCTTCAATGCCCTGCTTCCTCTTGAATAACCATCTACTTCCAACAATGGATTAATCATTTGGACAATCAACTAAGGTCCAGGTCTGATTCTATTTTAAGGAATTCATTTCCTCTTTCATAGCAGCTATCCACTTTGATTTTTCATTGCTGTTAATGGCTTCTTCATAGGACTAAGGTTCTTCTTGCTCTTCAATTTCCTTTCCAGCTACAAAAGCAAAGGAAATTAAGTCAGCATGGCCATACTTGTTAGGGGCTTTTATTATTCTCCTTTCTTTGTATCTGGCCAAACAGTATCTTTGATTAGAACTTCCCTCAGCTTGCACAAGCTCAGGTGTTGCTCCTGCTTTCTTGAACTCACCATCAACAATGTCGTCATGAAAGAGGGTGATTTCTTTAGTCTTCACCTTTGGTTTTGATTTGTACATGCCAGTAGACCCTGATGTCTTGGTTAAGTTGGCCATTTGTAGTTCATTAAAGACTACATCATTGCTGATCAAACATTTCTTGAATCCAGGTTCAAGGCACCACAATTTGTAGCCCTTAACCCTTATGGGATAGCCAATAAAAACACACTTTAAAGCTTTGGCTTCAAATTTATGTTGCTTGAGGTGGGCATAGGCAATGCAACCAAATGTTTTCAGCTCATTATAATTGATTTACCTTCCACTCCAAACTTCTTAAGGACATTTAAAACCTAAGGCAATAGAGGGGCTCCTGTTAATACAATGCACTGCAATGCTGATAGCCTCGACCCAAAATGATTTAGGCAAGCTAGCATGATTCAACATGCACCTCACCCTCTCAAGTATAGTTATATTGAACCTTTCCACCAAACCATTCTGTTGAGGGGTCCCTCTCACAATTAAGTGCCTAACTATCCCACTTTCTTTACACAAGTCTTTAAACTTTCCATCACAAAACTCAAGACCATTATCTGTCCTAAGTTTCTTCAACAATTTTCCAATTTGAGTTTCAACAAGAATCTTCCATTCCTTAAACACTTTTACAGCTTCATTCTTTTGCTTAAGGAAATAAACCCAAACTTTCCTAGAGTAATCATATACTAAGGAGAGGAAATACCTCACCCTTCCATGTGACTCAGTTCTTGTTGGTCCCTAAAGATCAACATGCACATATTCAAGTGGCCCTTTGTTGGTGTGATTGTTAGTGGGAAACTTGAGTCGTTTTGCCTTGCCTAGAACACAATGTTCACAAAACTCCAAAGGTTCAATCTTGTTTTGCCCAAATGCACCTTGTTTGGTCAATTCCTCCATTCCCTTTGACTGATGTGTGCCAACTTGTGGTGCCATAACTTTGTGCAGTCTTCAGTTGCAATGTTGGCAGAATCAACAACCACTATCTGACCAACCAGGGAATATAAACCATTTCTTCTAACTCCTTTCATGATCAACTGATTATTTTTGTAAATGTCAAGGCTGCCTTGGTCACATTTGTAGTAGTAGTTTCCCTATCCAATGTACCTAAGAATATTGGGTTTCTCCTAAGCTTAGGAACATGCTTGACATCCTTCAATACTGGTCGAGGCCGTACCCAAACCAAATAAAAACAATTAAATGCAGTACTAGGAAGTGATCCTAGGTCGTCTCCCAGTGAGCAGTGATCAAACAAACGTTCATAACACTTAACAACAATAAAACAAGAGCAAATTGGGGGGGGTTTCTTTGCTTTAATAATTTAAACAAAGCAAGCAACTTGAATTAAAAATAACAGAACTAAAACGTGTTGTTTCCCCTTGATTCAAAAGCAAGCCTCTTATCCTAGGTTACGAGAATCTATCCCTAATCAATTCAGCCACTTAATCCAACCCGAATTAATTTACTAAGCGAAAATTAATACAAGGTTTTCATTATGTGATTAAGCAACACATACACCAATTAATTCCTCTCACAGGGTCCATTACTGAATAATTGGTGAAGGGGAAAAACTGATCAGAAATTAACATTAATAACAAACCCTCAAAGAGAGCTAGTGCTTAGTCCTTAAGAGAAAACAACACTGGAAATTTAACCTTCCATTCAAATTAAACAGCAATTGGAAACGTAAATAGCAAAATGCAAAACAGAAACGAAAACAAGAATAGAAGACAAAAACAAAACTGGAAATGGAAACTGAAAACGAACCAACAATGAAGAACGAAAATGGAAACAAAAGCAAAAAATGAACAAAAACGCTGCTCTACATGAACAGTAGCATGCTGGGGACGTGAAAACCCTTTTCTCCACAGTCTAATATGAAACTAAACCCTAACAGCCCCCCTCTCAATGACGACTGGGCCTTAAATTTGTCTCACTCAAAGTCACTTACACAAAACCCTAGGCTACTAATCTAATTTGGGCCCATAAAAATCTGATGCGACCCAATTGCAAAATATAGTAATAAAATGAAATAAAATAAAACTGGACGACAAATAAAACTAAAACAGTCTCCTCTCTTCAAGCCCAAGCTGGTTCAGCCCAATTCCAGATCCAAGCCCAATTGCTTATAATTCTCCACGAAATCAAATTAAAATACAGAATTAGTCAAAAAGGCCCAAATGATAAAATTGCATAATTAATTTGACAATTAAGGCTAATTAGTAATTAAAATGATGACAGAAAGGGGTAAGAAATAGGAGAAAATAATGACACATCAAATACCTTGACAATTCCATTGAACATTCTGAATCTTAATGAACCAATTCCAATTACCTTACAGGGCTTATTATTTCTTAGCAAGATAGTGCCTCTATCAACTTGTTTATAATCTTCGAACCAATCTTTATTGAGGCACATGTGAAATTAGCACTCTGAATCTAGAATCCATTCTTTGTGAGAATCTTCATTTGAAACAGCTAGTGCTTCTACATTGTCATATCCACTCTGTGCTGCAACATCTACACTTTACCTCCAATCATTGAATCTTGACTTACTTGGGCAATCTTTCTTGAAATGCCCCTCTTTATCATAAATGAAGCATTTCTTCTTCTTGGTTTTGGCCTTGGTCGTGGTATTCTTCTTGTTCTTCCAATCCTTCTTGTCATGCTTGTTGTTGGTGTAGAGACCTTCTGCTGCATCTTCTTTCTTGATCTCAACCCCTTTCTAACTTTCTTTTGAATTTAGTGCAACCTTCACCTCTTCCATTGATAGTGTGGCTTTGCCATAAATCATAGTGTCAACAAAGTGTTCAAATCGCTTGGGTAAGGAGCTCAGCAGAATGATTGCTTAAGCTTCATCTTCTATCTTCACATTTATGTTCTTGAGATCTAGAATGATCTTGTTAAAATCATCAAGATGCTTCTTCAGAGGCTTCTCTTCATCCATCAGCAAGGCATATAGGCGATTCTTTAGGTATAATCTGTTGGCCAATGATTTCTTCAGGTATAGGCCTTCTAGTTTCTTCCAAACAGCCATGGCAGATTTCTCGTTAGCAACTTCTCTCAGAACCTCATCTCTGAGACACAATAGGATCGTGCTGTGGGCCTTCTTGGTTACCTCTGAACGCTTCCTCTCTTCAATCTTCATGATATCTTCTTTTGAAAGGGCTGCATCAAGACCTTGATAAACAAGCAAGGCATTCATCTTTAATCTCTAAAGGCTGAAATCTTCTAAACCACCAACGAACTTCTCTATCTTCATTCTAGCCATTCTCATGATCTTGATTTCTTCCCAAGATCTTGATACCACTTGTTATAGAAAGTTTTGATAGCATTTAGAATTGAATAACCTCATGTATTGAATAGAAAATAGAGTATTTATACAAGTGCATACAAGTCAAATACGAAAATGAATAAAAAGGAAAAGAAATTGAGTCTTAATTTATTGTTAAACCAAAATCACTTAAAACTCCTATTCTATTAAAAGTCTTCACTTTAAGCTCCTCTTGTAGCTTTCTACTATTCTATCTATACTTACGCCTAAAATTGTCATTAAAAGTTCAAAATCCGTAGGTAAATGCTTAAAGGAGTTTGCTTAAAATGTGCTTAAATAGCATCATGCTTAAAATGTTGTAAAGCATTACTTGGGCACAATGTTATTTGTTAACTCTTTAATGAACTTGAGAGTCTCAGACATTCTCTTTGCCATTGCCAATTCATTTTCTTGAAGAGTCATTGACAATTCATGATTACATTTCATTTCCTAAAACAATTAAATTTTGCACTAAGAAACAGGATTTACCCCATCAAATTAAAAGGACAGGTACTAGTAGGAGTAAATAATGCAATAAATTAGAGGAAAAAAAATGACTTACCAAATTTAATCCAAGAATAAGTTCAAAAGAAATTACCAACTACAATAGCTCTTAAAATGTTAGCTCACACACACACACACACACACACACACACATATACATCACTCAAGGCCAAGTAAATATCAACATACAAAATGATAGTTCCATTAAGAGATGACTAACAAAACACCCAATGATTCAGGTACTATAGGAGCAACTTTAATGTTTCAGACTTCCAACATTTTAATGCTAGATGGTTGAGCTCTCCCTCCCTATATGAACAAGGTAAAAAAGGAATTCAACTTGGAAACTACCAAGTGAATGAGAATCTTGCCTAACTATGAAGCAATATACTAACTAGCCTCATGATGGTAGGAATCAACAAGTTGAGACACAGCTACACATTCTCAACTTCTAGCTCCTTAAATTATGAATCACAAACTGCATAAAAAATGCATTTAAGAGTAGAAATGCATTTATAATTCCCAACAACATCAAAAAACTTTCCCAATATCATTAAGAAGATTTTATATCGAGTAGAAATTCGTTTGTAATAGTAACTTCCCCAAAACCTCAACCATATAAATTGCTCCCACAAAATGTGTAATTCAAAAAAGCAACATTTGTAACAATAAATATTATTTACTATACTCACCACATATTAACCAAAAGTCACACTATTTCCACAATTCTTTTGAACCTTGTTCCGAAACCAATATAGTGAAAAAGTCTATCATTTAAAATGATTTGCTAGTTGCATTACAGTTTTTAGGCAGGAATATCAATACTGATAAAGGCAAAGGTCTCTAAGGAAATTTATCAAACACTTGGAATACATGTGTCTTTAGTAATAAATCAATAATAGAGAAGAACAAAAAATTAAACTAAGGTAACAATTCAAAGAGCTTATAAACATAAATGAAACACAATGAGGGGAAAGGGGACATTGGACCATATTGAAAAATTGTGAAAGTAAAATGTTTATTAGATTCTCGTTTTTCAACAATGGCTCCTCAACTATATAGTTCTACAACAACAGAAACACAATATCAGCAATTGTAACCTAAATAGAAAGGGGGAAAAATGATACCTAAATATCAAAAAAGAAAAAAGAAAATTAATAATGAAATTCAAATGCAACAACAATTGATAAAAGCTAAATCCATATGAATTTTAATACCAAAAATATCACTTAAATGATGCTTATTTCAAATAAGAGTGTTGAATAAAATTAACAAAAGTTGAAGAACAATGACAAGCAAAACAAAAATCAATGATACTTGTTGCTTAAATAGTTTTAAGCAAGCTCTCTTTCTTATAACATGCATATCACTGAGAAGATCTAATTTCATATCAGTCATGTACCTGCATCAATTACGAACCAAAAACAACATAACCACAAGCACCTTACATGCCAAACACAATATAAACAACTTCACAGATTCTGAATAATTTTTTTAAAAAAGTAACATAATAAAGCAGAAATAAATTCAACTAAGTTTATAGATACAAACACAAAAAAATAAATTCCATCGTTGAAAACAATCAAACTTAACTAAGTTCATACTGTTCTTGTGATTGTTCTTTTGAACACAAAACCAACAATGGGAGAAAATAGCGGAATAATACCTTTATGAAAACGAGAATTGACGAGTGTAGTTGCATGAGATCTTGTTACGAAAGAAGTAGAGAACCATTGAGTTTTACACGATGCCAATTGTGACCATCGGTTCTGCAAATTCCATTGCGTGGCTAGCCTCCACAGCCTAAGCACCAATGGCAAAAATGGAGACGAATTTTGAAGGAACTTGTAGGATTTGGATAAATTATAAGAACTTGAGCATACAATAAAAAAGGAAATACGAAATTGTACTTATACTTACTATGCAAGAATCTCCAAACAATTACAAATACAAGTCATTTGGGCATGAATAAAGACAAACTAAAAAATTAAACTCAACTCCTAGAGTTTAAGGCCAAATGCATAAACATGTATATATCTCCTCCTGATTAAGAAACCCTTACAATTCCTCAATTCCAGCTTCAACAATTATATGTTCTATCATTAAATATAATACAATTAACAATTCTGAAATATAAATAATGACAGAGCATAGAAACAATCCCACCCATATGTAGTGTCATTAAATATATGTTCTGTCATTGGGTAGGATCAAAGGTGGGAATAATTGCTCAAATAACACTTATTAAATCTGGCAGAAAGAAATTGAATGAAATGACAACAATGGCAGTTGGAATAATACAATTCCAATACATAATATTACTATTTAAGCCAAGAGCCACAAACAATAAGAGGGCAAAAGAGTGGAAAAGATGATAGTGGTGGTGGCATGATGGCATAGAGCATTTGGGTGGGGCATATAGTGAGGACAATGAGCAAGAAAAGGGGTTCGTGGAAAGTGAAAATTGAAAACAAGGTTTATAAGCTTTTTCAACATTGATTATTTAATAATTTATGCCAATAAGTTACATTTAACTACAGAAATTTTGTGCACTTTAAACTCTTTTTTTCTAGTGACACCACCTATCCATAGGTATAACTCTTTGTGTTTTACTTAAGCCAAACATAAGTAGGTATAAATCTTTTAGTATTTTAGCTACACTATAAATCTGTATGTAAAAATACTTTTTTTTTTACCTACAATAATTTAGTGTTATCACAATAATATAAGAGTTTTAGCTACACAATAAAATATATAGGTAAAAGTTTCTCTAAGTTTTACTTACACTAAATCATGTTTGTAGGTAAAAGTGTTTGTAGGGACATGTCATTTTTCTTGTAGATACTCTCTTTCTTGAAGAATGTTTGACCTCAAATTTAGTACTTTATTACCTACATCAACAAAAAAATGCAATTATTAGTTTCAATGAAAATAAAATTTTACTTCTAAGAAGACTTGAATCCCTTGAAAATGACAAATCTCTTATTACTAATGTACTTATTTACCCATCCTCTTGGATCAAAGACAAACTTAAAGAAGCCATCACATAGAATTTGCAATGCAATATGTAACTCATGAGACAATAACCTAAAGTCTTGTGAAGTCCAATGTCTCCATCACATATCATATATGCATGTGGTTTCATGTGAGACCTTAAAGATATTCTAAAAAGCTTAAAGGTTTGTTTTCTGTAACATTTTTTTTCTCAAGTCTCAACATAAATAGTTATAATAGTCAAATGAAAACAATATTATAATTTGTTTTTAACATTTTATCTTTTGGCAAAACCTTAAGAACAGTGTGGTTACACTTTTTTCTAAAATAGATAATTTACGTAAAAAGAAGACTTTGCACTTAAATGATGCTTGTGGAAGCATAAGCCTGGACAACAATTTAGTAACCACCCTAGAGAGATTTGGATCTCATTTCACGTGTAGGAACATCGAACTTGCCAAATACACATGAAAGGAGGCGTTCAAAACTTTTTGAAAACTTTGACTCTATAGTGTTGGACGATTCTATCATGAATACTGAACTTGTCACAAAAAGGAGCTTGAACTCTCCTTTTATAAGAAGCAAGGCTACGAAAAATGATAAAAAAATCTACGGGTAAATCTTAACATGTTTCCACAAAAGATTGTAAGGTATGGCATATTAAAGAACATTTATACATATACATCAAAAGCCAAGTTGTTGTCTTGTATACATAATGGAGGTCTAACATATATAAAAATTGGTTGAAACTTCAAAATGACACAAACATGAGTCATATATCGAATATTATTCAAAAAAGGTTGTCATTCGATAAAAGTCTGTCGACTTTGAAGAAACAATTATCTAACACAAACATTACAATTGGTGGAGATAAAACTATTGAATTTAAAGTTACAAAAATGAAATCACCATGCTTCAACAAAGGGAATGGAAATTCCAAAATTCCAATGGAAGTCATTTCATCGATTTAACATAAGATGTTTTAACAGTTTGAGGTGTCAATAATATTTAAATCTACTTACTACTTAGGACATGTTTATATTAATTTGGTTTAATAATTGATTATTTATTTTTGTAGATTGTTGTACCTTCATTCCTTTACCAGGTATGACATTAGCGAAGGAAGAGGTTGATGTCTATGAATATTAGGGGCATAAGCAAATCAGACCCAATCCACAAATTCACCCAATCCAATTAGATTTTTGCAGGTTGAATTGGTTTTGTTTTGGTAAACTCAATTATAATTGTATTGGGTGAGGGGTTTGATGTTTTAAAACTAATCAAAACCCAACCCAATCTACATATACTAACAAACCTATAATAAAATATTAATTGTATTTTATTACTAATAATCTAATATACTAAATAACAAATTACTAATGTTGAAACCCTAAAAACACTCATATATATATATATATATATATATATATATAGTCACTTAGAGACTCTTAGTTTTCCAGCCCAACCAAGCCACAATAGGCAGAGTCTCTTAGTTTCTTCTTAAAAGTTATTAACCTAACATTGTAACCGCTAAAGTGTGTATCGCATAAACTTATTATTCACAGCCTCCATCGCCTGTGTTGCCATACTTGTTATTCTAAGTTCTCGTCGTCCTCATTCTTTGCTTACTGGTATGACTACAAATCTCATTCTTTCATCTTTGTTTCTTTCTTTCTCCTTTCTTGGTCTCTTTCTTTATTTCATTACTGGTGTGACCACAAACATGGTCTTTGTCTTATATGTGTTTTGTAATTGATGTTTTATTTGTAATAACAATGTTTCCTTTGTTACTAATAAAGCTTTTTAATCCAATTATATTGTAGAAATTGTGTACTCAAATTAGCTAGACTGCAAAATGGTTGAAGTTGTTGAGGGATAAGCTAATGCTCCAACCCCACCATCAGGAGTTGAGGGAGTTGGAGAAGTTGGGACTAAACCATCTTAACCTAAAAGCACAAAGTGATATGCCTGAAACTGTAAATGTGGTAGGTTCAAAAGCAAACAAAAGAAAACCTACTAGACCTACTTTTGCTTGTTGGGCTCATTTTAATAGGGAAGGGGATTATGCTTTTTGTAAATATTATGGCTAGGATTATAAATGCAAAGGTAAGAAATATGGGACCAACAACTTGAACAAACATGCTCTTGATTGTGAAAATAATTCTAATAGGAAAGTAGATAAGAGACAAAAAACTCTTGTGCTTGGAAAACAAAGTGAAAGTGGTCCTGATAGTGCTATTTCATTTAAGCTTGTGGAATTTAACCAAGACAAGGTATAAACTTGCAAAGATGGTAATTATTGATGAGTTTGTTTTTAAATTTGTTGACAACCTTTGATTTAAAGAATTTATGGCTACTACTTAGCCTAGATTTAAAATTCCTAGTTAGGTCAATCTTGTTAAGGATTGTATGCAAATTTATGTTGAAGAAAAAAATGATATTGCATTCTTATTTGTCAATGATTATCAAATGGTTTCATTCACCACTAACACTTGGACTTCTATTCAAAACATGAATTATATGTGTGACTGGTTGTTACGTTGATGAGGGGTGGGAGTTGAATAAGAATATATTGTGTTTTTGTTTGATTGTTGACCATAAGGGGGAAACCATAGGGAAATCTTTAGAGAAGTATATTAAAGATTGAAAAATTACCAATATTTGAACTATGATTGTAGATAATGCTGGTTCTAATAACATGGCTTGAGCTTATTTAAAAAGAAATATGTTTGATTGGAATGGGTGCACATTATTAGCTGAGGAATATATGCATCTGAGATGTTTTGCAAACATATTAAACTTGATTGTTTCTAATGGGCTGAAGGAGATAGATAGCTTTGTTGCTAAGATATAGACTATTTATAAGTATGTGAGGTCATCTCCATCTAGATTACTTGGTTTTAAAAAAATGTGCTAAAGGAAAACTTAAATTTTAAACAAATGTTTGTGCTAGATGTGTCAACTAGATGGAACTCCACATATCTAATGTTAGTAGTAGCTGAAAATATGAAAAGGCATCTACTCGTCTTGAATATGATGATAATGCCTTTGTACAAGTCCTTGATGTTGAAGGGGGTCTCCTTAATTTTGATGATTGGAATTGTGTAGTACTTTTATGTAATTCTTAAAGATTTTCTATGATGTTATGCTTGCTTTTTTTGGCTCATTGTATGTCACTTCTAACTGTTTCTTTACAAAGTTAAGTGTGATAAAAGGTGCATTAGTTGAATGGATGACATTGTGTTGAAATCTATGATAGAAAGTATACAAGCAAAATTAGACAAATATTCGGATGTTAATGGTAAGAATATAAATTATTTGTTGGTTGTGGCTGTTTTTCTTGATCCACAATTTAAATGGGCTTATATTAAGTTCTATTTTGATTCAATGTATACATAAGAAAGGCTTGTAGCCATTTTAAAAAAAGTGAGAGCTATCATAGATAAATTGTATGTTAAATATATGGATTTGTATCTTGTTCCTACTAATATTCGTGAAGTTAGTGGTGTATCTTCAAATGGTATAATTTCAAAAAGTTTTGATGTTCCATTTGAAATGGTTTGCTTGAGGATGTTTATCCTAATTTTAAATTTTTGAAATGATGCAAAAATATGACTCCAAGGTATTATGTTCTTTACCACTTGGCTAGGGATATGTTAGTCATTCTAGTGTCAAATGTATCATCTAAGTCAATATTTAACATGGGAGGTTGTGTTCTTGATACATATTGTAGTTTATCGAGTCTCAAGATTGCAAAGGCTTTGATTTGTGCTTAAAATTGGTTGAAGTCAAAGCACACCACAACTATTATTGATGATGTTGGTCCAAGTTCACAACAAGTACATGTATCTAAAATTGAATTAGGTAATATAGTTTTCTAGATTTTAGTTTTTATTATATTATAATATAATATCAATTGATTTTCTCATTTTAATTTTTTCATATTTAACTTAATTTTTTATTTTCAACTTTTTATTAGTTATATAAGGGATTATAAGCTTATGAGTAGATGGGAAAGATAAGATTGCAAGTGCCTTCGAAGTTTTTCGATAAGCATTTTACTCATAAAATTCTATTTTTAAGTTGGTTATTTTAATATGTAGAATTACTCATTTTGTACTTTGCACTTGTAAGAATGAATTAAATTTGATTGGCTAAAGCTAAATTGAATGAGACATGGAACAAAGGAGCAAGTGAATGGGTTGATTGTCTGGATTATGTTTATCCTTTTTTTATGGCTTAATATCACTTTTAGTTCATTAAGTTTCACCTTTTTATCATTTTGGTACATAATATTTTAAAAGTTTCAATTTGGTACTTTAGTATATGTTTTAGGTATATTTTAGTACATTTCATAGTTTCAAGTTAACAAAGGTTAATGTCTGCTTAGGTGTCCGTTAAGTTGCCTTGTTGGCATGTGCATAATATATATGTCATGTGCTTATGTGAATTTTAATTTGAAATTGTATTTTTTTAATTTTAAATTTGAATGTTAGGGTTCTCCATTCTTCTTTCCGCTTCTTCCTCTTCCCCCTTCTTCTTCGAATCTTCTTCTTTTCTTCAAATCTCTCCATGTTTCTTCTTCTTCTTCAACACGACCATGGTCGTGTAACAAGAAACATAAATTATTAACAAAACCAGCACGACCCTGCTAGTTTTGTTAATAATTTTAAATGTTTTTTTATTTTCTATTACCACGGTCGTGGTCTACCACGATTGTGGTCCCTATTACCACGACCATGTTGGATGCAGCACAACCGTAGACCTATTTTTGCTAATGTAATGGCATGAACTTGTATTGGCTAATGTGTTGGCATGAACTTGTTTTGGCTGAATGTAATGGCAATTTATGTGTGTTTTCGTAAACTTGATGAACTTTAATTGACCTTTTAAAAAACTTAATGGACCAAAATATACCTACTTAAAAAATTTATGGACCATAGCAAACTTAATTAAGTAGTCCAAAATTGCATAATGAGAACTAAAACTAATATAATTTGGAATTCAAAATTCATAAATGAGAACATCAAATCCAAAATTGCATAACATGATTCAAATGAGAACATTATCCATAACATAACTGAAAGTCATAATAGTATGTTTTAAAGAGTCATAATGACTTGTTTAACAAAGGTGTGCTACATAACTATCAATAAAGATAGTGTACACAACAAAATGAAAACAAAGTATACTAAACAAGAATGTTTCAAAATAAACTAATTCCAACTACTAAGTTGTACCAAAATAAAATTTCAACTACTAAGTAGTTTCAAAATACACAAATTCTAGCTACCAATTTGTTCCAAAATACATAAATTCCAAACTTTAGTTGCTTCAGTTTTTGTCACTGTCAACCTCATGCATTTTTCCTTTTTGGCTAGAATTTTTGTCTGTGATTTTCTGGTTGTTGTGGAAGAAGGTTGGGTTTGGGTTTGGGATGGGGCAAGTGGCTGGGATGAGGCAAATTATTGGGTTTGAGTATGAGTTAAGGCAAATTGTTGTGTTTGGATTGGGGATGTGGCTAATGGTTAGGTTAGGTCGAGGTTTGGGATGGGACATAGTCTTTTGTTGTGGCTTTGTTATCCACACCTTGACACTGGTGTGAACCTAAACTTACTTCAGTATTTTGAGGGAATTTTAATTAGGTACCTGAACCATTTACTAATTAGCCATATTGTTTAGAACAAGAAAAAAAAATAATGTAAAAGAACATTTAAGTAAAAATTGTAGAGACTTGAAAGTTAGCTCATTTTCCTATTTCAGCTTTTGCATTTCTTTTTCCAATGCTGCAAGATATGTGGCTTTGGCACATGCCCACAACATTTTCTTCAACTTCAAACCAGGAAATTACTTTCTAAAGTTGTTATAAAGGTGTCTAAGACAGAATCTTTGAGTCAGTTTTGGCATTTGTATACTAATGAGATTTTATAGTCCCTGACATTAAAGCAATGCTATTATGAGTAATTCCATAAAATCGCAAACTTAATGGTCCAATTTGTAACTATTAAAAACTTAATGTACCAATATGTAACTATTAAAAGACTTAATGTACCTATTTGAAACTATATAAAACCCTCATACAACATACATCACGTATATTGAAACCACTATGCAAAATAACATATGAACAAAAAAAAAAGATTAAAATAGCATTGCATGAGATTACCTTTTGCTGACTAGAAATTATAATGTAAGACTGCTTAAAATGTTCCTTTTCACTTAGATTATTCATGAGAAAATCAAGAAACCATTCTCATGATTGTATATTTTCACCCTCCACCACAGCAAAGGCAATAGGCAACATCTAGTCATTAAGGTCTCTTCTAACCGTAGCCAAAATTTGTCCACCAAAATAACCCTTAAGAAAACAACCATTCACACCAATGATGGGTCTACAAAGTTTGAAATTGTCTAAACATCCCTTCAAGCATACGAACATCCTGTTAAATGTAGGGATGATAGGTTGTTTAACAGTATTTTCATTGCCTTGCACTTGAACAGCATAAGTCTTTGTGGTTAATATCACAATCGACCCTCTATTAGATCTCATCAATTCATGACAGTAGTCATGTAATCTTTTATACTGTTCTTTGAAAGAGCCTTGAACTAGATCTTTTGTAGCAACTCTAGCCCTGAATGCCTTTGTTTTACTAATGCCAACATTCCACATTTCATGAACCTTGTTTTTAATGTCTACTAAACTAATGTTAGGAGTTCCTCTCATTCCTGAAAACAGTATTTAACTTAACCAACTAGAACTCAATAACTTAATATTATACTCCCTGCTACAAGTATGACCATCATAAACTGTCCTTAACTGCCATGTTTGTTCAACTCTTAACTTTGCACAGTAAGCCTCCCAATCACACCCATTCTTACAAATTACCTTCACTCTTTTCTTGTCATTTCTATCAAATGTCAAATCTTTACCTGAATGTAGTGCATATGTTATTATGACATCCTTGAAGTCAGTTTTGCTTTCGAATAATAACCCAACCTCCCATATGTAGTCAGCCATGCTGGTAGGAGGAACAAATGTAGGGAACTTTTGTTTTAGCTTTATAAAACCCTCCTCATCTGACTATGACCCACTTTCCAATTCTTCAAAGTTATACTTCATATCACTCTCATCCTCCCTGGTTCGTTTCTCTTTTGAAAGATATCTTCTACACGCTTCTCCAATATTAACCAACTTCCCACCAAATTCCTCTGCTTCATTGGTTTCTTCTTCTACATCATCAAAGTATATATTATTGTAATCATCCAAATTAACTTCATCTTGACATACTTTAGTTTCAACATCAATAGAATCATCTGTATAATGCATATATGGTCTTCGCAAATTTTTAGAACTTAGCATAACTCTAGTAGTGACCTTCACCCTCTACATCAGCCATTTTTTTGGAGTATCCTTTGGACGAACCATTTTCTTCTTTGGTCCATAAACTGGCAGTCGCACAATTGGGGCTATAGGTGGTTCAGTCGGGGCTGTAAGTGTTTTAGTTAGGGTTGTAGGTATTTCAACTAGGGTTGCAGGTATAATTCCACTAAGAAAAAAAAATATCATTAAAACCAAATACAAAAATTATAAATAATAAGCCGATAATAATGAAAAAAAATCATAAAAGAGTGCTCACTAGTGCCTACATCTTGTACATCATTACAAAAACAGCTTGGAAGATAGAGTAGAACTTAACCCTTCACCATAGGATGCTCTACATAAAGGTGGACAACTCATTGCTTAGCTGCAATGTCCACCATTTCTAAAGTACCTCTATCATCATTAAACTCTTTTAAGCCGACATTGAAGTCCTCCCCACTACAATGATATCGTAGCAAAATCCTCTTGGAATAATTTAGTTCTTTCAACAACTACATTACCTCAAAATACGACCACTTATCTTCAATGCAATCCCAAAGACTTTCACAGCCATCATACTTCAACCCCTCACTACTACTAATGAATTTACCACCACGGTGCACCATACATTTGAAATAATTAGACATCATGCAAAGTAACTAAAACTCAAAGTTGCAAAATTAGAAACAAAAAATGGTCAAAAGACAAGCAATCAAGATATAAAGGCTAAGAAAAGATTAATGCTTAACTACACTCAAAACAAGAACTCAATGCAAAACTCATCTTAATTTTTTAACTTATACTAGCTCACTTTTAGAATAATTCCCCCAATTAGAATTAACTATCTTACTAATGAGATGTAATTTGTAAAATTGTATCCAACTCAATTGTTCCATCCAGCTCTATATGAATCCCTGTTGTAATTATGATAGCTTTAAAATATTCAAAATACTAGTAGCAACACAATGCAATTTATTTCAAAACTTGTTAACAGAATACAAATGAAAACTTCATGTTCTACTACAAATAGATATAACTTTGTCCCTATAATCATGGTAGTTGAGTCTTTAACTAGTAATATAAGAATTACACAAACAACAAACAAATACACATTCAAAACCTCAAACCCCAAATTTGAAAACCCCAAAACCCATTTAGAAAATAAAATCAAGCACCTCATAGACTTGTTTTGTATTTGCTACCCATAGAACAGAGCACTATTATCAAAACCTTTAAAACCTCGAAACATTTTCTCTTACACAAACAACAAACCCACACATAGAGCCTAAAATCAAAAACTTCAAAACACACATCAGTCACCACAAAATCACATTTTCTATTCCACTCTCAAAGAATAAAGCACGTGTACGATGGTCTGAACGAACATCACACAAAAAAACAAGGAAAAGGGTGAGGCACTTTACCTCTATTGATGATGACCATGACACCAATCAGAGAAGACAACGGTTTCGTGTAAACAACAATGATGACTAGGTTTCTCTCTCCAGGACTCTTGGTTTTCTTCTCTTTTTTGCCTTAACGTAACAATGACACTGAATCTTGCAAATGAGTTTCTTATTTTGCAAGGATGGCAACCCAACAATCATGGTTTAAAACGACATCGTTCCAATTGAAATAGATGCCACCTAATAATCCTACTCAGCAACTAACAGACAGATCAGCTTAACTCCATTAACTTTTAAACGTTTTCAGTAAAATGTACCAAAATATGCCTAAAACATATGCTAAAGTACCAAATTGAAACTTTTAAAACATTATGTACCGATATGAAAAAAAAGGTGAAACTTAATGAACTAAAAGTGACATTAAGCCTTTTTTATTATATAGTGTAAGACTTCTATGTTTATCTTTTTATGACTATGGATTACTATTCATTTGGTATTTTTAGTTGTAAGACAATGTTATTAATAATACAATGTTTTATGAATATGACTTTTTAAAATTTCCTTTATTTTTTGTTAGTTTGGAGATTTTTTTTATAATTTTTATATTATTTAAAAAAGAGACAAATTTTAATGGTTCAACCCGATAACCAACCCAATCCAATCCAATTTTGCAAAAATATAAAAAAAGATAAACCCAATCCAATACAACTAAATTAAATTTAATTGGATTGAGTTGAAAAATAGATAAAACTCAACCCACTTGCACCCTTAATGCATGTGTTCAACTATGTCATGTCAAAAGAGTGAATTTTTCAAATATAACAAGGGTTAAGAAGCTTAGGCTATTATATTGTTACTAACTTAAACTTATGTTTGTTATTAGAGAGGTACTTTGTGTTGTAGGTAGGAATATTTCAAGAAAGGTAGTGAACAGTTATGACCAGATGAACCACAAAGCCCACATTAATGATTGCGCCAAGATCTAGTGGAAATTTGTGTACTTGGATCACTTCCCTTTATCTTTATAATAGGAGGATCTTGAACTCTATCCTCATCAACTTGGATATCATCGTTTTGAATCTGATCTCTATTTCCATGTTTCATCCTAAGATTACTTAATTCTTCACCAATAACATCAATTATATGAATGTAATCATCCTCATCACGATAACAAAGTTCAACCACTTCTCTTAAAAGAAAATGCAACCTAGCATGCCTAGAAAGTAGATTTGAGTCCTGATAAGATGAACTATCTACAAATGTACCACGCTCTGCTTCTTTAACACTCTCTGTCCACCTTGATAAGACTAAATAATTTGAAAATTCACGAAAGTCTAAGTGAACAAGTAAAGTTAAAATATGATCACACAGCAATCCAAACAATTCCATCCTTAAACATGAACATCTAAACTCAACTAGAAAGTAAGAAAAACACACACGAAACACCATGCCACTATCACAATACCTCGACACTAAATAAATGGATAACAAAGGTGTCTTGTGAAAATCTCTTACTCTCATTAATAATGCTATATGCAAAATAAGCCTAATTAGAAAAAAAAAATCTCCCTAGTGAATAATATTGATGCTAACCACTCCAATTTGCATATGGAATTTTGCAAAACAACATCACCATAGTTAGATTCAAAGTCAGCCTCTAACTCTCTAAAAAGAAAAATGCATATATATATATATATATATATATATATATTATTAAGCACCTTTGGAATTATTCAACAAATTCACACACTCATCTTTGAACTCACAAATTCAAAATCCATTTGTTTTCTTGAAATCCCAAACCATTCACCATTTCAACTCACTTCTCTTCAAATTACTAATTTCAAGAAAGCATTAATCCCCACATTTGAAGTTGCATTTTGAAGCAAGTGTTACACACATAACCTGTGATGTGTATTAGGAAAAACTTTCCTTATTATATTTTTCATTACTAAATCACTTTCTGTTATTACTAAGACTGATGCCTTAAATTTCATTATTATCATCAATTTTTCTAACAATCAAACATATGTGTGTTTTGTTTTGTTACAAACAAGAGCAGTTGCAAATACAACAATTTGGTTGTAGTGGTTAACCCTAAAAAATATCATAAAAGGACATAAGTACTTGTTCTTCTTATAGGTTGCATTAAAGGCTAACAGGTCACCAAAAAGCTTATAATTTACTTGACTTTATCCATCACACCAAAATAGGTATTGTATCCTCCATTCATCATCTACAATGTGTCTTATGAACATCAACGAGTCTTTCTTATCCAGACTACAAAGAAAATTTAAAGCATCACTAATATTAGAATAATGACATCTTCTTTGACATATAACATGATTATAAACATCTTTGTCCAGAAATCCAATCTTATCATATTCATTAATAATATTGGCAAATGCCCTCATAATTTGAGAAGGACTTATTCCTACCTTTCTAAATGTATCAATTTGCAAAATATCTTTCAAATTTAACTTCCTTTGCGCTACTAACATTGCACAATAACTTTACACCAAAAGATCATGATTGTATTAATATGTAAATTTAGTTGTATACCAATGGCCATTGGAAAAAATATGAACACAGAATTTGGCTTTACACTTACACCTACTTTCCATTCTTGATTCCCACTTTCATGTGTCAGTTGTTAGCCTCCTCTCTTCTATATGTCCTTCTTTAGAACAAAGAAAGGTTTGTTAGGTTTTTTCACCTTTAGAATTTTTCAAAAATTTGCTTTTACATACTAAAAACCATTGTACCAAAAATAATAGTTATAAACCAAGTCAAGATCATCAAATGAATACTTCTTCACATCACAACTACATATATTCTTCATATCCATGTTTGATATATCAAGAAACCCACTAATGCTAATTTCATCACCTTTATAAATATCATCAACTTCACTTCCATTGTTTTCTTCATTTTCATCATCAACATCATTAAAGCTATGTTGTTCTTTCCTATTAAAAACAACATCATGTCCTAACTAATACATATTTTTATCACATTCATGTTGACATGATAATTTAACACTTAACAATTCTTCAATATAACAATGTAACCCCTTAAATTACTAAACTCTTAAACTTTATATTTTATTTTTCAAAAATATGGATTTAATTAAAAACTTGATCCGTTAACGTATTATCAAAATATGAAATGTATTTTTGTCTTTGTCTTGAAACTTAGTATAAGAATTTCAATGAAACTCATTTTTAATACACCTGTCATTCTCTTAAAAATAAGTATTTATTAACAAATATCATTTACAAGAAACCCCTTACTTTTTATAAAATGCTTGATTTCAAATGATATTGAAACACCGATAAATATGAAATGTTCAACACCAAACTCTTGCCTTAAACAATTCCATAAAAAAACATAATTACACCTTTACATCTTTGGAAAGGAGACATAATCCATCCAAGTCATATACAACATCATATGTACCATAAAATTAAGATCTAGTCTACCATCTATTATACAAGAAACTAGACTAAGACCCAAGGTAGTAACTAAAATAAAAATAACTCCCAATCCACACTAAGAACTTGAAAGATAATCTTAAAGGCCTTCTATTCCCAAATAAGTCTTTCCACATCATCAATGTTGGTCGTAGCCATTTCATTCAATCTTAGTTGATTACACGTAACATTCATCTCCATCTAAAACAAAATATATGGAGTGAGTTTTCTCCTCCTCCTAAAAACCAACAATCAAATGGCCTTCTAGCTACATACACAAACAAGATCCACACCGTAGTGACATACTCATGATCTCATTGGAAACCTATGCATTTCTACAATTAGATAACTTTTCTAAAAACTCAAGTTCACTGTCACTGGAACTCCACAATCACAGTGGTCTTACACTTAAAGTGGATGATTGTTAGAAATACACCCCTCTCGTCATTGGTTGACATAGCTCTCATCAACTGAAAATGCATCACACTCAGTCGAGGTCACTGAGTTGGCTATGTGACTTAAAGCCACGACCCAACACCATATTCCCAGGACACCATGCATGTGACCATTTCTCATATACCACTCTGTGTTCATCCACACTCTAAGAACTAATTCCTCAATAATGTTTCCCTTAGCAGGAATTATGTTTTCAATGGGTTGTGCACTTTCCATTATTACAAACACTGAACAATGATGTACCAAGTGCCTCATGAACTTTTTATCCACAATACCAACATGTCTCCTTCACTACACTAAGTGAGTAACTCTCGTCGCTCCATTCATCACCACACACGTAGTTGGAAATATTAATGCAAGTCTCATTCCAGTTGATCCATTGACCAATCGTCACCGAGAATGCCTTTCTCGTGAAACATGTCATTGACATTGTGATTACGTCCAAACACATTAGTTTCACTCGTATTGACACCGAAGGAAATCTTTTCCTTTCACATCTCATTAAACTCACCAAACAAAGCAATGCGTGCATTAAGCATCGCACACTTATCATGAACACTATTTCATGATTGCATTAAGCTTATTAAATATTATGTAATTCTCACAGCCACTCAAGTATTATGTTTCAATTAACTATACTATTTCAATCCATTTACAAGGGTCCTAATGTTAAAGTCTAAGCTCAATGGTTTGTTACTCATGTTTCATTACATTAATTTGTTATTAAATTCTTACTCTTAGAATTAATTTATTCATTAATTCCTTAATGAACATATTTATTAATTAAGATTAAGTCTTAATCTCACAAATGTACTCCATCAGAGTCCATTTTCTCCTCACAAGGACTCATCACCCATGTTTCCCCAAAGCAAACAATCAAATCACAAAACACAACCAATTAAATCACACAAATACAGCCAACCCTAGCAGTTGGTGCCCAAGGGTCACACTCTCTAGGTCTTAGATGCTAGTTATGAAAATACATGGTTCGCAAAGGACATTTAATCAAATATCAACATCACATAATACATAATAAACATAGTGGTTCTCCTTCTAAGATAGAACATCCCCTCATACTTCCATTTCCAATAATTCATGTCATATTTATCAAACAATACAAGCTAAAAACACTTACAAAAATTATTTGACATACAAAACTTATAATATCATGAAAATTGGTACAAATACTCTCCATCATTCTTTTTTCGACCCATAATTTTTGCAGTTCAAAATTATAAGTATAAATATTTGTTTTAATTTAAAAGGTGTTTTCCAACCAACTTAAGAATTTATGGTTCACTATTTATTTACCTAAGTAAACATAATCTATTTTACAATTCCTTTCACTAGGAGATTACCATAAGTATTAGTTAACACATATTTCTCAGAATTTTACAACAACTATAAAAGCCCTTTTTAAATTAAAGAGTCTTTATGTCCAACAACATGATTTTGACAAAATAACCTTTTATAACTATAAAAACCTTCAATAAAATTCAAATAAAAATATTTCATATCATAAATCACATATAGTAACTATTCTAAATTTATCAAAATTTAATATACACAAAAGATAATTTTAACCATTCAAAATCCCACTGAGTGACTAAACTCAGTTTTACTAAACTTATTTTGGAAAAATACCTAGAGGCTTTCTAAAATCCCAAAGAAAATCATGGATGTTACCAATGATTTATGAAACAACATAGTATTTCCAGATTTCTTCAAAAGTATCTCTAAATAATTTCCAAAATCAAAACAACCCCAAACTCAATTATTTTATAAATGAAAGTTTGGCTTTTTAAAAATAGTTCCTTAATTCCAAAAATTCTGAAATTTTTGCCATAGCATCCAGAAGTATCCTAGGGTACCAAGATGGTATCTTAAACTTATAACACAACACTATATAATTTTAAAAATTAAAAACATAGTTTTAGCCCAATATACAACATTAACTCTTTTTCACCCAAAACAAATATTTCACATCATATTCACTACCAAATTAGTTCACTAAGTTCAATGAAATAGTAAAACTCAACAAAACAAAAATGGTTTAAGGTTAGAATGGAACAACTTCTCCATACCTTAGTTTCAAAAGTTTCAAAATGCACAAAAGTGAGCTTAAATGAAAGCTTGTGTTCTCTCCTACAATATACTTGAGTTTAAACGATGGAAACAAACTAGTTAACTCATAAATTTAGAGAGAAGGGAGAGCATTCATGAACTAGAATTCAAGAGAAAAATGTTTTTGAGAGAAAATGGTCTGTCTTCTCTCCCCTCCCACATTTAAGGCAAAGATCCTTATTAAGGCATTCCCTCTCCTAAGCTAGGGCTGACCACACACTTCTAAAGGTGAGATCTCAATTTTTGAAATTGGGTTAGGCCAATGAAAGGGAGTGTAAATCCTCAGCAGTAGATAGGAGTAGTAGAGTGTTTATTAGTGAACATTAAACTTTCATTTCATTTATTATTTTCTCTTTGTACCTTTTGTTCTTTTGAAAATCTATTGGTATTTCACAATAAAAAAAAATGAAGAAGAAATAATAACACACACAAACTCAGAAAACTCAAAGAAAAAAAGAATCACCCATAGAACAAATCGAAAAATATTAAGGTACAAAATTGCTTTTCTATAGTCATTGCCATATAATAATTTTCTTTTCTTTTCTATAGCCATGCTTTATATATTAGTTATATGTTTTACTTCTTTATTAGATATGAATACTGAGAAAGAAAACACAATTTCTTCCCTTGAAGACACCATGATTAGCAAATAATCTTTAGCAGATTACGAGGGTTCCAATGATGAGTGTTGCACTCCAAAATCTAGATAAAAAGGTAAAATGGATGAAGATTGAGTACCGATATTAGGCATGGAGTTTAAATCTAAAGTAAAAGCTTATGATTTTTACAATAGATATAATGGTTAAATTGGTTTTTGTGTGAAAAGGCATTGGAAAAATAAGCTTCTTGATGGTACTATAAAAGATCGAAAGTTTTGTTGCTCGATTGAAGGTGTATGTCATGATGATAAGAAAAATGCTAATGTGAAAAAACATCAAGCTAACACAAGAACAGGTTGTGCAGCCATGCATATTTCTATTCAAGTTAATGGCAGGTATTGTGTTACTAAGTTTGAGCCAACACACAATCATGAAGTTGTCACTCATAGTAAAAGTTTTATGATAAAATCACATTGAAAAGTAACCAAAGCTCAAGCTATTGCAATTGAGTTAGTTGAAAAGTCAAGGATTAGACCAAAAACTAGTTTTGAAATGATGGGTAATGAAGTTGGTGGTCGTGAGAATCTTGGCTTCCTTCATGATGATTACAAAAATTATTTATGGACCAAGAGAATGAAGGAAATGAAGAAAGGGGATGTTGTTGTTGTGGTTCAATATTTTTAGCAAGTGAAATTGGAAACCCCTTCTTTCTTTTATGTTATGCAATTGGATAAGGATGATCTTATAACTAACATATTTTGGGCTAGTCCGAGAATAATAATGGATTATAGATGTTTTGGTAATGTCATTTGTTTTGACACAACTTACAAGACTAGCGAAGAAGGCCAGCCATTTGTTTTATTTGTAGGGGTTAATCATTACAAACAAAGTGTGGCCTTTGGAGTAGCATTATTATATGATGAAACAATTGTCACTTTTAGTAGATTGTTTGAGACATTTCTTAAGGCCATGTTAGAAAAAAAAACCCAAGACAATACTAACTGATTAAGATGCAACAATGGCTAATGCAATTCCTTCCATCATTATATGATGAAACAATTGTCACTTTTAGTTGATTGTTTGAGACATTTCTTAAGGTCATGTTAGGGAAAAAAAACCCAAGACAATACTAATTGATTAAGATGCAGCAATGGCTAATGCAATTCCTTCCATCATGCTAGAATCTTATCATTATATTTGTGTATGGCACGTGTATCAAAATATAGCAAAACATTTAAAAAAAGAATTTCATGACAAGTCATTCACACATGATTTCAATCGTTGCATATATGATTATGAAGATGAGGAGGATTTTTTAACTATATGGGACAACACGCCCAAAAAGTATAATTTAGAGGAAAATTCTTGGTTGAAACAAAAATTGTGAGAAAAAAATGGGCCTTAGTTTATGATTGACATACCTTTAGTGTAAATATGAGTACTACACAAAGTAATTAGAGTATGAATAGGCTAGTGAAAAGATACCTTGATTCACAAAAAAAAAAAATAGAGGTTTTTTGAACACTTTAAAAGAGTATTAGAAGATTGACGATATAAAGAGTTACAAGAAGATTTCAAAGCAAGTCAAAGCACACTAGTATTGGTTGCACCTATGGAAATTTTAAAGCATGCAACAAGTTTATATACACTAGTAGTTTATGAAATGTTACAAAAAGAACTGTTGTTGACTTGGAATTTGAATATCTAACATATTTGAGATATTGGAACGACATCCAAATACCATGTGAATACATATGGCAAATCCTATAAGCATTCTTTGACTTTTGATGCATGTAATGGTGAGCTCAATTATAGTTGTAAGAAGTTTGAGTTTGTTGGCATCTTGTGCTGTCATGCATTGAAGGTTCTAGATGCAAGAAACATTAGAAGAATTCCCTCTAGATATGTGTTGAAGAGGTGGTGTAGAGATGCTAAAGTTGAAATTATGAAAAAATTTGTTCAAGTTTCTACAAGTCCTAGTAATAAAGATAATGCTGGAAGTCCTTATCAAGACATGTGCCGAGGAATTTTTAGGATTATAGCAAGAGTAACAAAATTTGAAAAAACCACTTTGATTGTTAATAAATATGAGGATAAGACTATGCAAGAGGTAGAAGTGTGTTTGAAGAACATAGTACTTGAAGAGCATAAGTCTGAAATTGATATTGAAACTATTGAGCCAAAAAATCTAAGTGAGAATTTGAGAGTGACAATGATGTACCACTAAGTCCTAGAAGTTTGGCTATAATAAAAGCAAAGGGAATCAAAGTAAAAGTAAATAGGGAACGAGGTAGACATTGACTTAGAAGTTGTTTGGAAAACAATAATAAAAAGAAGAAGCACACTAAATTGGAGCCAAAGTCATTGCCATTTGACTCTACCACTTCATGCCCACAACCTGTTGGTGACTATTGTCCTCTTCCATTTCAAGAATTTACTAAAGTGTACTGATTTTTTCCCTTTGTCTTTCCAAATAAAATTTGGTGTGCATAAGTTATTTTCAATTGACTTAAATAATTTTACTTTTAGGATTCATGTGACTTGGGCAAAAATTTAGCAAATTACTATGTGAATCATTGCTCAGTTGGAAGTCAGGATCCTTTTACTTAGTTATTGACGATGCGTATATTTTATAAAATTTGTTTCTATATAATGAGTGTGATTTTTTTAAGTATATATTAAATGTTATTTATTTATTTTCTTGCAGCAAGATTCAAGTACTTTTTGTTCTCATATTTAGTTTCCAAGAATTTTGAGAATATTTAAGTAAACTATTTTGCATGTTTTCATTAAGTTAACGAAACTAATAAGTTATTATGTTTTTCATAATTAATACATTTGTATAAAATGTACAGGACACATTTATGGATTATGTAGGCCAAGGGTGGGCAAAAAATATATTTTTTTATGGTCCAGTCCAAAATTGTCTCGGCCCAATCCCTTTTAAGTCCATTTTAATGGATTGGATTTTTCATCCAATCTATATCCTAAAAATTGTTTAGGATCCAAATCTGAATTTAAGCAAATGGATTGACAATCCAATCCATAAAACACTAAATCCATGAAAATCACTTCTCTTTTCTTTCTCACTAAAACATTTCTCATCTCTCAACCTTCTACATTAAAACACTTCTCTCATTTCTCTTAAGTCTCAACAATGTCTTTCCTTGCATTGAATCCAAACAAAAACACGATAAATTTGATGAACCCTTATCTCTTTTGCTTTTTTTTTTTTTTTTTTAAATCTCTAATCTAGTGTCTTCTTTAACTCTTTGTGCAGCTTTGATAGTTTTTCTTCTGCCCCCAATTTCACTTTAGCATCTATAAATCTAAGGTAATAATTCAAACTTTAGTTACCCAGAATAATGTGATTAATTTGCAAGATATGATATGTTCTATCTTATGTTCATATTCTCTTCTTGGGTAATAATGTGTTGTGATTATATGTTCTATTTTGATCTCATTATCATGTATATTCATCTTCTTACATCGTACACTATATAATCTTCAAAAGATGAGATCTTTCAACTTGAGTTTTAATGGGTATTGAGATTTTGATAATGTGCCTGTCTTGTGTTTGTGAAAAGTTCTAGCAAGAGTTCAAAGTTGAAACCCTTCAAAAGCTGGGAACTTTTAGCTTGAGTTTGATCTGGATTATAATTTATGTAGTAAAAAACAACAAAAATAATTAGGAATCAAATTGAACTAACAATTTTATAGTTTCTAAATTATTATTTTTTTCCTTGGCTTGAGAACTATGCAACACATAATCCCATGATATCAAATGTTGAGCACATCTACATTAAAAAACCAATTTTGTGCATCTAATGAGTTCAATATTGTTGTATATGTTCTTTAATTGATGTTATAATCATGTGTTGCTCTATTATGTTTAAGTGTTTATAAGCAAATTTGAAAGATTATCTATACAAGAATTATTAATTAGGCTTTGTGTCTGCAAGTTAGATTGACTGTTGACTCATGTCCTAAATTTTACTGTCATAAAGGTTAATTCTTAGTGTTGTTCCAAGTCTTGGAAGTTTCACTTATGTGAATCTCTCTACTGCTATTTTAAGTTTCAATTTACTGATATAGGGCCTAAATTCCAGTGTTGTTTTCGGTTCTATTTATTGATATAAAATCTAATTCCTGTTGTTTCTATTTACTAGTATAAAATCTAATTCATAATGATGTTTTTAGTTTCTATTTACTAGTATAAAATCTAATTCATAATGTTGTTTTTAGTTTCTATTTATTAATATGGAACTTGATTTTTTACTGTCATGGAACTTAACTTTTGCTCTCATGAAACCTTGATTGTTGCTGCTCATGGAGTTTGATTTTTACTGTCTTGGAATTTAACTTTTTCTATCATGAAACCTTGATTTCTGTTGCTCATGGAACTTGGTTTTTGCTATCATGAAACTTTTCTTTTGTTGTCATGGAACCTTGATTTCTGTAATTGGCACCCTAGTGCTTTCTTTATTTTCAAAAAAATATGTAAGCATTTATTTGATACTCTTCATTTTTCTATATATTTTTTTTATAAATGTCATTATTGGGTGATCGAGTTAACTTTTCAATCTTAAACAATGAGGTTTCTACTTTACCAGTTGTCATTAGCTCTACAAATGCAAGATCTCCTCATCATGAAGGAAGAAGAAATCGATCAAAAGCTTGGAATCATTTTAGTCCAATAGGATCTAGGTTGAATAAGAAAGCTCAATGCAAACATTGTCATCTCATTATTAATTATGTGAATGGAACAAGTTCAATGCTAGGTCATGTGTTGAGATGCTTAAAAAATCCCAACAAAGAGGCAAACAAGAGGCAAAAAACAACTTCATCCACAATTAGCTCTCCTTCATATGACAAATTTGACCAAGATTTGTGTGACAAAGAGCTAGTAAAGTTGTTTGTGCTAGCTAAAGTTTCTTTTTGATTTGTAGAACATCCAACTTTTAAAAGGTATTCATATGCTTTGCAACCAAGGTTTAAAATTCGGTCACGTTATACCTTAGCTCGTAACATTGTAGCACTATGGCAAGAAAAGAAGGTAGAGTTAAAGATATTTCTTTCGCAACATTATAAGAGAGTTTGTCTTACTACGAATGCTTGAACTTCACCTCAAAATGTAAGCTACATGTGTTTGACAGCCCACTTCATCGATGATGATTGGAAGTTGCACAAAAAGATTTTGAATTTTTGCCAAGTAAGAAGTCATATAGGAAAGGCCATGACCAAATTTGTTGAGTTGTACCTCAATGAATGGGGTTGAATCATGTTTTGAGCTTGACAGTTGATAATGCTACTTCAAATGACTCTAGAATTCAACACATGAAGAAAATACTATTATGTTGGGATGACTTAATTTTAAAAGGAGATTATATTCATATGCGTTGTTGCGCGCATATTTTGAACTTAATTGTGAGAAGTGGGCTAAAAGAGATTGATGACTTAGTTTCAAGAATCCGTGCTGTAGTGAAATATATTAGATCATCTCCTTTTAGACTTGTGAAATTCAAAGAATGCGTCAAACAACAAAACTATAAATATAAGGGTAATATTTGCTTGGATGTTGAAACAAGGTGGAATTCCTCCTATTTGATGTTAGACGCTGCTTTGAAACACAAGAAGGCACTTCAGGAATTTGAGTTTCATGACCCAAAATATGCTAGTGAGTTGGGAAAGGGGATCGGTCTACCTTCTTATGAAGATTGGGAATATGTTGAGGCCATTCTACCACTCCTTAGCATTTTTTATGAAGCTACATTGCAGATCTCTGATACCTCTTATGTTACTAGTAACATGTACATGTTAGAGGTGGTAAGAATTTGGCGTGGGATTAGCCATTTACTTGATGTCAATGATAAAGATAGTGCTACACATAAGATGGCTGAAAAAATGAAAGAAAAATATCGGAAATATTGGGGTCATCCTGACAAACTAAATATGGTGTTGCTAGTTGCTATTGTGTTAGATCCAAGGTCTAAAGCAAAATATATGAATTGGTGAAGAACTTTTTGATGAGGACATGGCACATGGGTTGAAGTTAAAGATAAAGTCTTCTTTGAAATCGTTGTTTCATGAATATAGTGCTCATACAGGGGAGAATCCAGAAGACACACAACAAGTAGATGAAAATATGCCTAGTTATAAGATAGATCCATATGGTTGGAATCGATTTTTGAAAACTTTAGGGCTAAACTCAATAAATAAAAAATCTAAGCTTAATAGGTATTTGGAGGAAGGGATTGACACAAGTGCAAATTTGAACATTCTAGATTGGTGGAAAAATAATTCATGTCGATTTCCAAACCTTTCAAAGTTAGCACGAGAGCTATTAGCTATTCCTGTTTCTACAATAACATTTGAGCCTGCATTTAGCATCAGAAGGAAGGTGCTTGATCCGTTTTGTAGTTCTCTATCACATGAAAAGGTGGAAGCTCTTATCTGTCTACAAGATTGGCTAAAAGATGAACCTTTACCATCATTGTTAGACTTTGATTTTGAAGAGCTTCAAAGTTTTGACAAAGGTATATTGATGGTCCAATTCTATAGTAATTTTTGTTTTAATGTTTTTTATTGACTATTAGAAAGTTTTATGATTTTTGTACAGACTTCGTTTCTTAGCAAGAAGATTTTGGTTCAACAACTATTTCTATTGAAGAGTAGTGTCAGAGATTAGTGTTGATTCCTACACTATGCATGTAAGTTTTGTTATGTTTTAGATTGTTATGTAAATGTTACACTTTGCATATTAGTTTTGTTATATTTTAGATTGTTTGTAAATTAAGTGTTGGTTTTGATTTCTAACAGACATTGTGTTGATGTTGGTGAACGACATTTTGTTGCTAGATAAGGAATTCTATGGATGGAGGAAGGACTAGTGGATTTCAATGCTAAAAATTCAGAAATATAGTTTCATGGACAAAGTTATATTATGGGAATTTTAAAATGTGTTTAGTTTTATCCAAACTTCATACTTTATGTTGTTTTGAGAGTTTATATGCCATCTTATTTTAGTAACTTGAATATTCAATTATGATCGTGACAACTATTTTAATTAGCTTCATGGTTTATTTTAGTAACTTAAGTATCCATTGGTTTAGAATACTGATTTTTTAGTACTTGCGAGGTATAGTCGAGTAAATAACTTGATGAAATTATGTTTGTTACTATTTCAATATATAACAAATTGTGGTAATTGGTTTCAACTCTTGAGTTTTACTTGTGAATTGTGATTATCATCTGTGTAGTATAAGTTATGTTACTATCCAGCTTCTTTTTAAGGAGTTATGGGAAGGATATAATTAACATCCACCACATCCTGTTACCAATTGCAAGTTTGATACTATCCAATTATGTTAATTGCAACTGTTGTAATATTTGTTACATTTATGGAATATATTTCTTTTTTTTATGAAAAATAAAGTGTTCGATAACTATGACTACTTCAAAATTTTAAACTAAAAAAATAAGACTTTTAATTTTTAAACCAATTTAAAATTGTTTTTTATTATTTAGAAGAAGTTTTAGAATCAATTTAAAAAGAAAAACTGATTTTTAAAATTGGATCTAAAAAATCCAAATTATTTTTTTTTACCAAATATGAATTTGGATATTAAATCTAATCCATTTAATTGGATTTAGAATGGATCCAGATTGGATCTTTAAAAATCCAATCCATGCCCACCCCTAATGTAGACCTTCTAAATCAATGAAAAAGTTCTTGGTGTTTGCTAACATCCATTTTGATAGTTGTTTCTAGGATATTTTGATGGTTATATTTTATGTTTTTAAAGTTGTTACGATACGAAGTAACAAATTATTTTGTAGTAGTTATAAATAAATTATTTTGTGATAGTTGTAATTGTTTTGAATTTTAAAAGATACATTTTAATGTTATCAATAGCAGGGACGCATCTAGAAATTAAGGTTAGGGGGCCAAGAATTTTTTTTTCAAAAATTAAAGATAAAATCTTTTGAAAAAAAAAAGATATAAAATTGAAAAAAAAATGCAGAAAAATGGGTACAGAATTTGTCAATTTTTTTAAAAATTTGAGAGTAAAATGTATAATCATGTGATGTAAGGATAAAATGATAAAGTAAAATTTGCAAGATTTTAAAAAATTAAAGATAAAAATATCAAATCAATTTGTTAAGAGTAAAACTTATCAAAAATAAAACAAAATGAAATAAATATACAATTAAGTCAAATATTTATTACTAAATGTATGTATAAAACTAAAATGTGATCTACTAATGAAAGAAAATTAAATAAATAAATATTAACTTAAAAACCTAGAGTATTTTGTGTTTTAATAAGTGCAGAACAAATGTATAGTTTAATATAACATTATAAATAATGTAATATGGTGTAGTAGGGTTGGTGTATAGTAAAAGTCTAATGTTTGACCAATAAACATTCTATTACTTCAAATACTATTTCTATTTACGGCTGAGGATCTATATTAAATAAAAGACCCATTAGGTGTAGGGTTAGATTTGAGGACTGAGTTGAGTTTTTTTTGTAATTTTTGTCATATGGATTTTGAACGTTTCAAAAATTTATCTTCCACTTAAAAATGCTCATTATTAAATATTTTATGCTTTAAAACATTTGGTTCGACAAAACCAAAATTCAATTTTTATAAACCAAGACACAAATAAAGCATATAATTTAACATTAAAATCCTAATTATGATTCTCTAAATAAACGTATATGACAAATATATATTGCATAATTTGTGTAAAAATCAATTCCAATGTATATGGCAAAATATATACTATTTGAAGCATAGTGAAAATTATTGGATAATTCAGTTGAAGCATATATAATTGGATCTAAAAACACTCTAAATCGATGTCCAATAGGCACCAACGACGACAATAAAGCAAGTGAAAATTATTGCTGCGTAGCAACCACAATTCACTAGAATCAAATCCTGAAGCATAGTTTCTTGCGTGATATTTTCCACCACCAACTTTATTTTACCTTCTCTACTTTTTCTACTTTTATAAGTTAAGGGCACAAAGGTCATTCCCACTTAGTAAAATACTGATATTAAAAAATAAAAAAATAAAAACCAAAACGACCTGCTATATCAAGTAAAAAAAGGTATGATTCATGGTGGGGGTAGGAGATTCCCTACGGTGGAAAAATTCATCATATTTCTCCAGTGGAAAATCTAACCATCAATATATTTCAGTTTTTTTATTTTATTATACTATTAAATTAAATGAATGATTAGGATCACCTGCAGTTGTAGGGGATCCATTCCCCATGGTGGGGCATTAAATAAAAGGTCCACCGGAGCAGTGCTCATTTTTTGAAAAAGTAAAGTTTAAACCGCACATGGGGGTGTGAATAGCAAATTTCGGGATTAGAATAACAACTCCCAGCCCTAAGCTTTATATCCAGCATACACAGCCCTCTATATCTCCTGGACCCAAAAAAATTTACCCCTATATCTTTTGCACCGAAAAATAAAACCGCTATATAAAGATATGTATAATGAATGATCGAAAAAATAGCTGAAGTTAAACAATAGGACATAAATAGCATAAATAAGTTTTCCTTTCCAATAAAATATTATTTTTATTTTAAATCTTTATAAAATTTTGGTTATATTTTAAATTCTTATAATATTTATTTTTTTAATTATTAGTCACTATTGAGATACTATACCAGGGATCAAAAAAATATATATTATAAAAATTCAAAATATAATAAAAAATTTATAGAATCCAAAATAAAATAAAAAATATTTTATAATAATCAAAGCTTATTTAAACCATAACATCTTACAATTACAATAGTTTTTCCGTGACATTGATTGCTCTTAAAAGGACGTTTGTATATAAATTTAATGCCTAAAATTCAGTTTTGTGATCATAAAACTTGGGTTACTTTTGCAAATCCAATTTGCCAACATAAGTTTGTCCAAAATTTCAACTAATTCGTTGGTGCAAGAAGTCAACTGCTTTAGACGACTCCAAAGCCATCAATATGGACTCAAGAAAAGCCTAACCCTTCTTAGAAGAAAATTTCCATTTTACAAAGGAGGAAAAGGCACAGATTTTGAGCTAAAGAAAATGGAGAGTAGACAAAGAGTGTTGAAAGAGAAGCTGGGATTTTTCGGAATACTCAAAGAAGCTTTGAAAATCAGTTGTAAGAACCCCAAGTTCATCATCTTCACCTTCCTAATATCCCTTCCTCTGTTGTTCTCTTTGTTTATGTATGAGAGTTTGTTTATGCAAACGTTAACCGAAGCTGCCAAAGTGTTGCAAGAGGAAGAAGCAGCATCATATTCAAATGAATCAAATTGCTTATTCTGTTCGTCTTGGAAAACACTTAGGGCTGTTGATCATTTAATTGGCCAAGTTTCTCATAATTTTTTGCTGCTGATTTTGTCACACCTAGGAATCATCCACTTGTGCGATTTTTTCAGCGCTGTCGCGACTGTAAATTCGGCTTCAACGATTATATACCGTGCAAGTGACCAGAGTCAATCTAAAGGTAAAACAACCGAAACCTAACTTTAAGTCCACCAACAAACAAAATATTTATTATTAGTTTTTATAAAATAAAAAAGCCTCACATATTGACAATTTTTTTTTATGTATTTTGTCGAGGAAAACCTACTTTGTGCATGTTTCGTTTTGACTTTGAAAAGTATGTCTCTGGTAAAAGGATCATTTTTATTTTTTTTTCATTTTGCTTTTATCCTTTAAATTTACATCACAATACACATATAATATTTTTTACTTTAAACCAACTATTGCAGTATCTCTTATTTAAAAATTTGTTTTAGTTCACACTTAATTGGATCGACCTTGCAGGTGACAACCATACTTTGGCTCTCAAGGAAATGTTCACCAAACATGTGATGGATTCGCGGCTTAAAGGGCCTCTCATCACATCCATCTATACTCTTCTGTTAAATTCGATACTATTAATAGGGCTATTTTCGTTGCTGATGTACACTTACATGGTGATCGAGTCCCCTATGTTCATGATTGTGTTTTTGGTTATGTTTATGGCTTTGTTGATGCAATATCTCGAGTGGGGTGCTGTGTGGGAGTTGGGGACTGTGATTTCGATTCTGGAAGAGAAAGAGGGTGACGTGGCTTTGGTGGTGGCTTCATGTCTAAGCAGAGGTAACAGGGGCACTGGGATTCTCTTGATGATTTGTTGTCTTCTTTGGAGATTTGGATTGAGAATTGTGTGCGTGTTCATAGCTATGGATGTTGCTGGAGTGAGTAAAATGGTGATCTTGGTGGTTCAGATTAGTTTGGTTGGCTTTGCTAACATCGTGAAATGGGTGTTTTTTGTGGTTTACTACGTTGATTGTAAGAAAAGGAGATTGGAAAAAGAGGAATATGGGGAAGGAGGTCAAAGAGTTTTGTCTGCTTAGTGTTAGATAGATAGTAGTGTACAATATTATTGAAGTCTAATTCTATTAGTTAAGTAAGATATATGAATATTGTAAACTCAGGATGTGTAGGTATTGTAAACTCTATGTAATGTCGTCTTTTATTTTCCAAATAAAAAAAATAATAATGTATAATAATATGTTAGATTTAAATCAATTGTATAATCAATAAAATGTATTAAATTTAGACTTTAGAGTATGAGTAGCTAGTTTATTGAAAATAATGTTATTCCTTTTGCTAGTGTTAGATAAGAGATCAAGTATTCTAATGTCTTACAAGTGTCAATCCTTTTAAGCTAAAGTAATGCTATTCCGACTGCATTATTTTGAGTATTTTAGTTTAGGTGCACTTGTTCGGAAGGCAAACAGTAAAAGAAAGCTAAATAGGAAAAAAATGTTACGAGAAATGTGTTAGAGTGTGCTCTAATTTAAGAAAAAAATGTCTTTGGGTCAAAGAATCTGTAAAACATTTTCCGTTAACGGTTGAAACAAATAGATTCCGGCAGGGTTAAGCTTCCCGAGGGCAAAAAATACGGAAAGGGAGGTATATTAGTAAAATAAGAGGTGTAAACAAATTAAATATTACAAAAAATAGAAGGCCCAAAGTGTTTAAAACTGTAGCAGAAGCCCATTGGGTTCCGGAATAAAATATTTCTGGTAGAGCTGTGTCATGTGTCAAAAATGGGTTGTCGAAGCGAAACCACAGCAGCAGGAGGAGCAGCAGCATTTGTGTCATCCGTGCGCGCAACCCAGGCGGAAAATATTTTCCGAAAATCGAAAAAAAAAAAAATCGAAACCCCGGCGGGTGGTGTGATTGATCGTCGTCCTCGTCATCGTTCTCGTGGTGGTGATCGTTCTTCCTCAGTCGCGGAATCCGTTGCCCCGGACGGAATCCGCCATGGAAGATGCATAGAATACTATCAACGCCGGCGTCGAAGTTCCGCCAGTTCCGGCGACTCCGGTCGCGACCGAAGACAGCGGCAGAGGAGGAGCGCACGCGTTTCAGATCCTATGGCGGTACCAGATCCTGGACCCAGACAGCGACATCGTGGCCTATTGGAACCGCGTGTTCCTTGTGACAAGCCTCCTCGCGCTCTTCGTTGACCCTCTCTACTTCTTCCTCCCCACCGTCGGCGGCCCCGCTTGCCTCCAGGCAGATCCCAAGCTCAGCATCCTTGTCACCATCATCCGAACCTTCTCCGACCTCTTCTACGTCCTCCACATGGTCATGAAGTTCCGCACCGCCTTCGTCGCCCCCAACTCCCAAATCTTCGGCCGCGGCGACAAGGTCATGGACACCCGCGAAATCGCCATTCGCTACTTGAAGTCTGATTTCTTCATCGACCTCGCCGTCACCATCCCTCTCCCCCAGGCATGCCCCCGCCCAATTGTTACAACATTACCAGCATGTTTGGATTCTATAAGGACTTTGGCATAGGAAAACATGAAGTAAAAAATAAATTTAACTTGTATGTTAAAATTGTCTTCTGAAAATCAATCTATACATCTCAAATCTTTTAGAAGAAGGTATAAGTGAGAATTTTTACTAATTGACTATTGAATGACAATTTTAACTAGAAGTTTTTTTTTTTCTTCACATTTTCCTCTTCTAAAAGTTTAAAAGTATTTTTAAAATAGTATATCTAAATATGTCCTATATTACATTGCTTTCTTCTAATTCTTTTTCCATTTGTTTGTTAATCTATGCACTATATTGTTTAGTCTTATTTATTCTCCAGTTAAGATAATTAAAGTTTCATTTAGACAAATTGTTTGTACTCAAATGAAATGATTTTCCTTTGGTGTTGTTCTCTGATTAAAAATGAAACTTCATCTCGATAATATGTATAATAGAAGTTTGCATTGATGGTCAACATTCATTACCCAGATGAAATTTCAATTTTGATTGGAAAACAACATTATAAAAACATATATGAATCTGTATCTAAGTTTTGATTAGACAAAACTCAGAAGCAAATTTTTAAGTGCTTTTGGTGTTTAATTTTAATAATTTGCATGATCAAAGGTGAAATTGCAATTCTGATTGGAGAACAATAGCAAAAGTTTATAATAGTTTTGTTCATGAAATTAAGTGATGGTACCAATTTCTTCAGGAATCAAATTGATGTGTTAATTGTGCATATATAATGAATTGGAAGCGTTTTTAGGATTATTATTATTATGCAGGACTTTTAACAGATCCATGCCCTTTTGCCTTGCAGATAGTGATTTGGTTGGTGATTCCAGCAGTAGAAATGCAAGAACTGATCACGCCAACAACACTCTTGCCCTTTTTGTTCTTATTCAGTATGTTCCTAGGTTGTTTCTTATCTTTCCTTTGAACCAGCGTATTCAGAAAACCACCGGTGTTATTGCCAAGACTCCTTGGATTGGAGCTGCATACAATCTTGTTCTCTACATGCTAGCTAGCCATGTAAGTTGCACCTTAATTTTGGTGTTCCTTCAACTCAATTTTTATTTTGATCGACAGATATTAACTGTTAGTTAGTGTGTTTAGTTTTTTGTTAGCCGAGGGATTTGAAATCACGACCTCTCCCTCCTTCCTGTCTCCCTTTACCACCAACCATACCTGTTTCTTCAACGCAATGGATTTTTAATTATTGCCGCTAATTGTTGGAGCAGGTTACAGGAGCGACTTGGTATCTATCGTCGATCGGGAGGCAATTTAACTGCTGGAAAACGCAGTGTGAAATAGAGAACAAATCACACGCGCTGTCTTGCTTTTCCAGTTATCTTGATTGCAATAGTTTGAACCTCCCTGATAGGCAATATTGGCTAAACATCACCTGCATACTCAGCAGATGCGATGCAAAGAGCAAGATCAACATCAAATATAAGTTTGGGATGTTCGCAGATGCTTTCATCAATGATGTTGTCACTTCCAGTTTTAAGGAGAGATACTTCTATTGTCTTTGGTGGGGTTTGAGAAATTTAAGGTATGCCATCTATCTTCTTGGTGTTATCTATTTTTTCATCTACCTTTCTGGCTCTGCTACCATTTTGGTTTAGGTCTCTTTCATGAGAGGTATACCATTTTGTTGTGACAATAGTTGAATTTCATGTCTTTGATCATACAATAATAATAGATTTTTTTGACCAAGTTGGCATTTGTAATCACTATCCCAAATGCATGTTCATATGTATTAATGAAAACACTAGCAGATGATTGTTTCCAGTCAGTCTCCCACTTCCATTGTCAAGGACCCACAAAACTGAATTATGTGCATAGTTTTAGTTTGCTTTATTTTAGACTAACTTCAGAAACTTGCAATGCAAATTGCCAAATTATGGTGTTTCACGTTCTTCTCTTCTTTTTCTCCTTTCTTATACTGTTCTACTTAGAGTTCTAAATACATCTATCAATATTCTATATATATAATATAATTTATGAGAAACACATCTATACGCGACACGTTACTTTATCATTTATGAGAAGCTCACCCACACATCAACACGTCAACTTAATAAATTTTGACACATCAGCATATTTGTATACGCGTCACTCCGAGAGTGATTTAGTTATTTTTTTTCACCTTACAATTCTTTCCCTAAGTAGATTGGCGGCCTCCACACCAACGAGCGCGATGTCCGCACCATAGATCCACTCATGACACTCGTCGACGGCCTTTGAGCGTGACATCCACACTCGCGAGCGACCTCCATACCAGCGACTCTACACCAACGTCTGCACCTCTACACCAACGACTCCGCACCATCAATGAGTCACCTTTGCACCAGCGACTCCTCACCAATGTCCGCACCATAGATCCACTCACAACACTCGTCGGCGACTCCGCACTAGTGATGAGTCACCTCTGCACTAGCCACACTAGTGACTCCACACCAATGTCCGCACCATAGATCCACTCATGACACTTGTCGGTGGCCTCCGAGCGCGACGTTTGTACCAGTGAGCGACCTCCACACCAGCGATGAGTCACCTCAGCACCAACCGCGCCAGTGACTCCGCACCAATTTCCACACCTCTGCACCAGCGACTCCGTATCAGCGATGAGTCACCTCTGCATCAGCTACCGAATTCGCTCCAGCAAGCGACCTCCACACTAGCAACTCTGCATCAATGTCCGCACCTCTGCACCAACGATTCCGCACCAGCGATGAGTCACCTTGCACTAGCCAGTGACTTTGCTCCAGCAAGCGACTTCACACCAACGTCCACATTGCGACCCTTCTTCTTTCATGAATTATGTGGGGGGTTTTAACTACAAATCAACTGCCTCAACAACAACGGAGGCTACGAGATTGGGAAATAGGGTCGGAGAAGAATGAAAAACCCCTGAAATTGGAAATTGGTACGTTAGTTTTTAACATTTCTTCATCTTTCATTGAATTTGGGTTTTTTTAAGCATTATTATGTGCTCTGTTACATTATCTTTTTATTAAATTTCAAACACAATTAAATTTCAAGCTCAATGCTGTAAACTTCTTATTTCAAATTCAAATTACATGAAAGAGTTATGACATAGTTATGAGTAATCATCTTCTTAGAGTACTTATATATGATATATGATTGCATATACTTATCATTTCTTCCTATTGTTTGAAGATCATGAATCATAAGAGTTTCACTTCATCTACTTTCTATATTCATAGTTATAACCATTGCAAATTGATGTACAAAATATGCAGATTAAAAAGGCGTATGAAGATGTTTTTCAACAATAAAGAAATTGCTTCTATACAACAGATGCTTTGGTCTTTTAGTTAGATTTTCATTCAACTTGTTACATTTAAAAAAATATTGTGTCAAGTTGTTACATATTATATATATATATATATATATATAATATAATTTCTGAGAAGCACACCCATACGCCAACACGTTACCTTATCATTTCTGAGAAGCTCACCCACACGTTGACACATCAGCTAAGTAAATTTTGACACATTAGCATATTTGTATACGTATCACTTCGGGAGTAATTTAGTTATTTTTTCACCTCGAGTTCTTTCCCTAACTAGATTGGCGACCTCCGCACTAGCGAGCACGGCGTCCGCACCATCGATCCATGCACGACACTCGTCAACGGCCTCCAAGCATGACGTTCTTACCAGGGAGCGACCTCCACACCAGCAATAAGTCACCTCCGCACCATAGATCCACTCAGGACACTCGTCAACGACTCCGCACTAGCGATGAGTCACCTTTGCACCCGCTGCACCAGCGACTTCGCACCAACGTCCGCACCATAGATCCACTCATGACACTCGTCAATGGCCTCTGAGTGCGACGTTTGCACAATGAGTCACCTTCGCACTAGTGACTCCACACCAACGTCTGCACCTTTGCACCAGCGACTTTGCATCAGTGATGAGTCACCTCCGCATCAGCTAGTGACTCCGCTCCAGCGAGTGACTCCGCACCAACAATGAGTCACCTTGCACCAACCAGTGACTGCTCCAGCGTGCGTCTCTGCACCAACATCCACATTGCGACCCTTCTTCTTTCATGAATTATGTCGGTGGTTTTAACTACAAATCAACTACCTCAACAACAACGGAGGGTACGAGATTGGGGAAATAAGGTTGGAGAAGAATGAAAATCCCTTGAAATTGGAAATCGGTATGTTAGTTTTTAACATTTCTTCATCTTTCATTGAATTTGGGTTTTTTTAAGCATTATTATGTGCTCTGTTACAATATCTTTTGATTAGATTTCAAAAATAATTAAATTTCAAGCTCAAAGTTGTAAACTTCTCATTTCAAATTCAAATTACATGAAGGAGTTATGACATAGTTATGAGTAATCATCTTCTTAGAGGTACTTATAGATGATATATGACTGCAATACTTATCATTTCTTCCTATTGTTTGAAGATTATAAATCATAAGAGTTTCACTTCATCTAGTTGTTACATTTTTAAAAAAATTGTGTGTAAATTTTAATATATATTGCACAACTACAAAATTTTCTATATTCTTCTTATACTACCTTTTCCAACCTATTATCTACACATAACATAAATTTTATTTACTCACCTAGAATTATGCACATGATAGATACTGATGCATCTGATTCAAATTATCTCAAAGAAAAAAACAAAATAAAAAACTCAATAAGATAGGAAGATATGTTAGTAACAAAATAATAAACCTCTTTTCCCAACGATTAACACTGAGATGTGTCTGAGAATCGTGTTGAGATTGAGACAAATGAGGCAGTAGTTGCCAATGCTTTTGTTATGCTGTATCAAAGTGCATTAAGTTGAAGGTTTGAAGTTGGTGACCAAAAAGTTTGGTCAAGAGTCTTGAATTCTTTCTTTCTTTGGATCAACTTAAAGTAACCATAGTACCCTATACTAGACACTGCTATAGGATTTAGATTGATTGAACCACACATACACTATACTGTAATTGAATGAAAAGTATTGTATTGATAAAAGATATACTTTTTCAATAGTTTGTTTTTATAAAACTAGTCCTAGGTTGAATCAATACCAACATCTTTTTCTCATTATACAGTATAAAAAAATTGGAGTATATTATTTTAGGAACTTCAGGCAAATAAGATTCAAGTTAATAAAATGATCAACCAAATCCATGAGACTGTTGCTGCAATCCAGGGAAGCTTTTCTTTTATTGGTAGTTATGGAGCTACTAGATTCTGAAAAGAATAAAATAGAGCATGGGAATGATTTATGAAACAATTGTTAGAAGAAACACTCTGTTTATCTTGAAAGATTACTGTACAAAGAAGAAAGAAACAATATTCATACAATATTTAATATATAGATGCATATCTATATATGCTAATTAGCTTCATGATCGAGTTTGTTGTTGTTCCCTACAACTCCTCAAACCCAACAAACAACCATATATGACTGGCCTTGTAAGTTTTCTATTTTTTGCATATTGGTTGCTTAGTGCTTCCAATATTAATTAGTACCTTGAAAAAGAGGATATCCTCTTTTGGCAAGATACTGCTGAGAGATTATTTACTTCCTTTTGAGTTTAAATTTTGAAAGTGCTATACTTCTTTCTTTTTATGCATTCAGAAAAATTTATCATAAAAGTATGATGATAGAAGAGGACTATATCTAAAATAATTGGACATATATAACTTTTTGCACTACTTTTGTCTATTATTTTGTTTTTTCTAGGATTTATCTCTATATTATTACATACTCCAAACACTCACTCTTTAGATGAAAATATTGACCAATCTGATTTGGCATGATATTGCTGTCACAGTATTGTTTTATTGTCTCTGTTTGTCCTTTGTATAATGTAATTTTTGTATATAAAAGTCAATTTCATTTCTAAAGATGTTGATTTATTTGTTCAGAGAACTATTTTTAAGATTGACTATAAAAGTAAACCATGTGATATGATCTGGTATATAAAGATTTAGCTAAAGACTTATTTGAGGCATTTAAACTCATGTATTTATAGAATGAAACACTATATGTAACCAGCCAAACAAATAAGTATGACATATATATTCAATTATTCATTACTATAGCATTATATACATAACAGTTAGAGTAAAAAAAATTGTCATGTGCTTTGGTACACCTAAAGTCATATATATATACACATCAATGCTCTATGCACTATTATGAAGTGAGGTGATGCCATTTTGGTTCTATGCTTATCTATAGACCACAAAATTCTCATATTTAGAATGGTAGTAACAAGCAAGTACAACAAATTGAAATGTTTCAAATTAAATAATGATCACGTGAGAATTAGTTTAAGTTTGTAGAAATTTCCAAAACCTATCAATTGCATACAAGACAAATGGTTCTAAGATAGTGTTATACTTTGAGCGTGTTATAAATTTTTGTAAGTGTTGTTAGAGCAAGTTGAATTATTTTATTTTCATGCCTTCAAATAGATGATGTTATTATCATGTATGTATGTAGTGCTTCGTCAATTTATCCATTATATAGATACCTTCCAATCCACAATAAAATAATGTTTAGAAGTCTTTATATCATCGTTACTCATTCCAGCAATTTTCTGGAGTTTAGTATTATGATCTTAGTTTAACTTTTTAATTAATAATATTTTATTGTCGTTGTCACTTAAATTTCTCTTATCAAATACACTTGCCCTTGCTAATTAAATCAATTTATATCATTTGACATTTCCTTTAAAAAAATGTCTTTTTGAAGTCAATTCTTGTACTTGTGGGTGTCCACTATATCTCTAATTCAATCAAAAGTGAAAGAAAGGGTTGTGATTTGTGAAAGACATGCCTCATGCTATCTTACTCTTGCTAACTAACTTCTATAGGACATACTTCTTCAACTTTTATTCACTTTATCAGCATTAAAATTAATTATACCTATTATTTATGTTACACTACATGCCTTAATATCATGTATGCAACACCTACTTTGCTATCTTGGTTATAGTGAAATTTTGATGGTTTTTAATACCATGGATGTCACTACAACTTATAAATGATTATATGTTTGATGTGAAACATACTCAATTAAAGAAGTTGAAAAAAATCGTGAACAAGATCGTGCTTGTATAGCCAATCAATGTCGACAATCAAGATTTAGAAGGAAGCAATTGCTTTATTGCAAACGGAATTCATTATTGGCTGCAAAATCAAGTGAGTAAATTGTTTGTGAATTAAGATACCAAAACCTTACTTTTTAGAGCTCTTTTTTATAGTAATTTTGTAAAGCGTAATTTCTTAATATTAAGTTAGTTGATTGAGTTGGTATTTTTTTTCCATTACAAGTAAACACCATATATGAAAAAAATTAGTCAAAAACTATTTTATATTTATTTGATTTATTTATTGTTACTATACATTAATTTGATCTAATAATGTTGGATTAATCAAATTTATCTTCATGAAATATTAAGTATAGCATATATGAAACTTTTGATACGAACATTAAAAAAAAAACTCATTTTGTATCTTTACATATAACAATGGTTAGCAAATGGTGTTTTTTTGTTGGATCACCAACAATTGCAAGATAATAATTTTAATTTGATTCAAAATATGTAATTTTAATTTTATACAACTTTATTATTATTTATTGTGATTTTAGACAGATAAAATATTATTAAAGGGATTGCTAAAAGATAAGATTTTTTATTTTATATAACAAGAAATTATGTGTTGAAAATAGTTGTGTTCCCTACTATGACTTCTTAAATTGGTAATTTATGTACTAATTAAGTACACTTTTGCATAGATCTCATTACCTTTACATTTTATTTATGGTAGAAAATAGCTTGAAACCAATTAGCCCTTTTGACAGAATTTTTACTTCTACTACAGTGACTCATGATATTGGTAAGTTATGCAAGAACTATCAAGTATTAAGTTGTAACATTTTTAAACCATTTTTATTTGAGTGCCACAATGCACACATATTAGTTTTCTTGCACCTAGAGGATAAAATAAAAGTAGCATCAAACATTGATGATATCATATCAGCAGAAATTCTAGAAAAAGAGGTTGACCCTCTTGCTTTTAGTGCAGTTGACAAATTCATGATTCATGGACCTTGTGGAATATTAAATCGTCATTGTCCATGTATGGTCAATAACAAGTGTTCAAAGCATTATCCTAAAAAATTTAATGATAAGACATCATTAGCTAAGGGTGGTTTTCCCATATATATGAGAAACAATAGTAGGTATATTTGCAAGAATGATGCTCAACTTGACAATCGTTATGTGGTCCTTTATAATAGAAATCTTTTAGTAAAATATTTATTCAAGTATATCAATAAAGGTCCACATTGAGTTACTACTACTATCTCAAATGTTGAGAATTCTGGTTGTGCCTCTACAAATTTTAACCATGACAATGATGAAATTAAGGCCTATCTTGATTGTAGATATATTTCTGCTGTTGAGGCTATTTGACGGATATTTCAGTTTGACATGTTTTATCGAGAACTAGCTATAAAACGCCTATCTTTTCATCTTCCAAGTCAGAATACAGTTTATTTTCCAAAAGCTACTATAGTTAACAATATTTTACATCATCTAGGAATTGAAAAGAGAATGTTTACGAATGGATGACAATTAATTCTAACAACATGGAAGCTCAACACCTAACATACACCGAATTCCCTACAAAATTTGTATGGAACAACTAGGAAAAGATGTGGACAACAAGGCGTATTGGCAAGTGTTTTGGCAGAATATACTATGTACCTCCCACAACAGGTGAAATATATTATTTGAGAATGCTTTTAAATATTGTTAAAGGTTGTTGTTCTTATGAACAAATAAGAACTGTACATGATGTCTTGTATCCTACCTTTAAGGGAGTATGTTATGCTCTCGGTTTATTAGATGATGATAAAGAATGGAATGATTGCTTAAAAGAAGCTGCAATGTGGGGTACTAGAACACAATTTCGTCAATTATTTTTCACAATTTTGTTGCATTGTGAGATCACAGATCCAAGTCAAACTTGGGAAATAAATTGGCAATTACTTTCAGAAGATATTTTATACAAACAACGTAGATTGTTAAATTTCCTTGATCCCTATTTGTCAAATGAATGATTACAAAACTATGCACTGTTAGAGATTGAAAAGATTCTTAAAAAGGCAGGGAAATCATTAGAAGAGTACCATGGAATGCCACTTTCAAATGACAATTTAATGACTCAAATCAACAATCATCTTATTGCCAAAAGAATTATAGTATGACAGATTAAAAATATAAGAAGAATATTTAAAACTATTATGTGGCTTAAATTATGATCAAAAGTCAATTCATGATATTATATTTCAGTCTATTAACATGAGTTTAGGAAATTTGTTCTTTGTGTATGGTTCAAGAGGAATATGGAAAACTACTAAATTCTTTGTGTATCTTTGGAGGACCCTCCTTGCAAAAGTCAGATCTCGAAGGTAAAATTGCTATTGTTGTAACTACTTTAGGTATTGCAACTTTATTGATACCAGGAGGAAGGACTGCTCATTCTATGTTCCATATACCTTTAAACCCAACAGAAGAATCAACATGTGCTATAAAAAAAGGTACACAACTTGTTGAGTTAATTATGCAAGCATCATTAATAATTTGGGATGAGGCACCTATGACAAACAAATATTGCTTTGAAGTTGTTGATAAATCTCTGCGTGATATTATGAACACAATTAATGATGATTGTTCGACAAAATCAGTTGGTGGAATAACTACTATGCTTGGTGGTGATTTTAGGCAAATTTTGCTTGTTGTTCCGAAGGGTGATAGGCATGACACTGTTCAAGCTTGCATAAAGACTTATCTTTGAAAATTTTGTGAGGTGCATACATTACAAGAAAATATGCGTCTACAATCTAATAATTTAGATGCTACATCAAAAGCTTAAATGAAAACTTTTGCAAATTGGATTCTTGATGTTGGTGATGGGAAATATTGCTCGGATAATGGAGAGCCATGGATTTCAATACAATTAGATTTGATGAGTGAGTAAACTTCTGATGGTGTTTAGTCCATTGTCAAAAGTATCTATTCAAATTTGGGAAAACATCTTGGAGACTTGAATTACCTTGTACATCGAGCAATCCTAACTCCTACAAATGAACTTGTTGAAGTAATAAATAGTCATATTATGCAAAGGTTACCCAGGGAAGAAAAAATCTATTTATCATCAGATTCCATTTGTAAAGCTGATTTTAACATTGAGGATCAAGATCTTTTATATCCAATTGAATTTCTGCATTGAATTTTCCAGGTTTTCCAACATACATGTTAAGCCTAAAAATAGGAGTCATAGTTATGCTTTTGAGAACCTTAACCAAAGTGTTGCCTTGTGTAATGGTGCAAGGTTAAAGATAACACAACTAGGAAAATGGTTTGTCGAAGGAGAAATTTTGAATGGCTCGAATATTGGAGATAAAGTCCTTATTCCAAGAATAACATTGTCACTTTTAAAATCTAGGTGGCTTTTTATTCTAAAACGAAGGTAATATCCTATATCATTATGTTTTGCAATGACTATAAATAAAATTCAAGGTCAATCTTTACAACACGTTGGTTTATACTTACTAAAACAAGTATTTAGTCATGGACAATTGTATGCTGTTGTGTCAAGGGTCACCACTAGAAATGGATTAAGCATCCTTACCACTGATGAAGAACAACCTAACGACAACATAGTCTTAAACATTGTGTATAAAGAAATTCTTTAAAATTCTATTTGTGCCTCATACATAAGGTAAATATATACAAAAATTTGTTTTTTTTTTATATGTTCAGTGCTTTCACATATTTATAATATTGATTGAACGTTTATTTTTTAATACAACATTACCCCTAAAAATGAGGAAGGCAACAAAAGAAAAGTGCAAAAGACAATTGTTGAAAGGAAAGAATCTTACATTTTCATGTGTTGTTTTTTATATGTTTAGTGGTTTCACATATTTATAATAGTTTCACATTTTTATAATGTTGATTGAACGTTTATTTTTTAATACAACATTACCTCTAAGGATGAGGAAGGCAACAAAAGAAAAATGCAAAAGACAATTGTTGAAAGGAAAGAATCCTTACATTTTCATGTGTTGTTTTTTTTATGTTTAGTGCTTTCACACATTTATAATATTGATTGAAAATTCGTTTTTGAATACAACATTACCCCAGGGATGAAGAAGGCAACAAAAGAAAAGTGCAAAAAACAATTATTGAAAGAAAAAAATCCTTACATTTTCATGTGTTGTTTTCTTATATGTTTAGTGCTTTCACACATTTATAATATTGATTGAACATTTGTTTTTGAATACAGCATTACCCCAAGGATGAGGAAGGCAACAAAAGAAAAGTACAAACTACCAATAAGAATCCTTACATTTTCATGTGTCATTGACATGATATTTAATAAGTGAAATCAATATTCATTAAGCACTTTGCCTGCAAGGATAGGAAAAAGGCAATGAAATTTGAAAAATTCTCATATGGTCACCTTCCTTGTCGGTAATTAATGTTTCTCTTTGTGATTCCCCCTTCATATATTGGCATAGCAGTTTAACATTGGCTAACATTAACATAGTATTTTATTCATAATGAAAGTGGTGTCACTTCAAATTGGCATGACTATGTAAATTTTAAATTCTAGGATTTATTAATGCAGTCATGTTGGCGTTATCCCAAGTGAATATTGATTAATTGAAGACTTAGCTAATTTCTACTCCACTTTACAAGCTTTTTGAAATGGTCCAAAATTATCTTCTCCCAAAAATTCTTTCATAAAAATAAGATTGTTATCTATTGTTATTGGTTGTATTCGAATTTCACGGATATTGAAATTAATACTCTTCTATTGCTTCTAAGTTCTATCTATGTTATCTTTGAATGATTATCATTTTTGTTGTATAGAAAAATTAAAAGATATTTTAGGTACTTTAGAATAAAATGAAATATTACTCTTGTCAAGTTTTGATTATTTTACTATATTTTTTTTTATTACTATCCAAATATGCAAGATTGTCTACAAATTGGTTTGTATCCTTCTTTTATGTATATGCAATCTTGGTTCATTTGTGTGGTATATTCTCCTCAAGTAGCGAACATGCTTATATGGAAATAGTCTATCTCGTTTTTAGGTTACTTCACATTGTTCCAACTTCAACATATTTGACACATATATTCTCTCTTTTGTGTACTATTCTACTCTCCACATCCGAACTCCATCACAAAATTAAATCTTTTTTTTCTTTGACAAATTAAATTAATGAATTTCCAACTTTTTTTTTAATTTTTAATAATCTCTTTCCTTTTTCTTCTTAGATTTTGCCTTTCTCTATTTTTTTTTTTTTACCGTTTCATTGTCTTTCTAAAGTTCACCATCTTTCTATTTGTTAGATTTTAAGAGTTTTAAGACTTGTGATGGTAACACTAAAAATTTATTTGTTAATCTTAGATAACTTCTTATTATTTAAATTTAATAATATAAAACCTTCATCATTTTTATCATTATTATTATTAGATTTAATTTTATATCCTTTAGTAAATTTAATAGCGTTTAATACACATTATTATTATTATTAGACCTTTGCATTTGTTTGCCATATATTACTCATACACTTCTCATCCTAACAATTTGACTTTTCCATTCTTCAATTAATTTCTTTAAGTGACTTTAATTTTCCATTTTAACTAGTAAGCGTATTAATTATATATCATATTGGCTTGATGAGCTTTATCATTATATTCATCGAATAGAGATTTAAATTTATATTATTTAGTAAATTTTAATAGCATTTAATACACATTATTATTATTAGACCTTTGCATTCGTTTGCCATATATTACTCATAAACTTCTCATCCTACTAGTGTGGCTTTTCTATTCTTCAATTAATTTCTTTAAGTGACTTTAGTTTTCCATTTTAATTATATATCATATTGGCTTGCTCAATTATATCGTGTCATTATATTCATCAAATAGAAACATATAATGTATAATATATATATATATATATATATATATATATATATATATATATATTAAAATCATTAATTACTTAAAATATTCATTTATTATTTTTGTAATGAAATAAGCTTCTGCATAAATTAAAATTAGTTTTTGTATTGGCTAATATGTAGAAACTCTCCCATTTTCTATAAAAGCTATATGAGAGAGTTTTAACAAATTAACTAAGGCAAAAGCTAATTTTAACTCATGGAGAAGCTCATTTCATTTTTTATACTTACTTTCTTATTCTAGAAGTACTTATAGAGAAGCTTACTCAATCATACCAGATGAATGATACAAAATCTAAAAGCTTTCTTGATTTGTATAATATAGGTACCTTCTTCTCACAAATGGATGATCAACTTCTTGATGCAATTTGCAAACGCCTTGTGTCATCATTAAACACTGAAGACACCTACATATTTTGAGAGTGTGATCCAATGGATGAGATGTTGTTCATCATTAGAGGGCAATTGGAGAGCAACACAACCAGTGGAGGAAGGTCTGGATTCTTCAACTCCATCACACTCCGGCTTGATGACTTTTGTGGAGAGGAACTGTTGACATGGGCCTTGATGCCAAACTCAACCCTCAACTTTCCTTCTTCTACACGCACCCTTAGTGAAGTTGAAGCATTTGCACTACAAGTAGAGGATCTAAAGTTTGTGGCGAGCTAGTTCAAGCGCCTTCATAGCAAGAAACTTTAGCATGTGTTTAGGTGATTTTTATAAAATTATTTAAAAAGTTATATAAATAAAAGGTTGTGATTGTCGTGTCAAATGATGTTACACTGTCAATACACTACCCTTATTTTCTTTTTTAAAAAATAACTATAACCAACCATAATAACTAGTTATATCATAAGTAGTTATTTAAAAGTGGTTATAAAATTATAACTAGTTTTATTGATTTGATTATTTTAAATTCTAGGTTTAATGTTTTTACTTTTTAGTCTCTTAAATTTTGGTATATTTTTTTTGGAATTTGAAATTAAAGTTTGTTTTTTTCCATCCTTTAAATCTAATAAATATCATTTATGTCCTTCAACCAAAAATATCAAACAAGAAATATTAATTTTACATTTTGGGATGATTTTTAACCGTCACAATTTGATTTTAACGGTAAAAGATCATCATAGACTACAAAATCAATATTCCTTGTTTCGCACGGCCAATAACATATATGAAAAAAGGACTTAAAAAACATTTTAAGGATTCCAAGAATAAAAAAAACAACTTTATTTATTAACTATGGTTATAGTTATTAAAAAAATGTAACCACGAACACCTCTATGTTTAGGTACTATTCCCATCAATGGAGGACATGGGTTGTTAAACTCTGAGAAATTGGGGTAAAAATCATGTCTTCTCCCTTGGAGAATTTTCATTTAAAATAGTATGATAGAACCTGATTTCTAGCCTTGAAGTTTGCTAAAAAGTTATAAATGGTAACCTACAATTGGGCTAACTAATTAAGGATATAATTACACAATTACAACTATACAATCATGCAAGATATTCTAGTTTAAAGGGTCAACAAACTTGCACAAATAATGTCAAATAATCTACCTATCAATTATATTAACATCCCTCCTCAAATTGATGCTGGTGAATCTACCAGCATCAATTTGCTAACTAGGAAATTGTGTCGTTGACATGTTAAAGATTTGGTGAGGACGTCGGCTAGTTGAACAAATGTTGAGACATGAGGCAAAGTGATAATTCTGAAGTCATGGGCTTCCTGGATTGAATGGCAATCGACCTCTATGTGCTTTGTTCTTTCATGGTATATAGGATTTGCTACAATCTGTATGGCACTTGTATTATCAGCATGCAACGGAGTTGGTGTTGCATGTGAATAACCAAGTTTTGAAAGAAGGCCTCATAACCAAATAATCTCAGAGCATGTTGCAGACATGGATCAATATTCTACTTTAGTGGAGGATTTAGAGATTGAGTCCTGTTTCTTGCATTTCCAGGAGATGGGGGCATCTCCTAAAAACATACACCATCCAGTAGTAGACTTCTGTGTCAAGACATCCAACCCAATCTGCATCATTGTATGCTTGAAGTTGTATTATTGCACCTGTAGGAAAGAAGAGACCATGACTGGGAGTGGCCAGTAAATATTTAGTGATTTATTGTACTGTTGTAAGATGCAAGTGAAGATTGATGCCTCTCCATCTATATTTTTTGTATCTTCATACCTTAAGTATTTTCAATTCGTCTGCCTTAGTCTTTTCTTTTCTTAAGCCATAACATGTATGGATGATAGCTTTGTATTGTTTGTTATAGACTAAGTTAGACTTTTATGCTAGGATGCTTGAATTGTTTTATTTCTTCTATCTTTAGCATCAAAAGATGATTTTCTATCTTAGGAACATATTCTAAGAATTGCAATCGATTACACAAGCTTGGAATCGATTATCAAATGACCCAAACCTCTTTAAAACCATCTCTGGTATCGGGTTAATCGATTACCACTAGTGCCAATCAATTACAATGTTGTTTTCAAAATTTAGAAATTGCTTTGTTTCAATTGCAATAGATTACCATTCTAGTGCAATCGATTACAATTCAATTTCTAATACTCAAAATCTACTCTGTCTCAATTGCAATCGATTACCTTGTTCTTGCAATTGATTACAATGGATGACAACTAGTTTACATCATCTTTAGATACATGAGATAATTGATTACACCTGAGAATAATTGATTATAACTGGTATAATGATCAAGTTGAAAGATTTCCAAGAACTGATCTTTGTCTAACCACTTTCGAATCTTTTTGACCCACCCTATATATTTGAACCCAAGTCATTCTTTGCATAGAGAGAAACCTTATTCTTCTTATCTTTTCTCATACTCTTTAATAGCTACATCCAAATCAATGATTTGATATTTTCCAGATTAGATACACTTTCTCATAATAATTTTCTTTGGTTATGCATTTGTGATACTTTTAAGTTTTAGAAAACTCTCATTGCTTACACAGTTGTACCTTTTTGAGATCATACCTCTGAACCCATACAACTATATTTCTTTCTTGTTCATTTGTGCATTGAGGTGTTTTAGAATTTGATCTTGACCTGCAATATTCACTCACATTGGAGTTTCTCAACTAATCTTATAATAGTTATATTAGCACTTTTTAGGTGTTTTTGTTTCTTTGAATCTTTTCTTTTGATTTTGTTCGTTTGGCATTGTAAGAAGTGGATTCCTAAATGTTGTTGTCAAAGATAAAGGTTCAGAAAAATCATACTTTTTCGATGGTTTATGAGTGCGAGTACTACACCATAAAGGGGTCGAGTCTAGTTGAAGTGTTAGATCCTCAGCCAAAGAATGATTAGGAAGGGGCCTTGGAGGGATTGAAGGTTGAATTGGTGGTATAATTAGACGTCTTTGGTAGACCATGAAAGGAGGACGAGCTTGTTCTTCTGCAAAACTGTTAGGAAACAATGGCAAAACAAATTTGGATGTAGAAGAGTGAGTGTCTTGGTTAGTAGCAAAATAATATGTATCTTCTTGAAAGATGACATTTCTAGAAACCCGAATCCTATGTAAAAGAGGATCATAGCATATAAAATCTTTGTGATGGGTTGAGTAACCAAGAAAAACACATTTAACAAATTGAGCTATGAGTTTGGTGTGTTATGGTGGTTGGAGATGAACATAATAGACACAACCAAAGGTACGAAGTGTGGAATAATTGGGGGGCTTACCAAATAACCTTAAGAAAGGGGAATCATTGTTTAAGGCTTGAGAAGGCAACTGATTAGTAAGGTGGATAGTAGTTGAGAGAGCTTCACACCAAAAATGGGAGGGCACAAAGGAGTTCAACATTAAGGTACGAACAACATCAAGAAGATGGCGGTTTTTTCTTTCAACTACCTTGTTTTGTTGGGGTGTGGAAGGACACGACCTTTAAGATAATATACCATTTTCCTGCAAGAACTCTTGAAACAAATGAGATGTGTATTCCCCCTCATTGTCAAAACATAGAGTTTTAATTTTTGAGGAAAACTAGTTTGAACATAGGCATGAAAGAATTTGAATGCAAAGAATGTTTTAGCTATAGAGCACAAAAAATAGACCCACCCATGTGAAATGACTATAGTCATCAATAAAAGTGATAAAATACGTGTAATGTGCATGAGATATTACAAGTGCTATTCCCCATAAATCATTATGAATTATGTCAAAAGGTTGATTTACATTTGGTTGATGAATTAGAAATGGTAGAATTTTACTTTTACCAAGTTTACAAGAATTGCAATCAAATTGAACAACACTAAAAAATGGGAAATGTTTATTGTCAAGAACTTCGGATTTCATCAAGTCATGAAGTACATTGGAATTTGGGTGACCAAGACGCTTATGCCATAATTGGAGATTAATAGTTGCAGAATTACAAGAAATAAAAGGTAGAAAAGAACATGGTGACAATGATAAATAAAGAGGAAAAAGACGTCCAACTTTAGGCCCCCTCGCAATCATCTTCCCTAAGTTTTGATCCTACATAAGACAACCAAATTTTAAGAATTCAACTTTGCAATCATTGTCAACTAATTAACCAACTGAAATAAGGTTACTGGTAAGATCAAGGGAAACATAAACATTGGTAAGAGATGAGAAAATATCACCAATTGATGTGATAGGTAAATTGTTTCCATCTTCAGTGTGTATTTGCAAATTACTAGAGTAATTGGTAACATTGGTAAGGGCAACAACATTGTTGGTCATATGATTGGATGCGCTAGAGTCAAAATACCAAGGAGAGCTAGGTAAAGAAGCTTTACCTAAAAGACCCAAAGCAGAAAATGTTGAAACGATCATTTGTTGAACCATTTCAGGGGTTAAAGTTGGCACAGAAATAGGAGTAGTATAAGAGCCAACAGAGGTAGTGAAGGCTGTTGCATTTCTCCTTGGTGGTCTAATTTGACATTCTTTTATGATGTGACCTTTTTTGTAGTAATTGCATAACTTTTTAGGACAGTGGGAAGCAAAATGTCCATGGCCTTTGCAGCAGAAATATTGGACAATATGTAACACCCTAAAATTTTAAATTCCTAAACTTTGTATTTTATTCTTCAAAAATATGGATTTAATTAAAAACTTGATCCATTAACGCATTATCAAAACATGGAATGTTTTTTTTTCCTCTTGCCTCGAAACTTATTACAAGAATTTCAACGAAATTCACTTTCAATACGCCTATCATTCTCTTGAAAATAAGTATTTATTAACAAATATCATTCACAAAAACCTCTTACTTTTTACAAAATGTTTGATTCCAAATGATACTAAAACACTGGTAAGCGTGAAATAATACCAAAATCTTGCCTTAAAACAATTCCATAAAAAGAAACATGATTACACATTTACATCTTTGAAAAAGAGACATAAGTCATCTAAGTCGCATACAACAACATAAAGACCATAAAATTAAGATCTAGCTACCATTTATTACACAAGAACCATACTAAGACCCAAGGTAGTAACTAAAAGAATTTAACTCCCAACCCTCACTAAGAACTTGAAAAGTAACCTCGAAGGCCTTCTATTCCCGAACAAGTCTTTCCACATCATCAATGTTGGTCATAGCCATTCCATTCCATCTTAGTCGATTACATGCAACATTTGTCTCCATTTGAAAACAAAATGGAGTGAGTTTTCCACTCCTTCCAAAAACCAACAATCAAACGGTTTTTCGGTCACATACACAAACAACATCCACATTGTAGTGGCACACTCACGATCTCATTGAAGACCTATGTGTTTCTACACTTCTACAACTTTTCAAGACTCGAGCCCATTGCCACTAGAACTCCACAAACACAATGGTCTTACACTTTAGGTGGATGATTGCTGGGAGTACACCCCTCTTGTCATTGGTTGACAGGGCTCTCACCAACTAAAAATGCATCGCGCTTAGTCGAGATCGCTGAGCTGGTTATGTAACCCAAAGTCACAACCCAACGCCATACCCCCTAAGACACCATGCCTGCGACCATTTCTCAAATACCACTCTGTGGTCATCGACACTCTGAGGATCAATTCCTCAACAACGTTTCCCTCAGCAGGGATTATGTTTCCAATGGGTTGTGCACTTTCCACTGTTGTAAAAACCAAACGATGGTCCACCAAGTGCCTCGTAAACTTCTTGTCCACAACACCAACATGTCTACCTAACTACACTAAGTGAGTAGTTGTCGTCGCCTCGTTCATCGCCACACACACAATTGGAAATATTAATGCACATCCCATTCCAGTTGGTTCCTTTGACCAACTCTCACCAAGAACGCCTTTCCCGTAAAACATGTCATCAACATCGTAATCACGTCCAAACATGTCAGTTTCACTTGTACCGACGTTGAAGGAAATCATTTCCTTTTGCATCTCACTGAACACACCAAACAAAGCAATGCGTGCATTAAGCATCGCACACTTGTCATGAATATTGTTCATGACCCCACCCCATCAAGTTTTATTAAGTCTTATGTAATTCTTACATACACTCAAGTATTATGCTTCAATTAAATATACTACTCCAATTCATTGCAAGGTTCCTACTTTTAAGTCTAAGTCCAATGATTTATTCACTCATATCTCATTACATCAATTTGTTATTAAATTCTCACTCTTAGTATTAATTTATTCATTAATTTCTTAATGAACTCATTTATTAATTAAGACTATGTCTTAGTCTCACAAATGCACTCCATCAGAGTCCATTTGCTCATAATATCATGAAATTTGGTACAGATACTCTCCATTACTCTTTTTTCGACTCTTAAATTTTTCAATTGAAAATTATAAGTATAAATATTTTATTTTATTTAAAAAGTGTTTCTAGACCAACTCAAAGATCCACAATTTGTTATTTATTTACCTAAGTAAAAATAGTCCTTTTTACAAATCCTTTAACAGATAGATTTCCATAGGTCTCAGTTAATACATATATATTTCTCAGAATTTTAAAACATTCATAACACTTCTTTTTGAATTAAATAGTTCTTAACCCTCAGCAACATGATTCCGACAAAATAACCATTTATAATTATTAAAACCTTCAATAAAATTCTGAGAAATTATCACATACCATAAATCACAAATGGTACCCGTTTAAAATTTATCATAATTTAATATGCACAAAATATAATTTTAATTGTTCAAAAACCTTACTGAGTAACTAAACTTAGTTTTACTAATTATATATTGTAAAAATACCTAGAGGCTTTCTAAAATCCCAAATAAAATCATGGACGTTGCCAATGATTTATTAAACAACATGGTGTTTCCATATTTCTTCAAAAGTTCCTCTAAATAATTTCCAAGGACAAAACAGCCCCAAACTCAACTATTTTCTAAATCAAATATTTGCCTTTTAAAAATAGTTCCTTAACTCCAAAAATTCTAAAATTTTTACCATAGCATCCAGAGGTATCCTAGAGTACCAAGATGGTCTCTCAACCTTATAACCAAGCACGAAAATGTTTTGAAAATTCAAAACACAACTTTAACCCCATATACCGAAATGACCATTTTTCATCCAAAACAAGTATTTCAAAGCATATTCACCACTAAATCAGTTCAATAAGCTCAAGGAAACAGTAAAAATCAACAAGAAATCATGGTTTAAGGTTAGAATGGAATAACTCCTCCATACCTTAATTTCTAAAGTTTCAAATGCACAAAAATGGGGCTTGAATCGAAGCTTGTGCTCTCCTCTACCACATACTAGAATTTAAACGGTGGATTTAAGCTAATAAATTCAGAAAATTAAAGAGAAGGGCAGAGGGTTTTAGAGAGAAGGTGGAGAGCTTCATGAACAAAGAACCAACAAAGAATGCTTTTTTTTTTAACCAAAGGCTTGCTTTTCTCTCTCCCTCCACATAAGGTAAGAATCCATATTATAGAAGGGCAGCTGAGCAGGTAGGGCCAGCACTCTCTCAAGGTCGTGCACAACTCCCCTAGGAAAAATAGGTTAGGCCAATTAAGGCCCATTAGCCTTAGGTTTAGGTTTTTGGGCCTGAGTCGTGCTTTTTCGCATTTTTTGTCATCTGTGTTCTAAAGGTTCCCAAAACTATCCTTCCACTTAATCTTAATTAAATTTTTTATGCTTTAAAATCATTAAAATACCATTTCCAAATGAAAAACGATAAAAATTGCACTACAGGCCATTTTCACGAAAATCGCAAAAACGGTCTGACTAAAACTAAAATTCAATTTTTATAAGAGAAAACACAAATAAAGCATACAATCAACATTAGAATTGTAATTACCATCCTTCGAGAATATTAAAATGTTAATTATGCACACAAACGAACAAAAATTACTAAATGCACCCCCCTCTACAATTAGCAATTTTGTGTAAATTTTTCAGGTGTTACACAGTACTCATGTCTCATCCTCGAGGTCTGCCTTGTGTTGCATACGAAACGGGAAGGGAGGTAGATTTTTGCTGTTCCATGTTTGTTTGAGTGAGGAGACATTGTTCTTCACAAAGTAGTTCATTTGGGCATTCATCCAAGGAGGGAACAGTAGCGCTATTCATTAGGTTGGTCCGAAGGCCCTCAAAATCATATCTCAATTACATAAGAAATTGATCGTGTTTTGTGGTGTCATGAACGTTTTGAACTGCAGTTTGTCCTTCAATTGACAAATCTTTATGATGTTGAGTAGTTCTTTCCATTAAGACGAACAAAGAGGACATCATACTTTTCAATAGACATGATGCTAAGAAAAATTGCAGGAGGAGAAAAAACAAGAAACTGAAGAAATCGAGAGCAGAACTAGGATCAACATGTGAACAGTACCACGATGTGAACAGTACCGAGCAAGAAACTAGGACTAGGAACTCAGATACTAGGAGCACAATGAAGAAAAAAACTAGGTTGGGATCGAAACCTGCTCTAATACCATGTTAAACTCAGAGAAATTGGGGTAAAAACCGTGTCTTCTCCTTTGGAGAATTCTCATTTAAAATAATATGATACAATCTGATTTCTAGCCTTGAAGCTTGCTAAAAAACTATAAATGGTAACCTACAACTGGGCTAACTAATTAAGGATATAATTACACAATTATAGCTATATAATCATGCAAGATATTCTAGTTTAAAGGGCCACCAAATCTTCACAAATAATGCCAAATAAGTTGCCTATCAATTCTATTACATGGGCTTCATGCTTCATACAAGATGCATGGAGAAGGTTTCATAAGAGAAAGGTAATAAGGGATTTGTCCCTCAAAGAGCGTCTCTACTACCTTGATATGCATGATGATGAAGATAGAAGTGGACATTATGATGCAGATTATGATGATGAGATCATCAAGGGGGATTCCATCTCCTCCTCCTCCTCAGGCCTTGGTAGGAGCATGGAAAAGGTTCAAAAAAAGATTTAGAATATAAGTGCAACTATTTTGGCTTCAAGGTTTGTTGCCAATACTAGGAGAGGCCACAAAGTGATATATGAGAAATAGTTGCAAGCATGGTGTTCTAGAGGGTATGGCGTTGGGTCGTGACTTTGGGTCACATAACTGTCTTAGTGACCTCGACTAAGCGCGATGCATTTTCAGTTGGTGAGAGCTCTGTCAACCAATGACAAGAGAGGTATACTCCTAGAAGTCATCCACCTAAAGTGTAAGACCACTATGTTCATGGAGTTCCGATGGCAACGGGCCCAAGTTTTTGGAAAAGTTGTACAAGTGTAGAAATGCATAGGTTTCCAATGAGATCATGAGTGTGTCACTGCGGTGTGGATGTTGTTTGTGTATGTGGCCAGAAGGCTGTTTGATTTTTGGTCTTTAGGAGGAGCAGAAAACTCACTCCATACGCTTTGTTTCAGATGGAGATGAATGTTACGTGTAATCGACTAAGATACAATGGAATGACTACGACCAACATGGATGATGTAGAAAGACTTGTTCGGGAATAAAAGGCCTTCGAGGATATTGATAATCACTTTATTTACGTAAATATTGCATCATATTTTGTAGCGATTATCTAATGTTCTTGGGATTTTTGGCTTAGTTTGAATTCATTTTATATAAATTTTTATAGTTTTGTTAATTCTAACCATAGGAAGCTATTTTGGGAGAAATATATTCAAATTCATGTTTTGCGGGCCTATGTTCAACAACAAGGGAAGACAAAGAATTGAGACATCTCGCGCTTAGCGCCACCGTTCGCTGAGCGTACCTACCACTGAGCAAGGAAAGCGGCCTATGAAGCGCTAAGCGCAAGGTTGCACTAAGCGAACGTTTATCTCAAATTGAAGATTCGCTAAGCGCAACAAGCGCTTAGTGAAAGCCCTGTATCTGAGATGAAGATCAGAAGAATCGCAGACTTACGCTTAGTGGGGATTCGCGCTAAGCGAAAGTTCACTTATAATATATAAGGTTCACTTTGTAATAAAGAAATCCATCCAGAATTTTATAGGATTGAGCTACTTCTTCCATCCCCTGTTCTTCCCTTCCATTTTTCTAAGCTTCTCATGACAATGAGAGGCTAGTCCATCTGTGTTGAGGACTTGAAACTAGGTGCTAACATGTAAACGTTTTCCTTTATATCTATTCATTGAATATTCAGTTTTAAATCCATTACTCTATTTTATCGCTTGTTATATGATTCGGTCCGTTATATATGCATGTTGTGGAGTTTGATTGTCATAGACATATGCTTTTAAACTTGGAACTGAGAATAGGAAAGAGTATATCACTAGACATAGGGTAAACTCCATCCTTTCTCTATTTTTATTATATGTTATATGATTGGCTTGTTATATATGCATGTTGCGGGGTTTGGATGTCATAGACATATGCTTTCGAACTTAGAACTGAGAGTGGATTCTAATGAAATGTATTTCTAGACATAGGATAGATTTCATTAGCTTCATAAAAATCTCCGAGCTTCACCAAACCACTCAACTGAACTTACCGAAACATCAGAAGTGAGGTTGAGCAGTTTAGGCTTGATTTGATGAGACATCACGTTTTGAGCACTTTTAAATTGAAGTAAATCTAAATTATTTCTTTGAATAAAGAATATATTTTGTATGTTTACATGGAAGCAAACCGGTTGAACCAAAGCCTTAACATATCCATCATCATCGTTCCACATCTACGCATTCCAATTGCTTGATCCTTGTTCTGAATCAAGTTCCTTATCTTGTTATTTATCTTTATAGTGTTTAACTTATTTTCTGCTGTTATTCATGTTCTGCAAAACAAACCAATTCTAAAACCAAATTAGTGTTTAGGAACTGATAATCTTACTAATAGTCAATATAGGCAATTCCTTGTGGATTCGATATTGGGATCTTCCCTTTTAAACTACTTATGCGATATTTGGTACGCTTGCCAAAATATTTCATCAGTTACTTTTCAAGTTCTTATTGCCAATTGAGAGTTAATTTCTTGTTAGTTATTACCCTGGGTCTTAGTCTGGTTTCTTGTGTAACAAATGTTAGACTAGATCTTAATTTTATGATCCTTATGTTGTTGTATGTGACTCAGATGACTTATATATCTTTTCCAAAGATGTAAAGGTGTAATCATGTTTCTTTTTATGGAATTGTTTAAGGCAAGATTTTGGTATTATTTCATGTTTACCGATGTTTTAATATCATTTCGAATCAAGCATTTTATAAAAAGTAAGAGGTTTCTTGTAAATGATATTTGTTAATAAATACTTATTTTTAAGAGAACGATAGGTGTACCAAAAGTGAGTTTCATTAAAATTCTTGTAATAAGTTTCAAGGCAAAGGAAAAAAAAAATACAATTCATATTTTGAAAGTAGTTAACAGATCAAGTTTTTAATTAAATCAATATTTTTGAAGAATAAAATCCAAAGTTTAGGAGTTTAAAAATTTAGGGAGTTACACTACTTAATTCTCCGCCTATCTTCTTGACAATTATATCTCTTCTAAGATCTAGGTTGTCTAAATCACCAACTATTAAAGCAACAACCTCATCGGAAGTAGCTAAATTATATGTCCTAGCATCATTTAACCAATTTCTAAACAACCTCAAGCATAAATTAGGGGAATTGTCCATAGATAAGAAATCTCAAACTCTTATAAAGGAATGAACCAACACAATATGTGCATCTATCATCTTCATTAGGTCTTGACTCATCAAGACCCATTTTGTCTTCATTTGATCCAAAGACAATGTAAAAATTTGTAATCAACACATAAAGATTAATAATATAATTGGATCCAAAAAATAATGGAAACATGTACCTAAAATTATTTATTCTATTTGACATTTTATTTATCGTGTCATGAATATATAATTGTGCAAATTTTAGATTGGATCCCTCATCTGGCAACAAACTACCAATACAATAAAAATTTTGACTATTTAGGATAAATTATGGTGGTGCACCACTAACATTAACTAAACTTTGTGCCTTTCCACCTATTGATGTAAAAGAAAACATGTTATTGTATGCTCTTTATTTTCTTTGAAATGATTACTTCTACGATCTTCTTCATTAAGTAAGTTCAATAACAAAGTCGTCTTTCTATTGTTGTGATGTCCTACAACAATGTAAAGGAAGAGGAAGAGGAAAAGTCCTTAACAAAATAGGTTAATGACAATTTTCTACCTTTATAATTTAAATTTCCTATCAATTGTTTCAATTGGGATATCACACCTACCTCGGGCATTATTGGCACTTGTCCCACTAATGGGAATAAAAACATATTGATTATATGATATTACCAAGGTTTAAAAAACCAAACTGACTCGACTGGTCGAATCGGGACCCGGGTGGTTGGCCCAGGTCGGTTCCGATATTGGATCAATCATGTCATCAACTCGCTTCAACCTGCATCAACCTGGCCAGGTTTGTAGTTAGACCGCCGACCCGGACTGGGTCACTTAAAAAAAAAAAAGTAAACCGTGGAACGATATTGTTTTCAAAATTGGCGAAAATAGAAACCTCGCTTCTTCATCTTCGTACTCTCATGCATAGTCGTGCCGCACCACCTCGCCTATGCTCGACGCCCATCGCGCTCGCCCACCAATCACATCGCCCGCCATGCTCACCCGTTGCGACGTGCTTGCTATTGTAGTCCGCCACACGCACTTCGCCATGTCGCGCTCACTGCTGCTACTGTCTCGTTCGCCTTCCGCTGCGCCCTCCACGGCTCCAACACCTCGGAAAGGTTTGGGTTTTGAGGATTTATATGGAGAGAGGGAGGAAGCGTTTGTGGAAGTGTGAAGGCAAATTTGCTTCACTGCTTTAATGATGACCCTTCTAGGGCTTTGGATTAGGAGCATAAAAAATAATGATTAATAATGAGTTTGCATTTTGGAAATTGTGGTTTTTTTTTATGCGTAAGGAGTGTTTGTTTTGGATTTTTTTGTGGGTTTGAAAAAACCTTAGAGAAAGAGAAAGAAATTAAGAAAGGTGGACTCACAGGGAAGCGAAGAAGTTTCATTTGTTTCTTTCTTTATCTTATTTTATTTCATTTTATTTAGTTTTGGTTTGGGTTATCCTTAAGGAAGTGTTATAAATTATTAAAAAGGCACAAAGAAATAGAAGTAGTTGATAAATTAGGGACTATTATTCCTTTTTATTTAAGAATAAAATAAGATAAGTTTGAAAGTCTTCATAAAAAATTATATTATTTTTATTCATGTAAAAATTATATGAAATTTTGTGAAATTATATAAATTTTTAATGAAGTATTTTTTTAGGACATTTTCAAATCTTGAGAGTTGAGACAAATATAAAAAAAAAAAAATTTAATATAAACCGGGTCATGTGGTTCAACCAGTGACCTATTCGACCATAAACCCAATGACCCAATACCTCGACCAATTCAATCACCGATTCGGTTTTTAAAACCTTGGATATTACTGAAACAGCTAATAGATAAAGAAATTATAAAATATCTTACCAATAGATAAATAAGACAATGGAGTTCTATGAAGGTTGGACGTAACTGAACTCTGGACTACAAAAACTTGGAGATGAATTTTCATTTGAAACAAAATCGATAAAATGGTGACACAGGCCAAAACTAAGAAAAACATAAATTTATCATAGAAATTGACAAAAGAGAAACCCATGATAACAAAATTATGTTTGGATGATTTATTCTTTATAATCATCCTCTATCTCAACCTTGCATCTTTTGTTGATAAAGATTCCATTAAAACTCAAATGTTGATGGTGTTGTCCACATAACATGTCCTGGAGCAAGAGTAAGTGTTTGGATAATGAAAATGGTATTGTAATTTAAAGTAATATAGAAAAATAGAACTAAAAATACAGTTCAACCAATTACAAAAGCACAATGTCTTAAATAGTAATCATTGTTGATATGAAAAACAATCCATTTGATTCAAGTTGATTAATGTTCAAAGAAACATATGAAGTACTAGTAAAGGAAAAAATTCAGAATTAAAGAACCTTAAAGTGAGAGAAGACATAGCAAAAAAACATGTATTAGCTAAAATGCATGAAGACAAATGCAAGAGTCAATTTGAGAAGGTGTAGAAAATTATCCAAATAGTTAAAAAGTCTTATGTGAATTTCACTCACTTGCAAAAGTTATTAAAGGAAGTTTTGCTAACATTCCTTGAATCTCCATAAGCAAAGATCCAAATAGCTAAGTTGTATTCTACAAATTAGCTACTAATTAATAAACATGTTGATGAGTAATGTTGTGAAACCAAGACTACTAGCTCTACGTAATATGTATCTATATTGTGATAGAATTGTCAAGCTAAGTGGCTATGAGAGAGAGAGAGAGAGAGAGTTGGAGTGCTTTTCAATATTTTCATTTCTATATGCATGCACCTAGTTTATCATATCTTTAATCAATATTCGTTTAGAATTTCAAAAGCACAAAACTTTAAATCTAATAATTTGAATTTCTTGGTTAAAAAAAAAGAATTTGAATTCTTTAACAAATTTCTCCAAAAAAAAACATAACCAACTCTTTCCAAAATTAAATTCAAATCTTTCAAATCAACTGAGATTAAAAGAGAAAGAAAAAAAAACAAAAAACAAACAAATCTTTGACATTAATCAACAAAACAAATAAATCAAATCAAATCAAATTCCATAAAAAAAAATAAAGAAAACAAAATGAAACGATTTACCATCACAATATCATCAACAAAAACACTCAAATTTAGAATGAAGAAAATATAGAACAGAAATTCACCCAAAAAAATTATGGGAAAAAATAAATTAAACATAGTAGATATGCTTCAGCTTCAGTCCTTGTCATGAGAAAAATTAATGGCATAGAAGGGCAATAAGAGAGAGAGGAGCATTGAGGAGCAGACAAATGCTCTAGAATAAGTTAAACTAGATAAGGACTCACGCGTTGTCCAGTCTTATAAATAAATATATATTATATTATTTGAAAATATTAGAATTTTTTTAAAATGTATAAAATTATTGTTTTATAAAATATATTAATTTGTATGTGAAAAAAATTAAGAAGATAGTTTCTTTATTCCTTGAGAAAAAATTTTAATTTTATTATTTTTATTAATATATATCAATAATATTTGAAATAAAATTTAAATATATATAATTTATTTGGGCTTTTATGTTAAAATTATATTATTTTATCATATTAAAAAAAATACAACTATATCATCTATTTATAACTCAAAATAATATTAAACTAATGGATGAGTAATTGATTTTGTTGACAATAATTTTAAGTAAAAATTACTCTTTCATGGTTAAATGGATTATAAGTATCATTTGTGGTTGTGGCCTTGTGGGTATCAAAGATATAATATTAATGATAATGATTTTTTTTATAGCAGAATGATAGTAAAATTACAAACTATTTTAAATATTTTAACAACATAAATCATTAGAGATAATTTGTCATTATGAAATGTAATAATTGCATTAAAATTTGTTAGTAACTCATATTTAAAAAAATAATATTTTTTTGGTGAATACATTTTGTAGGATCTTGAAAAATTATAACAATGTTAAAATTTATAATTAATGCATAATAATTATAAATTGAATTTAATTAACAATTATATTATAATAAAGATATTTAATTATAGGCTAAAAATGTAGGTATTGACAATTTTTTTAAAAAAATGTTTAATTATGCATATATAACAGCTAATTTAGGGAAAATTGAATTGATAACATATTTTAAATATACATATATAACAATTGATTTAGTACACATTTAAATAAGTATGCATAAATTATAATGAGTAAAAAAAATTAATGGAAAAATAATGAACAGAACAAATTATAAAGAAATTACTTAAATTAAAAATTAAAATTAATATGAAGTTTTAATAGAAAAAAATTATGCTTCGCTTAACTTAAAATCACTATTTTTTTTTTCTTTACAACATCTTATACATATAGTTATATATATTATAAATTATAGTGTACAATATAAATTGATATAAAAAAGAATAATTTTTTATTCAAATAAATTTGAAAGAATAATTTATATTTGACCATAATATTTATATGAACATTGATTGGTCAAGAATAATAGCTTTTTTATTCGTTTGATTCTCTTCTTTTGTTTATCATTAGTAAAAAAATAATTTTGCAAAGAGTTGAAATAGGTTGAATGCACCAGATAGGACAAAAATATATGATTTGTAGTTTGTGTTCTAAAAAGAAAACATTACATTACCATAAAAAGATTATTGTGTAGTGCAAGGTTACTTTTGAGAGAAAATATATGGTGATGAAAATAGTTTTGTTCTTATTTTATAATTTGTCCCTTTGACTTCTTTGATTTTCTTCTTCAACTCAAATAGATAATGGGAGAGTGTGTAGTTACACTTATTTTTTTCCTTAGTCATTTTTCACGTTTTGTGAGAGATTTAAATAACAATGTACATTTTAATGAGTTTTAAAAGAAATTGTAACAATTTAGTATGGTGATGAAAATAATTTTCTTCTTATTTCATAATTTGTCCCCTTGACTTCTTTGATCTTCTTCTTCTTTAACTCAAACAAATAATGGGAGAGTGTGTGTGTGTGTATATATATATAAATTGTTTCTCAATGAATAAAGAAATTATCTTCTTAATTTTTTTCACATACAAATTAATACATTTTATAAAATAATAATTTTATACATTTAAAAAAAATCTAATATTTTTAAATTATATAATATATATTTATTTATAAGACTGGACAACACGTGGGTCCTTATCTAGTAATAAGTAATTACTAAGCAATAACAATTTGAACATTCTCGGGATTCTTGACCTTCTTCTTGTTGGACAGTCAAATCCAAGTTATGAGCTCCAATAGTAAAGCAATTACAGCCAAGGCTATGATTATGCTCACATAAGTATTCTTCCATATATGCTGACTGTTGAGGATGTCAAAACCTTTCCAAACGTTAAATATGACCAAGACAATGGTTGAATAGCCAACTATATAATGAAATATTTTCTAAAATATTTTGTTCTTGTCATCCTTCTTAGGCCTTAAACACATAGCCAATATATATAATGATCCTTCTTGTGAAATATGTGTACTAACTACTAACTAACCTAATTAAAGACCAATGTTTTCACACATAATAACACATAAGCTGATTGCTGAATTAGTAGTACAAACTCCCAATGAAGAAACAACAAAACACATAAACCTAAAAGGTGGTGGCGTCAAAGGGATCAAGTGAAGAATCCAACGCTTCTGGAGCAACATGAACCATAGTTGATGAGTGCAGAGGCTTTGGGCATGTGACCCTACCAAAGAGAAAGCACAAAGATGGAGACTTTGGCTTTGAAGATAGAGAAGGAGGGGTAACAGACAGAGAACAAACCGTTAGTTACATTTCTTTATAATTTCTTGCATGTATCTTATCAATGCAATCATGAAAAAAAAAAAAAAAACATTATCTTCAAGAACTGATGCCATACTAATTCAAGTGAATTTGGAGTCAAAAACTTTAATCAAAATTTTGAAGTCAAATCTTGTATGAAAAAAAGAAAACATAATAGAGATAAAAGATTCTACCAATGGTAATCAACCAATTTATTTAACAAGGATTAGTCATGAACAACAAGTAAATATTTCACAAGCATTATTGCTATCTGCCAAATCAGTCAAACAAGATTTTACCTTTTCTCAATCAGCCAGTGCAGGAAATACCTGCATAAAATAAAATAATTCAATCAGTTAACTTTGCAATTTTAAAATGATATCTATTATTATATAGGCAAAGCAAAGGGCCATGAATATAAATATGACCTATAGTTTATGATTCCACATAGGACAAACCGACAAAGTGCTATATAAATTGAGAAAGAACTCTTTCAAAAAAAATCTATAACCCTATTCCAGCTACAAGTGATGAAGCTACAAATAAGCCATATTTAATTAGAAAACTTGCACCTCTAAATAAACATCTAGTGTAAAATGGAAAAAAAATCCTCCCCAATCACATCAAGACTTTAATATTACACCAATCTCTATATGGATACATAGAAGTATAGATTCATAGAGATAAATCAGAGATATTTCTAAGGTCAATCAGGGCATTAAGTATGTAAGTACATAGTTCATAAAGTGAAATCATCATTCATCAGCACCACAATTCTTTAAAATCTAAACCATACTTTGAATGCATTCCTCAAATCAATCATCTCCATATAACAAAAGAAATGCTATAGATTTGACCATGTATTCATCACAACATTAAGGGGAATTCAAGGGAACTACAAAATGAGCAAGTAGAGTTGATCTACTGTCAAAACTCCATCCAAATCTAGATTTTTACACCTAGATGTATTTAAAATTGCAATCAGCAATGTCTGTGTATATACTTGACTGTTGAAACATGGTTTTCTGTGTGACAAAGTATTCAACCATTGTCCTATAGTTTTCAAACTAATTCCTATGAGTTTTAAAAGAAATAGTAATAGTTTAGTAACTCATAAATAACATTTATTTCTAACTTTAAAGTATTTTTTAAACTGATATAAAAAAATGTTAATGTCACGGTTAGAATTTGAAATGGTAAAATAAGGAGAATATGTCAAAATGAAGGAGAGCATGCTACATCAACAAAAATGTTGAAATGGAGAGATCTTTAAATATCTGAAATGGAGAGATCTCAGTTATCTGAAAAATCTGAGATGACAATGTCACAACTTGTGTCTCAAAAATTATATTATATATAGATACGGTTGTGTGAAACAATGATTCTAATTCCCATACATAAAAAAAAAATGATTCTAATCCCCCAATCTCATTTTGTTATAACTATCCACTTTCTATGAAAATAAACTGGAAAAATCATGATTTGAAACTTGGAAGGTAAAATGTATTTAAGTTAATGACTATATCATACTATATTTTTAATTTTGTTTGTTATCAATTTTTTAAAATTAAGATTGTCAACAAAGTACTTTTGTTTCTTTTGTTTTTATTTCTCATTTGAACTTTGTTTAAGTTGACTTTCTTATGTAAGGACACTGCAAGCAATGATAAAAAACAAAAAAATTGAGTAGAATCTAAGTCCTAGTGTTGGTGCAATGAAATTTGATAAAATAAATTAAATTAAACTATATTTGAAAATATAAAAAAATAGTTTATCTAGTCTATGTACTTCCATTTTCATTCAAAAATTTTATCATCAACATGCATCAAACTATAAATAATTTAAGATTATTATATTAAATGATAATAAATATTTTACAAAAAAAAATTGATTATTGGATGAAAATACTTTAAAAAATTATAACTTGTCAAACTCAAATGGCTTTGGGTTGCTCTCAGCTTTTTGATAAAATTACAGTTAAATGGAGTCTTGTGAACAAAAGTTTATGGAGGTGATTCGAGTAATTTTTCTATGTTATGGTTACAACCTTTTTACAACAAACACAAAACAAGAAAGTGGAAGAAAAGAGATGAAGTAGAAGACTTTATTACAAACACAAGCTAAGCTATCATGGATGGGTACTCTAATGGCTTGTTAGTTCAAAACATCATTTCATTCCTGGCATACATGTGTAAGAATAAAATGATGAAAAGAACTTAAACTGTGATGAAAGGAAACACAAAATTCATTAAACTAATTATGTATGCTAAATTATCACAATGGCAAACATCACATATGGTTCCTACCCGAGTCCAACTACCATAAGTAACAAAAAAAAAAAAAAAAAACTAGCATTAAGAAGGGAAAATAGTACTTTATATAAGTTACCTGAAATTGGTCACATAAACAAAGAGAATGTCAGCATCAATCGCTTCTCGAAACGTTCAGTAAAGAAGTAACATAACATATTTTGGAAAATAGAAAAAAAAAATTTAGAACCCCCAATTATCAATTGAAAATTAGAACTATGAAAACAACTATCTGATAATAAAAAATAATTAAAAAAAAAGTGAAATCATAGAACCATTACATAAGAGATTAATGTGCTCTTTTTAGAACCAATGAAGTCAGAGGACATTAATGGATGTAATAATCTTGGTGATTTTCAACAACACTCTTTTATTGAACTAGTTTGGAGAAATTTGATTAATTTATGAAGCATTTAGTCCTGTAAGCACAAAAGAAAAAGAAAAGTAGTACCCATTACAGAAGAAAAGATAGACACATAAAGGAGAAAGAAGAAGAAGAATGAGAGAAAATTGTCAAATAAAAAAAAAGAGCAAATTACAGCAACACCCCTTGAGGTTTGTTTCAATTACACGTGTACCCCCTCTTTTTTGTATCCCTACACAAAACCCCCTAATTTTTTGTATCTCATTACATTTGCATCCCCTTCACCGTAAACGGAGTTAACTAACTTTTTATGTCATGTGACTAGTACATGACTTTTATAATATTTTTTTCTCAAAAATGCCCTTATCTTCTTTTTAAACATAAGGGATGCGTTTGTAATGTATTAAAAAGTTCAGGAATACATGTGATGATTTTAAAAGTTAAGGGGATACATGTGTGATGTGTTTAAAATTTAAGGGATATATGTGTGATGAGTTTAAAATGTTAGGAGATAAGTGATGAGTTTAAAAAGTTGGGTTCGACGTCGTCGAGTTGTGAACTGCAAATGGGATCATCGTCGCCACAAACAAAGTCGTTGTTGGGTTGAAAGTCGCTGCAAACGTGGTCGTTAAGTATGAAATAAAGAACTTACAAGAAAAATATCCCTTCTTTGGAGAAGATGGGGAACAATTCTCTCCCCTTGAACAGACACGAAACAGAGAAAGATGAACGTTCTCTTTTTGGGTCACTTAACTATAAGAGTAACTACGTGATTTTAAATAAATCAATTAAAATTAAATATAACTTCATTTAAAAAATTAACAGCAACTTAATACCAATAAAGTAGGAGGTGTCAAAGTAATAGTAAAAAAAGAAGGAAGTGCATGTGTAATTGAAACAAATCTTAAGGGATGTTACTGTAATTTACTTTTAAAAAAAAGGTGAAAAAGAGAAATGAGAGAGAAGAGAATCACGTGAAAAAGAAGTGGAAAATAAGAGAAGAGAAGTCATTTGATATGTTGTTGACAAGTGTCTAAATAAAAGCTTCAAATATTATATAGATCAATTCCATCCCATAGCTTATGAGTAGGGATTTTAACTTCCTTTTTTGAACCCATTTTTTCTACCCAGACCCCAACCCTCCCACAGGCACCTAAAAATACGTATTGGTCTTCTACATTCCACCCATCCCCACCATCCCGTATTGACTTTCTCTCGCTTGGTTCTACTCCATGTTATGATTATATCCACCCCTCTATTCTTTGTTCTGACTATTCCAGTCTTCATTCAATTTATCTTGTTTGCCACCCTCCCTTTCAAATTCCAGGATATTAACATGCATCTTAATTTGTCCAATGCATATCAAATCTAACTCCCTTTCCAACCTTTTCTCATCCCTCACTTCCATGAAGCTAACAAAACCATATCTATGTCCACCTTTGTTATGCTTATTAGCCATAAATTGTTAGGAAAGTCAAATATATTTTATGATTCTGGTTGTTATGAGAGTTAATTGTCTTGCTGTAAATATGGTAACAATCATATTAGAATGGCTTGATTGTAGGAATAGATAGCTGAGTTATAGGAGCAGAATCATCTAATTAGAGATATGTATTTGTGTATATATTGCCTCTGTTTCTGAATGAATATACAACCAAATTATTTCCATCTTCTCCTTTTATTTTATATGGTATCAGAGCAAATTGAACTTGTGGAAAAAGGAAACCTAGTTTGTTTTGCAAGAGCACAAACAGTACAATCATTATTTTGCTTGAAAGGGAAATGAAGGAAATTTTTGGCCATAAAGTCTAATCGAGAAGAGGATAAATGTCCTAGACGTTTATGCCACAAGATACTTGAGGTGTTTGAAGTGGAGGCAGCTTTGATGGTATTTACTTTGTGTGTCTTATTCATTGAAACCAAGTAATAGAGTCCATCTCGTTGTTCACCCAAACCAATCGTCATCCCCGTCATCAAATCCTGCAAAATACATAATTGAGGGAAAAAAGTTACTGAACAATTTAATTCTCTTGTGACTCGACTCACAGACATCAAATCCACCTTACAAGATGGCACCCCAAGTACATTCTTCAAATAAAAAATAGGACTCAAAGGTAAATTTTCAGTAGAAATAATTGGAGCTTGATCTCCATTTGGCATAACAACCTGGTGGTAAAGAAGTGTTTTCTTTCTTTGTTGACAAGTAGAGATGGAGAAGAAGTTATGTGATTTGTTGCACCACTATCAATTATCAACTTGGGTGCGGACAAACCTGAAGAAAGATTGACATTATTTGCCTTGGGAGCAACTGATTGAGATGCTCCATTGCCCTGCATAATAGACAAAATTTGTTGTAATTGTAATTCAGTTAATCCATTCACAAGGGGTTGAACCTGTGCTGATGGGGTTTCTTTAACATTATTTGCTGAAGATTGATTGTTGCCGTTGGACTTGAAATGATAGTTCATGGTATGCTTGGACTGTCCTGGTGGATAACCATGTAACTTCCAACATGTCTCCCTTGTGTGATGATCTCTGTCACAGTGGGAACAATGCAGCGGTTTACGATTATTGGAATTGGGTTGAGAAGACTGACCAGATTTGTGTATCGCCTCAACAATGCATTTCTTCACGGAGATCTTTCTGAAGAAATTTATATGTCTCTTCCTCCTGGTTTTCAGCGACAGGGGGAGAACCTTGTGTGTCGCCTCAATAAATCCTTATATGGATTAAAACAAGCCTCTTGCCAATGGTTTGCCAAGTTCTCTCTGACTATTCAAGGTGCTGGATTTATTCAATCAAAAACAGATTATTCGTTGTTTACATGTAAGAAAGGCAAATCATTTACTGCCTTATTGATCTATGTTGATGACATCCTCATAACTGGTAATGATCCCAATGCCATAATTGTTCTTAAAAAAATTTTGCATAATCAATTCCAGATTAAAGATTTGGGTGACTTGAAGTATTTTTTGGGCATGGAGGTTTCTCGGTCAAAGAAAGGCATATTCATTTTGCAAAGGAAATATGCTTTGGAAATTCTAAAAGATGGAGGATATTTGGGAGCTAAGCCTGGGAATTTTCCCATGGAGCAAAATGAAAAATTGTCAGATGAAGGAGAATTATTGAAAGATCCATCCCCATATAGGCGACTTGTAGGACGCCTAATTTATTTGACTGTTACTCGTCCGGATATCACCTACTCGTGCACATATTGAGTAGATTCATGCATGCTCCTTGCAAACCTCATATGGAAGCTGCCATGTGAATATTGCGATATCTAAAGAACAATCCAAGTCAAGGTTTATTTTTCTCTTCCCAAAATGATTTATCTTTACATGCCTTTTGTGATTCAGATTGGGGAGGTTGCCCAATATCTAGAAAATCAACTACAGGGTATCGTGTTTTTTTGGGATCCTCTCTAATTTCTTGGCGAACAAAAAGACAAAAGACAGTTTCTCTATCATCAGCTGAAGCAGAATATAGAGCTATGACAGGTGCATGTTGTGAATTGTCTTGGCTACGTTCATTGTTGAAGGATTTGGGGATATTGCACTCAAGGGCAGCACTATTGTATTGTGACAACAAAGCAGCTCTTCACATTGCGTCTAATCTAGTATTTCATGAAAGAACTCGACATATAGAGATAGATTGTCATTTTATTCGTGACAAAATTCAAGATGGTTCAATTGCAACTAAGTATGTTCCTTCAGCATAACAAGTTGCCAATGTGTTCAATAAATCACTAGGAAAGGAATCATTTCTTACAATGAAGCGCAAGTTGGGAGTTCTTGATATCCACTCTCCAACTTGGGGAGGAGTGTTAGGAAAGTCAAATATATTCTATAATTCTGATTGTTATGAGAGTTATAGAAGCAGAATCATCTAATTAGAGATATGTATTTGTGTATATATTGCCTCTGTCTCTGAATGAATATACAACCAAATTATTTCCATCTTCTCCTTTTATTTTACATAAATACCTCCCACACGTTTCCATATCTATGAAATACGTTCCATAAATCATAAGCATTATAGCCTACCAAATTTGGATATGTAGTCAGTTGTCTACCATCTCCCACCCAAGACCTGCCTTCACCTCCTATCTTCGCCTTTGCACCCTCTTGTTTTCTTAACCCTCTCTCCTCTCTCATCTCTCTAAGTTTTTTTTTAATTATATTTTTTTTTATTATTATCCATGAAATTGAAACCACTGAACCAGTTTTAAAAAATGAATATTGTAGACTTTATTAAAATAAGAGAAACTTATTTCTCTCCAAATATCAAGCTACTAAAGTTTCCGAAACGGAAAAAATGGGGAAACAAGGAACAACGTCAATTTTAGTTTTGCATGTGGGTGTTGTTCAGTTTACAAATGAAGAGATTGAGCTTTTTAGCTGAGTTAAGTCAATCACGTTGGAGACGCTGCAATGGTCATGGTCGACAATGACAATAGGTGGTGTAGAGGCCAATAACATTTTCTCACCTATTTTTTAATTGAAGTGTGTTAGCAACTTACATCAATAGTTTTAGACAAAAAAAAAGAAAAATACACCTTAGTCTTTTGTTTCAATTAATTACTTTCAGATATATTAGTGTAATTTAAGATTTATTCTTTTAAGAAAAATTTTAAAAAATGTTTCTCTCTCATATTTTCCACGTATCGGGAAAAATGTGATGAAGTGGGGTGGGAGGTGGATCTTCGGTCTTCCCATGGCCAACGTTCTCACGATTTGATCCTGTCGGAGTTGATCTCTTCCTTCGGCATTTTGTCGGAACTCCACTTCCGCCTCCGCAACACCTTCCCAAGCTTCGCAGCGACAGAAGGGTTAACGGTGCCTTCTCCTTCAACCACAATCTGGATGTCGTTGTTGCCGGAAAATTAACTTCGCGAAGAATGTGAAAGCACTATGTTGTCCAATACTCTCTCGCATTTCCCTCTCTCTCCTGAGACTAATTCTGACCAGTCAAGAGGAGTTTCTCCTCTTCCCTCCACTACTCGATCATCAATTATAATTAACTAATAGTATTGATTTTTAGCTTCAGGAAATATCCTTCTGTTGATGTTTTTATCTGCATATGTTTTCATTATTGTCATAGTAGCAGATTTTTCATGTGAGGTAGCAAAGAGAGAGTTAAAGATAGAAACAAATTTATTTATTTTTTTTAGTTTTTTAGAGGAATAAATCTAAAATTACATTAATATCCTTTAAAGTAATTAATTAAAATAAAGACTTAATTGTAATTTTGATCTCCTATTTTCTCAAATCCGCAATTTTGGTCCCTAATTTAAATTTGAAATTTGATTGTTTAACTTTCAAAATCAAACACTTTTAATAACCACTAATCCAATGATATAATTAATAGCTATTATGAAATATTTATATATATAAATCTTTCACATAAATTGTATTTATTATCGTATATTTATTTATTTATTTATTATTTCTTGTGTTCTCAATAAGAATTTAGTATTTTAAATAAAAGTAAAATAAAATAAGTGATTTATAAAATAAAAGTGAAATATATAAATAAAAAAATTGCAACTAATGTTAAAAAATAAATAAAGAATAAATTAAATAACTTTTAATAATATTAAAGATTAATTAAATAAGATTTTATAAATTTAAAATTTGTATATAATAAATATTTTTATTTTTTTTAAATATAAGTCAAGTCATGTGAATCAACTAGCGATCCACTGGTTTGAACAATGACCAGTGACCCAGTGTCTTAACTAGTTCGAATTTTAAAACTATGATAGAAATACGTCGAGAGAAATATCAAGACACCAAAGTTATTTAAATTATTCTTCCTTTATTTTTTAACATTTTCTATTATTAATTGTAATTTTTTTATATATATATTTTACTTTTTATTTTATAAATCATTTCCTTTATTTAATTTTATTCAAATTACTAAATTCTTCTTGTTAAGAATATAAGAAACAATAAATAAATATATGATAATAAATAAAATTTAAGTAAAAGATTTATATACATGAATGTTTCATAATAGTTATTAATTAGATTATTGGTTTAGTGGTTATTTTAACTTTTAAAAATTAAGAAAAACTAGGTTTGAATCCTAACTTTACCAAATTCATGTAACTTTTTATTTAAATTAATTAATTAAATCAAAGTCTAAATTAGAGATAAAAATGGGTAATTATGTTATTAGTAAAAAAAAATTAATTAATTAATTTTATTTAAATAATTATTAATTACAATATAAAAAAATTTAAATAAAGGGATCAAAATTGTGAATTTTAAATTAGGAAACCAAAAATAAGGAAACTAAAAATGTAATTAAGCCTAAAATAAAAGATTAAGAATCTGTTTGAATATTTTTTGTTTTTAAGTTTAAAAGTTGTTTTCACCATCAATCTTACCGTTGGTAAATAATTTTCCATCCAAAATGTTTCATATTTTAGAAAGTGTTTTAAAAAGTATAAAACAAAATCAGTTTAAGATGTTTTCAATTTTTTTTTTCCGGTTCTTACATCTTAAGTAGCAAGGGGGTGGGAAGTTATATTTTTGCCACATATATCTGCCTTACTTCATATGTAGCGGAGGCAATGGGTGATAATGGACAATTTAAATGAGATATCGTCAAAAACTCATTTGAAAAAGAAATCAAATGGGCCTTAAGTGAGTTTTGTAAAGACTTTCCAAGAATGTAAAGAATTTTTAAGATTTCTTAAAAATACTCTTACAAATTAAAATTTTATAGTTTGTATTTTAATAGATCTATAACATATATTCATCAAATTTAGATGAACTTTATAAATATGTGAAATTTTAAAGGATTATGAATTTTTAGAAGAAAAAAAAGTTCAAAATTATTGAAAACAAATTCAAAATAGTGTTGGAAAAAAATTATTGAACGCATACGAATCATAAACCATTTAAGTTAAATGTTTAATCAAATAATAAAATGAAAAAGGTTTATGAAGATTCTTATTATATAATATTTCTCTGCATATCTATAGTTATATTAATCTTCCATGCATTAGCATCTTTTTGTTTCTTGTTCATGTTATTAAGTCTAAACAGTAAATTCAACGACCAGTATCACTGGCAGCAGACCTACATGATTGCTAACACTTACATCCCCTCGATTTTTAAAAGTCACAAAAAAAAATTTAACAAAAAAAATTAATAAAACTTATTTTTTTATTTTATTTCATCAATATTTATATTTTTATCCTCAATAGTATAAATAGACTAAACTAAATGTGGACTTTGGAATGAAGCTTTTGAAGCTTTGTGAGTGAAACTCTCTAGATTCTTAGGAATTATCTTTGGTTTTTACATTTGAATTTCATAATTCAGAGTAACAAATTTTCCTAAACTTATCAATAAGGATTGTGATGTTGTGGTGTCATTCTTCACGTCAATTCACTTTTCTCTTTTCATTTCTATATCTTTTCTTGAAAAATTACTTAAAGAATTTGATTCACAGGGGAGAGAGTTCACATCATTTGGTTATTAGAGCTATTTTTTTTTTTCCAGCATACATTGTGTGCATCGATTGTGCAGAGCTGAATGAATTTTGTGCTACCAGTTTGGCGCGATTCGGTTTGCGTCAATTGTTTTGGGTATGCCGTATGCGTCTTCAAATCTGATTGTCATCTTCTGATTCGTGAACTGAACCCCTTAGGTGTGTCTATTTCCAACTGGTGAAACTCAATTCGGTGCTTTCTCTTTCTTTTGCTTCAGTTTCGTTTTGCATCGATCGGTGTTTTTTTAATTTTAACTCATGCAACTGGTGATAGGTGGCGCACCCTCAGAATCAGAAAAGGTGACACACATCAATGTGTGTCGCACAACACAAACTCTTGAATAAAATAAGATTAAAAGGCACCGAACAATGCAAAACCGAGTTGAATTTCTCAGTCTAATAGTCACTGCACACTGTTGGCGTTGGCACACAACTTAAGTAACTAACCATTCTTTTATATTATTATTATTACTATCATTATTGTTTCTCCTAATTGATTATCCCTTGCTACCATTTATAATGCAGCAAATTGAATTGGTTTGTGGATATTCATAGATCACTTTTGTTTTGTCCTTTGCTAGGGTTCAGTGTTGTTTGGTGTGTCTGGGTTCACTAGTCTCTGCAAGGGTCTCTCTTGGTTGCTCTTCACATTCTCTGCCAGGTATTTCAACTTTTAACATTACCTACTCACAATTGGTATTATGGTTATCGGAGTCTATTTGGATAAGCTTCTCTAGAAGGATTTTTAGGTGAAGAAGTTAATTTTATTTTTTCTTCATTTTTTTTCTTAAAAGTCCTTCTATATCTATAGAAGTTTACCCAAACCGGCCCTCATGTTGTTAACTTGTCTTTATTCTCTGCTTCTTATATATTACTGTTTTGATTTTCATTTTGCAATTGGGTTTGCATCAATGTTCTTCCGCATGCATCTTGCTTTGTTATGTGTTTTAGTTTTGAATATGGGTATCCTTTGTATAAGGAGTGGTTTTAGTGACCAAAAGACATGTCAAAGATGAGGAACCACAGAAAAGAACTTGCTTATGCAAAATAAGGTGCTAAGTTAGATTAAAATTTAAATACAATACAGCTGTAATGTCAATTTAACTATACTGATATTGTTACTGCATTGTAGTTGTTGTTTTTTTTGTTTTTTGTACTGATTTAACTGAATCTGTTCGTGACTTGTATCCATGATTTAAAGTCTCTTAATTGAGTATTAAGTGATTGAATGGAAGCTAGGTTGATGTATTTGAATCTGTCTTGAAAACTTTGTATGCAGGGAAGCCTTAAGTTTAATTCTACTAAATTCCCTGATTTGGAACATGTCTGAAATCTAGGAGATGGGAAGGTGAATTGGTAACAAGTGATGATATAATTCCTTGTGATAAGATTGCTGAAATTTTCACTGAAGTAATGATATAATTCCTTGAGATAAGATTGCTGAAATTGTTCACTGAATAGAGTCTGTGTTTGAAATTACTACGTAAAGAACCTATTTCGAATCAAGCTTAGAGCTTTAGTGAAATTAAAGTTTCCAGTGTCCTCTTTTAATTGTAACTGTTCTCACCTTAATCGAAATTTCTGTTGTTTTTGGTGAATTTTCCTTCAAGTGAGTGAGTGACAGGTTTAGTGAATGAATGTGCAAGACAATGGCTAACTTTCTTTGATTTTAGCATATAGTTGATGCTTGTAATGCTTGAGTTTCCTGATTTGCACGTTCCCCTGGTTTTCTGTTGCTAAATCATGATTAGTCTTAGTTTAGAACAAGTGGCAAGTGATGTACTTGTGTGACATGTGAGGACTGAGGAAATACATGATACTTAAAATAGAAGATGATAACTTGCTGAAATTTTCTTCTTTTACCCTTCCCTGCCTTGCATGTGTAACTGGTATTGAATGTAGAAGGGTTAGTCAGTTAGAGGGATTTTTTTAGGAAAATGAATGAGGAGGATGTAAGGGAAGAGGCATTCTATCTTGTATCATTTGCTGAGTGTGAAGGGGAACCCTTGGAGGAGGGTTATCTCTCCTATTTTCTGTTCTTTTGCAATCAAGAAATGTCAACTTTCTTTTCTTTCTTCTATTTTCTAATATGGGTTCCTAACAAGGTTGCACACAGTCCTTCACTGGATGCAGTATATGGGATATATATACTAGCAACTATCAACCAATGTTTTATATGTGGTTATATTGTCATAACAGTAGTCCCAGATAATTGTAGCAATATGTGATATGATTGCGCTTGCAACCATAGAGACCTCAAAAATCACAATATTGTGGTTGTAGTTGATCTAGAGCACAATTTAAAACCCTGCAAGTATCAACCAAATTTGCTCAAACTTATTATTTTTGGTTGACATTGCCAGCGATTTATCAATAGATTACACTTTGGCTATAAAACACTTAGCTACTGGCTACTTTCTCAATTGCCGTAAAAGGAATATTTTGGAAGCAAAATTGTGTTACTTATCGAAGTCATTGTTTATCTATCAGGATGACGCAGCCGAATATCACTGATACTACCACCCTTAGTTATTGGTTAAATTGGAAGTTCTGTCTATGTGCAGCTTGTGTTTTGCTGCCTATGGTCCTTGCATGTATTGTAATATGGAAGGATAAAAATTCAAGAAAATTCAGATCTGGCAAAGGAGAAAATCAGCAAGATGGGACTTTGTCTGGTGAAGAAGCATGGAAACCATGCGTTAAAGAAATTCACCCAATTTGTTTGCTAGTTTATCGTGTTATTGCATTCTGTTCTCTTTTGGCAACCCTAGCTGCCAAAATTCATATTAATGGTGGCTCCATATTTTATTATTACACTCAGTAAGTACTCTCTTTTCTCTTGACATTTCTATATATTTACTTGATTTATGAGTCTTGTAACACACACCCATTAGTGGTGCCATAGAATGGGTAGCTACTGCCTTGTTTTCTTAGTTGGTGATTCAAAGCTATATTAGAAAATAAATTTTGAATTAAGCTTTATAAATGAATTTGAAGTCATTTACGGTTGTTTAGCTGTCTTAGTTTTTCTTCAGTTTCATTTCAATGTTTTCCATTTCCTTACCATTAGATTCAAACTCTTTTGATGATGCTACTTTTGAATTTCTTGCAGGTGGACCTTCACTTCGGTTACAATATATTTTGGGGTACGGCTTGTATTTTTTCTTAGAGGCCTTTAATGGAATGATTCCTGTTCATATATCTTACTATGCCAGTTTATGATGCTTTTTAGACTACAAATATAGTACTTAGGCAAAAGCTTTCACTGTAAGTGTAATCTCTAAAAGCTTAACATATTTGGATCTCACAAGCTGAAATTTCCTTTTGTAGTGTGCATGTATGCTATCAGTGTATGGGTGTTATCAGTATAATAAATCAAGCACCAATGTTAATACTGCAAGAATAGATGCAGAGCAAGGGCCATACATGCCTTTCTTACACCAGGATACAACAAACCTTTCTAGAATGGAACACCTTGCTGATCGCCATGCTGAAATATACAAGAATCAACTTGCACCCATCTGGAGTTATATTCTTCAAATTTTATTCCAGGTATCAACAAGAAATCAACAACATTATGTTTATAGAGAAACAAATACCCATGTTTGTTAAATGAAAATCAAACTCAATCGTAACTTCTTTGCTTACTTTTCATGTATTTGTTTAGTTCTTATGTTTGTGTGCTCTCTTTACCATTTTGATGTCTTTTAAGTGTGACATCGTCTATTTTTTTTTCTTCTTTTTCATTTTTGTTTTGAATTTTTGTATTTTGTTCTCTCCTTCAAATGCATCATGATTTGCTATAGATTCTATGCATAATTTTCTATTTTGTAAGGTTGGCAATGGATGCAAACTAGATCTGGCACTTTTGGACCTTATTGCATGAAAAGTCAGATCACTTTTGCATCATATTGTTACTATGTTGAGTACAATGTTGCATTACCACTGATTATAATGTGGTTGGTAATGTCTTTAAACAGATGAATGCAGGGGCGGTGGTGCTTACAGATTGTGTCTATTGGGTCATTATATTTCCATTTCTTACTCTGAAGGATTACGATTTTAACATTGTGAGTAGAAACCTTCTAAAGATTCCTATACTTATTTTTTTCTTTCTTGCTTTGTCCTAAAATTGATTGTTTCCAGACTTATTTTTTGTTAACCTAATGGATTGATGTGACTACATGATGTCAATTTGTTATAAAGGTTTGAGCTTGGTACTCATGGTGAGCCAGTTGATATGATATTTTTATCCTTTTCTTAATATAATAAGGTCAAGCAATTACTTAATCTTAAAGGAGTTTCTCATAATTCAGTTTTTATATTGAAATTTGGGAATTTAGTAAGACTTTGAGTACATATGATTGTTAGAATCCAAGAGTTCACCTTCAATTGGCACTTTAAAATGATGATTCAATGTTTTTATCAAAACAATTTTGTTTGTGATATGCTTGTAATATTGCACATTAGATATTTTGAGTTCAAACCAATATACTCCCTCCGTCACTTATTATAAGCTATAGTTAATTAAATTATGCTTATTAAGAAAAATAGTTAATTTAGGTAGTTGTTTGTAAAAGCAATATTTTCCAAATTTGTCCTTAGCATTATTATAATTAATTATATGAATTGTGAGAGTCTTTTCATATTCTCTCATTATCATAAGAGAGCAAAGTGACAATAAATGAGGGTATTTTAGGAAAAAAACAATTAATGCTGAAGAGAGATAAAAAGAAGTATTATAAAGAAGAAAAAAATATCTTGACTACGTCTTATAATAAGGGACGGAGGGAGTATTCTGTTTCGATGGGAGACATTAAAATAAGGCCTTTGGTCTTTATATTGAGATTGTCAATAATTTGAAACAATAGAAGATCATAATTTGAAAGTGTATGATACACAATCAATATCAGAATGCCTAAACTGCAAGTCTGCAACCATGGATATATCCTTTACAGGGATAAGCACCATGATCCTCGACTTGACTGTCAGTCTCGGGATTCTTAATTACAAAAACAAATAATAACCATATATAAATTATAAAGTAGATTTTCATAAAATTAATAAAGCAAGATATTATGGTCATTCTTGTTGTGATATTTTTTTTTCTTTTTTCTCCCCTTGTCTCCTAATGATATAATCTTATCAGTTCTCCATCTTGTGTAGATGACAGTGAACATGCATACTCTAAATGCTGTTTTCCTCCTTGGAGACACAGCTCTAAATTGTCTGGTGAATAATTTCATAATTTTTTAAGTTCCTTATTTGGGGTTATTGAATAAGAGATTTTGAATTAGTTTAATCTACGTTTCAGAAAATAAGTTGGTTTGGAATGTCTTTCTTCGTGTTATGGACAAGCTTATATGTCATTTTTCAGTGGACTATTCATGCTTTCATCTGGATTTGGTAAGCTATGCAATGCTTTTGCATGTCAAATTTTGCGCACACAGTGATTTTACTAACCATGGTGACAATCATTGCTACAGGTGGCCATACCCATTCCTTGATATCTCTTCGCCCTATTCTCCAGTGTGGTATGCCATTTTTCTCTATAGTACACATTTGGATATTTTCAAATTAAATGAAAAGGTGGAAAACTTTATTGAATTTACATCCAGAGCTCTCATTTGCGTAATGTATATTTTCATTTTTCATGCAAACACAAGGATTTGTGAGAAAAGGAAGTTGTGTTGCCTTTTTAGTTTTTATGTATGTAAGGTTTTATTATAGAGTTTCTCAGTAAAATGTACTTAAGAATCGCGAAAGAAAATGACAAATTTGGATAGAATGAAACTTAAGGCCATTGCCTTCACATGCAACGCATGGTATTTTTACCATGATATCGAGGATTATTTCCTAGTCCTTCTTTTTCCCCTTCTAATTCAATATGTTTTCTATGACCTGTAGGTACTTGTTGGTTGCATTGTTACATATTCCATGTTATGGCATGTTTAAGCTGATTGTAGGAATAAAACATTATATCTTGTCGAAATGGTTCCCTTCCTCTTATTGGTGCTAAAGAAAGATTGAGTGGTACCGGAGTTGAGCCCCTTAAGATCCAGAAGCTGTTTAGCCTACAGCAAAACTGCATTTAGCTCTCTCATCTGCATAGTGGATGGATGAGCTTTTTGTTACTTGCACATGGCTCAAACAAATTATTGATATTCAGCCAATATGGTAATGTGAACCTTCTAGAACTAAGATTAATTCTGCTACCATTCAATAGAGGAAGAAGCTCTTTATTTTATGGTACTAGTGTTGTATTCCTCGATACTTGGAACTTGGAATCATGTTTGCTGTGAGATTATCAGAATACTCATCAACCTATCAGAACTTTGTAACATCTTTTTATTGTTTATTTTACATTTGGGAAAGTTAAAATAGTTGAATTGAAAAAATTATGATTCTTTTTTTTTTTTAAATTGTTCATCTGCACGTCACTAGTCCTGTTCGCTTTTCACTCACATGGTTGTGGCCATTTTACTATGCTAGATAGGTGCATGTTTGTCCCGTTGTTTCTTGCTGTATCAAAGAGAAAATGAAAATGCAAACAGATTTGATTTTTCATCAATAGTGTTATAGTTTTAACTTGAACATCACAAATATGATACCTAAATTTTGAAGTATTGATTATTCTAGTGACATGGCGACCTTCAGATGTCCAAGTATTTATTATTAGAATTCATGAAATTATGAGTGAGATTTATCATTTCATGAGTCATAATATTAAGTAAAAGTAAAGTAAAAAAAAAAAAAAAGTATTAGAAAGAGATAATTAAAGAATATGATACTAGTCATCACAAAAAAAATACTAGTATCACTCTTCTAAAACTCTTTTAAAGTGTTTTTGGGTTATGGATGAAAAAATTAATGTTTAATCTTTCATATATTCATAATGAGTTTAATGATTATACAAGTAGTATAAAATAAATTTAAAGTTAATTAATTTATCATAAATGAAAGATTGTGATTACAGATGTAAACTTAATTTAACCTTTTTCTCATTGTTATATATGTATGTACTAGAGTGTGATATTAATTGGTAATTTATTAAGGTACTTTAGTTTAGTTCGTATTGTTTTCGATTCTTACGGCTCAAAATAAAATGTCATTGTTAATTTCTTTTTTGTCAATAATTAAATTTGTTATTATTTTATTAAATTCAGTTTTTTCGGATGAAAAAAAAATTGTTACTCTCTAAAGTGGGTCATTAACGTTACAAAATTCAAATATTACCACCTACTGTAATAGAAATTATAGCATCAGTCTTATTATCTATTATAGCATCAGTAAGTATCAATTTATAGATGGATAGTTTGGTGGAGATAGATGGAGCATGCATATATAATATTGTTGATAATATCTATTTATTTTTGTTCTACCCTGTATGGTTCAAAGATAAAACAATTAAAACTCTAACTTTAGGTCTATTAATAAAAATATTATTAAATATTGATTTTAATAATGCAAAAAAGTCTCCTATGTGGATAAAAAGTTTATGTATATTGAAAAAAAAAAAAAAACCTACTATATAGCTATCTCGTGGTTGGCAACCACAACATTCAAGTGTCTCTTTCATCAGTGCTTTTAAAATTTGGAATTCAGAGGATACAATTCTCTGTTCCCATAGGTTTTCTTTTTTTCTTGAATACTTTGACTTTAACCTGGCGAATGACGTTGTCATCCATGTAGTCATCACCTCAACTTGTAATGTGATAAAATAATTTAACAAGAACAGCACAATTTGTATGAATTTAGAACACTCATGGAAACTGATAATATTTGCTTACTTATTGAAGACACATGATTGAATCCTTATAAGTTATAACTAAGAATTCAAGTCTTCGCCTCCCTGATCACACCTCCGAAGTCAAAAGTTATCAATGGGGAAAACTCTATAGATCAATTGAATGTCGACAAATGGGACTTAATCAAGTTATTTATTATGTACTTCTCATTATAGGCACAGTGGTTGAGCTCACATGGTTTTTTTGCACTAATAAATCTAAAGCTTGCAAGAATATCAAATGGACTTAAGTATTATTGAATCACAACATTAGTCCAGTTTTTAAAAAATAAAATGTTATAATTAATAGTAAGCTTAATTGTATTTTTTGTTCTCAAATTCTAATTAATTGTCCAATTTAGTCCTCAAGTTATAATTTTTTTTAATTTGGTTATTAAATTATTTAAAATGCATTAATTTGATCTTTTTCTGCTAGAATTTTCTATTTACACCCCTCTTTTGTTATATATATTCCCCTAAAAACATAAAAATAAGAGGTGTAGTTAGTAAAAAAAAAGTGTAAACAGCAAAATCTGGCAAAAAAATAAAAACCAAATTGATGAATTTTACATAATTTTAGGATCTTGAAACTTTTTATAATTTTAGGACCAAATTGGACAACTATTTATAATTTGTGGAGGAATTTATTATAACGAGGTAAAGTATTGCAATTATAAGAACAAATGTTAGAGAACAAGAATAAAATAGGACAGTGATGCTTGACAATGTCCTGAAATCATGGAATAGGACATCATTTGTCTTGGATCAAGAATTCAAATTGTGAAAAATTGATGTCCACTGTCTACATTTTTAGACAAAACTCGTTGTCTGAATTCTGAAGTAAACAATCCAATTATGATTTCAGAACAAGGACTTTGGCCACTTGTGTTGTGTGAAAAGGTTTCTGACTTTGTTTGCTGGAATACATGCTTTCTGGTTTCTACTGCATTGTTGCTTTCTTAACTTTTTTGAGATGGTCAACAGTGTACAAAGCATGAGTAGCAGGCACAACCGAAATTATTCTTTTGACTTGAAGTATGAATTAATTCATAAAGTTGTCATTCATCACTGAGAAATTGATGGGATTGGGTGTGATATGATATTTATCCATAAAATAGCATATCACGATTTGAATATGAGAGAAAAGATCAAGATTTAAGTAGGGTTTGCCTAGTTTAATTTTTGTTTTGCATTTGCTTACGATGAAAGAGAGAAAAAAATGAATAAAATTAAGATCTGAAAATTATAATGGATCTTGTTAACTAATTTCCTAAGGTAGAAGGTTTATAAGTTGAAATTGTTGGTGGAATACACATGTTATACTTTCACATAAAAAAAACTTTGTACTTTTTATTCTTTAGCAGTATCCTAAACTTTTTTTCAATTATAATTATATATAAACTGAAAATCTGAGATTTCTATAAAATTTATCCAAGAATCATCAATATAAAATATCTAACAACAAAAAATGTTAATGTGATGTTGTCACTCTTACCAAACTACTATTATGAAACAAATTGTAATAATGAATTAGATTATAAACTGAGAAGTTAAGAGGAGCAGAAAGAGTTGAGACCAGGGGTCAAAGGTTTATAACCTATCTCACAATAGACTTAAGTTTTACTAAACAAATTATGATTTTTTTAATATCTTTCAAGTAAAAAGTTAGACTTTAATCTATTAAAAAAACTTTTTTTTTAACTTAATAGGTCAATTACTTTATAAAAAAAAAAAACTCAATAGGTCAGTTTATTTAAGTAAGCAAAATTATTATATATTTATTGATTTTTTAAGACTTCGTTACATACTTTGCCACTTAACTTTTGTTATTTTAAAAATTTTACCCCACTTAACTTTTATTTTGTAAATTCTAATTTTTAACTTTTGTTTATTTTACCATATAACTTATTTCAAAATTGAAAAAAGACATTTTTTTTACTACAAATATGTTGGTAAAATATGCATAAATTAATAACTTGAGTGGTAAAATTTACAAAAACAAACTTGGTGATAAAATGTGTAAAAATTAAAAACTTAAGAGGTAAAATTTGTAAAAATGGAAATTAGGTGGTAAAAATCACAAAATAATAAAATTTTGGTACTAAAATATGCGATTAAATTTTTTTTAAAATGGTTAAGCTTGCTTATATGCGTACAAGTAATAATCATTAACCTAGTTAAAAAAAATATACGTACAAGCTTGTTTATAGTATATTTAGACATAGGTTTTTGATCAATTTAAAAGGTCTAATAGCTAATATAAGCCCGCAGAACATACTAAAAAAAATTTTAAAATAAGTTAAACATTGTAAAAATTTATATCATATAAATAATCCAATTCAAAATTTAATTAAAATTGAGAAATAAGATTGCTTTTATAACGTATTTCAACTAACAGATAAACTTTTCAGTAAAAAAAAAACTAACAGATAAACTTTCAAGTGGGAAATGGCTTGGGCCCGTTTGTCAAATGTCTGCGTTCACGTTGCACACATGACATTGGTAGGTAAACTAAGGTTTAATACAAAAGAATAAGTACAGTGAACTTAAAAATTTAATGAAATTTTACATTGTTAAATAATTATTTTATATGATATATAATTATTTTAAGGATTTAATGTTGATGTACGTGTAGGTATAAAATAATTTTATATTATTAAAAAATTAATTAATTTATCATACATGAAAAATTATGATTGACTAACTGTGTAAAATTATTTTACATCACCGATATATTTTTTTTTCTTATTTTAAAAGAATGTACAAATAATGAAATAGTAATTATTTAAAAATGTGTTACACTGTTGATACAAGCAAAAAAAAACTTAGCAGACCGACGCATTAATTAATCCCTAATCAAATTGGGAGTTGGGATGGGACCCACTTATGTGGCACATTTTCAAACACTCAAACTTCTGCATTTAAAATGGCAAAAAGCAACAACTTAGAACACTATTAACTTATTTCATTGTCAACAAAATAATGATTAAAATTGAAGGAATATTAGCATAAAATAAAATTTATCACAATTTAAATGAGAATATATATTATGCCAGTTACAAAATTTTAAAATCTACAGCGTGATCAAAGTTTAATATTTCATTTATTTTTGAATAATATAAGGTTTAGATGAGTTAGATTTTAAAAGAATAAGATGAATAGGATAAGACTGGATACTTATAAATTATTTATCAATAAAATTTTCATACATCCATAACAAAATTCAAACATGTATCTCCGTAGAATACAAATTCCGATGCTTACTTGTTAGATCAACCTTTATTGTTAAGTTTAATGTTTCATTTAATTACTTTTCATCTTTCTTTGTGTTTTACGATAAGTGAAATGGAGATAAAGAAAAAAAATATAATAAAGAAATAGAAATGATAGAATTAGAAAAAAAGTATATTATTTGGAATTTGGATGGATATAAATAGAATTGAAGTAAGAGAATTCCTCTATAATTGTTTAGATCAAAAGAAAAGAGAGAATAAACAAACAAACAAATAAATAAATAACATAAAAAAATATAGTTTTTAATTTAATATTTTCTTAACATAAACTTACTTTTTTTAAAATATACTATAAAAATTAAACAAAAATAAAATAAAATAAATCCTTTTGACACTAGTTATAATATTAATCCTTAATATAGAGTTTAGTCACAATTAAAGGTTACTGTTCTTCTCTAAGAATGAGTTTTGTGGAAGTTAAACTCAAATAATCTTCCATAATCTTAGGGTATGTTTTGTCTAACTTATATTTAGCTTAAAAATTACTTTTAAGTTTAAGTTAAAAATTATATTTAAAAACTAAATAAAAGTTGTTTGACAATTTTAATTCTTTTAAACTTGAAATCTCCTTTAAATAAAAGTTGTTTAAATAAAAGTTGTTTGATAAAAGGATATTCATAAAATACAAAGAATAAATCTAATGAAAAAGTATATATAAAATTAAATTGTGGAAAATTATTTTTATTCATATAGAATTATTTTAATAATTATAAAATACTAAAATAGAAATATTTAAAACTTTTTACTCTCCTCTATTTATCTAAAATTAATGTAATTAACTAAACATGTATCTAGTTTACTCTAACACATGGCTTACACTCTATTATCCATATGTTTTTGTTTATCCTATTTTAATATGGTATTAAAAAAAAATCAAGAAAAAATATTGTGTTCCACCATCAAGGATAGTAAAAAGAAAATTGTGTTCCATAAGGGATTCACCTTCCTGGTGGACCTTACTGTGCCTCCTTTTATCGATTTTCCAAGGATTTCTCTTGTTGTCGTTGTCGTTCATCGTCATGATTTCGACAGCGTTTCGACCAATGATCCCACCGTTAGCATCATTGTCCACTGGTGACAATAATCTTGTTGGACATTCGATCCCTCATGTGCCCTTCTTATGTGTGTCAAATACCATTTGAGCGCCCTATTGTTAGGGCGTGTGACGACTTTTTGAATTGTGGCTTCACCAGCTTGGTCACCCCTTCATTGTGCCCATAACCTTTCGATTTCATCTCTACTAGACTTGTTTTGGGCAAAACCCTCCTTTTTGCACCATGTTTGATTCTGTTTTTTGTAGGTATTGTTTGGTTTGCAATTTTGGGCACTGTGTAGTACATTGTGCATAACATTTTTGTTGTGTTTTGCATTGTTGTGAAGAACTTTTCAATCACCCATTCTACTATCATTCCTTTTCAGCATGTTTTTCAACCATTGCCTTTTGCTCGACACCCCATTTCCAACGATGAACTTTTTCGATCGCCGATCTTGTATCCTTTTCCGACATGTTTCTTGGTGACTTTTGTAATTTGCTAGTTGTGCTATTGTTGTTATTATCCTTGCCCATAGTTATTTACAATTATTTTGGTCTTAGCTGATATTGGTTTGAAGCTTTCAAACGTGATTTTTAAGAATGTTAAAACTTGCTTTAGTTGTCATTTTCTTAGGCTAATGATTATTTTAACTTTTTGTCAATGTTAATCTTGGCAATACTTCCTATTTTAGCTAACATCCTTGAGTTGTCTTCAAATATTATTTGTTTTGGTTGAACTCAAGTTTATATTTATTAGTTGAGAATAATTTTTTTTTTTTTATAATAAACTGAAAGTTTAGTAAGCTCGAGGGGAAGCATTGAAAATACACTTTATATAAAAATCTCAAATTTAAAAGGTTAAATGTAACTTTTTACTAAATTTGATCATTTATGTTTTAGAAATGAATTAAAATAGTCATTCTAAAAAAAAACAAAATTTTTAATTTTTACTGTGATTTTGAACCATTTTTTAACTAATTAAAACGTAAAAATTATTTCATTAGGTTAACTTATATGAGAACTATGAAACTCAACTAATATTTGAATAAAAAAGACGATAAATATAAAATTCCATGAAAAATATATCTAACGAACAATTGAATTAATGAAAAATATAATATAAATTTTTTTTTATTGTTCATGAAACTCATTTTTTCACATAGTTTTTTTCATTATATTTGACTCTCTTTTGATTTGTATATCAGTTGAATTTCACAATTTTTATATAACTTTTACATCTCAAATTTCTCAAAAAGTGATTCAAAATCGTGTTACAATATTAAAAATAAACATTGTTTCAAAAGAACAATTTTTACTTATTTTAGAAAAGTAAAAAACAAAAATAAGACTTCTAAAACATAAATGACTAAGTTGAACAAAACCTAAAACATACAAAACCAAAAATAACATTTACCGAATTTAAAATTAATGTGATCACATATATAAACATGCACTCTATTATCCGTATGTTTCTCCTATTAATTTATATACTAACTAAAATAAATAAGATCCTCTAAAACAAGGACACATTTATAAATAACTATTAAAACATCTTCAATTATACCATCATTTTTTATAGGCCTTCAATTATACAACCATGATAGAGTTTATTTAACTCATTTTTAGTGGACCTTACAATACACACAAAATTTAAGAACTTCAACACATTTTGTTCTCTATAGTCTATAACAGTTCAATATTTAAAAACTTTAAACTAATCATGTAATTGTCTCACAGCTCTTAAGAGGGATTCATAACTATTTTTCTATAAATTCCGTAAAAAGAAAACTATTTTTCTATAAGTTACAAATTTTATATAAAAATTGTCAGTGAATTATTTGATAAGAAATAACTTAATTATATTTTTAGCACCTCAAATTAAAATGTATGTTTTGTTAGTGTCTGCTCTCAAATAAAAGTTCGTACGTATATTTTAATTCTTTAAATTTAGAAAAACATGTTTTTGTTTGTTGTAATTTGAGAGGATAAAACATAAGAAATTATATCTGGTCGGAGACCATCACATTAGCTGTGATCCCAACCAACCAGGGTGTGACACATAGTTATGTATAGACATGAAAATAAAAATTTGTATATTTTAATTCTTTAAATTTAAACAACATGTTTTTAGGATAAAACATGAGAAATTATATCTGAAACTAGGGGTGACAAAGTGGATTAATTCATAGAAAATGGGGCGGGACAGTTTTGCCTATGGTCGGTGTGGATTAAAAAGGCCAACTCGTCAGTTAACGGGTTAGCCTGTCAAATTTTAATTTTTTTTATATCTTTTTTATTCTCAATTATTTAATTATAAATTATTATAACAACAAGACAGATTAAATAGTAAATAATTTTTTTTAAAGAATTATGTCGCTTTTCGATTTTCGCTTCATTTTAATTAATTACTTTTTCTTTTTACAAAAAAGATCATTAATCTGTTTATTTCTTTAGATGATTTTTTATCATGTTATTATTTAAAATACCAAATTACAAATACTAAATAAAAAAAATATGATGGCAAGTTAATGGATTGATCCACAAAGTTAACGAATTTGGAACATTCTCCTATTTCACTTTTTTTTACAGGCTGGTTGACCTGTTAATCACAATCTATTTTACCATCTCTATCCAAAATCATTATATCAATTGATCCGACTAACATGAGTGTGACACATAGCTATAGCTATGTATAGATAAACACTCTATATAATGAGTAACTATATTAATTAGGATATAAGCCCCACAATAATGTGTTAGACACTGTGTTACTAGTGTTCATTAATTTATTATTCATCATTTGATTAAGCTGGTTTGGTGTGAATTCATTATTTTGTTTTTTGAATTTTAGATAATGACCGCGTTTTAGATTCTGTTTTCATATTTATTTATTTTTAAATCTACTTATATATCTCATACACAAGTGTATGATGATAAAAAAAAAAAAATTACACAAACGCTGCTAACTAACTTTATTGAGTATTTGTTTACGTATAACCAAGGTATAATTTTTCCTTAAATCAGTTTTTAAAATTATAAAATTATAAAACGTGTTTAATTAATCAATTTTTAAAAATTATTTTTATTTTAGTTTTAGTTTTTAAAACTGGAAAACTAAATAATTTTTTTTTATTTTCTCTTTTCATAAAATTTTACATATTTTATTTTCTCTTTTTATAGAATCTCATATCTTATAATAATAATTTTATTCACAAGTCTCACATATTTTATTTTATCATAAATTTTATATTTTTTTTCAAATAGTCTCATATCTTTTAAATTTATTTTCTTTGATAATAATTTTTAAATACCAAATGATTTTTTTCTTTTTAAAAATAAAAACTGAAAAACTTTTCCAACAAACCCTGAAAAAACATTTTTGAAAATGATTAAAAAATCATTACACTCCCTATCCCTATTCAAAAAACTAAAAACATAATCACACCTAAAAAAAAAAAAAAATGTTAGAGAGCTTCTTAAGATTTTTTTTAAAGGGAAACTTCATAAGATTAGTAACCCGGCAAGTAAGTCATTGTACATGTTATAAAGTGCATCGGAAGCCGCTATAGAAATGATTATTTGTTATGTTCAGACTTCCGACAGCAGATTTGGGCATCAACACAAGTAGTTCACACTTCGCACCACTCCACAAATATGGGAAGGACAGAAATAAAGCAACAAGAAGAAATTTTGAACCTGCCAACTGTTGCCCTTTTATAATTTTATTTTGGTTTAATTGTATTTTTCGTGATTTTTGACGCTTAATTTTAACAGTTTGAGTAGTTATTTTAATCAAATAATATAAAATTGCTTTAAAATTAAAATAAATGCCAACTCAGTTTTAATTTTTTTTTAATACGATTTCTTTTGAAATTATATTTTAAAGTTATAAACAGAAAATAAAAATTCATCTCAAATAAAACCTGAGTTAACATAATTTCTACATCTACTACCACCATTAGTATACATAATCCATCAACAAACACATTAACATAATTAAAAGCTAACCATTAACGAAAAAAACAATAATACAAATACCAAAACTGCTAATAAAAATAAATTTTGAGAATAAAAAGATTATGGGGACCGAAATGCAATGCAGTTATGCCTTTTATTTCCCCCCGCCCTCTCTCTCTCCACTTCTTTCAACACTCTTAGAAAAAAGCACGTTATAATAACTCCCACCCACAAGGTTAAAAAAAGTAGTTAAGCCATAACAGCACAACAGACCCAGAAAATGAAGTCCAAAAACATCTCCACAAAAAACTACAACAACAACAACAACAACTCATCATGGTCATGGGTTCTCTTCTCCACACTGATGCTCATGCTTCCCCTCGCACTCTCCGATCCTCGGATCGGCGAGGCGGGGCTGTACTGCGGCAGCACGAAGGCCCCTATGAAGGCGGATTACATCCCGAGCTTCGTCAAGGAGATGGACAGCCTCTCGCAGTCGGTGACCAGCCACGGCTGGGGGACCCACTCTGTGGTAGCCAATCTGAAGGTTCCCATCTACGGCCTGGCGCAGTGCTTCGGCGACCTCTCCCACACGGACTGCCTGCTCTGCTACGCGGCGAGCCGCACCCGCCTCCCGCGCTGCCTCCCTTCGGTCTCGGCGCGCGTGTACCTCGACGGCTGCTTCCTCCGCTACGACAACTACAGCTTCTATTCGGAACGCACCGATGCTCTGCGGGACAAGGTGAAGTGCAGTGATGGTGGTGATGGGAACGAGAGGGTAGAGTTGGAGATTGTGGAGAGAGTGGTGGAGAGTGTGGTTGAGATGGCTAGTACTGTGGGAAATGGTGGGTTTGGTGTGGGAGAGGTTGAGGGGGTTTATGCTTTGGCGCAGTGCTGGAACAGTGTTGGGAATCGTGGGTGCAGAGAGTGCTTGAGGAAAGCTGTGAGGGAGGTGAAGGGGTGCTTGCCCAATAAGGAAGGGAGGGCCTTGAATGCTGGCTGTTATTTGAGGTATTCTACGCACAAGTTTTATAATCAAGATGCTCATGAACGCGGTGGAAATGGTGAGTAAAGGCATGTTTCAAAACAATACTCATTTATTTGAGAAAAATAAGAAAGTAATAATGGAATTAAGTTAAAATTTTATTCATTATAATTAATTTATTGAAATCCTATAATCTTGTTTATGAAATTATAAAAGAGAGTTTTCAAATGATCACTGAAAAAAAAATTTTTAACTTAAAAAAAAAATTTTTAACTTAAAAAAAAAATTACTTTTATTTTTCCTTCATATTTTTGTATTCTAAAAATTCTTATAAAATAATGTGTTAAATTCTAAAATTTTATAATTCTAATAAAAAGACTCTAAAAAACATTTGTGGTATCCAAACAAATTCTTAACTTCTATTTTTTTCTTAAAAGTAAGAAAAAAATTTATTTCATTTTTTTTAAACTTTATCTATTTTTGTAGAAGTGTTTTTAGAGAAACTTCTCATACTCGAAGTATGTGTGTGTGAGGCCTTTTAGTTTCAAGCAAGGTCTTAAAAACTGTCAATGATGTTGAGTCAAAATTGCAGTTGCTGGTCGTTTTTAAAAGTCTTGGTTTTGAGTTTTGCCCTTTTACTTTTGTTCGGATGTGATAATCCTAATTATCTCGGCAGACTTGAGTTTGGAACAGTTTTCAAACGTACGAATTTAAGCTTACCCGGGAATTTACATCTATTTTGATTTTTGTATGCAATTTTAAATTCAGTCTTTGTAGTCGAGCAAAATTTTGGTACTCTTTAGTCCTTTTTACCATTATAACTCGAATGCTTTTCAATTTTCCTACACTGGCAGAAATAGATTCCAGATCTTAATTCATAGATGCCCAGATGGCACTGAGTGAGAAAAAAAATATTTTTGTTACATTAATTAATTTAATTATTTTCAGCAACCAAACAGTTCTTTGTTGATTTCATTACCTATGTTCTCCAACTTTCCAGGGTTCTTAAGAAGAAAAGGAGTCATAGTAGCAGAAGTGTTAGCAGCAGCTGCAGTTTTAATGCTTGCTGTCTCTGCCTCTTATTTAGTCTTCACAAAATTGTCAAAGAAAAATAAAGGTAAACACTATGAAAATAAAGTTATTAATTATCATTACAATTCACTACACTATTAAAATATGAGTTTAAATGGTGGTGCACTAATTTTACTCAATAGTTACATCACAATTCACCGATTACATGACTTTTAAGTGATTGAATGACAATGTAAAATAAAAAATTATTTTACATTGTCATTACATCTTCATTTTTCTCTTTTAACATATATAGTATTTGTGAATTGTTATGTCTTCTTTTAATTTTCTTATGCTGTATTTCTTTTCTCCTGCATAGAAAACAATAACAACCTTGGTCATATTTCCTCTTCCATAAGCAAATCTAGCTTGAATTACAAGTACGAAACTCTTGAGAAGGCCACAGATTATTTCAACTCTTCAAGAAAAATAGGCCAAGGTGGAGCTGGTTCAGTTTTCAAAGGTGTTCTCTCAAATGGGAAAGTTGTTGCTGTCAAGAGATTGATCTTCAATAACAGGCAATGGGTTGATGAGTTCTTCAATGAAGTGAATTTGATTAGCGGAATTGAACACAAGAACCTTGTCAAACTATTGGGTTGTAGCATTGAAGGCCCTGAGAGTCTCCTTGTGTATGAGTACTTACCCAAAAAGAGTTTAGACCAATTTATCTTTGGTATGTTCCCATTGTAAAGTTCATTTTCTTTTTTAATTTCAAAAATTTAGTCCCAAAATTATAATTAATCGTCAGATTTAATCTCAAAATTTTAAAAAACTTCAATTTGATCCCTTTATTGCTAAAAATGTGTCAAATTTGATTATTTTTTATATTTGACTTATGCTGTTAAATCTATCGTATCATAGATTTTTTTTATGTACCTCTTTTGGACCAAAGTAATTTTTTTAAAAACTTAGACACTAAATCGAATGATTAATGAATAATTATAAATTGGGAACTAAAGTGAGGATTAAGTCAAAATCAAATGCTTATCTATAGTTTCATGAAGGTGACAGTAATTTTTGTCTGCAGAAAAGAACAGAACTCAGATTCTAAACTGGAAGCAGCGGTTTAACATAATTGTTGGAACAGCAGAAGGGCTTGCATATCTTCATGAAGGCACTGAAATAAGAATCATCCATAGAGACATAAAAAGTAGCAACGTTCTTCTGGACGAGAATCTCACTCCCAAGATTGCAGATTTCGGCCTTGCTCGCTGTTTTGGTGCTGATAAGTCACATTTGAGCACTGGAATTGCTGGAACATTGTAAGTCCTCGGATTTATCATGTTAGGTACAGTTTGATCGAGGATTTTGAGTTGCAAAATCGAGATCGAAAAGTTCAACAAATATGAGTTTATTGGAAACTCTTTGCAACTTCAACACACAAAGAATTGCAACTGTTTATTGGAAACTTCAATCCCAAAGAATTGAACTGTTTAGTAAAAACATATTACTTAAATAACATTTGGGTCCCTAGTTCTTATTTTGGTTTTCTTAAAACTTTTTGTTTACCTTTTTAGTTCTTATAGTTATAAACTTGTTTTGTTTTATTCTAGTCTCTGACATCATTGTTTTAGTTTCTATTAAACTATAAACTTTTGACATAAGTCTCTCTTACATCAATTTTTTTTTTTTTTTACATTTTATTTAAGTAACATCAGGACTGATTTTCAATTTGTGACAGTCCTGAAAAAATAAATAATGGCATTCACATTTTGTTAGTAGCAGACTCTGTTACACATAAGCCTAGTCCTTTAAGGTAAAGGTCAAGAAAAGTTTTCTAATGTATATTTCTAGCACAACCCTTGGTGTGAGAGGCCATCATAGTCTTAAGTAACACCTGATTTTTATTTCTGGAGCAGAGGTTACATGGCTCCTGAGTACCTAATTCGAGGACAGCTTACAGATAAAGCTGATGTATATAGTTTTGGAGTACTTGTTCTGGAGATTGTGAGTGGCAGGAGGAATAATGTCTTCAGAGAGGACTCTGGCTCGCTTCTACAAACCGTAAGACTTGTGTCTAACACTAAATTTGAAACAAAATCTTGGTTTAAATAATTTTTAGATCTCGATAAATATCTAAATTTTGTTCTGGATCACTATAAATTTTCCGTTGTTTTGAATCCATGATATATTACAAATTTTGTTATGGATCCCACCATTAAATGATGATGACGTGACACCATCTCAACAGATCTTTCCAACATATATCAACAGTTAAGATAGTGTCATGTCATCACTTAACGGTAGAGGTTCAAAACAAATATTTTAATATATCATAGACTCAAAATAACGAAAAAAATTATCAAAGATCCAAAGTAAAATTCGGGTATTTGTAAGGACCTAAAAGTTATTTAAGTCTAAAATCTTCATTTTTTAGGCTAATAATGAATTCAACACCTTTTAATGGGAAAATTATCCTTTTGGCACCAGGTTTGGAAACTATACCGATCAAGCACACTAACTGAAGCTGTTGATCCTTGCTTGGGAGATGATGATTTTCCTGCAACTGAAGAAGCATCAAGGGTGTTTCGGATTGGATTGCTTTGCACACAAGCTTCTGCCTCCCTAAGGCCTTCCATGTCCCAAGTTGTTTACATGCTAAGTAATTCAAATGTGGATGTTCCCACACCAAATCAACCCCCATTTTTGAACACCGGAATGCTAGACTCAGATAGTTCCATTATTAAGTCTTATAGCACTAACAGCTTCATATCCAATGCCTTGAAGAAGATTGGAGTGTCCTACAGCTACTCCGAGTCCTCTAGTTCACGCAATTCAGATGAGCCATCAAGAAGTGAAGAATCATCAATTGTCCAAGTTTGATTTCAAGGAATTTTAAATTGAAGTCTTCAATCGCAATTGAGGTCGCAATATTGCAGTTTTTGAAGGTTTCTGTGACTGCAAAAATAACCGTTGCTTCGCTCACATTTGTTCACAATCTATGGCAAGATCATGATTTTGAAGGTCTCCAGAGGGTGGTGACAACTGACAACAACTGCAATTTAAAAACATGGTGATTGCCAATCTGTTTCTTGGTTTTGGGTGGTCGTGTCCATATGTTGTTTACTGGAAACAAAGAGTGAAAAATATTGTTAGAACTTAGGAAGACAATTAATATATAACTGAACAAATGTAAAGATAGAAAGGAAAAGACGGTTGCCTGTTGAAAGAGTGGCGAGTGAGCAAGGGTGATCAAGGTTTAACAACTTCACTAACTGTAGAGTGATAAGTGACATAACATGATTCACATCCTTTTATTTGCAATGTTTCTATAAATTCTATGGATGATTCTGTATCCTTGATTCTTATATACATAGATTTAAAAACCCTCCCCTCTCCCAAATGCTAGAATAGTAGCAGTGTTTTAGGATAGGAAAGTAAGTGATTGAAGCCTTAAGAGTGTGATTTGGATGTTAGAAATCGAGTTAAATTGACGATAATAGATTGGAATGGTTGACAATTTTAGAAGCCATTTTGATGGTGGATTAGTCGGAATCATGGTGTTAGTGTGCAGCTGTAAGTTAACGACTTAAATCATATTTAAAATATCCTAGGTGATGGGTAAAAGGTGAGGAAGTGATAGAAACAAATCTGGCGATTGTTTGTCTCACACAAATTGATTTCTTCCATAATGTTTATGCAACTTTTTACTAGTTCCTTTATATGATGTTTTAGTTCTTTTCTATCACAGTTTCCGATTCCGAGATGAGCTCAACATACAGTTTAAGATTATTAAAAGCTATGAGCAGAACGAAGTTGAACAGTAATGTTTCTTCTAAATATTCATGTGGGAATTAATATCCTTTCTCACAGTTTTCAATTTAACTGGAATTCTACAGTGCCTAGTGCAAACTGCTCCACAAAGCAGTTCAGGAATTTGTTCAGAAGTCCGTTCAATGAGTAAAAAATTTAACATTGTGGTGTTACCAGAGAATATCAGCTATTCAACTGTCCCCCCCTTAAAGAAAATTAGAGAAAGGAAAATACACTCTTGAATCCAAGATATGACTCTATTTCCTTCATTTGGCCTGTGGTTTCCAAGGAACAGCTCTGTCTTCCTATTTCACCTGAGCTATGCTTCTCTTCTTTAGATTCTCTAGAAGTGCAACGCTGCTTCTTACTACTCTCTGCAAAGTTTCTGGGATCTGAAGACCGTTTTTTCTCATCCTGACATTGAAAAACTAACATTTAAGCCATAAATGGAAGATTTAAAAAAAAAAGGTGCTCGAAACACCTTTAGAAATATTTAGCTCTCCATCAATGCAACGGAAACATTCATTTTTTTTTTTACTTTTTACCTCAGTACCTACCTGATTAGTGGAAGTATATGTTTCTACTTCAGCAGTTTTCATATATGAAGTAAACATATTATCGGTGACCATGTCAGAAGAATTTGTTTCTCTTGCCACAGTGAAAGCAACGCTCGTAGAGTTGGGAGGACTGGGATTAATCTTTGAGAATAATTCTGCTTTATAGATTACTGATTCCACGCAATCAAGCTTATTAATCAGTGGAAAATCCTTAGATTTTCTTCGAATATGGTCAAAAACTGTTTCTTCAGTTGATTTTTTATGAGCTCTTGCTTCAGGTTCAGTGAGGAAAACACCTTCAACAATAAAAATAAACAATGATAACTTGACATAGATAGCGAGAACTGATTGCTAAATCACATGCTAGTAAAAAGGTGTACCTGTATCAGATAGATTTGAGCTTCCAGTTGTACAATGATCGTTCAAATAAAGTTTGACATCATCCTGGTTTGCCTTCCTGTGCTCAACTGGAAAATTGACATCATTTCGTTGAGCAACTTCAGGTCCGTCCTCATCATCCAGAACAACTACCTCATGATGATGATCAGGCCTCTTCTCACGGGCATGATTTCTTGAAAGAAAGACCTCTAGTGATGGACAGCTAATGTTATCAAATGCAGACAGGAGAGAAAAGTTTTTGGATTTCTCCCGAATGTGATCAAAGACTGTTTTCTCTGTGATGATTTTGCATTCATCCTCTTCAACCCCAAAATCATGCACACCTTCCACTACAAGAAAAACGCTCATTAGTGTGGCCAAACACCTGCTGTAACTGAAAAAAAGATGAAACTAAGAATGTTTGTTTGAAAATCATAAAAGGTTAATAATATCATATATGGAGTGGTACCTGCCTCTAAACTTTCATCTAAGAGTTCGAAACTTGGACTGCAATAGAACACGTTTAAAATTTTAGGTCTTAATAGATTATACTATCAAGGACAACATAAACAACTATATCATAGATTTCAAGGGAAAATGACTGACATGGAATCCCTGTCCTTGCTCGATTTGCATAGCTCTTTTGTTGTTAAATGAGGTACACTTATGTTGTCATCTTCTATGAAAAATATCTCTTCAGGTGGAGGACAAGCCTGCTTTCTGTTTCTTTTTAAAAGCACAATTGAATTGCTCTCTCTCGTAAAGGAAAGCTTTTGGTGGACATCAATACCAACTGAATGGACAAAACTGAAGAATTAAGTGATAATTGCACAATTTAGACAAACTAAATTGGAGAAGATATAATTTAGACATCTATGGAGCACATCTTACTGTATTCCTCAAATATAAAATCAGCTTTGATGGTTTGATTCCCTTGTAGGATGGGCACAACAATTGTTGTAGTGTAAGGGCTGCAACATGAAAAAAGAAATTTATCAGCCTAAAATTTGTGTGGCAGTAAGAGTTATATATATGACTTTATTCATTTACATATGCAACCCGAACTGCACTTGTAGCATATTTAGAAATCTAAACTTTTTTACCTCATCCAGTTGATAAGACATCATAATTATTCCAAACTTGCATGAAAACAAACTTTCAAGCCTACAGTGGCCAATATTATGATGCATTTTATGTAATGTAATATTTTTTAAAAATATTATACTCAAAATCCTCCAAATTAAAATTCTTAACACTCTTTTAGTCTCGAATGCTCTACATTATATTATTTTTTTACTGCAAAAATAAAGCCAAGGTTTCAATTCATGTACCTGGAGAACAGATCAACCCTGCGGCAATGATTTGGGGAACATTAAAACTTGATCAGATAAGGAAAGAACAATTCGCACACTTTTTATAATACTAATGAGTCAATATCATCAATGAAACATTTTTTTGCATAGAAATTCTTTAATCGTTGAACACTATCAAGTCATAAAATCTAAATTAGTAGCCATCACCTTATTTTTTCATGAAAGAGAATAGTGTTGTCCTCCTCCGAACCAATGATCTGTGGGAAAGAAATTTGTGGAACTTATTTTAATTGTTAAATGCATGAAATTCTCCTTAGAAAACATTCGGATAACACACCATATCAGCATAATGTCGTTTAGCCGACTGGCCTGACTGTGATATCCTAGCCAACGTTACTACTAGCTTGGACTTTCCTTGTATATGGCTTTCAATTTCTGCAAGCGTCACATCAACTTTTGGAGGTAGAGATAGTAGAGAATCTTTAATATGGTTACCAAATGGGTATTTTCGACCAGTCACTAGCTCTATTCTCCTCGGATCAGCTTCAGCAAGTTCCTCAAACGATTTAACTCCCATTGAATGCAGTGCCTGGAAAGAACTTCAAAATCAGAATATTACGCAACTGGTTGCTAGTGCATATGTCATGTGTTAATAACATCAATGAATCAATAAATATTACTTTTGCTGTAACCATCCCAATTCCAGGTAACTGTTTCAGAAGGTATGGACTGTCATCCCAAAGTTTCTGGTCTAGTGATTTGGCTAGAAGGGCTGAATTCACAGTTCCTTTGTAATTCCTTTTATAAATAAAATAGTCTTTCAAGCATTTTGCAATTCTACATCCATTTGAGCATATAGAATTCATGTCCTGTAGCATTAAGTTTACTTAATCACAGATTTAAGAATGTTAATCTACAAAATATAATGATTTTACAATGCGACACCTGAATCACAGATAGGTCATGAACTGATGGATCACCAGTTAAGCAGTCATTTGCTAATATAAATATCTTTTCTTCTCTTGTTTGAATGCGCTTCTTCTTTTTCCCTTTATCTCCATGAATGTGAAAGCGAAGCCGGCCATCTTTATCAGCATTGATCTCATTTAAGAGTTTCTTTTCATTGCGTCTGAGCTGTATCCCTTCATTTTCCCAGTGCAGAATTGTGTCAAGTTTTGATGTCAATACATTGTGTATTAAAAAATATTCACAAATATATTCGCACATGCAATTTCTTCTGCACAGCACACAACATGAAGTGCATCTTCCAAACTGCAATTTTCTGGAGTCCGCATTATCTGTTTCATTGTGTCAAATCTCAAATAGTACTTTGTCATTAACCTTCCAGGATCTAAGGCAGGAAAAGGAAAATATCAGCAACTAATTTGGAATTTAATATTTTACCAATACATCATGAATATTTATTACAGATATTGATACCTAATGGTTGCAAGAGGAAACCATCTTCGTCAATCCAGACCATTTCATTCTTTGATAACTCGTTAACTTTACGCACACAAATATCTGAGATAAAATAGCTTCAATAATTAAGGGATAAGGTGTGTGGGGGAACTATTGGAGAAAGAGATAATAAAAAATAGAACTCTACGAAAGACAACCTAATGATGAATACTGTACCTTGCACATGCTTCTCTAAACTCTCGCTAGAAATTCCTTTCTTAATTGCATAGTTCATAGGATTCTGATTGTGCATAAAAAAATTCATAAGATGAGATGGGAGACCAATATACAAAACTAATTGGCATCCTGAGTCACTTGCCTTTTGCATTCTAACATACAAGTAGGAGCATTTCAGCCATTCAATTGCTTTTGTAATATCAGATACTGTCAGTTGAACTATTTCCGCAAGTAAATGCTCCGTCACACATGACAGCAATCTATGGTAAGCAAACATTGATTAGTTGAACAGGGTAAATGCACAATGTTTGCAGAATGTGAGCAACATTCAAAGATGTCAAATCTTTTCTGTAATTTAGAAAGAGGCAGTCTTACTGTGATTCTACCACCTCACACCCATTTAAGAGATTCTCATATAAATGAACCTGTGGTATGAAAATATGTAAGAGTAAATAAGCATTTTGGAACAATAGAGCTCATGATCAAAATTAAAGAACTTTGTCAGAATAGTAGCTAGTGAGACAGAGATGAGTAGAAAATATATGTGCAAGTAGATAATTCACCGTTTCTCTCCTTGTCATGATTATAACCATGCCTGTATCATCAAATGGTGGTCGGCCTGCCCTTCCACACATCTGTAGCATAAATTTTTTACCTCAAATGATATACATAACATGAAAAAATCAAGCATTGATTCTCCCTGCCCCTAATATATTAGGTACACATAGTGTGATTGTAGGAAAGGAGCTAAGTATACAAATATTATGAATGTGTCTGCATCTGTTGCAACTTGCAAGTGCAAGTATCATATTATATGTCTATGGAAAGAAGTCTAACAGAAACAACTTTCTGGAAGCAAACAGCTAGTTGACAAGTACAGTCATAAATGTTTTAACTTAGCTATCAAACTATACCAGCTATTTGAACAAAGAAAATAAAGTCACTAAAGCAAAATGAACATCTTAAGGAATTTCATGGAAAGGATTAGGAATTGATCCTAACAGATAATGTTATATTTGCTCCTATCTAAACATATCCCTAACATATCAATCATATCTTTAACAATAGTAACCAAAGAAATTCTTAAAAATTAACAAAAACCAATTCTCTACTGCTAGGTCAATTATGTTGCATGTATAGACACAAGATTCAACCTGAGGTGAACCTAGCTGCTGAAATTTATATATCATTAGCATTTTACAATATTATATATGATTATCATAAGGAACCTTAAGAAGTGAACCTGCAATATAGTGGAGCGGTCATATTCCATATAGAGACCTTTTTCCTTGTTGCTGGCCATAATATTTCAATAAATTAAGTTGTAAAAACAGTTTTTTTAATATGCTACAATGAAGTGAATAAAAAATTTTAAAAATATAACATACAAGTGCTGTGTTGATTTGATAACCACTGTATGTGCTGGGAGATTGATTCCATGGGCTAGTGTATTTGTAGTGCAAAGTACTTGAATGTCACCCTTAAGAAAAAGGCCTTCCACAATACTGCGATCTTTGAGGCAAAGGCCACCATTGTGATAACCAACTGCTAGGAAAGCCATTTTCTAAAAGTCACATATGTACCAATTTGAAATTCTAATTCACGTGCATGGGATTGTAATCACTTTCCAGTAAGAATTATAATTTAGCCAGATTCCAGAACAATATATAGATTCCTTTCATACCACCGTAAAGAATATATGACTGCATTTGCTTGTCACTGCAAGATAGAGAAGCCTCTCTCAGCCGATCTTGTTGTTCTTTGCTCTTCATGAATGGATTTGATTGACCAAAAGTCATTACTATTTGAGAGAGCCGCTGAGCAGCTTCTTGTGCTCCTTTTCTTGTTGAACAAAATACAAGCGCAGATTTCCCTCTTGAGTATTGCATGAGAATATCTGAAATCATTTGTACATAGAGAATAAAAATAGAATGGAAATATTTATCCTCATATATAAATGTTAATAGCAGTGAAAAACTATAAGGTACAGAACTGTTAATTGGCAGGATGAATAATCTTTACTTACCGAAAATATAATTTTGAAGGCGCTGCATGGTAGTATAAAGCAGAAATAAAGATAAGTTTAACTGGTAAAATGGATTACTTAAAAGTAACAATAGAGCAAACAATTAAGATTGACATGATTTAAACTTTAACAACTTTAAACCGACCTTCTCAAAGAGGAAATCATTCTTGGCTGGGGCATAGCCTGTATAAATTTAACAGTAGAATGATAATCAAACATTTCTAAATTACTGCTAGGACTACAGACCATGACATTGAGTAATATTGAATAAAAATTCAGAAATTCGAATTAGGGATCTTTGTTGCTCTCATCTCTTTTTATCTGAAAAATAGCCAATCCAACTAGGACATATAGATTTTGTAATAGGATGCAACAAATGATAAGTATAAGAAACTATATTAACAATGGTTGTGTATGTGTTCAATTATATTTGCGTACCAAAAACCTTGGTTGTCAGCTTTACCGGCCTCATTTCTTCTCCAAACCTGTGAACATTCAAAAGCAAAGTCAAATTTGTCTGGATGTTGACTTTCACCACTATAGCATAAAGTCGTATAATGGATGTTGAGGTGGAAAACTACCTTTTTATCCCTTGATCAGGAACCTCTAGCCACTTAGCTGCAGTAGTGCATATATATACATTGCATAAAACTCTTCCCATTGATGTTGACATGTTATCTTAACTTCCATAACTCTTGTAACAACATCAATTACACATAGAAGTTACCTAGATCCTCAACATTTGGAATTGTGGCAGACACAGCTAGGAAGCGGACCTGAGCTAGAGGATTTGATTTCATTTTTGGATTGCCAGAAACGATTTTTATTCTACTAACAATTGCTTCCAGAGCAGCTCCACGTGGATCATTCAATAGATGAACTTCATCAATTAGTAGAAGTGCTATGTCACTGAAAAAACTCAAGCCACCACTTTCAATACCATATCGTGACACTGCATCAAATTTCTATTCATTGGAAAACGAAATCAAGTTAGCTTTCTCCCATAGGGTCAATAAATCAGTCAGCCTATTTCTTGTGCATGTGTACATGGCCAAGGAGAGACCATCAAAACTACATATTTTAGGAACTCAACGAAGGAATGCTGATTTGTCACACAAAAACCAAGTGTAGGTCAATTTCTTATTTAAAGAAAAAGCTTGTTGAGGTTGTTGGGAATGGGGAACATAATGCATGCATAAACTTAATAATTCATGATAATATTAAAATATATCCATTTTTTGGTGAATACAAAATATATCCAGCTAATATTTTAAATAATAAGAAAAGAGAAAAGTATGCCAAAGAATAATGATTAAGTGATCTTGGTTCTTCCATTTGCATACTGACCTCAGGAGTTGTGAGAATAATATCAGCTTCTAGTATATTCCTTGGAGTGTATGATTCATTGTCACCTGTCAGCTCCAGGCAATTTATTCCCCATGACCCAAATTTCTTATTCCAATCACGGAGCTTCTCCTGTACTAAAGCCTTAGATGGGGCTACATAGATCTTAACAACATGAGAGAAGATAATTGAACCAATAATTAGTTACTGATACATGATGACAGAAATACTCATCAAATTGTGTTTCATATGATTCACAATGAACTAAAGCTTGGGCTGATGTTTATGTGTCGACAGAATATGAGCCTTCTTAATAGAGAAAAGTTAATTTACAACATTAACATAAGGATAAAGAAAACTTGACTGTATGCTTTTTGTTTCAGGAAAGGCTTACTGTTTTAAGAGATCCCTTTACATGTATGAATCTTTCCTCTGTGGTGATGAACCTGGAGAGCAGCCTCAAAATGCAAAGCTCAAAGAGTACAGTTTTACCACTCCCAGTTGGTGCAGAGATGACCATGTTTGCATCAGAGTGGAAACAGATAGGAAAACATTCACTCTGAAGTGAATTAAAATATCTGCATGCATAATAGAAAGCTCATTATGTTAATCAAGAATCCTTGTGAGACCAATTTAGGTGCACAGTATTTTCTGAACCTAGCCAATTTGTATGTTATATTAGAAAGATATGTATGTATTCAAATTTGATAAATTTGATTTTGAACCATTAAACTTAACTGAGATATGTATGTATTCAAATTAATCTCGATAGTAAATTTCATATTGAAGGAGTTGATTCTACTGTTTTGCCAAACAAGCATTTAGTATATCTTTCACATAAAAAATGTATACAGTACCTGAAACTAAAATATGAACGAAAAGGCGCAGGCAAGTCGAACACTGACTTCAAAGAATAGGAATCCATTATCAGGATGCTCAATTAACTAATGTACAGAAACGAAAGGAGTTGAACAGAACTTCAGTTCTAATGTACAGAAACGAATGTAACTAAGGTAACATAATCAAGAATATGTGATTATAATTGAGATATAAAACTGCATATATCTACTGCTTATTCCAACTAATTTTCAGACAATAGTGATACACAATAAAATGTCAACATCAAGCTTGACAAAAACAAATGATGAAAAGGATCTATCAAATTCTGTTAGCAAATATCTGTATAACAAAACTTGTAATTCTTTGCTTACACGTGATTCAACCCCTCTCTCAATCTCTAACTCAAACAAAATGAATTAAAAGATCTTCAATAAAGCGACAACTAAAATTCATGGCAACAGAAACAAAACAAAAAATGAAAACTGAAACGGAGGAATTGAGAAATCCAAACCGTTCTCTGAAAATCTCCAGTTCTAGACTTACATTAGAGTTCATCGAAATCCTAATTTGACGAAAAAATAAAATCATTTCTCAGCAGAAGAAATCTTCAAGTTATACTCGAAAACAACGAAACAATTAGTCAATTCAGCGAATCTAGATTTTACAGAGTAGAATTGCACCAATACACATGCGAATACAAAATGCAACACGAAAATGGAAATTAGAGGATTCGCGATAGCTTCAATAAGGAATTGAAATATATCAGAAACTAAAAGTTAACAAAGAAATAAGAGTATTCTAATGAATTCCTAAAATTCAGAGGCAGATCAAGTTTCTGAAACGTGTTTCATGCGTGGAGAGGGAGAGAGAGAGACCTGAGAGACGAAGAAGATAAAGAGGAGTTCCTAAAATTGTTCAGAGGAAGTCTCGTGCGTCTTTGTGGTGGGTAGAAGGAAAAGAGAGAGAAATGAAATGCGAGAGGAAGAAGATGCAGTTAGGGGTCTAAGCGAGGGAACTTTGAATGAAGCATGCGAAAGTTGAAGAGGGCTGTATTTATAGTTGGATGCGCTCTCATGGCGGGAATAATGCGAGGCTGCTAGTGCTTCTTCTGAGTTGTAAATGCTTAGTGAAAGCGGGATGTCTTATGCTATTGTGTTTTTTTTTTTTCCTCTTTCTAAATATAACTTTTTTATTTTTTTATGCGTCCCTCTTTTTCTCATTCTTTTTTATTTTTATGAATAAATAACTAAATTCGTCTTTAAAAATATAAAGTATTGATAGATTTATCTTGGAAAGATAATACATTAAATTGTAGTCTTTTAAGGTATATAAGTATAACTGATTAGTCTGTAATTAACTTTATCTCTCGTATTATTAAATTTAATGGCTACATGACACCTTTAGGACTAGTTTGTCATAACGAATATATGCTAAGTCAGTTAGACTAATTTGTCAGTTAGATGAACTAATTTGTCACTTTTTTTTTTCTTTTTTATTTAGAACTTTCTGTTGGTTTTCCTTTTCTAGAATCATTTAGATCAGGGACTATATTGACACAAAATTGTTAATTTAGGGACCTTTTGACATTTAGTGTTATCATTGAAGGATTTATTTTACCGTAAGTTATTAATTTTTTTTTTTTTTTACTTATTTTGCATTTAGTGATATACCAGATTATTTAGTGTCCAGGCAAAAAATTGAAAGGAAAATGAATTTCTATCCTTGAATACCATATTACATAATAACCACCATAATAAACTTGTCATAATAACTAGAATAATCAACTCTAATCAACTGTCACTGTAGAAATTTCCCAAAAACAAAAAAAGACTCCATGAATGGTATCATTAGTTACATATTTGTCTAGTGCATAATATTGATCCTTAATAATTATAATAATAAAAAAAAACAGAGATCCCAAATCACTTTTTCATATTTCTAGGTGGTGGCAACCTTGGTATGGAAATGAAGGGTTAGAAATTTTATTTATTTCTACTTAATTAATATGGATTACGTATTATATAACATTTATATTAGTTATTTATATTTAGAGGACTCTATTTAAATTTAATTTAGAAAGTTCTTATTGTTAACAAAAAATAATATGGACTTAACGAGTGGATATTAGTTTAACACATTAGGGAATAATGAGAATTCTGATATGTAAAGTATAGTTATGGTCCTTGTTACACCAAATCAAAAATAATTTTCTTCTTTCCTCATCTAAAAAGAGAACTAAGGTCCCATGAGGAGGAAGACAATTTGGTTGAGGAAGATCACTAAATCAACAATTCTTGATCATTATAGTTTCCATTGCGTAGGTATTCCTTAGAACCATTCTTTTGATAATCTGACGTAATGTGCTTTTCATTGATATTTTATTTGGTTTAATAAAATATCCAACAAGTGGTATCAAAGCTTCCATTACTATTAGATTATTGTGATTAAAGTAATGTGAATTCTTATTTTTTGATTTTATGAACCCTAATTTAATTTTTGGGAAAAAATTACAACGTGTGCTTTTATTAAGAATTTTCGGTGTTTGATTTTTTGTTTCTTTTGAACGATTCTTGTTCTCCATATAGAAAATGAGTATACGTCATGTATTACATTATTTGCATTGGTGTTGTCATTTCGGTGTCATGTATGTATACCTTTCAGTATTGATGAATTGTTGATGCCTTTTTTTCCATTGTTGATGAATTACGATTCTAGTACCTATAGAGTAACCTTAACAACCTCAAGAAATGCCATTAAGGAAATCTATCAGAGAGAGAAGTGCAATTCTACATGAATATATTATCTTTCTTCAAGAACATGAGGATGACGTTGGTTTAGAAGATGATGATCCAATCAACTTCTGTCAAGCTATACGTAGGTCTAACTCTAAAAAATGGATGATGCCATGAAGGATGAGATGAAGTTTATGCAAGACAATGACGCTTGGGATCTCGTCGAATTACCTAAAGGTGTGAAATCTATTGGTTGTAAATGGATATTTAAAACCAAGAAGGATTCAAAGGGTAATATTGAGAGACATAAGGCTTGTCTAGTCACTAAAGGTTTTACTCAAAAGGAAGGCATTGACTATAAAAAAAACCTTTTCTTCGGTATCTTCAAAGGATTATTTTAGAATAATAATGGCACTAGTAGCTCATTTTGATCTTGAGCTACATCAAATGGATGTCAAGATTGCGTTTCTAAATGGTAACATTGAAGAAATAATTAATATGGTGCAACTAGAAAACTTTGTGTCAAGTGACCAAAAGTCTATGGTGTGAAAACTAAATAAATACATCTATGGTCTTAAACAAGCTTCCCGTAAATGGTATTACAAGTTTCATCAAGTCATTACCTCATACGGTTTTGAGGCGAATGTGGTTGATGATTGCATATATCATAAGTTCAGTGGGAGTAAATACATATTCTTGGTATTATATGTCGATGGTATACTGCTTACTGGTAGCGATATAGGCTTCTTACATGAGACCAAGAGATTTCTAACAAAAAATTTCGAAATGAAAGATCTTGAGAAAGCCTCTTTTGTGTTAGGCATTAAGATACTAAGAGACCACTCTCAAGGCATCCCAATGCTGTCACAAGAGAGTTATATTGAAAAAGTTCTAGATAGATTCGGCATGAAAGATAGTAATCCAGGAGATACCCATATAACTAAAAGAGACAAATTCAGTCTCAAATAATGCCCTAGTAATGACCTTGAAAGAATTGAGATGCAAAAGATTCCTTAATCATCAACTGTGGAAAGTCTGATGTACGCTCAAGTTTTTACTCGTCTTGACATAGCATTTGTTGTGGGAGTCTTAGGCAGATACTTGAGTAATCTTGGAATACAACACTGAAAGGCAACAAAATGCGTGATGTGTTTTTGAAGAGAACAAAAGGTTACATGCTTACCTATCAAAAGTTTGATCATCTAGAGATCGTTGGGTACTCAGAGTTTGATTTTGTTGGATGTCAAGATAGCAAACGCTCCATATCTGAATACATATTTATGTTGGCTAGAGGAGCTATCTATTGGAAGTCTGTTAAACATACTTTGGTAACTTCTTCGACCATGACTGTGGAGTTTGTTGTTTGTTTTGAGGCATCAAACCATGAATTATGGCTACGAAATTTTGTCACTAGTCTACGAGTGGTCGATCACATTGAAAGACCATTGAAAATTTACCGTGACAATAACTCAACAGTTCATTACTCCAACGACAATAGGAGTGCAACTAAGTCAAAATTCATTGACTTGTATAGAACATATATGGACTCATTCCATGCTAGCTGATCCACTTACTAAAGGTTTGGTACTTAAAGTTTTTCATGAGCACACTGCTCATATGGGTGTAATTCTTGATAGTACCTTAGTTTAATGGGACTTATGTTCTATATCTTATGTTTTTCAAACATTTTGTTGTTTGAATTTTCTATAGAAATAAAGTCAATGTTTGTCATCTTATTATGAAATTGTGTTATGTTTTATATGCGATTTTTGTTGCATTTATATTGATCTTTATAAATAATAAAATTTGGACTAATTGAAAATAAACATGATTAAGATCACATCACATGTTATTTTCATACCACTTAACCCTATTTGATCTAGGTCATCAAGTATAAGTAACAATGGTGATCATTGTGGTTTAGTCACATTGAGTTTGTGACAAAAACTACAATAGTTCCTGATTAATTAATATGGACTAAATATTAATTTATAACATTTATAATAGTTATTTACATTTAGAGAAGCTTAATTTAAGTGTTCTAATTTAAAGGACCCTTAAATTGCCCATAGAAAAATAATATGAACTTAATAAGTGGATTACTAATTTTACCCATTGGGGCATAATGAGAACTCTGATGGGTTAAAAATGAAAAGCATGGTTATGGTCCCCAACATACCAAATCAGAAACAATTTTCTCCTCTCTCTATATGAAGAGAGAACGAAGGTCCCATAAGGAGCAAGACGATTTGGTTGAGGAAGATCATTGAACCAACAATTCCTGATCATTAAAGTTTCTATTGCATGTCAACCAAGACTGCTTTATGAATCCAAGTATTCTTAAGAACCCTTCTCTCATAATCTGATGTAATGTGCTTTTCTGTTCATTTGGTTAATCAAAATTTCTAACATTTCATTGATATTTTATTTGGTTTAATAATATATCCAACATGATGTTTATGAATTAGGGTTGTATCATTCTTGGAGATGGCACACATGGGAATGGTACTCTAATAGGTGCTCGAGGTCGAATTGTAAGTATTTTTTGAGTAATTGGTTGTGCTTCAATAGTTGTGACATTGGGGCAGGGTTACTTGTTTACATCTAGTTCTTGTTAGATGTCATACTCTTGTGTGACCATTTGGATGTCAAATGTTTTGAATTTACATTATGTACTTATAAGCAAAGATTATTTTGAGGATTTGAGAATGTGAACCTTTTACTCATGAAAATTTCATGGAAAGTCTATATTTCCTCGTATAATGTTTCATTATTTTCGCACTTTATTTTAAGACCTAACTTTTGGGGTAAAGGGTGTCACACTAAACCTTTAATAATAATAATAATAATAATTATTATTATTATTAAAATTTGAAAGATATCCAAAGTATTAATCTTCTACATTTTTAGATGAGTTGTAGATATATCAAGATCTTAACTCTTAAATTTTTTTCCTTCGAAAAAAAAAACTCCCAATTTTTTTTTATATATTTAAGTACATATTACATTTCAAAATAGATATTGTGCATTGAAACGATCATTGACATGCATAATCAAGGTCAATTATATAAACCATTTAAAAAAATATTTTATTTTTGAATAGCAGATGTCAAAGATCGATTGAGAAAAAAATACATATTTCTGAATTTAATAGACCAATGAAATATTTTCACAAACTATCAATTAAGGGTTACATTAAAGCAACCTTAGTTTATTTGGAAATTAAGGGTTTAATGTTGCGACAATCATATGGAAAACCATGAGCAAAATGTATGAAATCGCGGCAATAGTCATAAACAACCTATCTTAAATGGATCTCTTTGAGTTTCTTCCTCATATGAGCATTAAGGACTTTATTTCTTCCACAGTTGAAACACATGCAAGATGCCCCTATACTTGCACTTGCAAGTTCAACATTAATGCACACATTCCATTGAAATTTATGAAACCTACTATGAATGGTGCTTTGGACCAATCAATCTTAACCTTTGCCCTTTTGCACAAACCCTCATGGCTTGGTTTGTGGGAAATGGAACACTAATATTCTCCTTGGTGTGCATTACTCTTATGGGTATGTTATCCACCAAGATACAAGCACAAAACATTTAGTTATGTAATATTGAACCATAAGTACTATAATTATATATATTATGAAGTGAGGGTTTCATGAAATACACAAGAATACACTAGAAGGGGGGGTGAATAGTGGATTTAAAACTTTTCACAAATACTATTAGTTCACAAGTTGCCTTCTTGGATATATGTTAGTTTAAATCAACAAATATATCCTTGCAAGAAAATGCTTTGAAAGACTTTCCAAAAGAGCACAGTGGGCAAGATAAATATATGTAATCACAAGACAGCAAATGAGAGCTTGTTTTATACTGGTTCACTCAACCTGAGCTACGTCTAATTCTCCTTTAACAACTGTTAAAGGAATCCACTATAATCAACTGATTACAAAACAAGTATTCTTCACTGCCACTTCTAGCTATAAGTATTCTCTATGCCATTACTAGCTACAAGTATTCTAAACCACTCCTGGTTACAAGTATGAATCTCACCCTTAGTCTCGACATATAGCACAATGCATCACGATGCATTATTCTAATAGTGGCCTCTAGTTACTTCTTCTCATCTTCTGTTAGCTCAGCTGGTAAGGCTCGTTTCACTGTGAAGTAGTCCAATCCCTCTCTCATGCAGTTGTACCAGTGTGCAATCTCATGCACTAACTGATGCATCAAAGGGATGGTAGAAGCATATTCTTCTTGCTGTAGCCTTCTTGCTAGATTGGCATCATCTTCAGCAGTATCCAGAAGAATGGTGTTGTGAAGTGGCCTTTGGAAGGGAATTATGCCTTGATCAATCTGTAGAGGGGGAAGCTTCTTCAGCGGTGCTTCCTTGACAACAACAATCATTGAGTCCTCTACAGCTGGCTCCAACTAAGTTTCTTCCCTATATGCTGTAGACTCAACATTTTCTCCCACATAGCATAGGGAGAAGTGTTGCATCATTTTCTGATGCTAGGAGCCAGAGGGAGGTGGAGGAGGAAGAGTTTCTTCTTTGAATCTAGACAGAGGGGTTGTGTCCTCTAGACTGAATGGTTTGTTATCCCATGAGGGAGTAGTAGATGCTTCAGGAGATAGTATCACTATCTCATCATCAGACCCAGATGAGATGCGGACAGACTTAGTGTGATGGTAGGAGACCACTGCGTTTGACATCTTAGGGATGGTTATAGGAGAGGGAGATTGATAAGGAGGAATGGTGGTGTTTGGTAGAGTTTGTGGAGATGTTATAGGTACAACAGTCTGAGTTGTGTGATTAGACTGTATCTCAAACTAAACAATGGATTTAGTCTGTTAGGTGATCATTTGTCAAATGGGGGTAAACGCAGGTTGAGCTTCTATCTGAATAGTGGGTTCAGACAATGGCTCTTGCATAGTTTGTGCTTGGGCATCAGACTATGCAACTACTGTTTGGCTTACTATGGTCTGTATAGGTGACACAAACAATAGGGTTCAACAGACGGTGTGTCTGTTGTGGCTTCTATTTGGGCTAAGACTGGTATTGTTTGAGGAATATTCTTCCTTGGACGTTTATGTGTAGAACGAGGGTGAGTGGGTAGAGTGAATGTAGGGAGTGTGATACTTGGATTGGTGGTTGAGGTGGTTGTCTGTCCAGGTGTGTCTTCTTCCAACACCACTTTTCTCTTCACAGTTAGCTTCTTGGCTGTGGTGTTGGGTGATCTGATGGTCAGACCTTCTGGGTCTCTTGAAGACTAGTCCCTCATTTGAGCCTTCTTGTTTAGCCTTAGCAACATTGACAACTTGCAGTCTAATATCTGCTACCTCCTTGAGAGACACCTGAGGTTCAACAGTCATTTTGGTAGCACCTTTACCCTTTTGTTGGGCTCTTGTCTTGATCTTCACAGAGTGGGTTGTTTGGGTGGTGCTTGTTGGACTGTCTGCTTGCCTTTCTTGGCTGGTGGCTCTACAGTAGACTATGCTGCAGCCTTGCGTGTTGTCCTGATTGTCTGTTGGTTTGCAACAACAAGCCTCCTCATTTTGCTTGCCAAGGGTTGGATAGAAGTAGCCTCATCATAAATCATCAGGTTCTTTCCTTTTCTACCCTTCTTCTTCTAGGTTTGCTTCTTCTTCTGACCTTCACTTTCATCGTCAGATAGTCTAGGGAACCTTCCAGGTGATCCCTTGGTGATTTCAAATCCCATGTTCAACTTAAGCAAATTAGAGGATGTCATCATCCTTTGTTGAATGAATGGGCCTTCCACATTCACATACTCCAGCTTGTCTAGATTTCTTGATTGGATTTCTCTGTACAGTCTGTTGTAGCAAAGAGCATCCCAGAGGATCTTGTTTATCAAGGCTGTGTAGTATGTGGTCACAAAAGTTGATAGGTATTGGATGTGGCTGATCAAGTTGTAGAATAAAGTGTGTGGAAGGTTGAATGGGATCCCTCTGATGACATGGTAGAGGATGAACCTCTGAAGAGCAAACACATGATCCCTAGACCCAATCTTGTGCAAGATGGTCTTGTTGATAATGTTCAGCATCAACTTGGTCAGAGGTGGGAAGTTGGCTGACTACAACTTCTTGATGTCCTTGGCCACCTCGTAGTTAGGTCTAAAAATGAACCTTTCTACTATACCTTTCTCAAGATCTTTGTCCCATGCCTCTGTGAAGTAGTTGGGGTGTAATTCAAACCCTATGGCTTGAGCAATGGAGGAGGGAGAGACAGTGACTTCACACCCGAAGACGTTGCTGACAATCTCATTTCCTTTGATCATAGCATTTGTCCAGAACTCTCTAATGAGTCTAGGGGCGATCTTCTGGTGATCATTGAAGTAGCCCTTAATCCTAGTGAACTCGAAATACCTTGAGAAGTTAAGGCCACGTTCCTCAAGGTAGGGTATATCAATGTAGTACTCCACGTGAATGTTCCCAGTGTAGGAACCTCGTGGCTTGATCAGAATATTTTCTACGTCATTGAGTCTTCATTCTCTCGTGACCTTAGGGTCAATGTTGGATGTTGAGCTATTGGTGTCTGTGATAGACTCTAGCATTACGTCTTCATGACGCTCATCAGAAGCTTGAGAGGTTATGGATGAGACAGGTTGTTGGGAGGAGGAAAAGCCCTTTATAAGATTTCCTTTGGCCATGGCAAGGGTTGTGTTTAGGGTTTCTTCAGGTTCTTGGTTGTAGGGAAAATGGGTGAGAGAGATGAGTGTTTTCGAAAGCTTGGGGTATACGTTTTGCAATAGTAGGCTAGAATAGGTAATGAATGTGCATTAAATATGATGGTATGGTTAGGAAATGATTGAAACGACACATTAATGACGGACTTGAATGTGCATTTTGGGATTTAATGACTCAAAACCCAACAAATGCTTAAGTTACAAAAATGTTTTAAAAAATCTACATGGTTTGGCTCATATTTTAAGCGCAAAACACGTGGCAGATGATGTGTCCTTAGTTCTACTAGTGAACAGTAGACAGAGATAAAACATTAAGTCATCTAGACCATCTCAATCTTTTCTCTCAAAAAGATTAGTTTGTCCTCAGTAAGGGGTTTTGTAAAAATATCAGCAAGTTGATCGTCTATCTTGACAAATTCCAAATTAATGGTCCCCTTTTGAACATGGTCTCTATTGAAATGATGTTTTATTTCTATATGCTTGGCTCTAGAGTGCATGGTTGGATTTTTCGAAAGAGATATAACAGTAGTATTATCATAGAAGATAGGAATGTTACTCTCAAATATGTTGTTGTCTTCAAATTGATTCTTGATCCACAATATTTGAGAGTAGCAACTTGCAGTTGGAATGTATTCTACTTCTACTGTTGAAAGTGCTATTGTTCCTTACTTCTTGTTGAGCCATGACATCATGTTGCCTCCAATGAAATGGCATCCTCCACTGATGCTTTTTCTTTCAATTTTATCTCCAGCATAGTCAGCATCACAATAGTCTGTCAACTTATACTCTTTCTATCTTTTAAACCAAAGACCAAGATTAGAAGTTCCAATTAAATATCTAAAAATTCTTTTAACATCAGACAGATGCACTTCCCTTGGGTCAAACTGAAATATGGAGCAGAGGCAGACACTGAACATTATGTCTGGTCTGGATGCAGTTAAGTAGAGTAGTGACCCAATCATTCCTTTAAATTGAGTGACATCTACTTTCCTTGAATCTTCATCAGGTCCAAGTGATGTTGTTGGATGCATTGGTGTCATCATAATTTTGGCATCATCCATTTTGAACTTTTTTAAGAGTTGTTTCACATGCATTGGTCTGTATGAAAATTCCTTTGTTGGTTTGCTTGATCTGCAATCCTAGGAAAAATTTTAGTTCTCCCATCATGCTCATTTTGAACTCAGTTTGCATCAATTTTGAGAACTCTTCACAGAGTTTTTCATTAGTAGTACCAAAGATAATGTCATCTACATAAATTTGAACAATAATAAAATCAGAAAAGTAGTTTTTGCAGAACAATGTATCTATCTTTCCTCTTGTAAAATTGTGTTTTATTAAAAATGAACTGAGTTGTTCATACCATGCTCTAGGAGCTTGTTTAAGACCATACAGTGCTTTATTTAATTTAAATACATGGTCAGGAAATATAGTACTCTCAAACCTAGGGGGTTGTTGTACATAAACTTCTTCTTTGATTACACCATTGAGGAATGCACATTTTACATCCATTTGATAAAGTCTCATATTTCTATGAGCAACAAATGAAAGTAAAATCCTAATTGCCTCAAGTCTAGCTACTGGAGCGTATGTCTCCGTATAATCAATACCTTCCTATTGTGAGTAACCTTTGGCCACTAATCTAGCCTTGTTCCTCACAACCTTACCATTCTTATCTAGTTTGTTTCTGAAGACCCACTTAGCACCAACAACTTCCTTATTGTCTAGCAACTTCACAAGTTTCCAGACATCATTCTTTTGAAATTGGTCCAACTCTTCTTGCATTGCTTGGACCCAGCTTTCATCTTCCATGGAATCATCAATGTGCTTCAGTTCTATCTCAGATAGTAGAGTTGTTTGTTGGAAAGATGATCTTCTTTTTACTAGAGCTCAAACTTCTCCAATGATCTGAGAAGGAGGATGATTCTTGATCATCATTCTGTTGCTACTATGTGGTGGTTCTCTGACTTCTTCTTCATCATCTGGGATGGTCTGATAGCGAGCATACGATGTGGGAGCAGACGATGATGTGTGAGACGCAGAAGGTGGTGCATTAGACAATGGTCTGGTCTTTGTTATTGCATCTTCTAGTCTGATATTTGCAAATGAGTCTTGTAACTCTAATAATTTCCTATCAGGTTGAGTGTCATTAAATCTCACATGAATGGCTTCTTCAACATTTTTTGTTCTAGAGTTAAACACTCTATATGCCTTAGATGTTTTAGAGTATCCAAGTAAGATGCCTGTATCACACTTCGATTCAAACTTACCCAAATTGTCTTTTGTGTTAAGAATGAAACATTGACATCTAAAAGGATGGAAGTATGATATGTTGGGTTTGTTTCCTTTCCACAGTTCATATGGAGTCTTTTTAATAATAGGCCTAATATAAATGTTGTTTTGCAAATAACAAGAAGTATTTACAGCTTCTGCCCATAAGTGCTTAGGAGTCAAGTTATTATTCAACATGGTTTTGGCCATTTCTTGTAATGACCTATTCTTCCTCTCAACAACACCATTTTGCTGTGGTGTTGTTGGTGTTGAGAAGTTGTGAAGAATTCCATTCTCTTCACTGAACCTTTGAAAACTTTCATTTTCGAACTCTCCTCCATGATCACTTCTGATAGAAGTTATGCATACTCCTTTTTCATTTTGAACACGTTTTCCGAATTTATAAAATTCCATAAAAGCCTCATCCTTATGAGTAATGAATATAATAGTCCATCTAGAATAGTCATCGACTATTACTAGTCTATATCTTTTTCCTTTAAGAGAGGTTGTCCTTGTTGAATCAAAGAGATCAATATGTAACAATCCTAATGGTCTGGAAGTGGAAACAGTGTTTTTACTTTTAAAAGATATTTTCACCTATTTCCCTTTTGACATGCCTCACAAAGTAAGTCAGCCTTATATGACATTGTTGGCAATCCTCTTACAAGGCTATATCTTTACAACTTTGAGATTAATTTCAAGCTTTCATGGCCAAGCTTCTTATGCCATAACTAGTGACTTTCTTTGACAGATAGTAAACATGATACATTTTGATTCTTTAGTTCATCAAGGTTGATCTTATAAAGATTGCATTGTCTCTTTGTAGAGAAGAGATGTGAACCATTAGAGTTTTTGACTATGCATGATTCCTTGTTGAAGGAAACATCATATCTACTGTCACAAAATTGACTTATGCTCAGCAGATTATGTTTTAGTCCTTCTACAAATAATACATTCTCAATTGAAAAACTTGGAGGGATACCTATCTTACCAATACCCTTGATTCTTCTTTTTTGATTACCTGATAATCGCTTTATATACGTAAATATTGCATCATATTTTGTAGTGATTATCCAATGTTCTCAGGATTTTTAGCTTAGTTTGAAATCATTTAATATAGATTTGTATAGTCTGATAATTCTAACCCTAGGAAGTTATTTTATGAGAAATATACTCTAATTTATGTGCGCAGGCCTAGATTCAACAGTAAAGGGAGAATACAAGAAGAAGACAGATCTTGCTAAGCGACACATCTCGCTCAGCGTAACATCAAGCTACGCAAGCTAGGCGGTCTATGACGCGCTGAGCGCCATATTGCGCTAAGCGACATTTTCATTCGAACTAAATATGCGCTTAGTGGAAGATTGCGCTTAGCGGAACACCTGTTCTAAGATGCATTATGCAGTGTCCTACGCTTAGCGGAAGGTTGCGCTAAGCGAGACTTCGACTATATAAGCTGCACTTGTAATAATTTTGAAGCATTCAGACTTTGGTGGATTTGGTTGAGCTGCTTCCTCTGTTTTCTCTGTTTTCCTCTGTTCTCTTCATCCCATTTTGTAACCTTTTCAAGGCTTCTCATGACAATGAGAGGCTAATCTATTAGTGTTGAGGACTTGGAACTAGGTGTTGACCATGTAAACGCTTTTCTTCATATCTATTCATTGAAATATTCAATTTAATGTTCATTTCTCTATCTTTATTCTTGTTATATGATTGGATCAATTATATATGCATGTTTTAGAGTTTACCTGCCATTGACAGATGCTGTGAACTTGGAATTGAGTTTGAACTCTAATGGAGTGTATTTCTAGACATAGGATAGACTCCATTAGCTTCGCAAAGATCTCTAAGCTTCATCAAACCACTCAACTGAACTTACCGAGACATCGGAAGTGAGGTTGAGCAGTTGAGGCTTGATTTGATGAGATATCACGTTTTGAACACTTTTAGATTGAAGTTAATCTGAACTATTAATGTGAATGGAGAATATATCTTATATGTTTACATGGGAAGCAAACCGGTTGAACCAAATCCTCAACATATCCATTATTCCATTCTAAAACTCAAGCACACTAACTGTTTGATCATAGTTCTGAATCAACATTGTCATTTTTATTGTTTATCGTTAGTGTTAACTGTAGTGTTTAGTTTAATTTCCGTTATTACTTATGTTTCAAGAACAACTAACTTTAAAAACCAAACTAGTGTTTAGGAATTGATTACTTTACTAATAGTCAAATACGGACAATTCCCTGTGGATTCAATACTAGGATCTTCCCTTTTAAACTACTTGTGCGATATTTGGTATGCTTGCCAAAAATATTCCAACATTACCTCTGAAAGTGACTGTACCACCATGCATTGGTGTCAAGTCTAGGAATATAGACCTTGCGCCTGTCATGTGATGTGAGCAACCATTGTCTAGGTACCATGATTGGTGTTTCTTTCCTGCCATCAAGGACGTTTGCAATAGGAATTATTTTCTTTTTAGGTACCCATATTCTTTTGGGTCCTTTGGTGTTAGTCTTAGAAGTAGATGACTTGCTTCTTGTAGGCAATTTCTTGCTTTTGGACTTTACATGTCCATTTTCAGAATATGATCTATTAGAAGAAGCTTTCTTCTTGGTTGCTTCTTTCTTTCCTGTGAATCCAAGGCCAGATTTGTCATTTGGATGTCTATTGTATGAAAGAATTTTCTTTAGATTTTCAAACCTACCGACAAATTTGCTTAGAGTACTCTTGAGAGATGTAGCTTCTTTGCATAAATTAGCAATTTCAGCTTCATCTTTACTCAAGGCTCTCACCTTGTTTAATTCATCAGTTTCCTTAATTAATTCATTCAATTGCCTTCTATGTTGTTCTTTTTCTAGTCAGAGTTCACTTTTGCTCTCAATTAAGCATTGGTGATCAATGGTTAGCTTTTGAAAATTATCTGTTAGAGCATTACTAGCTATGACTAATGTAGAACATTTGTAAGATAGCTTAGTGAATGAAGACCCAAGTTCTTCATGCTCTTTTGAGAGTTTTCTTAATTTCTTTTTCATAGATAAGTAGGCTTTTGAAAGAATAGATGAATTAGAATGAAATTCTTGATAGGCTTCTTGAAGAGAGATAAGATCATTGAGGTCTACCTCTTGTTCTTCATCTTCTGAAGCCTCAGACGCAGATGTAGAGTGGGTGTTGTCTGGTGCATTCTCATTATTAGACGCAGATGATGTGGAGGTTGCATCTGCCATCAAACATAGATTAGCTTCCTCATTTGATACTTCAGAATTTTCTTCATCTATTGAGTCATCTAGATCTTCCCATGTGGACATCAATCCTTTCTTTTTCTTAGGAAATCTTCTGTTGAACTTTTCTTTTCCCTTGATGAGCTTAGGACATTCTGACTTGATGTGTTCAGACTTGTTACATGATAATCGCTTTATATACGTAAATATTGCATCAGACTTTGTAGTGATTATTCAACTTTCTCAGGAATTTTAGCTTAGTTTGAAATCATTTAATATAGATTTGTATAGTTTGATAATTCTAACCCTAGGAAGTTATTTTGTGAGAAATATACTCTAATTTATGTGTGTAGGCCTAGATTTAACAGTAAAGGGAGAATGCAAGAAGAAGACATGACTTGCTAAGCGACACATCTCGCTCAGCGCTTCCCTCGCTGAGCGCAACAACAAGCTACGCGAGCTAGGCAGCCTATGATGCGCTGAGCGCCACATTGCGCTAAGCGAAGTTTTCATTCGAACAAAAGACTCGCTTAGCGGGACATCGCGCTTAGCGGAAGTTGCTTTCGAACTGAATATGCGCTGAGCGGAAGATTGCGCTTAGCGGAACACCTGTTCTGAGATGCATTATGCAGTGTTTTGCGCTTAGCGGAAGTTTGCGCTAAGCGAGGCTTCGACTATATAAGTTGCACTTGAAGAATTTTGAAGCATTCAGACTTTTTTTGGATTTGGTTGAGCTGCTTCCTCTGTTTTCCTCTGTTCTCTTCATCCCCTTTTGTAACCTTTTCAAGGCTTCTCATGGCAATGAGAGGCTAATCTATTAGTGTTGAGGACTTGGAACTAGGTGCTGATCATGTAAACGCTATTCTTCATATCTATTCATTGAAATATTCAGTTTAATGTTCATTTCTCTATCTTTATTCTTGTTATATGATTGGATCAGTTATATATGCATGTTTTAGAGTTTACCCGCCATTGACAGATCTTTGTTGAACTTGGAACTGAGTTTGAACTCTAATGGAGTGTATTTCTAGACATAGGATAGACTCCATTAGCTTCACAAAGATCTCTAAGCTTCATCAAACCACTCAACTGAACTTACCGAGACATCGGAAGTGAGGTTGAGCAGATTTAGGCTTGATTTGATGAGAGATCACGTTTTGAGCACTTTTAGATCGAAGTTAATCTGAACTATTAATGTGAATGGAGAATATATCTTATATGTTTACATGGGAAGCAAACCGGTTGAACCAAATCCTCAACATATCCATTATTCCATTCTAAAACTCAAGCACGCCAACTGTTCGATCATAGTCCTGAATCAACATTGTCGTTTTTATTGTTTATAATTAGTGTTAACTGTAGTGTTTAGTTAAAATTTTGTTATTATTGATGTTTCAAGAACAACCAACTATAAAAACCAAACTAATGTTTAGGAATTGATTACTTTACTGATAGTCAAATACGGACATTTCCCTGTGGATTCGATACTCGGGATCTTCCCTTTTAAACTACTTGTGCGATATTTGGTACGTTTGCCAAAATAGTCCAACAAGTTATTTGGCGCCGTTGCCGAGGAATTGTTCATGGTATTCGGCGATTAGTATTTATGTCAATCTTAATCATTAGTTCAATTTTGTCTATTGTATAATTGTACTTAGTTTATATTCATTGTATGCCTTGTTTATATTTTGTTATTTCAAAGAAATCTGCCTCTGCCTCTGTTCTACATATTCTTTGCTGCATAATTTGCGGCAGGAAATTCTGCATAAATTTGGAGCACTGATTGGTAGAACTTGCTTTCAATTGCTGCATAATCTAGAAATACATTGCTGCATGTGCTCTGCTGCATAATTGGAGTTGCTGCATAATTTTCATGCAGAAAATTCTACATAATTGTCATTCTTGAGTGTTGCTAACCCACTTTTGAGTACTTGAAGTGTATGCGAGGTAGGAGTTCAGAAGCTGATCTAATTCTATTGGATTCGGAGATAGAAAATACCTGTCGAAAGATCAAGGCCGCAAGAAGAAAAAGAGAAAGACAAGCAGCTCAGAAAGCTTCTTCCTCCGTACAACCACACATTGAGATTCCTTCTAGTGCCGAAGAGCCAATCATGGAAGACAATCAACAAAAACGCACTCTAGAAGACTATGTGGCTCCTGCTATTCCAGCTCACTTCGCAAGTATCATGAGACCAGAGGTACAAGCCGCAAGTGTCTCATCCATCTTCTCTCATCCAGCTCATACAAGCCAATGTGTTCCATGGCTTGCCTAATGAAGACCCTTATACTCATTTGTCCACCTATATGGAAATTTGCAACACGGTTAAACTAGCAGGAGTTCCTGATCATGCCATCCGTCTCAATTTATTCTCATTCTCTCTGGCAGGAAATGCCAAGCAATGACTCCATTCCTTCAAGGGTAACACATTCCAAACTTGGGATGAAATTGTTGCTAAATTCCTCAACAAATACTTTCCGGGAGTCCAAGACTACACAAGGGAAGACAGAGATTTCCTCTTTCACTCAAAGGGCTGAGGAATCTCTAGGTGAAGCGTGGGATCGCTTTAGAGGATTGCTAAGGAAGACACCAACCCATGGCTTTGAGGAGCCAATACAAATTATCATGTTCATTGATGGGTTGAAGAACCATACCAAGCAATTGTTGGATGCTTCAGCCGGAGGGAAGGTCAAGATGAAGACCGTGGAGGATGCCATAGCACTGATTGAAAATATTGCTGCAGGCGATCATTCTATCACTCATGATAGGACTCATATTCCTCCAAGGAAGGGCATTTTGGAGTTGCATTCTCAAGATGCCGTCTTAGCTCAAAACAAAATCCTAACCCAGCAAATTGAGGCTCTTACAAAGCAACTGAGCAACCTTCCACAACAACTGAAGAGTCTTCACAACCAACACCCTCCTCCAAGGAATTTCTGCTGTCAAGTATGTGGAGGAGACCATGAAAACGATGTTTGTATGACCTCAGAAGGGCCACATGAAGAAATGAACTACATGGCCAACAACAACAACAATCGTGGAGGTAATTACAGTGGGTACAATCAGGGTCAAGGGGGAAACCAAGGTGGAAGCTACAATTGGGAATGGCAATCACATCCCGGTAACAACTATAACAAGGACTCAGGAGGCCCATCAAATAGACCTCAGCATCAAGGACCCTCTGTGTATGAGAGGCAGAACAAGCTGGAAGACTCTTTCACACGGTTCTTAGATGTGACTGCTTCCAACCACAAGAGCACTCAAGCCTCCATTAAGAACTTAGAAGTCCAATTGGGGCAGCTGGCCAATCAAGTGGCCGAAAAATTCAATGGGAAATTCATTGCCAACACGGAGGTGAACCCAAAGGAACAATGCAATGCTGTAATGACTAGAAGCAAATGTATAGAAGACGCTGCCCTTGACACACCAGAACCGACAACAGTAGAAGCTAATGCCCCCAATGGAGTGACAAAAGATGTGTTAAGTGAGGAAGAGGTTGATAAAGGTCAGGAAGAAGGGATAGCAGCTGACCAGGAAGATGGCACAAGCAAAAATGGTGGAATCGTGATTGAAGAGGCATTACCAATGCACGAGCCCAAGCACCAATTGGTGAAGAAGGCAAAGGAAGCTCCAGAACAAAAGGTCACCAAGAATCTACCTTATCCTCTAATTCCGACAAGGAAAGACAAGGAGAGGTATTTCACTAGATTTCTAGAAGTCTTCAAGAAATTGGAGATCACCATTCCCTTCAGTGAAGTGCTACAACAGATGCCTTTATATGCCAAGTTCATGAAGGATCTGGTTACTAAGAAGAGGAAGTACATTGAAGAGGAGACCATCAACGTTCAGGGCAATTGTAGTGCCATCATCCAACGGACCCTTCCGCCAAAGTTCAAAGATCCGGGTAGTTTCACAATTCCTTGCACCATTGGAGAGATTTCCATAGGGAAAGCCCTAATTGACTTAGGTGCAAGCATCAATTTAATGCCACTCTCAGTGCTTTGGAGGATTGGAGACTTGGAATTAAAACCTACTCGGATGACTCTCCAACTTGCAGATCGCTCCATCAAATATCCTCATGGTGTCATAGTTAAGGTGGGAGAATTCACCTTCCCTGTTGATTTTGTCATCATGGACATGGAGGAGGATAAGGAGGTGCCCTTAATTTTAGGAAGACCCTTTATGATGACAACTAACGTGGTGGTAGATATGGGAAAAGGACATCTCCAGCTGAGCGTGGTCGATCAAAAGGTCACCTTCAACATCTTTGAAGCCATGCACCACCAGAATGACATCAAGGATTACCTCCGCATTGATGCTTATGAAGAGGAAGTGGTAGAAGCTACTCAACAACTGACTTTACACTCTCCTCTAGAGCGAGTCCTGGTTAATTCCATGGACTGCCTTACTATAGAGGAGGAAAATGAAGTCCAAGAGTACAGACATCAGTTGGAAAAGCTAAAAGAAATTCCTCCAAATGATAATATCTATGAAAAGTTGAAGAATGACAAGGCAGAGAGGCCCAAGCTTGAGTTGAAGACCTTACCTTCTCATCTTAAATACATTTTTTTGGATGAGGAGGAAGGCAAACCAATAATCATCAGCAATTCTCTGTCTTCTGAGGAAGAAACGCAGCTATTGGAACTTCTCAAGCGTTATCAAGAAGCTGTAGGTTGGCATATCTCTGATCTCAAGGGAATTAGTCCATCTTATTGTATGCACAAAATCATGATGGAAGCCGACTACAAGCCAGTGCGACAACCTCAGAGGCGACTCAACCCCACCATGAAGGAAGAGGTGAGGAAGGAAGTGTTGAAGCTTCTGGAGGCTGGGATGATTTACCCCATCTCTGACAGTAGCTGGGTGAGTCCAGTGCAAGTAGTGCTAAAAAAAGGCGGAATGACAGTGATCCACAATGATAAAAACGAGTTGATACCCACTTGGACTGTCACAGGGTGGAGAATGTGTATAGACTACAGGAAGCTGAATGACACCACAAGAAAAGACCATTTCCCCCTGCCTTTCATGGACCAAATGCTAGAAAGGTTAGCTGGGCAAGCTTACTATTGTTTTCTTGATGGCTACTCTAGATATAACCAAATAGCAGTAGACCCGGAGGACCAAGAGAAGACTGCTTTCACTTGCCCTTTCAGAGTTTTTGCTTACCGGAGAATGCCATTCGGATTATGTAATGCTCCGGCCACGTTTCAGCGCTGCGTGCTTGCTATCTTTGCCGACTTGGTAGAGAAATGCATTGAAGTATTCATGGACGACTTTTCTGTCTTTGGAGCTTCGTTTGGCCTGTGTCTCTCTAACCTAGAGTTGGTATTAAAAAAATGTAAGGAGAGTAACTTGGTGCTGAATTGGGAGAAGTGTCACTTCATGGTTCAAGAGGGAATTGTGCTTGGGCACAAAATTTTAATAAGAGGAATCGAAGTGGACAAGGCGAAGATTGATGTGATTTCCAAGCTACCACCACCAGCTAACGTGAAGGGGGTGAGGAGTTTTCTTGGTCATGCCGGCTTCTACAGAAGATTCATTAAGGACTTCTCTAAGATAGCTAGACCACTTAGCTCCTTGTTAGCAAAAGAAGTCAAATTTAGCATGAGCATAGAATGCTTAACCGCCTTTTACGCCTTGAAGGACAAGCTTATCTCTGCACCAGTGATAATTGCTGCTGATTGGAGTCAAGATTTTGAGCTGATGTGCGACGCCAGTGATTATGCAGTAGGAGCTATTCTAGGACAACGAAGGAACAAAGTCTTTCACTCCATCCACTACGCTTCCAAGGTGCTCAATGACGCTCAACCCAACTACGCTACCACAGAAAAAGAGCTGTTGGCCATAGTATACACTCTGGAAAAGTTTAAATCCTATTTGGTAGGATCTAAGGTGATTATTTATACTGACCATGCAGCCATAAAATATCTCCTTACCAAGCCAGACTCCAAACCCAGATTGATCCGATGGGTGCTACTTCTGCAAGAATTTGATATTGAGATCAAAGACAAGAAGGGGAGTGAAAATTCAGTTGCAAACCATCTATCTCGCCTAATAAATGAAGAAGTCACCAACAAAGAGTTGGAGATCAGAGAGGAGTTTCCTGATGAATTCCTCATGATGGTGCAGGAGAGACCTTGGTTTGCAGACATCGCCAATTATAGAGTTGCCCATGTGATGCCAGAAGGAATGAATTGGCATCAAAAGAAGAAATTCTTGAGGGACTGCACTTACTATGTCTGGGATGATCCCTTCCTGTTTAGGATCGGGCCGATCAACTTCTAAGGCGATGTGTTCCACAAGAAGAGGCCAAGAATATTCTATGGCATTGCCATAATTCACCTTATGGAGGTCACTATAATGGTGGACGTACAGCTGCCAAGGTACTTCAATCAGGCTTCTATTGGCCAACCTTGTTCAAGGATGCTTTCGAACATGCTCAAGCATGTGATAGATGCCAAAGGACAGGGAGCATATAAAAAATGCATGAAATGCCGCTCCAAAATATCCTGGAAGTAGAGGTTTTTGATTGTTGGGGCATTGACTTCGTTGGCCCTCTCCCTCCTTAATTTTCAAATGAATACATATTGGTAGCCGTAGACTATGTGAGCAAGTGGGTTGAGGCTATGGCATGTCAGAAAAGTGATGCCAAGACCGTCATCAAATTCCTAAAGCGGCAAATTTTCACAAGGTTTGAAGTACCTCGCGTCTTGATAAGTGATGGAGGAACACATTTCTGCAATGAAGCTCTTTCAAAAGTCCTCCAACATTATGAAGTGCGACACAAGGTAGCATCGCCCTATCATCCGCAAACCAATGGCCAAGCAGAAGTTTCCAATAGAGAAATCAAGAAAATCCTGGAAAAGACAAAGGCAGACATCAAGGAAGGATTGGGCACATAAGCTGGATGATTCCCTCTGGGCCTATAGGACTGCATTAAAGACTCCAATTGGTCTCACACCATTTCAGATGGTATATGGCAAGGCCTGTCACCTTCCAGTGGAAATGGCTCACAAAGCTTGGTGGGCAATTAAATTGCTAAATTTTGATCCAACATTGGCGGCCGACAAGAGAAAGCTACAGTTATTAGAACTAGAGGAAATGAGAAATCAAGCCTATGAATCCTCAAAGCTCTACAAAGAGAAAACCAAGAGATATCATGATAAGAAGTTACTGAAGAGGGAATTTCATATAGGGCAGCGAGTGCTCCTATTCAACTCAAGACTCCGGCTTTTCCCTGGGAAATTGAAGTCCAAGTGGTCCGGTCCCTTCACCATCAAAGATGTCAAATCTTACGGAGCAATTGAGATCATGGATCCATCAGCGGAAAACCCACAAACAAGCTGGGTGGTGAATGGCTAAAGACTCAAAGGCTATCATGGTGGAGAAATTGAGAGGCTTACAACAATCATACATCTACAAGATCCTTGATCTTGTCAACCGTCAAGCTATTGACGTTAAAGAAGCGCTAGCTGAGAGGCAACCCAGGTTTGTCACTTCCATTTTTTTCAATTTTTGGCATCAATAATAAATCTCTGCATAGTTCGCTTAGCGCTTCTCTTCGCTGCGCGCAACTTTGGCTCGAACTGTTTTTGCGCTAAGCTCATGTTCATGCTTAGTGCAAACTCAATTCGAAGTAAAGTTTCGCTAAGCGCGCTATGCAGCTTAGCGCAAGTTTAGTTCGAAGTAAAGTTTTGCTAAGCGCGATATGCAGCTTAGCGCAAGTTTAGTTCGAATGAAATTCTCGCTAAGAGCACTTTGCAGCTTAGCGCAAGTTTAGTTCGAATGAAATTCTTGCTAAGCGCGCTATGCAGCTCAGCGCAGTTTTGGTTCGACTTAGAATGTCGCTAAGCGCAGGACAACGCTCAGCGGTTATTTGGTTCGAACACATTACTCGTTGAGCGTACGTTCGCGCTAAGCGGTATCTGCATAATTATGCAGATAGCGCTAAGCGCATATCGTCGCTCAACGGAAGTTAAAAAAAAAAATTATAAAATGAAATGAAGGGGCACGAGATATTGCGCTAAGCGCAACCATGCGCTAAGCGCGACGTTCGTAACTGTTGGGCAGTTTTGAAACCGCCCACTCTCCCTCTTTCCCAAATTAAATTTTCTCTCTCACTCAAACCTAATTCCCTTCCTCTCTCACGCCGTCCCCTTCTGTTTCTTCACTCTCACTTTTCACTTTCATTCTCTCACTCACACACTGCATTTGCATCTTCTTGGATCCCATTCTTCTTCACTCTCCACGCCAGGTAAGCACTCCAACTCCTTTTTAATTTTGTTTTTCTGTTTTAATTGTAGCATTGTTGTGTGTTTAGTGTTATTGAGTCTGGGTTGTGTGCTGAGTAGATTAGGTTTCATTTTCACTTTCTCTCTGTTTGATTTGCGTTGTGCGTCTAGCATTTTTGAGGTTTCCCTGTTGGGATTTTTGATTTTTGCGCTAAGCGCGTCTGTGCGCTAAGCGAGAACATGCATTCTGGGTTTTTGTTCTTCAGTTGCTTGATACGCGCTTAGCGCTAACTAGCGCTCAGCGCAAATTCATTGGATGTTCATCCTGCTGTTTCTGTGTTCATGGATCTGGGAATTTTCCAGATTCATGCGCCGCTAAGCGAGTCTTCTCGCTAAGCGCGACTATTGTTTTTGTAATTCGCTTAGCGGGAAGTCTCGCTGCGCGAACATATGCTTCGAACTGAAGCATCTAGGAGGCTCGCTAAGCACACACTTGCGCTTAGCAAAAGTTTGCCTTGAACTAGAGGTTCGCTAAGCGCAAGCTTGCGCTTAGCGAAATTTTGCCTCGAACTAGAGGCTCGCTAAGCGCAAGCTTGCGCTTAGTGCTTGAGCCCTGTTTTGCTCTGTTTTCCTTTCAATTTTTGCCCTATTTTTACTCTGTTTTCCTTTTCACCTCTGCTCTGTATTATTATGTATGTTTTCCTTTTTGCTTTCAATTTCCATGTAGTGATAGGTGTTTACTGAGTGCAACACAGCGCTTAGCAAACACCTTTGTTCTAATTGATTTGCTTTGTTGTTGTAATTTTCATTTTGAGTACAGATGGCTCCTAAATTTCGCAACAACCGCGGTGCGTCTTCTTTTAGAACACCACCTACACCACCTGTGCCACCTACATCTCCTGCACCTACTGCTACGCATGAAAGGGTTATCTATCCCTATGATGCCGACCGTTTCTCTTCCTTTGAAGCCCAAGAGAGATTTGAGAATGAACTCATGGGTCGGGGACTCATTGCAGAGCGGCCTGTAAAGATTGCTCCAGGTGACTATGATGTCTTCCGTAATGAGCTGCATCGCCGTGGCTGGCTCAAAAAGCTATGCTGCTTGCCAGATAAGTCCATTGATGAGCCTCTGGTCAAGGAATTCTACGCCAACATTTATGAACCAGAGGGAGAATACAAGGTGGCCAACCGGCAATGCAAGGTTCGAGGGAAGACCATTCGCTGGGATGGTGTAGCTATCAACCGCCTTTTGCAAACCCCTCCGATCCTCATAGGCGACACTGGGAAAACTCAATTTGACATTTTCCTCAGATAATACAAAGACCCCAAGGTTATCACAGCGCTGTTGTGCATACCGGGCAAGGGATATGTCAAGAACAAAGAGGGAGCCATTACGAAGATTGTGCGGCCAGATATGACCACCCTGACTCAAGCGTGGTCCGCTTTCTCCTACTACACATTGGCGCCCACCTCGCACACCTCTGACGTTACAGTGGAGAGAGCCGAATGGATATATGCCCTTATTATGAAGATGGATATGAATGTGGGTAGTTTCATATCCAATCAGATTTTTGTCATGGCTCACTCCAGTGTCAGCCGATTGGGTTTTCCGGCTCTCATTTCGGCATTGTGCAATGCAAAAGGGGCTAGCTCCAGCACTCCAGTCTTGCTTAAGCTGAGCCCTCCAATCACTTTCAAGTACATCTGCACCTTCTGCTACAATGAGGCCGATCCTAACAGACCTGAGCTCCCTCCCAACACTTGGAAGCGACCTCGCACGAAGACAGTTTCGGGGAGTTCTTCATCTACCGCTGCAACTGTCACTAAAGACATGCTATAGACCGCTCTCAATGGTCTACAACTGTCACTTAGTCATCAGATAGAAGAACGAACCAATGCACTATACCGGGGTCAATGTACAATCATTGACAATCTGCACCACCTCTCCCTCCAACAGCCAGTCATGTCTTTGGAGGCCTTCCAGGCCCAAATGCAATGGCTGCAGACAGACCTTCCTTTTCTCAAGGGGGTGATGGTGGTGGTGGACGAAGTAGGCCGAGGAAGAAGGGAACCAGGGAGTATACTGAAGAAGGGAACCAGGAGGATACTGAAGGAGGAGACAACATAGAGGCCACAGGAGATGACAACATGGAGGCCGACTTGGAGGAGGATTAGCAGATGTGAATCATGGTCGTCTATAAGAGGCCAAGTGTTTTAAATGTTTTGTCATCTGAACTATTTTATTGTTTCTGTTTATTTCACTTTACATATTTAACAGTTTTATGTAGTTTAGCATTTCTGTGGTAATTAAATTTTTTGTGCAATGTTGGATGTTTTATGAACATTTGGTTCAGTCTATGTTTGAATTATTGTTGGTTTTGAACCTATGGCACAATTTTTTTTGAACTGGGTGAGAGCATGTTGTTAAGTTGCTTAGTTTTGAGGACGATGCATGCATGTGAGTTTGGGGAATTAATAACTGTGAGCATTTGACTTTTGAAGGACTTGTGAACATTGTGAAAATTAACTAATAAGTGTGAGAATTATACTGTGAGAGAACAATTGAGTTGTTCCACTAATTTTTGAATGATTCTCTGAATTGCTGTGTGCATAATTAATGTGGAAATGATTAAGGCCTTGTTTGCTTAGAGCGATTCCCAGAGCCAAAAAGTCAATCCAGTAAGGTTGAGAGAATCCTCTGCTAAACCATTGAGCCAAATAGACAACTATTTTGTCTTGTGAACCTAGAACCTAAACAAGAATTGCCTACCTTGCCTTAGGGAATAGGAAAGCATATCTTTTATGGTTTGAGACAAATATGTTCCAAATTTTGGGGAGTCAAGTGAAGATCCACATTAAAAAGAAGAAATGATAGCAACACAATTGCTGCAATATGAATCATAAGAGGCAAAGCCTCCGAGAAAAATTTTTTTTTTGAATAATTGAAAATTCAATCAATTGTGATTCAAGCAGGAAGTAGTTGTTGTCCAACTGTGGAAAGTATTGAGGCATATAGAGGAAATTGATAATCAAGAAGGGAGATAAAGATATGTTTTCTTCAATCCTTAGGAATTGTAATTCAAGAAAAACCAATGTTCTTTATAGCCCAGCTGTGATTCAACCCTGACTAAGACATTAATGATCCACATTGTTTGTACATCTGCAATAAATTGAGAAGAAATTCAAAAGTTAAGTGCACAATTTCAATTGGAATGTTTTAACCATCTTATACTTTATACACTAAGTGCTGAGTGAAACACTGGCCTTGTGAGAATCATAGTGTTCACTTGAACTTCGAATTGCTGAATGCTCCTTTGTTGGTTTGTTGAATTTGTGTGCATGTTGAAAACTCTCGTTGTGACCTTAATGCGTTTAATCTCAATTGAAAACACTTTTTGCAAGTGTCATTGGTCTAAAACTTGATTCTGATCCTGCCAATTGTTCCTCTGCATCCACTTTGTTGTTATGTAGATATTCTTTTGCTTGAGGACAAGCAAAGCTTTAATTTGGGGGAGTTTGATAATCGCTTTATATACGTAAATATTGCATCGATTTTTGTAGTGATTATCCAACTTTCTCAGAATTTTAGCTTAGTTTGAAATCATTTAATATAGATTTGTATAGTTTGATAATTCTAACCCTAGGAAGTTATTTTGTGAGAAATATACTCTAATTTATGTGTGCAGGCCTAGATTCAACAGTGTAAAGGGAGAATGCAAGAAGAAGACATGACTCGCTAAGCGACACATCTCGCTTAGCGCTTCCCTCGTTGAGCGCAACAACAAGCTACGCGAGCTAGGCGGCTTATGACGCGCTGAGCGCCACATTGCGCTAAGCGAAGTTTTAATTCGAACAAAAGACTCGCTTAACGGGACATTGCGCTTAGCGGAAGTTGCTTTCGAACTGAATATGCACTGAGCGGAAGATTGCGCTTAGCGGAAGTTTGCGCTAAGTGAGGCTTCGACTATATAAGCTGCACTTGAAGAATTTTGAAGCATTCAGACTTTTTTTGGATTTGGTTGAGCTGCTTCCTCTGTTTTCCTCTGTTCTCTTCATCCCCTTTTGTAACCTTTTCAAGGCTTCTCATGGCAATGAGAGGCTAATCTATTAGTGTTGAGGACTTGGAACTAGGTGCTGATCATGTAAACGCTATTCTTCATATCTATTCATTGAAATATTCAGTTTAATGTTCATTTCTCTATCTTTATTCTTGTTATATGATTGGATCAGTTATATATGCATGTTTTAGAGTTTACCTGCCATTGACAGATGCTGTTGAACTTGGAACTGAGTTTGAACTCTAATGGAGTGTATTTCTAGACATAGGATAGACTCCATTAGCTTCACAAAGATCTCTAAGCTTCATCAAACCACTCAACTGAACTTATCGAGACATCGGAAGTGAGGTTGAGCAGTTTAGGCTTGATTTGATGAGAGATCACGTTTTGAGCACTTTTAGATCGAAGTTAATCTGAACTATTAATGTGAATGGAGAATATATCTTATATGTTTACATGGGAAGCAAACCGGTTGAACCAAATCCTCAACATATCCATTATTCCATTTTAAAACTCAAGCACGCCAACTGTTCGATCATAGTCCTGAATCAACATTGTCGTTTTTATTGTTTATAGTTAGTGTTAACTGTAGTGTTTAGTTAAAATTCTGTTATTATTGATGTTTCAAGAACAACCAACTATAAAAACCAAACTAATGTTTAGGAATTGATTACTTTACTGATAGTCAAATACGGACAATTCCTTGTGGATTCGATACTGGGATCTTCCCTTTTAAACTACTTGTGCGATATTTGGTACGCTTGCCAAAATAGTCCAACATTACACTCATAGCAAATGATAGGACTCTTCTCTTTCTTCTTATGGTCTGTTGAGTATTTCTTGTTGTAGTTCTTCCATCTCGAGCCACCTTTCTTTTTCCACATCTTGTGGATTTTTCTTGAGATGAAGGATAGCTCATCCTCATCTTCTAACTCTTCTTCACTTGAAGAAGTGGACTCTACTTTTGATTATTCTGCCTTTAGAGCTTTGGTAGTCCGTCCTTTGGATGGTCTAGAAGACTGATTCTTTGATGAAGATGACTCTTTTGGTGTTGTCTGATTTGACTTATGAGCTTTTAGAGCTACAAACTTGCCCTTTTTCAACTTGGCATCTCCTTCCAACTCTTGCTCATGCAGCATTAGAATTCCCACAAGCTCTTCAAGAGGCATATAGTCTAAGTCCTTGGAAGCTCTAATGGCTATGACCTGAGGTCTCCATTGCCTGGGCAAGCTGCGAAGAATTTTGTCAACATGCTCAAAATTTTTGAAACTTTTACCAAGGTTTCGAAACTCATTTAAAATAGTTTGGAATCTAGACAACATATTTGCTATGGTTTCATTTTCTTCCATAGCAAAGAGTTCATATTTTCTAGTAAGAACACTTACCTTGTTCCTTTTTACCTATGAGGACGTTCATAAGTTATTATGAATGTGTCCCATATGTCTTTGGCAAATTTGAACTAACTTATCTTTCTGTGTTCAGTTTCTAAGATGCATGCATGTATTGCATTTCTTGCTCTAGAGTTGAGGACGAATTTGTTCTTTTGTGCCTCAGTCCATTGTTCTTTTGGAATTTCAACTTCATTATCATCAATTGGAATATAATCTCCAATTTCTATGACATCCAGCATGTCTATGTGACATGATTCAAAGTATATCTACATTCTTTGTCTCCAATATGTGATGTTCTTTCCCTTGAAGATTGGAGGTTTGTGCAGACCCTTCTCCATCCTTGTGTAAGATCTTTAGCTCTGTATCTATGAAGATAGTTATTAGAGTTCGAGCTTTAATACCAACTGAAATACACAATAACACATTAGAAGGGGGGGTTGAATAGTGTGTTTAAAACTTTTTGCAAATATTATTAGTTCACAAGTTGCCTTCTTGGATATATGTTAGTTTAAATCAACAAATATATCGTTGCAAGGCAATGCTTTGAAAGACTTTCCAAAAGAGCATAGTTGGCAAGATAAATATATGTAATCACAAGATAGCAAATGAGAGCTTGTTTAGTCTGATTACAAACATTTATAGTGCGCGATTTAATCATTTATCAGTTATTAGACAGTTAAGATGAAAGTGAGAGTTAGAGCGATTATACCATTGTCTATCCTCACTTTATTTCTTGAAATCACTTTGTCTGAAATCATCAATTGATCAAATATTATCACATTTGTTATCATTAAAACCTATCAAGGTATTAGGGGTTAGACATCATCAAATGTCTTGGTTATAACATATAACAGAGAACATCCTGCACCAATGCAGGATCACATTTCAATTGGATAGGTAATTGTTTTTTATCTTCTAATATTTCCTTCTTCAAATGCTGAACCTTGTAGTTGTTGGAACCTTTTGCTTTCATGATTTCAATCATACAAAATTGCAATGTTAAAAATATATGATTTGACTTCCCTATTGAAAATGCTTGAAATCAACTTTGAACTGCATCCACTAGCTCATCTATAGATTTAGGAGACTCCTTACGTTGTAACAATTGGATTGCACTAAATAAAATCAAGATTTAAAACATTTAAATCCAGAGAGTTTGTTGGTTGGCGCATCAAACGGATATCAAACCCATCTTGTGATGCTACTCGACAAAATTCTTCATCTTTAGAATCAATGTGTGTTCTTCAATTATCTTGTTGAATAATTATTGGATAACCAATTTCTTCTCTTGGCCATTTTTCCTTGATGACATCTTTCTTAATTGAGTGCATTGGTTTGGTCTCGACTAGTCTTTATAGCTGGCTCTTATGTGACGAAAGGAAACATCGATTTTTCCATCAAATAATACGTTTCCTTGTGCATCAAATCTTGGATGAGCTTGGACAATTAAAAATAGACTTTTCCAATAAAAAAAATTACTTTTGCAAATGCACAATGATCTTCTTCATCCTTGTAGCAAATAAAAATTCTTAGATTTTTTGGTCATATAAAACCACTTCTCATCAATGTGAATGATGTTATACATCCCCAAAATAGTTGGATCTTGTGGTATGCTAGCATTTTCAAGCATTGATATACAAAATTGTAATATAGCTCTTTTGTTCGCTTCGATCAAAGAAGGTAACACTTAAAGGTTTTCGTATGTTTCTTAACTTTAGACTTCTATGAACTATTCATGTACGCATGTTCAATGCATGAGCAAGAGACCTAATAGTTGTTCTTTGAGACAGAGGAATCTCACAAACTCGTTCAGGGTTAAGTTGAACTCTTGTGGCCACAATTTATGATCTTTTTATGAGACACATTGGCATGAACTCCTTTATTTCAAAATGAAAGATCTTGGGGAAGCCTCTTTTGTGTTAGGCATCAACATACTAAGAGATCGCTCTCAAGGTATCCTAAGGCTACCACAAGAGAGTTATATCGAAAAGGTTCTAAATAGATTTGGCATGAAAGATAGTAATCTAGGAGATACCCCTATAGCTAAATGAGACAAATTCAGTCTCAAACAATGCCCAAGTATTGACCTTGAAAGAACTGAGATGCAAAAGATTCCCTACTCATCAGCTATGGGAATTTTGATGTATGCTCAAGTTTGTACTTGTTCTAACATAACATTTGTCATGGGAGTCTTGGATATATACTTGAGTAATCCTGGAATACAACACTAGAAGGTAGCAAAACGCGTGATGCGTTATTTGAAGAGAACAAAAGGTTACATGCTTACCTATTAGAAGTCTGATCATCTTGAGATCATCGGGTACTCAGAATCTGATTTTGCTGGATGTCAAGATAGCAAATGCTCCACATCTGGATACATATTTATGTTGGTTGGAGGAGCTATCTCTTAGAAGTCTGTTAAATAGACTTTGGTAACTTCTTTGACCATGATTGTAGATTTTGTTGCTTGTTTTGAAGCATCCAACCATGGATTATGGCTGTAAAATTTTGTCACTAATCTACGAGTGGTCAATCACATTGAAAGACCATTGAAAATTTACTACGACAATAACTCAACAGTTCATTACTCCAACGGCAATAGGAGTAACCAAGTAAAAATTCATTGACATCAAGTTTATGGTTGTTAAGGAGAGTTTAGAATAAAAAAATTTGTATAGAATATATAGGGACTCATTCCATACTAGTTGATCCATTTACTAAAGGTTTGGTACATAAAGTTTTTCATGAGCACACTGCTCATATGGGTGTAATTCTTGATAGTACCTTAGTTTAGTAGGAGTCTTACTTATGTTTTATATCTTATGTTTTTCAAACAGTTGTTTGGATTTTTTGCAAAAATAAAGTTGATATTTGTCATCTTATTATGAAATTGGGTTATGTTTTATATCTAATTTTTGTTGCATTTGTATTGATTTCTATAAAGAATAAAGTTTGGATTAATTGAAAATAAACATGATTAAGACCACATCACATGTTATTTTCATACCACTTATTCATATTTGATTTATGTCATCAAGTATAAGTAACAATGGTGATCATTATGGCTTAGTCACGTTGAGTTTGTGACGAAAATTGCAGTAGTTCCTTATTATTATATGAGATGAACCAGATTGTTAAAGGGGAGTCTAAAAGTGAATAATGTCTAAGGTTAATATGAAGTTTAAGTGGAAGATTGTTAGGAATTTTATTTATTCCTAATTAATTAATATGGACTAAGTATTAATTTATAACATTTATTTTAGTTATTTACATTTAGAGGAGCTCAATTTAAGTGATATAATTTAGAGAGCCCTTAGACTGTCAACAGAAAAATAATATGGACTTAATGAGTGAATTACTAGTTTTATCCATTGGGACATAATGATTACTCTGATGGGTTAAAAGCGAAAAGCACAGTTATGGTCCCCAACATACCAAATTAGAAACAATTTTTTCCTCTCCCCATTTGAAGAGAGAACAAAGGTCACATAAGGAGAGAGGCGATTTGGTTGAGGAAGATCATTGAACAAACAATTCCTAGTCATTAAAGTTTATGTTGTGTGTCAACCAAGACTACTCTATGAATCCAGGTATTCCTAAGAACCCTTTTCTCATAATTTGGCGTAATGTGCTCTTCTTTTCATTTAGTTATTTTATTTGGTTAATCAAAATTTCTAACATTTCATTGATTTTTTATTTGGTTTAATAAAATATCCAACATGAAGTTCATGAACTAGGGTTGTATCATCCTTGGAGATGGCACACGTGGGAATGGGACTCTAATAAGTGCTCAAGGTTGAATTGTAAGTGTTTTGTGAGTACTTGGTGGTGCAATAACTATTACTGTAGTTGGTGGTGTAGTTGTTGTTAGTGCATCTTACTGCAGTTGTTGTTAGTGTAGTTGGTGGTGAAACATTAGTTAAAACAAATATTAGTATTTAGTCACAGGTTCAACAATGAATCTAATAATTAGAGTTCCACCAAGCATTAAATCAAAATAAGATTTCAGCAACAAGGAATCTAATTTTTTAAGTTCTAGCAGCCATAGTTAAACTAAAATAAGAATTCTGTAGCAAACACTATAATAATTTAGTAACAAACACTATAATAAGAATTCTTTATGTTCAAAGAAAACATGTACATCCTTTTCAGGGTCCACCATACCTATGTTGCACACATCCAATACATCTATATCATTCTCCAATGGATGTAGACCACCTTCCAAATCTTTGTCTGGTACTAAATAATAGACAGCTGAAGCACACATTGACGTCTTCCTTACAGATAAGGGATTTTAAGCGTAGTTGCTTAAATACACCCCATAACCCCCTCACATTAAGGGAAAGAATCTTCATGTGACCGGGTTGCCTCTTGAAGAGACAGCCAACTGGGGTCCCTATCCTCCAACTCCCCTACTGCTCCAACATAAGTTGCATTAGGTGCCTAACCTACCACACAAAATTCTTTCAATAAAGTCCATACTTTAGTTTCAACATGAGCACTAGGCAAACCACTACACTGCAAATCACCACCACCCCCACTCAGGCCATTTGTTTTTGCAATAAAACAAGAATCAATGAAAGTAACACCAGGTTGACAACGATGACGATTAGAAACCTACCACAACCTACCACCCTCCAACCCAAGAGGTGTAGATAAGGAGACTACATCCCATGGAACTGCCCCATCTTGCAAGACCGAGACAGGAGGTGCAGTACCCCCAATTAGCTCCACAATCCCCTCCTACACCGCCTAAACCACACCCGCGCGGCCTACTACACTGTCCTTCATTGCCCATGACATCTAAAACACCGTCTTAGGCATGACACTCCCTAGATCAGAATCCAACACCCCTATGACAACTCCATGTTTCGGAGCTAGTGCATTAACTGGCTCATCTAGTACATCAAAGTCCCTATTAGAAAGCCCTCCACACCCTCAACAATGTCACACACCGACTCTCCCCCTCCACACACCCTCAATGTATCATGCATCATCACCAGCGCATGCTCATGCCCTTACTCTCTCTCATGATGTCGACGCATCTCTCCATCCCTTTCTCATCACCTGCGCAACCTCCCTTGGTCTTTCATGGCCCACTCATCAAGCAGTCTCTCTCTCACCTTCTTTCCCACGCAGCCCTAAACCTTTAATAATTATTATTGTTATTACTAAAAAGCCAGTAAAACAAATGATCTTAAAAAAAATATCTTTGAAATTTTAATCAACGTTCTTATATTATTGAATCATTATCTATTAAAATTTGAAAGATATGCAAAGTATTAATCTTCTACATTTTTAGTTGAGTTATACATATAACAAGATCTTAACTCAATTTTTTTCCCTCTAAAAAAAAAACTCTCAATTTTTTTTTATATTTAAGTACATATTACGTCTCGAAATAGATATTCTGCATTGAAACGATCATTGACATGCATAATCAAGGTTAATTACATAAACCATTTAAAAAAATATTTTATTTTTGAATAATAGATGTCAAAAATCAATTGAGAAAAAATACATATTTTTGGATTTAATAGACCAATGAAATATTTTTGCAAACTTCAATTAAAGGTTACACTAAAGCAACCTTAGTTTATTTAGAAATTAAGGGTTTAATGCTGCAACAATCATATGAAAAACCATGAGCAAAATGTATGAAATCGTGACAATAGTCATAAACAACCCATCTTGAATGGATCTCTTTGAGTTTCTTCCTCATATGAGCATTATGAGCATTAAGGACTTTGTTTCTTCCACCGTTAAAACCCATGCAAGATGCCCCTACACTTGCACCTGCAAGTTCAACATTAATGCATGCATTCCATTGAAATTTATGAAACCTACTATCCATGGAGCTATGGACCAATCAATCTTAACCTTTCCCCTCTTGCATAAACCCTCATGGCTTGGTTTGTGGAAAATGGAACACCGATACTCTCCTTAGTGTGTATCACTCTTATGGGTATGATATCCACCAAGATACAAACACAAAACATATAGTTATGTAATATTGTACCATAAGTACTATAATTATATATACATAAATTTATTTTGTTACTTACATTATGCACTAAGGGTTCCAATCAATGGAATATGTTTGAAAGTCCAATGTAAGATCAAACCAAGAGTAGAATAATTGCACCTCACGACCGCAAGTACCATTGTAAAATATATTATGTAAATTACAAATATATCTTTTATCTATCAAATTAATTAATTATTTTTTTCACATTTACTTCATGTTAACAACTACTTTGATGAAAAGTATTTCATAGAAAAATTATTCAATACTTGATTAATTTTACAAAACAAAATTTAAAACTTTTTTTTGTTAAAACGTCATATCAAGTGAAATGAAGGGAAATTTTTTAAAGAGGTTAATACTTTTTAATCAATGTAATAAATGAGATTATATATTAATCACACAAATATATATGAAATCCTAATTTAATAGTTTTATAGTCTAGTAAAAAAACAAGAAATATTTTTATTTATTTTTTCCTCTTTATATACTTATTTATTTTGATCAATAAGTCGTTAGTTCAAGTGGTTAGGATGGGAGAATCACACAAAAAGGTAATTTGTTAGGTTTTACATAATATTAAGAAATTGCTAACAAATATTTTGACATTGTAAAAAAAAAAAAACTACTTTGATTAAGAGTATTTCATAAAAAAAAATTATTCAATACTTCGTTGAAACACTTTTTTTTAGTTAAAATGTCATGTCAAGTAAAATGAATGGAATATTAAAAGAGATTAATATATTTTTTTTTATCAGTGTAATAAATGAGATTATATATATATAAAACCTAATTTTAATTGTCTTAATGTCTAGTAAAAAAAAAGAAATGTATTTATTAATTTTTGTCCTCTTTTTATATATATATATATATATATTAATAGTATAATAAATGAGATTATTTAATCAAAAAAATATAATTTCTAATAATGTCAAAAAATATATAAAAACTAAAGTAAGTGTATTTATTATTTTTCTACTTTAATTAATATGAGAGAGATGATATGTAAGACATTTTTTAAGAGATTAATGTTAATGTAATATCAGTATAAAATAATCTTATAATGTCGGTCAATCATAACTTACTATTGTAATGACTTTTGAAATAATTTTATAAAAGTTAACTGACTTACAATAAATAAAGGATTGTGATTAACTAAAGGTATAAAATAATTTTATATTGACAATGCACTATCCTTTTTCTGTTTTTTTTTTTTAATGAGAATTATATATAAATGAGGAGAGAATCCAATGACACGGGGTAATGTACACAAATTGTTAAATCTTTTAATAAATTTTTATTGAATAATTATATTACAAAACACCAAGTTGGATTGAAAGTTCATTTCATGTAGATATCATATGTATCAAATTTAATAAAAAAGTAACATTAATAAGATGGTTATCAAATCATTAATATTTTTTATTAATGTAATAACTGATTTATTTAATAACAAAAAAAATTGTAATATTCATTTAATAGTTTTTAATAATATACTATAAAAGTTAATATGTGTATTTAATATTTTGTATTGTTTAATTCAAATACACATGCAATCCTTATTTAATAGTCTTAACATCTAGAAAAAAAATGTAATTATTAATTTTTATCCACTTTATATATATTTAAAGAGATATTAATATTTTTTTATATTGTCATAAATGAATTATTTAATAATATAAATATAACTGAAATATTCAATCAATACTATTAAATAATATACTATGAAAAAATGAGATGATATGTAAGACCCTAGTATGGTTATATATATGTTACATACACTCCGAGTAGAAAACACATATATCTTAGAACTTTTAATGAATTATGCTAATGTTTTCCAATGCACGACAATAGCCACCTATTTCACAAGTTTTTCTCACTTTATTTTGAATCAGAGCATTATTGGTCACTTGCACTTGTTTTTCTCTTGTCATTTTAAATCGTACGTATCAAAATTTTAACATTGAGAAACTGAATTGGAGAAATTGATATGATCCTATTATTTTTTTTATTGTATATGTTACGTATCAAAATTTTAGGTCACCACGGTTGGTGATGAAGGAATGAGCGACAGACACATGGTAGTCAATCCTCTTTGTGTGATTTACAAGGTAATTTGAATTTCGAAAACTCTACTTTTGGGAAGTAGGGACATTTAATTAAAGAAAAATGGTATTTTTGCTAATTTGTTGGCTTTAGAAAAAGTATATTTGCTACATAACCTGTCGAGGATTCTCTCTAATTATTTTTTTTTTAAAAGTAGATTGATATTTAAAAATATTCCAAAGCATTGGTTTTCTGCGCATATACAACGATTGTTTTTTTTTATTATTAAAAATTAATGTTTATGTGTTGAATTACATGAGCTGATTTTTTTTTTATGAAACATGTATGACGAGGAGTGTCTTCGCCAATTTTGGTGAAATTTTGAATTCAATTAATATATTAAATAATTTTCGAGATAAGAATTCAGCTTATTTGTAGAATTGAAAGTTAAATAAGATCATTTCTATGTAAGTGGTAATTTGTATATTTTAGCACGAGATTGAGAGATCTACCTTAATAAATTTAACCTTTGACCTTACTTTCAAATCAAACTTGCATTTCTCTAGCAGTTTTAGTTGGTATCAATGAAAAACGTATTTGCACATGAGGCTATTTTAACCAACCATGGATGTGTTGATCCAAGGGTTACCAAAAGCTCTACCTCTCATTTAAAATATCTAAGTCAATTTTCTTAGCAATTAATGTTATTGAAGAAAAGTTTTCTAGTTCGTGAATCTAGCAAATGGCGTGTCTTCTCTACAATTTTTCTTTCCTTCTACCATACGAATCTAGTTTCTAGCACTTCATAAGTAATTTTTGGTCTTGCCTAACAAAGTGTGTTGAATTATTCAAAAAAAAATATTATGAAATAATGTACATGAAAGTAGTATTCTTAGACTTGTTTCCACTTTCTTCAAACCTTTCAACAACCTTGACTTAGTGCTTCTTGGATTGTTCCCTTCATCAAGTATAAGGATCCCAAGACCTTCCCTCAATCCTTAAGCCAACTACTTTAAGTGTGCAAATTAACTATAAGCCTTCCTCTCTAATTAATGCTAAAAAGGAATTATAACTCATGACCAAAACACTTGGGGTATGTTTTCCACTTTTTCTTATCTTATCCAAGCAGTTCAAAACATTCTATACATCTTTATTTGGATTTATAAAACTAGAAAGAACAATTAGATTTTTCTTGGAATCTTTATGAACTCCACCATGCACATAGATCACATACATTGGCTTAGAAATCTCCCATTTGATGAATTCTTTGCTCCAAGTGTGGTTTTTGGAGCAACAACAAGAGGCTTATTCCCAAGGAAGAAGCCTATTGTCCTTGCTACAAATATCACACTTGGTGCAAAGAATTCATGAAACCGAAGATTTCTATCCTAGTGTATCTGACTAATGCACATGGTGGAACTCACAAAGGTACCTAGCAAATTTCAATTCTTTTTCCTGATTTTCCAAATCCAAATAAAGATATCAAACATGTTTTTTAACTTCTTAGACAAGATAAAAAAAAAAAAAAAAAAAGTGGCAAGAAAATGCAAGTGTTTTTGCCCTAAGTTATACTTCAACTTTAACATTAATGAGAAAGGAGGGTTCAAAATTTGTTATTGGAAATTAAAGGGTGCAGGGTCTAAGGTATTGTAAATTATATACATGTTTAATTTTGTACTGAAAAAATTGAATTTACTATATTAAGAATTATCATAGCATGATATTATATCATGAAAAAGGGTATGTATTTTATGACCCCATGGTCAAACTCCAAAATATAGTGGGAATGAAAATTCTTAATAAGTAGGAGAGTGTAATTTCCCAATAAGTGAAATATGAGAAAACAAATGGATCATGCAATACCTTTAAAGACCACTATAAAGAAAGAATTTATTGAATTCTATGAAAATTACTCAAAAGCATAAAGTTTTTGGTCTTAAAAGTAGTCAATTAATTCCTTGAAGACCAATATACAATTTTTAGTCTAAATATTGTTTTTGAAGAATAATAATGATGAAAGCCAAGGCAATCATATTGACATAAAATAGACATTAAAGAAGAGTTAATTTATATGATCTAGTGGGAGCATACAAACTCAAAATCATGATCCAATAAAAGATTTTTAGCTACATTATTTTAGGATCATGTGACTCAAGAACTTGCATTAAACTTTATGTGGTTTAAATTCAATGACCTTGTGCACATTAAGTTTGTCATATAAAGTTATTATCCATTTGAATCAATATAGTTTGGACCCATTTTAGTTTACTAGAAGATATTATACATTGTAATACATGGAATGAAGTGTTTCACTTAAATTAGCATAACCACCATGGTTCAGTATAGTAATTTCTATATGGTTTTAAGGAATTTCAAGATATAAGTTACATGGCCATATTTAGTTACTAGTAATAGAAATCATTTATAAAAAATATATGAGCCAAATGCGAGAATGTCAGAAAAATATTATATGTGGCTCATATACTATAAATTCATTTGGCTTATGAAGAAAAACTATGAATTTATTTGATTACCTATTATTATAGTTAATTGCTTGATAAATAAAGAGTTATTATAAAGCAATAAGAGCAATTGTTACAATATCCATAGTAAACATTTTATTGTTCTTAATGGAGGAACTAATGAGGGTTGTTATAGCTTGGGAATACGAGAAGGAGGGGCACCTAGTCTTACCTATAAATATAGTGTGTGATGCTCCATTGAATCACATACTATAGTTAGGGTAAGGCTTTGTTTAGTTCTAAGAGACAATGTGGTAAAGAGCTTGATAGGTTTGGCTACAAGAGGCAAGTGCAGTTCCACGCTAATTATAACAATGATGTCTATTATTTCTATCATAGCAAGCATGAGATATTTCAACACCCTTAATGATGAACTTTAGAGCACTGACAGAGCGCATCGAACACGCCATCAAAAGCAACTAAGTTCCCCAATAAATTTTGCAATATAGGGCTAACTTAGGTCATTTTCTCAAAGATACAATTCATCAAACACCTTGCATTCAATTCAAAATAGGGGGGATTTTGTGTGATTTTCATAAATTAAAGTAACAAAATAACTTTCTAAACAATAAACGAAAACAGAATCAAAGAGATGCAACTCAAGAACCTATGCTTAGGGAGAAATAATCACAATTCCAACAAGATAAGTCAAATTCATACTCATGAAATTTTCAACAATACAAAATTTAAGGTAATCACCTTACATTCATTTGGAAAAATCCGGATTACTATCGCATTCCTAGTTTTCCCAAATTCAAGCATGTATCATATTAAATTGCAATCAATCGATTATAATTGACCCAAATTTAGATTCTAAATCTCTAATCTAATAATTATCATACATTAAATGAGCAAAATTGAAAATTAGAATAAGGGGGAAAAGGGTTTTCATGAGCAAAATTCAAAATTGAGAATAGAGGGATTCATATTTACCCACAAGCACATGATTCTTGGGTTGCAAAGGGGATTTAGCCCTCCATGAAGATCCTCATGGTGGCTGCAAGGGGCTGCATAAAATTTTTGAAAGAGAAAGGGAAAAGAAGAGAAGAGAAAAGAGAAGAGAAGAAAGACGAGAGAAGAGAGAGAAGAGAGCAAATGTGTAATTTTCATTCAATGTAGTGTTGTATTGTGTAAAAAAAATTTCTCTTGCAAAAGGGGAAAAGCTTAAAACAAAAAGCCAAAACAGTGGTCCCCCCCAAGTTCTGAACCAACTAAATAAAAGTTATCTTGACCAATTACAATTACCAAATGGTCCCTAGTTACAAACTAAAACGCGGAATTAATACAAGTGCAAGACTGTAACATTGAATCCCAAATTTGACCCCTTAAACGTTTGAATTATCCAATCCTTGTGAGACAAGAAATTGTAGATCTCCTCCTTAACTTTCAAACAAGACAAGAATCATCAAAATCGGAGACTTGTGTCAAAAGTTATGGGCTGAACAAGAGACAATATCAAAAACATCAATAAAACGTGACAAATAGCAATTTTCGACACTTGGATCCAAAACAACCCAATCTCACAAAACTCAGCTAAAATGGTCAAAATTAGATATAAAACATGTCTAGACTATGTTAAATGCAACTCTAGACTATGCTAAAATACACTCTATCAAATACACCCACACTTGAACAATTGCACTCCTGGGTAGGGATGACAATATGGACCTAAACCCTACAAGCACCCACAAAAATACCTATACGCGGGTAGGGTAATAACCCGCACAATGGGGATGGGACGAGTATTTACTCGTAAAATCTCATGGGGATGGATGTGAGTACAGGTACTACAATACCCACCCTGCCCCGCCCCGCACCTGATATATATATATATATATATATATATATATATATTAATTAATATAATTATAATTTTATTATTTAAATTATTCAATTAAAATTGTTTAATTATCTATTTGTTATTTTAATTATTCTTTTTATATGCTAATTTTGATATTCTATCATGTTTTAATTTCTATTTATATTAGTGGTTCAAAGTAATATAGAAACTATGGAGATAAGCATTTGCAAAATATGGAGAAATTGATTTGGATAATGAAGTCAAAATATTATATCCATTTGTATTTTATTTTTAATTTTTAATATATAATTATAAATTAATTAGTTTAAAAATATATTAGTTTTTCTCGTCTAATTAGAGTTTTTGTTCAAATTAGAACATTTATAATCTTTATATTTGATGATTATTTTTGTAATGTTATTTATAAGTTTTGATAAATCAATGTTTATTTGATTTTAATATTATATGAGTTTTTTTTTTATGATTTTCAATTTTATATATATGAAAAGTGCGAGTCGTGGGTGCGGGTATGGGTATATAGGTACCCAGAGAGTATGGGGATGGGGATTGAAATTGCTACCCGCACGGGGCTGGGGCTGGGGACGAGTACTTTTTTCAAACACAAGTATGGGAACGGGTACTATAGTACCCTACCCATTGCCATCCCTACTCCTGGGCAAAACTAAATTATTAAACCAAGAGCAAAAGATACTCAAGAACAAAAGCAAAACAAAGATCACTTCCCAATGAATCCCAAGACTACAAAAAAGTGAGATAGAAGACAAACACTTCCAACACCCAAAGCAAACAAGAGACAAGGAAAAATAGAAAATGAATCAAAAGTGATAGAATCTTCTCAAGATACACTCACATGATATGATGATATGAAATGAACTCTTATGTGTGTGGGCTTGTGTCTACTCTCAACACATCATGCAAAAAGCACACCCAAATCTTGGCAAGTCCCTAATTTCCATACTTGAAACGCATGCAATTAAAGATCAAAAGGGCTTTATTAAGGGATGTAATGGGGCAAAGGTGAAGGGTGGATGAGAGAAAGATTTTTAGGCTAAAATCCAAAGAGAAAAGAGGAGCAATGGGGAATGAATCAATAAGCATAAGAAAAGTATCCCAAACCAAAGAATCAAAACCACTTCAATTTTCTCCTTTTCTCCATTTTCTTTTCTATTTTTCTATATTTTTTTTCTTTTTCTTTCTCATTTTTTTCATCATTTTTGTTTTCTTTTTCTCTTTTTTTTTTCTTTGCTGCATATGTGCAAATGTATATGTATTTTTCTCACTTCCCAAGATCAAAATTGTCAACTTAACCAACCACTTTCAAAAATCAAAATCCATGGTTTAGAGTATAAAAATTGAGACACACTCCCACACTTATTATGAACCATTCCCAAAACAATTCCAAAGCTCCTTAAATCCCTTAGGAAAGGGTTGAATCATGGTTTTTTTTTTTTTTAGGCCAAGGTTTGTAATGGGCTATAAAAAGAAACAATGGGAAAATGGCACAAAGGGGGAAATAAGTGGAAAGTAGGCAAGGTGGGTCTATTTGGCTAGTAGCTAAAAGAAAGAAGGCCTAAATTATCTCAATAATGCATGTGCAACAAGAAACATCAAGAAGAGACAAGACAAAATTCAAAGTAACTATCAACATGAGTGTAATCACACAAAGGGCAAACTCACAAAGGTAAGCAATCTATCACAAATGAGTTCACAATCAAAATTTCCAAGTCTACTCATAAAACTAAAGATGCAAAAGTGTATCCAAATCAAGTCATGAAACCTCTCAACCAAGAATGATGCAACTTCTCACAATCAAGCAAATCAAGAATTTAATGGAAAGCATGCAAACACACCTATTAAACAGCAAAAGTTCCAAAATAGCAAAAAAAACTCAAACTCAAAACCCTCACCCCACACTTAAATTACACATTGTCCTCAATGAAAGTAAATCAATCAAGAGCAAAAGAACAAGTGTAAAGTAAGGTAAGAGGGCACATCAAGGTGCAAAGACCTGCACTTCTTGGGAAAGTGGGCTTGACTAAAGAAAGGTCCTCCACACTCTCCTTCACTCTAGGATTCTCATGGAACTCCTTCACTTGGTGACCATTGACCTTCCAAATCTTGCCTGTAGTTTCATCTTTGATCTCCACGGTTCCATAGGGTAACACATTAGTAACAACATAAGGTCCATCCCATCTAGAACAAAGCTTGCCAGCTATGAGCTTCAGGCGAGAGTTAAACAAAAGCACCTTCTGGCCCACTTTGAAGTCCTTCCTCAAAATCATGCTATCATGGAAGCGCTTCACCTTCTCCTTGTAGTTCTTGGAATTCTCATAGGCCTCCAAGCAGAGCTCCTCAAGCTCTTGCAATTGAAACTTTCTCTCAAGTCCTGCTTGGTCAAATGCTAGGTTGGTACTCTTCACAGCCCAATATGCACAGTGCTCAATCTCTACAGGTAGATGACAACCCTTACCAAAGACAATCCAATAAGGAGACATTCCAATCGGTGCTCGGTAAGCTATCCTATGAGCCCATAGAGCATCCTCAAGAAATTTGCTCCAATCCTTCCTGTTGGGGTGCACTAGTTTCTGCAGAATCTACTTTATCTCTATTGAAAACCTTGGCTTGCCCATTAGTTTGGGGATGATAAGCTGTGGCAACTCTATGCACAACCCTATACTTATGAAGCAACGCTGCCATGGTCTTGTTGCAAAGTGGGTCCCCTGGTCATTGATGATGGCTTTAGGCACACCAAACCTGCAAAAGATGTTAGACCTGACAAAATCCACAATAACTCGAGAGTCATTAGTCTTAGTGGCCTTAGCCTCCACCCACTTGGAGACATAGTCCACAACAAGCAAAACATAAGAATAGCCAAAAGAAGGAGGAAAAGGTCCCATAAAATCAATACCCCAAACATCAAAGACCTCACAGAAGAGGATGGGTTGTTGAGGCATCTCATGCTTGCGGGTGATGGCTACTCCCACTCTTTGACACTGCTCACAGGTCGAGGCGACCTCCCAAGCATCTCTGAAAATGGTGGGCCAGTAGAACCCAGAGTCCAACACCTTCCTTGCGGTCCGGTGTTGTCCATAGTGTCCTCCTATAGGGGATGCATGACAAAAATATAGGACTAATTTGATGTCTTGATCTGGTATGCATCTGTGAATCACCTGATCACTACCAAACCTCCACAGATAAGGATCATCCCACACATAATACATGGCATCACTCTTCAACCTAGCAATATAATTTCAAGATGCTTGTGGGGGTAAAACACCAGCAACCAAGTAATTCACAATATCTGCAAACTATGGTGTAGACCCATGTTGTGTCTCCACCCTCATCAAGTGCTCATTAGGGAAATCATCCCTGATAGGAAGAGACTCAGGGTCTCTCTCAATCCTGCTCAGATGATCAACCACCAAGTTTTCTACTCCACTCTTGCCTCTAATCTCAATGTCAAACTCTTGAAGAAGAAGCATCCACCTGATCAATTTTGGTTTGGCATCAAGCTTCGTCAATAGGTATCTTAAAGTTGCATGGTCAGAGAAGACAATGACTTTGGAGCCCAACAGGTATCAACGAAACTTGTCTAGTGCAAATACCACAGCTAAAAGCCCTTTCTCTATGATGGTATAATTAACCTGCGCGGCATCCAAGGTGCGAGAGGCATAGGCTATGACATGTGAAAGTTTGCCCACCCATTGAGCTAAGACCGCTCCAAGTGCAAAATTGGAAGCATCACACATGAGCTCAAATGGAAGGTACCAATTAGGTGGCTAGATGATGGGAGCTATGGTGAGCTTCTTCTTCAGATTCAGGAAAGCATCCTGACATGACTGGTCAAAGAGAAACTCCATATCCTTCCGAAGCAAGTTGGATAAGGGCAAGGTAGTTTTTGCTAAAATCCTGGATGAACCTTCTATAGAAACTTGCATGTCCAAGAAAAGAACGAACTTCTCGCATAGACACGGGGTAAGGGAGAGAAGAAATGACATCTATCTTGGCCTTATCGACCTCAAGACCCCTACCAGACACTAGGTGACCCAAGACTATCCCTTCAGATACCATAAAATGACATTTTTCAAAATTCAACACAAGGTTAGTCTCAAGGCACCTATTTAAAACTCTAACCAAGCTCTCTAAGCATGTATCAAATGAAGAACCATAAACAGTAAAATTAGCCATAAACACCTCCATGCAACTCTCAAGTAAATAAAAAAAAATGCTTACCATGCACCTCTGAAAGGTGCCTGGGGCGTTGCATAGGCTGAATGGCATCCTGGAGTAGGCATAAGTGCCAAATGGACAGGTGAATGTGGTCTTGTGTTGATCCTCTAGTGCAATGTGAATCTACATGTAGCCTGAAAATCCATCTAAGAAGCAATAGTGGGTCTTCCCTGCTAGTCTCTCCAAGACTTGATCAATGAATGGAAGAGGATAGTGGTCTTTACAAGTGACCAAGTTGAGTCTCCTATAGTCTATGCATACTCTCCAGCTCTTCTGCACTCTAGTCGGAACCAATTCATTGTCTTGGTTCTTCACCACAGTCATGCCAAACTTTTTAGGGACAACTTGAATAGGACTAACCCACTTGCTATCTGAGATGGGATAAATGATCCTTGCCGCTAGCAACTTCATAACCTCTTTCTTTACCACATCCTGGATGGTAGGATTGAGACGTCTCTGTGGTTGTCTCACTTACTTGAACTCCTCCTCTAACAAAATTCTGTGCATGCAGATGGCTGGATTAATTCTAAGGAGGTCAACTAGTGTCCACCCAATAGCTCTCCTATGATCTCTCAAGACTGTCATCAACTTCTCCTCTTGGTCAAGCTGGAGAGTACTTGAAATGATCACAGGGAGTTGGGCATCTGCCTCTAAATAGGCATACTTCAGATGATCCGACAAGGGCTTCAGCTCCAAGGTTGGTGGTTGCACAATGGAGAGCAAAGGGGGCTTGCTTGCAGCCACCATGATATCAGTCGACACGACATCTGGAATAGCAACATCATCATCCACCACTGAGTTTGCACTCGTGACAATAGCAACTTCGATCTCTGCACAAATGGCACAAACAGACACATCATTACAGCCACAATCAAAATCAATAAACTCAACTAGTTCCTCCAAATTAGATGGACAATCCATGTAGCTATCAACCATATAATCAATCACATATAAACAAAAAAGTGAATGGTTCTCTATTAGGTACTTCATGGCATCAAAAATGTTAAACTGCACCACATTATCACCAAACTCCATGGAGAGCGTTCCTGCATGCACATCAATCTTCGTCTTAGCTATCATCAAGAAGGGTCTGTCGAGAATCAATGTGGAGCCATGAATGAAAGACTCATCCTCCATGTCCAAAATGTAGAAGTCTGTAGGAAAAATCAACTTGTTGACCTGGACGAGAACATTCTCCAAGACTCCAAGTGGCTGTGCAGTGCTTCGATTTGCCAATTGAATGACCACAATGGTTGGCTTCAAATCCCCAAGCTTCAATGATCTGTACATAAATGAAGGCATGACATTGATTGAGGCACCTAAATCTAACATAGCATTTGCAAAGGTGCAATCACCTATGGTGCATGGGACGGTGAAAATGCCTAGATCCTTGCACTTTTAAGGCATGGAAGGCTATAGAATGGTAGAAACATTTGTGCTCTGAATGAGTGCAGATCCATTTCTTCCCATCTTCACTTGCTTGTCACTCCTCAGATTCCTCTTGTACATGCACAACTCCTTGAGAAACTTTGCATACTTTGGAATCTGCTTGATGGCATCAAGGAGAGGAATGTTGATCTCAATCTTTCTAAAGGTCTCCATCAACTCACTATCTAGCTCCAATCTCTTGGGTTGAGCCACTCTAGATAGAAAAGGTAAACAGGGAGTCTTTTGTGGAACAGTTGCATCCACACCACGTGGCTTCTAAGAGCTTGTTGCAACAACATCATCACTAGTCTTCTGAGGTCTTGAATCCACTACATGAGATTTCAGCTCCTTGCCTCCCCTCAAAGTCATGACACTCACATTCCGATTGGGAGGGGGGATTGCTTGGGAAGGAATATTGTCAAAGCCTTGTGATTGCAAGTGGTTCATAATGGTGGCCAGTTGGCCAATCTAAGTCTGCAAATCCTGGATGCTTGCACTCACATTCTGTTGGAACTGAATGTTGCTTGTGGCCATCTGCTTCACCAAATCTTCCAATGAAGGTCCTATAGAAGGAGGGGATTGTTGAACAGGAGGAGCTTGTTGTTGTCTCAATGGAGGTGGCTAGTATCTACCACCTGAACTAGGCTGTTAGTATCTCTGTTGGGGTTGCCTTGCATATGGTGGTTGTTGCCGCACAGGACCAGGACCATATCTCAAGTTAGGGTGATCCTTCCATCCCTCATTGTATGTAGAAGAATAAGGATCATATTTTTGTTGAGGTGGTCTATACTATTGGTCAGTGTTGATTCCTGTAACATCTTCAGTCTCTTGAAGAGTAGGACATGCATCTGTAGGGTGTTCTGTTGAAGTGCAAATGCCACACCCATGATGGTTGATTGCTTGAACCTGCTGCTGTTGGCCAATGGCTAGCTGTTTAACAAAGGAAGTAAGCTCTGAGACCTTGTTTTCTAGCCTGTGAGAATCAATGGTGACTTCATGAACTCTAACAGCAGGTGAGGATTTGGTGGTAAATGGCTGCTGAGAATTCTCTGCCATGTTGGAAAACAACTGTCTAGTAGCAGCTGGGATCTTGTTTATCAAAGTTCCTCTACTAGCAGCATCAACCATACCTTTCTCCATGGGAAGCAATCCTTCATAAAAATGTTGGATGAGGAGTTGCTCACTAATGCGATGATTAGGATAGTTGGCACACAGCTTGTTGAATCTCTCCCAGCTTGTTGAATTACCATAAGTGCCCACGCCAGTGACACTGAACCATGAATTTGCAAGAGTAGCACCATCAAGTTCAAGCTCACCAAGGTGATCAAATAATAGAACATGTTTGTAAGAATCATTGGTAATGAATACAAGAGTTGGTGCTTGGCCTCTTCCATGTCCAACACTTTGCTCCACCATTGGGAGGCTCTTGTTTTGTTTTCTCTTCCATTATCAGATGCTCTGAATATTGGTGGTGTTCTTGTGCCATTTGAAATGGTGCTTGCAACCATCTTGTCTTAACTATCTACTCTTTCATATGCTCCATGTTATCTATGTATATGAGTGAGGAAGAACAACCACTTTGATCGACTGTTTTAGCATTAGCAAAATTGATTTTGAAAGCAATTTATTTTTAAAATTGATGTGATTATGGTATGATTTTTCAAACTATTCCTAGATGAAATGCATATCTGTCTAGCCCAACATGGGAAGTGGGAGGACCTTATATTGATAAGGATGATTAGTGCTTTGACAATTCTTAAAATAGCAATCATATAAGTTATAGTTTGGGTAGGATATTAATAGTCTGAGAAATTTTTTTGAGAAGTGTAGAAAGAACAGTTTTTGGAGAATGGAGATTTCTAGACAACAGGGTGAGGTGGTGGGAGCTTGTCTGGTACACTTTTTAATCACCCTTTATGTGTTGAACATTGTGTTCATAAGATAAGATTAATATAAATTAATTTAAACTATAGAGTACTATATAATGTAACTTTGTTATGTATGCTTTCAGAGGGGAGAGTGTTCTGTTCTGCGGAATTGTACTAAAGCTCAAGCTTTTATTATTATTTATTGTTTATACTTTATACCATATAATACAATAAAGTATAAGTTATATTTTGGGTAGGATATTAATAGTTATAAGTGGGAGGTCATGTTTCTCAAGCTTCTTGGTCAAATAGTTTTTTTTTTTTTTTAATTATTGCTTAGTCTGTAACATCACTTTATCATTAGTTCATAATTGGTGCTGGTGCCTTTGTTTTTTCTATTGTCAAGTTTGTTTCTGCAAGAAAAGTGTGAGGCATGTGTAAAATTGTCTCATTCCTATTTATTCAATTTTTGTCTTGATCCTTCACTGATGCTCTCTGTTTTGTTTTGTCTATAGGTAACATGGTGTCATTCTTGGCATTCTTAGCACCCTTATAAGTCTGGCTTGAAACAAAAAAGAGTATCATAATTCGTCATTAGCTCTTAGGTGACTCCTTAGAGATAGTATTTTTTAATATTAGATGAAAATACTATTAAAATAAATAATATTTAAATATTTTAAAAAAAGAATATAAATATTTTTTATAATATAACTATAAATGAAAAATAGAATATAACTATGATATTTTTATAATACTATTAAAGTTTTTTTTTTTAATTTTTATTTACAATATTGAAGCTTACTGGTGAGTTAGAAAGCTATAGTGTCTAGCTAGTTAAAGTATCTTCTCTTCATCTTTCTTAGTCAAATATTTCAGTTGGAAGACAATTAGCTTTATAATTCAGCATCTCTTTTTAATAAATAAAATTTATTAGTGCGTCAAATCACACAATCTTATTTATTATTTAATGAATTTCATATAAAGTTTCATATATAGATGGATCCAAGTTTTAATATAACTTTTTGGTACAAGAAAATTGCTATTCTCACCTCCATGTGCATTAATTATTATTCCCCAAAATACTGTCACCTAAAAATGAAATAAAGTATTCTAAACCACTAAAAAGCTTTCCCGTACTATGCAATCCATCAAATAAAAATCCAAAAAATACTTAAATCTTACACGTCAAATTTTTTTAAAAAAAATCCATCTAATACTGATTCCTCACATTCTAACACTAATATGAAAAGATATATGGTGAATTCCATTTTCATAAATAAAAAAAATAAAAACACTTGGTTGGCAATACACGGTTTGGGCTGGGTCACTTATTTTGCTTGTTGATAGTTTACTAGCCCTAGCTATAGAACTCTAGCTATAAATAAAACACTTTTGTTGTAATTTTGATTTCTTTAATTTTTTAAATTTATAATTTTAATCTCTTAATTTTTTATTATAATATTTTGTCTTTTGGGTTTTATAAATTGATGATTTTTTATTCACAGCTGCATAAAAATAAAAGCAAGGTGGGACACAAGATATACATGATTAAATTAGATTAGATTTAGATTTAGATTAAATGAGTACTATTATGGGAAAAGTGAGTACTACTATTTAGATTAGATTTACTTTGGAAGTTGAGCTAATTTCTTGAGTTTGTAATTCTCACTATTGTTAAAGACTTTGTCTCTTGTTTTGTTAAAGGTAAACCGATGACTCTATTTCTCTAGTTATGTGTGTGTGTGTTTGTGTATGTCTTTATCTTCTTATAAACCTCTTTTCATTTTCTTTTTTATCTTCTTATAAATCCTTTTCTTATATTAATAATGAAAATTAAATTCTTATTGGAATAGTTGGTTTTGCTATATTTAGACTACTTGTTGGAATAATTTGTTTTGCATGTTGATGATGGTTTCATGGGTCTTTCAAGAAGAGGTGTAGATTTGACTCAAGGTGATCAATTTATGTCAATGCAAGACATGGTATGTGGTACTTTTAGGCAACATGAGTCATTTGAAGAGTTAGAGTCAAATACCATAGAAGAGCCTCCAAATGAAGAGACTCAAATTTTTTATAATTTGTTGTTGGAAGCAAATAAACCGTTATATGAAGGGGCAACAAACTCAAAGTTATCAATTTGTGTGAGGTTTTTAGCTTGCAAGTCCAATTGGAATATTCCTGACTAGTACTTAGACTTCATTTCAAAAATGCTTTTGAATGTAACACCCATAAAAAGCGGTTTACCTAAAAACTATTATGATGCCAAGAAATTAGTATCAAAGTTGGGATTGGAGTCGAAAAGGATTGATTGTTGTGTGGATAGATGCATGTTTTATTATGACAATGAGTACGACAAAAATGATGGAGCACTAACTAAATGCAGAATTTGTCAAAAGTCAAGGTATCGTGATCACACTATAGGAACGAGTAATAAGAAACCAGTTCCTAATAAGACAATGTTTTATTTGCCTATAATTCCAAGGTTACAAAGAATGTTTGCATCGATGCAAACTGCATAAAAAATGACATGGCACTATCAAAATAGGAAAACTTCGAGTGTGTTATGTCATCCGTATGATGGTGAAGCTTGGAAACACTTTGATCGGGTACATCTAGATTTTGTTGTTGAACCACACAATGTGCGTCTTGGTTTATGCTTTGATAGATTTAACCCACATATTCAAGGGTCATCTGAACCTTATTCTTGTTGGCCAATAATTATCACCCCATACAATCTTCCTCTAGAAATGTGCATGTCGAAACCATATATTTTTTAAGTTGTCTCGTACTAGGCCCACATAATCCGAAGGCTAGTATTGATGTTTATTTAGAGCCTTTGATTGATGATTTGAAAAGGTTGTGGAGTGGTGGTGCTTTGACTTATGATATTTCAAGGAAGCAAAATTTCATGATGAGGGCAGCTTTAATGTGGACTATTAATGACTTTCCAGCTTATGATATGTTGTCTGGTTGGGGAACTTCTGGTAAAATGGCATGTCCACATTGCATGGAGGATACAAGAGCCTTTTTGTTACAATATGGGGGGAAAAATTCTTGGTCTGGCTCCTATCGTAGATTTTTAGATAGCGAACATACTTTTAGGAGGAATAAGAATGCCTTCATGAAAAGGAAAATTGACATGGATGATCCACCAACTAGGCTAACACCTAGTCAAATTTGGCAAAGAGTTGAGAATTTGCCCAAAGTCACAGAAAATGGCATGCCTACAATAGAGGGATATGGGCAATGGCATAACTGGTCAAAAAGAAGTATCTTTTGAGGTCTTCCATACTAGAAAGATAATTTGCTAAGACACAATCTTGATGTTATGCACATTGAGAAAAATTTCTTTGATAACACATTTAACATTGTAATGAATGTAAGTGGCAAGACAAAAGACAATGAAAAGGCTAGGATGGACATTTCTTTGTATTGTAACCGAAAAGATTTGTTGTTGAAGCCACTAGATAATGGAAAGTTCTTAATGCCAAAAGCAAATTACACTTTAACTCTAGAGCAAATAAAATTGGTTTGTCTCTAAATGAAAGAACTTAGGATGTTTGATGGTTATTCTTCCAACTTAGCAAGATGTGTTGATGTCGAAAAGGGAAGGATGCATGGGATGAAAAGCCATGATTGTCATATATTTATTGCATTTAGTTTATTATCGGTGCATGTTTTAAATCCATTTACTGAAGTAAGTCATTTCTTCAAAGATTTGTGCTCAACAACATTGACGAAAGATAATCTGAGTAAGATGGAACAAAACATTTCAATCATTCTGTGCAAGTTGGAGAGAATATTCCCCCTATGATTCTTTAATTCAATGGAACATCTTGCTATTAATTTAGCATATGAAGCTAGACTTGGGGGTCCAGTTCAATATAGGTGGATGTATCCATTTGAAAGGTAATAAAATTACATTTTATTTTTTAAAAAATTAATTTGTTTTATCTATAAATCATCGCTTAATTATTAAATTTTATAGATTCATGGGTGTGTCCAAACGATTTGTGAAAAATAAGGCGAAGGTTGAAGGATCAATTTGCGCGTCATATTTACACCGTGAAACTACTCATTTTTGTTCTCATTATTTCAACAACTTCATGTTGTCACCATAGAATGCTAGAAATGAATTGGAAATTGGAAGTCAAAGGAGTCCATCAACTTTATCGGTCTTTGAGAAGCTTGGTTGTCATTCTGGCAAGGAGTTGATTCACTAGTTCATCGATAAAGAGTTGATCTCAACCCATGTTCATGTGTTGATCAACTGCACTGAAGTTAAACCTTATCTTGAGTAAGCACATTTTAGAAGAGTTATTTTGATTATTACATATATGTAGGCATTTTTCTTGACCCTTCAAATGATATATTTGGATAGTTCATTCTTGCAATCCCAATCAATAAGTGAATTGAATGCTTCTAATCGTATATATGTAGATTTTCCTTCATGGTTCAAGGAACAAGTATGTATCTTAAAACATATTTGTTTATCCATTAATTAAATGTTAAATAAAATATAAATGATCATGTATTTTATATTCGTAGGTTTACAGTGAGCCTTTAAATGTGAGAAACCAACACTTAAGAGATTTAGCACTACGTCCTATGAGTAGTGTTAAGGAATGGCACACATTATTTGTCAATGGGTACAAATTCCACACTCATGCATGAACCCAGGGAAAAAAATCATAAATAGTGGGGTTCACGTAAAGGGCATTACAGAAGGAGGTGAAGATGATTTCTATGGTGTCATTTAACACATATATGAGTTAGAGTACAATACTTCAAGCTCTCCTAAGAAAGTAGTGTTGTTTTATTGTGACTGGTTTGATCCAAAAAGTAGAGGTACAAGAGTGAATAAAAAATATGGTACTATGGATATCCATATGGGTAGAAGATATGGACAATATGATCCATTTATCATTGCACACAATGTAAGGCAAGTGTATTATGTCCCATATCCAACATCACGAATAGACAAATGTGGTTGGTATGTTACAATTAAAACAAAGCCAAGAGGTTGCATAGAATCTAATGAAAAACAAGATGATGTGCCTTACCAAGTAGATGAAATGACACATGTCAATGAAGTCATTGAAGTTGAATTAGTGCCTGGGTTGCAAGATGAAGAAGCTAATCTTGAAGAAGTGGACATGCCTGAGAGATCAACAAATTAAGAGGAAGTGGATGAAGAGGAATATGATTTGGTAGAGGTCGATAATGTGGGAGGAGAAATTGAGGATGACTTTGAAATTGATGATTAGGATTAGGCAAATTCAAAATGTGTTATTGGAATTATAATGTTGTTATGAACTTTAATTTGAGGTTAATTGAATAAATTTTGATTTATTCTACTTTATTTCCTTAAATTATTACCATGGTATCATATAAAATTTATTATTAGTAATACTTTTTTTTCTTTATATAGACATGTCATCAGGAGGTAGAGGAAAAAGGAAGAAACATTGAGATTAAACAATTGTCACATATTGCCAGACAACCATTCCCAACAACTTCAACATCCACACCATTTCAATCATTTGCTACTTCCACACCATCACCAACAACTGCTACATCTACACCATTTCAAGCATTTGTTACATCCACACCAATTCCATTTCTAGTTCCACCCCTTCCCAAGTTGTTGCACCCACACCATCCCCTCCTGTTGCACCTACACCCACACCATCCACTAGAGTTAATGATGTTCCTCTTCATCAGAATGTGGAGCACATGTCACATTTAGATGAGGCGGATCCCCCACTTGGTGATCTTAAGATGATTCAACCTGCTGGTGGAGAGTAGGAATTAATTACAATTTTAATAGTTATCATTGTATATATAGATCAATTCAATATCTTTGAATTTTTTATGACTTTCTTTTATATTTAGATTTATTTCATCCAAGATTGCATCAAAGGTTATCACATGGACCATTAAACAATAGTTTCAAGAGCCTTGGGCTACATGGGGAACAATTCCTAAGAACAATTGCAAGATTTTCTTCCAACGTTTTAAGGTAAAGTATTCATTGATCTATTGTATGTTTTCATTTGTTTGTTAATATTTACTTCTTACCTTTGCTTGATAAATTTAATTGAACTTTAGAGCATAATAGACTTAACTTTCCTGTTGTAGTCGTAATTTTAATTTTGATGTGATAGATAAAATGAAGACCAAATTCCAAAAATAAGGCATATTATTATAGGTTCAAAGGTGTTCACATAAGCTACCTTCATTTGAAGCAAAAGTTAGAAAATGCCAAAGAAAAGTAGCATTAAGTTGATAAGTGTGACTTGGGTGTATCGTTTTTAATAGATTATGCCGTGATATGTTTTTCTTATAGCCTTATTAATTATTATCACCAACAATTGTATGGTTATTAGTATTTGATACTACCTCACTTTGGGCTCCAAAGATTACTTAGTTTACTTTCATGTATTCATAAGTAAGGAGTTGAAGGATCTTAACTTATTTTTTTGTCTTGAGTTTTGCCTTTGTCCTGAGTTTGTTGAGTTGGAGAGACTAGACTAAGTACTATGCACATAATGAAGAGTATAGTTTTAGATTAGGATAGATTCCTAATATTAATTAGATGTAAACATATATAGCACGAACATTAATATTGCTTTCAAAATGTAGCATATATAGTTAGCTATATGACATTCAACATGAATTCCTTATCTTACTAACTAAATTTTGAAATTGAGTTAAATTGACTCAAATTTGGATAAGAGATATACTTGATATTTCACACATATATCTTATTAACTATTCATTTTCTCATACAGAGAAGGGTAAGATGGAGACCTGAGCATGATAATCAAGTTAAGAAAAAATTTCATGCAAAAACTTCTCATAGACTTTCAGAGATGTTTAGGGAAGCTCGAAGAGATGGTAAGAAGCCATATTGGATTGGAGATAGAGTGTGGAACAGTCTATTAGAACAATGGAACCTACCACAATATCGTAATAAGTGTTCACAAACACAAAAAATCGAGTATTAAAAAAAGGTGGATGTTTGTACACAGGTGGCTCCATTAGTGTGCAAGATCATGCAATGCGCATGGTATGTATATTAAACACTTAATACTTCTATATTATTAATTTAACACAATATATAATATATGTATGTATTATATTTATTTATAATGTTTTTGTTTGTAGTCAGAGGAGTTTGGTCGGCAAGTTCATGTCAATGAGGTCTTTCAACAAACTCATTTACGAAAGGATACAGGTCAGTTTGTTGATGAAAGATCTAGATGAACATATGTGAGTCCTTTATCTTATATTTTTTTAATTTTGTTAATGTTTGATTTATTTATAAAATTTCTATGTTAATAGGAAGATTTTGATGCAAGATTTTCTCAAGCTAGGTCTGATGCTGCATCTTCAGTTGGTCAGACTTAGGAATCGTTGTTGGTTAAATGCTACTGGTGGAATGAATAAGGGATGCTTGTATGGTACTGGAGGCTTTGGAAGTCCATTCTTGAGTGGAAACACTTTTATTGACACATCTTCCAACCAATCTCATAGTAAAGAAGAACAGGTTGTCTAATTGAGACAAGATTCGTCAGATAAATACTAAATTAGACACTTTTGTCAATGTTGTCATACCATTCTTACCTCTAGCACTAGCAACAATGGCACAAAATATGATGTAGCAAGAAGGTAACCAGTAGTAACAAGATAGCAACCAACAACAAGAAAATGACAACCAACAAAAGTTGACGGGTTCTCCAGGATATGTTGATTATTAGGTTGTGTTCTAATGGTTTATTATATTTGTTCATTTTTCAAAATTACTTCTTTTGTTCAAACTTTGTTAAGTTTTTTGTTGAATTTCTAAAGTAATTTTTGTTTTAAAACTTTGTTCTACTTTTTGTCTCAACTTTGTTATATTTGTTGAAATTCTAGAATAACTTGTTTAATTAATCTATCTAATTAGTAAGATTGTTCAAAATTTGACTATATTATATAAATAATAACAGGTTATAAACTAACTAAATCACGAAATATTTTTTTTTAATTTTATCGACAAATTTATCTGTCTCAAATCTGTAAAATTTATAATTACTACCAATGGTTTTATCTACATAAATTTTCAACGAAAACTTTCATCGATAATATCAATGGTTTTATCTACTGATATTTTCAACGGACAAATCAATCAATATTATCTACAAAGTTTACCTATGAAAAATTATCCGTCGAAAAATGCATAGGAGATATTTTGACAAATATATCTGTCAAAAATTACCAACAGATATTACCGATGAATATAATTGTTGAAAGTTACTAGCGAAATTACTAATCCATTGAAAACTATTACCTATGCCCTTTTACCAACAGATATTACTTTGTCGGTAATCTGTTTATAAAAAATAATTACCGATAAATATGACTCACTATCGACGGATTGTTTCCATCGAAACTTAGCATTCTTCTTGTAGTGTATGTGGAATATGTTTTTGGACATTTAAAACATTTTATTCTCATAGTATTCACATAGATAAAGTCAACTATACAACTTTAAGTACTTCATTCAAACTAAAATCTTATCAAAGCAATGCCAAAAAACATTACGAAATCACTTTTGTTACAAAATTTTATTATTTAAGGGTGTGATTTTTCATTTTAATTTGCTTATATGAAACATGTTTTTGGACACCGACAATGATTCATTTTAATGGTACTTATGCAAATGAAGTCAATTGCACAATTTTAAGTGTTTCGTTTCATCTAAAATTGTAATTAAAACAGTGCCAAAAAAACCCCCAAAAAAATCACTTTTGTTGCAATAATTTTCAATTAATCAAATTATTAAGTTAATTAAAATTAATTAATTATAAATAACTATATTAATCATAATTATTAATGGATTTTAATTAATTTATGATTAAATTAAAAAGTCTACTAATCACAATTATTAGTTCATAACCTATTAGGTAAACCAAAATTGACAATTTATAAAATTAGAAAAACCAAATGTTATAATTAAACATCACAAAAATCAAAATCGCATATTAAAAAAAATAAAGAAACTATAATTATAATTTAGCCTGATTTTATTATTTAAAATGATTTATTAACTTCTAAAATATTTGATGAGTAAATAAATATCATTTAAAAAAAAAAACTAAAACTTGGTTAAAAAATTTAATGTTATTAAATTAAGTTAAAATTTTAGTTACATTATTTGTTAATGTTTACATTAGTAATTATTAATTTTGTTATTAAATTTTCTTTTTTCATTTTTTCATTTTATTATTTTAATATTTTAACTATAATTTTTATTAAATAAAAAAAATTAGTTAATAATATGGGAAATGGATCAGTTTAGTGAATAATATGGGAAATGGGTCAATTGTGCATTTAAAAAAGGAAAATGGAACTATCAAGTAAAAAAGTTTATAAAACGAATATTCCTATAATAGTTATTCACCAGTAATCTATAACTAATTTTTTTTGACACCAGAAAAAAAAAATCATATCAATTCATTAGTAATAAGAACATTGATACAATTTGGAGGAAAATCTAATAAATGTGGACTAGCATAGAATCTAGACGCCCTTGTTATAGAATGAGCAACTTGATTCACTTGCCTATGGATTAAACTCATTGAGGAGTTGTGAATATGGCGGAGTTTGTGTTTGTAGTTCGCAACTATAGCCCTTAACTCAGAGTTGTTGATACCGCTTAGTTGGAGAAGGTCGTGCACTTGCTTACAATCAATTTCAAAGAGAATGTTGTTGTACCCCTTGTCCATTGCCCAGTTGAGAGCTGTCAAGAGAGTTGTTGCTTTTGCTTCCACGGGAGGGATATCAACCTTGGTGGTAGGTTGTGAGGGTTGAGATGAAGGCACCTTCTACATTTTTGATGATGACACCCATATCGTATTGATGGTCCATAGCGAAAACAGCAGCATCAACATTGTACTTAAGGGCATTACCAACTGGCTTGGTCCAACGTGTGTCAACAGCCAAGAGGGTGCGCTCACCCCATGAGTCTCGTGAGTGGTGCTGCTGTCGAACTACCCTTCAATGAGTAATAGTCTCCTTCGTGGTCCCTAATGATAGTGAGATAGGCCTTTCCAAGTTGTCCTAGAGTTTCTCATTTCGCCATTTCCAAATGCACCGCAGCGTAGTTATGAAGTTCACATGTTGCGCGTCATGTAGATGGTTTAGGATCTGAAAGACACAATCTTTTAAGTTCTCAGTGTGGTCAACAAAGGTGCAAATGTGGCTCTAGCATCCTGATTGTACCCAAATATTGCTAATGCGTGGGCAACCAAAGAATGCATGCCATGTTGATTCCATGTTTGCTTTGCACAACGGACATATTGTGGTACACTCTATCCTTTTGGTTGTTAGCCTCAACCTTGATGGAAGGTAGTCACGCAATAATCTCCATAAGAAGATTGTTATTTTATGCAGAATGTGTAATGCCCACAATTTTTTCCAATCTCCCGAGACCCTCAATTCATGGTTATCAATGATTGACTCCATTGTGTGGTAGTATGTTGTCCTTACAGAGTAATTTCCATCATTTGTGTGCTTCCATATTAAGCTATCATTTGATGTAGTGGGGGGAATTGGAATTGATAGAATGGAATGTATATCACTATCACAAAAAATGTTATGTATTATGTTTTGTCGCCATGTCTTATTCTCATGGTTAATAAGTTCACCAACTCACATGTTCTCGGTCCCTTCGGACGGCAAGCTTTGTATATAAGAGTTATTTTCTGACCTTAACCAGGGATCTTTTCAAGCGCTTATGTTTTTCCCACCCCCTATTCGCCATCTCATGCCATGTTTGACCACTACCCATGAAGAATAGATTCTACGCCATGTGAAGCTTGGGTTGTGCCCCAATTTTTCTTGCAAAAAATCCCCCGTGGGGAAGTATTTAGCTTTCAAGACTCTAGTAACTATAGCATCTTGGTCAAAGAGAAACTTCCAACCTTGCTTCCTTAGCATAGACAAATTAAAGCCATAGAGATGTCAAAAACCCATGCCACTGTGTTCTTTTCTCATAGACAAACATCCCAATTGAGCCAGTGGATTCCCTTGGAGTTACTATTACTTGTGCCCCACCAGAAAGAGTTGAGCATCTTCTCATTTTCATCGCCCAATGATTATGGAAGCAAGAAGGCACTCATGTAATAAGTGGGAATCGCTTGCGCCACTGATTTTATGAGCACATCTTTGCCTGCTTTGGAGAGTTGTTTGCTAGACTAATGAGGGATTCTCTTCCAGATCCTGTCCTTCAAGTAATGAAAGATAGCTTTCTTTTTCCTTCCAATCATGGACGGAAGACCTAAATATTTTCATGTTCCCAAGCATTCAGAAATGCCTAGGATAAGGGAAATATCTACTCTAACCATCGGCATAGTGTTCTTGAAAGAATATTTCAGATTTGGAGGGGTTCATTGCGAGACTAAAAGACTTTTCAAAAATAGCCAAGGTGGCTTGCAGCGATTCTACATCTTTGGTGTCAGCTCTGCAAAATAGAAAACAATCGTTAGCAAATAATAAGTGTGAGAGGACAAGGGCCCCTCTACAGGTTTTGATACCATGAATGTCTCCTCTCCTTGTTGCTTTGTTTAGTAAAGTTGTAAGTCCTTCCATGTAGAGGATGAACAAGTAGGGGGATAAAGGGTCTCCTTGCCTAAGACCCCTTTTAGGTGAAACAGGGTCAACTCCATCCCCGTTGATAAGAATGGTATAGTCCACTGTTTCAATGCACAATTTGATCCAACCGATCCACTTGGAATCAAAGCCCATCTTCATCCTCACAACAATTAAGTAGTCCACTCTACTTTGTCAAAAGCCTTGCTTATATCAACCTTTAGAGCGATCTCTCCAATTTTACCTTTAACTTTGCATTTCATGTGGTGGACTGTCTCGATTGCAATGAGTACATTGTCAATAATAGATCTTCCTTCTACAAAGGCTGATTGCTCTTAGGAAATGCATTTGGAAAGTAGTGGCTTAAGTCTATTAGCAAGAACCTTGGAAACAATTTTATATAACACATTGCACAAGGAAATAGGTCTTAAATCTAACATGGAGACTGGGTGATCATTCTTGGGAATTAGTGCAATATTAGTATTGTTTAAGTTTGGAGGGAACACACCTTGGTTGAGGCATGTAGTTGCTGCCTGGTAAATTTCTTTCCCTAGAATGTCCCTAAATCTTTTAAAAAGCAGGATTGAATCCATCCAGGCCTGGTAATTTGTTGTTATGCATTTGGAAGACAGCTGTTTGGAACTCTTCTTGGTTGAAAGGTGCGAGTAATGAAAGATTGTCATTTGGAATGAACTTATGGTCTAAATGTTGGACTGTGGCGTTTATATCAATATCGCCCCTCATGTAGAGCTTGGAGAAGTAACATGTGGCCATTTCACAAATATCTTCATGTACATGTGATGTAGTGCCTGTGTTAGTAATCTTAGATAAAGATGATGTCATTTTTGGTAATCATTTTTTTGTTTCCACTTTTATTAGATATTTTTATCCTAAATAATATTGAATTCTTTTCATTTGATATTTTTACCAAAGATAAAATAGAAAAAAAATGAAAAATAAAATAAATAAAATAAAAATACACAAAAAAAGTTAATTCACTTACAAAATAACCAACCCTATTAAATATAAATAACTATTTTTTATAATTACCTACTATCTAATAATATAGAGAGGCACTAAAATAATTCAAATTTATATATAAAATTTTCAACCTCCCACAAATCCAAATTTTTAAAATTCTTCAGATTCATTTAACACACAAAATAATTTCAATATCACAAATTATCAATATGCTACACCCTCATTTCATCATTATCAATTCGAGATGTTTCAATCACCACCAATTAATCCTGTCATGGATCAAGGGTCTTCAATGGGTACTAGTAGCGACCAATGTAATGTAATGAAAGAGGAGCTGACACTTTAGATATAAAATATATGAACTTTAGATAATTACGTAGGTTTTAATTATATAATTGTTATCATGTATTAGTTTTTAATTATGTAACTTTTAATTATGGAATATTTATTAATTATTTTGATTATGCTTTATTTTATTTTATTTTTAAATATGTAATATTTGTAAAAAAAAAATTAGCCATTGTAGAAATCTTACTGTTATAAATAAATATATTTTAGTTATGTATATATTTTTATTTATGTGCGATTAAATATATTTTATCATTTTAAATAAATATATTTTAGTTATGTGTATATTTTTTTTATTGCACCAAAATATATTTTACATATTTCTAGTTTGTAAAAATAAATTATTAAAAAATTATAATGATTCTTCTAAAAAAAATAATGATTTAAGTTTGTTTTTAAAATTTATTAGAAGCAATTTTTAAAAAGTTATACCATTGGAGAGATTTAAAGAGTTAATGATGCTTGAATTGGTTAGAATAAAAATGAATGAAGTGTGCATGTGAGTCCCACGAGAAGCAACAAAAATTTGTTGCATGGTCTAAGAGCATCCACAATGGATTGCTTGTCAAGCACTAAGTGAAGAAAGTATCATACTTGTCAAACACTTGCCTTTATGGGGTAATAAATATGTGTTGCTTACTCAAACAACATTGCTTCCTTTTTTTTTTCATAAAAAAAAAAAAACATATTATATTTTGTTCTTTAATAAAAAAAAAAATTTACACAACTAGACAAACTTGTTAAACTTTTTTTTACACTAATTGTTAAAAGTTTTATAATTTTATATACTAGATGTTACATTATATTTTTTTTAAGCCATTGAACTATTTTTTTTTTTATTATGAAAGTTGTTAAACGTTTTATATATATATATATATATAAATAGGATACATTTCAATAAATTTTTTATGCAACTAGAAATTTTCAAATTTCTCTCATTTTCACTCTAAATTTTTTTTAACTTTTTTCATTTGTTTTCATTCAATGGATCCAAATCAAAATCCATTGAATATGAATCCGTGATTTAATTGTATGTCAAATTTTTAACCTCCCACAAATCCAAATTTTCAAAATTCTTTAGATTCATCAAATCCACAAAATAATTCCAATATGACAAATTATCAATATGCTACCCCTCATTTCATCCTTATCAATTTGGGATGTTTCAATTGCCAACAATAAATATATTTTAGTTATGTATATATTTTTATTTATGTGAGATTAAATATATTTTATAATTTTAAATAAATATATTTTAGTTATGTGTATATTTTTTTATTGTACCAAAATATATTTTACATATTTCTAGTTTGTATAAATAAATTATTAAAAAATTATAATGATTCTTCTAAAAAAAATAATAATTTAAGTTTATTTTTAAAATTTATTAGAAGCAACTTTTAAAAAGTTGCACCAATGAAGAAATTTAAGAATTAACGATGATTAGATTGGTTAAAATAAAAATGAGTGATGTGTACATGTGGGTCCTACAGGAACTTTAGCCTCTCTTCCCACTAATTAAAATATTATGTTATAATCTTATTTTGTTATTTTTCATAAGTGAGACACCTCATTTTGCTCTAATTAACCAAATGTGAAGTGTTAGAGCTGACCAATCATTGACAACACTTTAAAATTTTAAAATATCATATAAAAAACAAAAAATTAAGTCTAATTCATAGTTACTCTGGAACGTGAATGTTGCGACAATTAGAGGAAAACACTAAAAATTTAAACACAATCTGAAAAAATCATCAATTCTTTTTTTTTTTTTTTCTATATTCATCAATTCTTTGTTTCCATGTTTATTGTTCTTCTTTCCCTTTCTTATTAAAAAAATCTCCTCTTAAATTTTCTTCATCTCTGTTTTTATTCTCACACCACATAAACTCAACAAATTAGCTTGTAAGCAGATTCAAAAATACAAAAAACGGGATTGATTTAATTCATATAAAATGTCTAATTGCATTTATAAAAACAATTGTTAAACGCAAATTTAAATATTGGAGCATTTTTTTTTATATAAATTAGCAACTTGGATTTATTTTTTCTTTTCTTTTGGTTGTTTTTAGAATCCTTTCCATTGATTATTATTCTTATCCATTAATCAAAAATATTTGGGTCTTCACTCCAAACAAATGAACCAACACGATTTTGGATAGTGGGATTGAAAAGAGGGAAAAGGAAATACGAGGAAGTAGTGAGAAGTGAAAGAGAACGTGGACGGAGATCACTGCATGTGACTCCGTATTACGCTTTCAGTCGTGCCAAACATAACTTCAAACAAGAATTATTGTATTAATTCTTAAGAAAAAAAATATTTAAATATGATTTTAGTCCATCTGATTCAAAACTTTTTTAATCGTTCAAAAAAATTTTGACTTTTTTAATCCTTCAAATATTGTCAAATATTTGTGGTCAAATTCCTGAAAGCAATAGAAGGTCAATTACGGCGCGGCAAGTGGTGAGGGCGGAAACATCAGCGGAGCGGACATTGGTGAAGCAGGCGTGGCTGGTGTGAGGGGTGAAAATTGTTGGTTATTTTGATTGACCAAATAAAATAACTAAATGAATAAGCAAATCGCATTAAAAATACCCAACTCCATAAATATTGTGATTGACACACAGTGGAAGCCTTTTGTTGATCAAGAACTATTGGTTGATTAATCTTCTTCAACCAAATCTCCTTACTCCTGATGGGATCTTTGTTTTCCCTCAGATGGGGAGAGGAGAAAACTATTTTTTGAATTGGTATATTGGGGAACATCACTGTGCTTTATATTTTTAACCCATTAGAGTTTTCATTATGTCCCAATGGGTAAAACTGACAATCCACTTATTAATTCCATATTATTTTCTATTGACAGTCCAGAGGCTCTCTAAATTAAATCACTTAAATTAAACCCCTCTAAATGTGAATAACTAATATAAATGCTAAAAATTAATATCTAGTCCATATTAATTAATTAGGAATAAATAAATTCCTAACAATCTCCCACTTATTAATCTTAAACATTTATACCACAAAGTTCTTTAGGCGCGCAACTGTACGTTATTCACTTTAAGAACAAGGAACTACTGCGGTTTTGGTCACAAATTCAACGTGACTAAGATATAATAATCATTATTGTTACTTATATTTGATGACATAGATCAAATATGGATAAGTGGTATGAAAATAACATGTCATGTGATCTTAATCATGTTTATTTTCAATTAGTCCAAACTTTATTCTTGATAGAGATCAATCCAAATGCAATAAAAATCGCATATAAAACATAACATAAATTCATAATAAGATGATAAACATCAACTTTATTTCTGCAGAAAATCCAAACAATAAAATGTTTTAAAAACATAAGATATAGAATATAAGCAACACTCCCACTAAATTAAGGTACTATCAGGAATTACACTCATATGAGTAGGGATGGCAATGGGTAGGGTACTATAGTATTCGTCCTCATACCCGTGTTTGAAAAAAGTACCTGTCCCCGGCCCCATACCCGTGCGGATAGCAATTTCAATCCTCATCCCTATACCCTCTGGGTACCTATATACCTATACTCGCACCCGTGACTCGCACTTTCCATATATATAAAATTATAAATTATAAAAAAAAAAAAAAAACAACTTAGGGGGTGTATTGGACTATAATTGTTTAATATTTGAATGACTTTTTTTTTGGTAAAAATGTATTGGGGTATTCAATCAGGATTGCTAAATGATAAAAAATAATCTGATTAATATTCAATCAAGATTATCAAGATTTTTTTCATAGGGCAACGAAATCTTGTGGTATTCAATTGAGATTTTGAATAATGCAAAAAAAGTCATCTGTTATTCAAGATTTTATGGACTTTTTTTTTAATTGAATTTTGGTAGATTTTATGAACTTTTTAATTGATCATATAAATACCAAACTCAACAAACAATCACATTTCTACGAGATACTTTTCTTTCTCATCACATACTTTTTATTTATTTATTTATTTCATTCTCTTCGCTTTGGAGGCAGTGACATAATCTCTCACCCACACATTTTTTTGTTTCAAGGTGAGACTTTTCATATGATTCTAATAGTAATGTGTTCATACCTCCAAATCACTATGAATCAATTTACAAGCCTACAATGTAATCCACTATCTCATTCATTTTAAGTTCATAAATTCTGAACTGAATGAAATGAAAATTTTCATTAGAGAAGTAGATCTGGGTCTAGAGGAAGTTTTAACTCGGGGCAAACAATCAAGTTAAAGTTTTGAAAGACCTTTCAAGAGCAATGTGTTGGGATGCTATAAAACATACACAACTTTGGATATTCTTCAAGTTAGACAAATGATTAATGTTTTGATCATCATGTATTTTTTGTTGAATTATTTGATTTATATTTTGATGACATTATTGATTTTATGAGTTAAATGAAACATTTTATATTTTTAACTAATATTTTGTTATTATTTTTCACTATCACTTTATGAAAATTTGTGAAAAATATATCTCAAAATACATTAATAGCTTGTAACTTTGATTTTGAATTCATGTACATTATTAGTAAGTGAGATGGTTCAGCTTATGATAATTTGTGATTAGTCTGTGTTCAATAATATTTCCAAGCACACTTTTGTTGGCTTGTGTTTAATAATTTTGAATGTTTTTTTTTTCTAGAAATCCATAAAGTCTTTTCAAATCTTATCTTATAAATATGTGAAATCCTTTCAAATCCTATATTATAAATCCATTAAATCCAAATTATAAAATCCTAATCACAAAAGTCTTCTTAAAAAAATCTTAACAATTTTTAGTTTCTTACAAAATCTTAAAAATCTTCAAGACTTTTTTATGCCAAAAAAATCTTTTAAAATCCTAATCCAATACACCCTTATATAATATTAAAATCAAATGAATATTGATTTATATAAATAAATAACATTACAAAAATAATCATTCAACATAAATCTAAACAAAAACTCTAATTAAACGAGAAAAACTAATATATTTTTAAAACTAATTAGTTTATAATTATATATTAAAAATAAAACACAAATAGATATAATATTTTAACTTCATCATCCGAATTAATTTTTTCATATTTTCTATATTGCTTTGAACTACTAATACAAATAAAAATTAAATCATAATAGAATATCAAAATTAACATATAAAAAGAATAATTAAAATAACAAATAGATAATTAAATAATTTTAATGGAATAATTTAAATAATAAAATTATAATATATTAATTAATATGTATATACATAAGGTGTGGGGCGGGGCGGGGTGGGTACTATAGTACCCGTACCCGCACCCATCCCTATGAGATTTTGTGGGTAAATACTCACCCCATCCCCATCCCCAAATATGCGGGTTATTACCCTACCCACGTATGGGTATTTTTGCGGATGCCCGTAGGGTCTGAATTTATATTGCCATCCCTACATATGAGCAATGTACCCATGAAAAACTTTAAGTACTAAACCTTTAGTAAGTGGGTCAGCTAGCATATTCTCTTTTCCTATATGTTCTACAATATCTGTATTTTTTTGAATTCTTTATTTAACAACCAAATACTTTATGTCAATAACCTTTGACTTGGTTGAATTCTTTAGATTATAAGACTGCTAAGATACTGTCCCAATAAACATCCAGTGACTTCTTAATGTTGGCAACAACAGGCCAAGCTAGTGACAATAATTTAGTAGTCACAAATTCTAGTATGGTGTCTCATAGCAAAATATTAACTCCATCAACATGGTTAAATGTGGATCCTAATGTGAAGTGATTGCTATTAAGACATCCCACAAAATCGAAGTCAAAATGCCTAATGATCTCTAAACTTCTAGACTTTCGATATGAAAACATGTAGTTTCTTGTTCTCTTCAAATAGCACATCATGCGCTTTACTACTTTCTAGTGTTGCATACCAAGATTACTCATATATTACCTTAAGACTCCCACTAAAAATTATTTCAAGACAATAAAAATAAATTTAAGCATGATGCTAGTAGGATGTCATCAACATATAATACTAAAATAATAAATTTACTCCCACTGAACTTTTAGTATATGCAATCATCAACCAAATTTACCTCAACACCACAAGAGGTAATCTTGATGAATTTTGTAATACCATAGACAAGAGACTTATTTAAAAGCATAAATGGATTTCTTTAGTTTGCACACCATTAACTTTGGATCACCTTAAACAAAGTTTTCTGATTGCACCATATAATTGTTTCATCAATGTTTCTAAGAAACATAATCTTTATATCCATCTATGCAAAACAATCATCAAAATGATCTATAATGTCATTATAGTCCTAAGAGAGTTTTTCTAAGAAACCAGAGAGAAAGTCTCTTTATGATCAATGCCTTCCTTCTTGTAAAACTTTTGATGACAAGACAAGCCTTATATATCTCAATATTGCCCATTGAATCCCTTTCGGCTATAGATATTCATCTACAACTTTTGGGTTTCACACTTTCAGACAATTTAACGATATCTCAGATGTCATGTTCAACCATCAGTTTACATCATTTATGGCATCAATCCACTTAAGAATTATAACACAACACGACTTGACTAAAGTCGATTAGACCTTCTCAATCAAACTAATGTCATATTCATGTTCTTAAAGAAATATAATATAATATAATTATATCAAATTACATTTTTCTTTTCTCTAATGGATCTTCTTAATGACACTTCTTGAGGCTATTGAGTTTGAACTTTAGGTGATACTTGAGAGGGAATCCCAGTGTTGTCTTGTCTTTTAATGATGTTAGGAGTAACATCATTATTTAATTACCATATCCGTTTCTTGAACAATGGTAAGTACAAAGACTTATCTATTGTCAATAACAGGTTATTCTTTAAAGACAACACTCCTTATGTTTCCTTCCCCTCCAAACTTAATTTCCTCAAGGAGTCTTGCATTCTCATCTCTTAAAGTGGGATAGTAAAACTTATGCATGCGAGAGCTTTAAATGTAACAAAAAAATAGTAACTAATGATCTTTAAGTCCAACTTATCTTCATGCAATCTATTAGACATTGCTTCAGCTGAACATCCCTAAATGTGCATATGCCTAATGCTGGGATTTCCCCAACTCACACCTATAGGGGTTATTAGTGACTACTTTAATTGATACCCTAAAAGGATATAAATTGCATTCTTTAATGTCTTTCCCCAAAGTGACTTTGGTAGAGAATAATCAAACTTCTTACCATATCTTTACAAGTCTAGTTTCATTATTTTGCAATTTTGTTCATGCTAGGTTTGCCTAACATTATATATTACAAAACAATTTCACAATTATTGAAAAGAAAAAAACAAAGGGTCTAGACATTTCCCACTTGCCATATTTATTATAGTTTTCACCACCATAGTTAGATATGACAACCTTAATTTTCTTTTCTAGTTGAAGTTCAACTTCAGCTCTGAAAGACTAAATATCTAGAGGCCAAAACTTCTCATAATTTAAAAAAGAGTAATCGTCTATGAACATAATAAAATACATTTGTCCATCCCATGAATCCATAAGAAATAGAACACAAATATATGTATGTATTAGTTCTAAGACATCTTTAGCTCTTTCAATACTGAATTCCATTTTGTTTGTTTATTTTCCCTTTATATACTCAATGTAGAATATAAGGTCCAACCAATATAAAGGATCAAGAATTTCCTATAACACAAGCATCTAAATTCTCTATTAAGAGATATGACTTAAGCGCTTATGTTATAAAGTGACGAAATTCTCATTTAATTTTAAGTTCTGTACCACCCAAAAATGTTTGCAATAGGAACACTCAATATCCATAAAAGAACTCATAACTTGCAACATTTGAATCACGAGAGAGACTGACTTTATTACTTCTTATTGAATAAGAATAACTCAATTTGTCCAAATTAAAAATAAAATCTGCTTTAATAAACAATTTAATATATGTCTCAACCAAATTCAAATGAAACTGAGTCTTTTAAAGCAACTTAAAGGTTCCTATAGCTTCAACTGCAACTTTATGTCATCGTCCACATAGATGAATCTTTCATCATCACTTGGCGGATGACTACATAGGTAGCATTCTATAGACATGCTTATGTGAGTAGTAGAACCAAAATCTACCCACCAAGCATCCTTCGGTACAAAAACTAAATTAACTTTAAAACAAACAAAAGGTGAGAAGTTTACCCTTCTTCACACACTAAATAATGTACTTGAGACAGTTTTACTTTATATGTCTCATCTTACAAAAGTAATAAGGAAATTCATTATCTTGTTCTCTTGTTTCTTCTCTAGATGAGAAAAAAAATTTATACAATATCCTCAACTCTCAATTGGCTCTTTTCAAACTCTAAATTTTTTATACATGCAACTTTGGGATTCAAATAATATGAGTAATTTAAACCGCAGTAGTAGCAACAACAGTAATTAAAGAAGAGAACAATAAACATACAATGTACAATTAATCTTTATGGTAAATTTCAAGACCCAAACAAGATACCTAGCGTACCATTAATTCCCAATCTTTGGATTGAAAAGACTAATTGCAAGTGGTACTCTCAACGCATTGATCAAACATTAGTGATAAGTCCTGTCAAACAAAGGTTGTCTTTGGACACTCCATTGCTCACATGGAAGACTTGATTACTCTAGTCAAATAATGATTGTTTTTTAACATTTCATTATTCACATGAAAATCAATCCAATGATAACTCCTGTCAAATAATGATTGTCTTTGGACATTTCATTATTCATATGAAAAATCACACTATTTATAATCACCACATGTTTATCATCGTAAACATGTAATTATTCTGCCAAATTGTGTCTTCCTTTGGACCGAGCACAATTCGCATAAATAATTCCATGTAACATCTATGTAAATTCAATCAAACCAACTTACACAACAGAGGTTACTTTGACAACATGTTGTTTTAATCAATTTAACTAAAATTACAAGACAATTTAATATAATAAATGGGGGTCTTAAAATTACACAACTTTCACATATAATCAAGTTATATATATATATATATATATATATATATATATATATATATATATATAACAGAACGTGCAAATATTTCACATAATGGACTCATAACAAGATACCAAACACAACATTAATTCCTAATCTTTGGACAGAAAAATTAATTTGTAAACGGACTCTACGCGATGATCAAATATTAACAATCAGTTCTGTCAAATAATAGTCTTTCTTTGGATCAACTATTATTCACATGAAAATTATTTTATGATTGTTACATATTTATCATCACAGGTATGTTATTATTTGGCCAAATTATGTCTTCCTTTGGACCGAACACAATTCGCATAAATAATTTCATACAAACATCTATGTAATTTCAATTTATTAGTTTACACAATAGGAATTACTTTTGCAATTTATTGTTTCAACCAACTCGATTAAAAAATTACTAGACATACAAATAAATAGAAAGAGTCCATAAAATTTTGCACCCAAACTAAGCAATGCAATGCGCATTTCAAAAAAGAACAATAAACAATTTACCAATTTTAATTTGTGTACAAAAGATTAAAATGCAACACGAAAATAAACACATATGTGCAATGCACAAATAAGTTTGTGATGTGTTTCATAAGCAAAATAAAAGATGCACACTAAAAAGCATAAAGGTGCACTGTACACGTACAATTAAAAAAACAATAATAATAACAATGTGTTTAGGTATATTCTTAAAAGCAAATATGATACCATACAATTCCAAAAACTTGCACAGTACCATACCCAATTATTTAATCAACATGTAAAAACATGGAGAAAAGGCAAGGCACCCTGGATCCAAAACGTGGCAAAAAAAGGCCAAAAAAGATGCACCACTGCACCAAGCACACAACGTCAATCATACGTGTAATTACCAAAAAATAAAAATGACATAGGAGCAAAACCACAATATGTACACAGTTTCAAGAAAATTGAAACACAGTAACATTAGAAATTGAAATTGTAATTGTTTTTTAATAAAAAATTACACGTAATATTTCTCCCCAAAATTAAATTAGGGTTCATAAAATTAAAAGAGGGATTCAAGTAAAACAAATATATACTTTAATCCCAATAATCTAACAGTAATGGAGGCTTTGATACCACTTGTTGGTTATTTTGATTGACCAAATAAAATAACCAAATGAATGAGCAGATCGCATTACGTCATATTATTGAAGAATGGGGATTTAGAAATACTTGACTATATAAAGATTGTGATTGACACACACAGCAAAAGCCTTTTGTTAATCAAGAACTATTGATTGATTGATCTTCCTCAACCAAATCTCCTTACTCCTGATGGGATCTTCGTTTTCTCTCAGATGGAGAGAGGAGAAAATTGTTTTCTGATTTGGTATATTGGAGACCATCACCGTGCTTTATGTTTTTAACCCATTAGTGTTCTGATTATGCCCCAATGGGTAAAACTGGCAATCCACTTATTAATTCCATATTATTTTCTGTTGACAGTCCAGGGCTCTCTAAATTAGATCACTTAAATTGAACCCCTTTAAATGTGAATAACTAATATAAATGTTAGAAATTAATATCTAGTCCATATTAATTAATTAGGAATAAATAAATTCCTAACATAAATGACTTGATTGTAAATGTCAAGGAATCGATGGTGAAGAGGAAAAAAAATAAATGGAGGGAATGTTAATTTAAAGCACATTCGCGCTAATTTGAAGTACAGTCGTGTTAATTTAACACTACTACTGTCATCATATAAAAACTTACATAATAATTAAAAACATATTTAATAATATTTGAAGGAAATAAAAAAAAATTTGAGTCACATATACTAAAAACATATTTAATAAAAAAAAAAAATTATTGATATAGACTATCTTCTGAGCATACGGAAGAAGACGAAGAACATCTGCTAAGAATTAATGATTTATCATTTCATTTGATATTTTTAAAATTCAATGTGTTGTCTGTTTATTTGAAAATGAATACATTATTTAAAAGATTTTTCATTTTTAAATTATGACTTAAATGAAAAACAAAGTAAACATGTGAATCACAAACTTGCAAAACATTATTTTAAAAAAAGAGAATGACATGAGTTTATTAATTGACTGTGTCTATGAGTATTTTTCCACATACAACGTGATTCCAATGCCCTTCGAAATAAAAAAATACTCCAGAGAATTTGCAAAAAAAAAAAATCTATCTGAGTAAAATTGTTTGTGTGTGATCCTAACAGTGAAAGGTGAGAGCATGAGAATACTGAATTTCAATCATTTAATTTCAATTATTTCAATCATTAAAACTAATTAAAACTTTGTATGACTTCCACAAATATGGACTTCTAAGTGATTTTCAATCATTTAATTGGCTCCGTTGAGCCTAACTTATTTTTTGTTAAATTTATTTTGTTTAATTTAAAAGCTCCTTTTAAGTGAAAAGTTGTTTGGTATTTTTTTTTAAAAACACATTACTTGTAATTAAAATAAGTTATTCCTCTAATAAAAATTAAATTTCTAGAATAAAAATATTGTAAAAAATTAGTAAATAATGTTGAAAGAGGAGTGATTTCATATTCCACTAGAGTGGAAAAAATATGGTTAAATAGAAAAGTAAATCTCTGGACAAAAAAAAGTGAGAACAAACTCTAATTAAAAATTATAATGGATGGAGTTTTTTTTTTTTTTTTCTAAATATATAAGAATGGAGGGAATTCTCAATTGACAAATGTAGGTTTTATTTTAAAATTAAAAAAAATAAAGTTTTAGAGGAAAGAAATACTGCATTTTTTTCGCCAGAATTCTTCTTGATTCTTGCGGGAGAAATCATATGCATAAAAAGTGAACATATGCTGTAATTAAATAATAAAAATAAAAAGGTCTTGTGGGGAGTCGATAGTAACTGTCAAGTAAAATTAAATAATAAAAATAAAAAAGTTCTCGTGAGAAGTCGATAATAGGATATATAAAAAAGTTTTGTATAAGTTAATTTTAAATTACTTTATGCAACTTTTTTTACAATCTCATTTTTTAAGATTTATATGTAAAAAATAAGCTTCTTAAAATTTAAGAACTTTTATGCTTTTACTTTTGGCTCAACTTTTTCTTCTAAGGAGTTTATAAGCTGAAAATAAGATGGGTCAAATGTACCTAATTGTGTGTGATATAAGTACAAGCAAGGACACTAAAGGGTGACTAATTTTTATTTTTTTTTACTTTAACTATTTAAATATTTAACTCATAATAAATAAATATTTAATTATGTAAAAAAAAATTTTAATAAATAATAAATTTTATAAAAAAATCTATTTATTAATTTTACACATAAAGTTAAATTAGTTCAAATAATTTAGGAAGAAAATAGATGTATTTATAAATATATTTATAACCTGCACTATTTTTTTTAGTTTTGAAATACTTTTTTGTCTTATATCCACCCACAATAATAATTTCACAATTAAAAAGAAGAATAAATTCATTAAATTTTATAACAATGGTAATATATATATATATATATATATATATATATATATATATATATAATTTTTATAATATAATGTTAATAATTAGATATATAGATAGACAAATCAGAACCGATGATAATGCACAAAACATAATTAATTTAAATAATAACAATTGATGAAAAATCAATAAAGATATAAATGTGTTAATTAGTATATTATTCCTTTTGGGTTAGATTATAATTAGGAACAACATATATTCTTAAAAAATTTATTATTATATAATCAATGATAACATATATTATTTTATTTAATATTAGTAAATTTTTAATTGGAAGTAATATATATTATTAATTAATTAATTAATTATATTATTACATATGTTATATTATTTAATATTTAATATTAATATAGTTAAATGAATTTGAAGGAGGGGGTTGAAGCCCGTGTTTGTCTCCCATAAATCCTTCTGAGTACAAGAGTTTGACATATAAATCCAATAATATTTTCATATACCTATATGATATTAAAGATGTATCCCGTGAAAGAATCTTTTTTTAGGTGAAGATAAGAAGATTTAGAGAAATAATTTTGATGGATGATCTCAAGAGAATGATTAAAGAGAGATGCTTCTGGTAAGACTTCATCTATTCAAAGCACATTAATCAAGATAACTCCTCTAGTCAAAAGTAAAGTTACACATTTGAAGACAAAAAAAAAAAAAGATTCAAAAGTATTCTTATATTTAATATCACAAATATTTCGTGTAAACACGTTTATATGGGTGATTTTAAGAATGATATATAAAATACATTTTTTAATTAATTATTTAATACAACACAATGTCTATTATAAGCAAATATAATTGCAATAATCACCCACACATAAATCAACTAGTGTGGAGTTGTTCTAGCATGGTCATTCACAATGATTATATGCTTGTTACACAAATTGTGTCAAATATTTGGAGACAGTTTTTGTCGCCTACAATGATGTTATCCAACTTAAATATTAAAAAAGAATTACACGTGATTTTGACAAAAAAAAAATAAAAATACATTGATAGCTACAATAAATGGAAATGATTATGATTTTGAGATTTTGAATGTAGTCTAACTTTAACTCAATTTCCAAGACACATGATTATATTTGCAGTGCATTGCCAATAAAGAGCTTCATGGTAGACAAAAAAAAAATGTAAACAATCATCACACAAAATAGAAGAAACTCATTGCATGAGTTTAGATTCCCTTATGTGATGTTACTATCTAGTAAAATTTTAGTTCTTAATTAAAAACAAGAAAGATCAATAATTTAAATGATAAAAAAGGAATTAGGGGACTTTGATAGTAGAATTTTCATAAGAGAATCTTATTAAAAATACCAGAGGAGTGGATTCATTCTCTATTGCATACATTCATGAAAATCAAAGATCATTGCATACAAAACCATGCATATAAGAATCATAGAATATACATTTTTATGATTAATTATGATAAGAATTAGTGTGAATTTAAACATAAACAAAATCAAACAAAATTTTTTAGTTAATTTAAGAAATTAAATTAGCAGAACTAAAAGAGTAAAAGTAATATCATAATCAAACTACTTATAAAAATGTCAAGGAGAAGATATGTTGCACAACTTCGTATATTTACATACTCCTCAATAATAAGAAAGTGCCGAATATGATTGTATTTGTTCATGTATAAAAATATGCATCTACTAAGTTTTAATAGAGATCAAGGTATAAAAATATATATCTTGGTGGTTGGATTTTTTAACAGTTTTTCTAAAGCAAGTGTTCTCTTATTCATTTCCATTTTCTCTTGTAAGCCTAAACTTTGCGAACTCAAAGGAAAACTTGTTGTTTTCTTTAATTTAACTCCTTAAATGTTGAATGGAAATCTAATTTGGCTACTTTTGTGAAATATGCAAAGTTGTAAATATATATAACATGACACGTGTCACAATATGATAAGTTAAACATGGTCCATTATTAAAAGACAAATAAAAAAAGTATTTTAAAGATCAAAACCACTCAAATGAAATATTATGAACTATAAATAAAAATATCATATTTTGCCTTAAAATGAATTAGAGTCATGATATAATTTTTTTCAAAAATAAAAGCTTAGTTTCTCTCCTTTGGCATCTCACCTACCTTGACATTCTTGTATAAGAGGAAACAATTTTTTCACGCGAGCAATGGAATTGGATCCAAGGATTAGAGTTCACCTGTGCAAAAAATACAATTTACAATAGCTTTTTAGGGCAAAGGCAAGCATGAATTATTAGTATAAGTGATTTATTGGTGTACCATATTTCTAAACCGTCTAATTTATCTTACCACATATTAATACGATGTACCCTCTCCACTAGATTTTTTTTGTCTTTCTCTTTCTTCTTTCTCTATATGACCCTCCCTCCTTTTTTTTTTCCTCTTTCCTTTTTCCTTTTCAAACATATTCATTCTATGTATCTTTGAAGTTTTTTTTTTTTTTTTTAAATTTTAAGAATGAGAAGGTTTTTTATATAAATTTTAAAATAATAAATCTATTTTTATTAGAAAGAGATGCCGGTGGCAGCGGTGGCCATAGTGGTGGCAATGGTGATGGTAGCGGCGATGGTAGAGGCGGAAGTGGTGGTGATGGAGGTGGTGGTAGCGGTGCTGGTGGCGATAATTTTTTTCAAATCAAAATAGAAATTTCAAATTTGGATGATTAGTCCAAAATTTTTTAATAAATATTTTAATTTTTTTAAGTTATATTTACAAAATATTAAAATTATAAATTATAAAAAATACACATATAATTATTGATGTATGGAAAAAAATCCAGTAAAGAAGGTGCATCTTATGAATGTGAATAAGATGAATCTAACGGTTTGAAAATGATAATTTAAATGTATCACCAATGAATCACTTCATCAACATCTTTACCCTAGCCTTTGCTAGCTTTTTAGATCATTTAAATGAAATTCGTTTTAAGAAAAAGACGCTGTGGAAAAATTGTAATTAATTGAAACATTTTTAGATGGGCTGAAAATGATAACCGATCTAGAAAGTAATTTGTAGATAGCTTCAATTTTATTACGATCTAAAAGATAATCATTCTAAATCGCCATAAACTGATTTAAAATGTTTTGTTTATCGGATAAAAATACAACTGATCTAGAATCTCAAACCCCAAAATGAAAACGCATCAGTTACAAATAAATCACTCTGGTTCCAAATAGAAGAACCCTCGCACCTCATTCTCGTTTTCTATTTCTGATTCCTCTCACTCTCATCGCACCCTCATCACACCCGCTGTCACTCTCACGTGCGCCACGGTAACGCACAAGTAGGGTTCACAGTAGCGCCACCGTACCGCACAGGTGATACGGGGCCACTATCCTTACTGAGGAGGGAGGCCCAAGTTCCTAGATTGATAATCTTACCGATGGGCCAATTGGTGATGACGAGCCCAACGAGCTTAGACCCAAGCGTTCCACCAGGCTACCTCCTGGATGAAAGACTACGTGTAGTCTTGCCCATTGAATAACACATTAGGATTTCAGCTTTTAGATCAAAGGCTCATTTATTGTTTAGCCTTTATTAAATTATTACCATTATCTTTTGCTATGATTGCGACACGTGTTTTTCTGATTTTTCCGTTTGTGGAATTGTCCTATTTACGCGCAATCATTAATGAATGATAAAGAAGCTTTTGATCATAAATTAGTCAACTTAGGCCCGTCGGATGTTTGTCAAATTTTTTTGATTTATGATTTTTAAATGTAATAAAATGTGACATTTTTATTTGATAGTTTAATTTTATATTTTTAAAATGTTGATGGGAAAATCACATGTTTGGTTCAAATTGAATCTTTTAGGATGAAATTCGTGCACCAAAAACACCTGAGAACGAGTTTTAAATTTTGATCGTATCTCGATTTACAGAACTCGAATTTGAGCGATTCCAAATCGAGAAGAAAGATGATGTTCTGAATTGCAATTTAGGGATAAGAAACACTGAAAATGGATAAGAAATACAGGCAGAACAAACCTGAGAAAATTCGGGTTGCAAGCACAATTCTAAGACGTGGAAAGAACAAGGCAATAAGAAATCGTGAAAGACAGAAAATCAATTAGGTGCCACAAACAACGAGGTTTGATAAGCCTAGAGGATTGCCACAAGAATTGAGTGAATTCCTAATAAGATTAGTTGGTTCAAGGAAGAATCCTAGCAGAGACAATTCTCACACTTTTGACAAAACAACAACATTCTGCATTTTCATTCAGTTCCAAATGATTTATACAAATTAGTTCTCAACAAAATAAGAGAAATGTAAAATCCCAACATTACAAGCATAGCTAATATGTCTTAGTGGTTAAGCGAAAAGAGTGAGATCAGCTACATCAAAAGTAGCACTTACCCCATACTCTCTTGGCAAATCAATTTTATAGGCGTTATCATTGATCCTGGCCAGTACTTGAAATGGACCATCTCCTCTTGGCATGAGCTTGGATTTCCTTTGGGAAGGAAACCGTTCTTTCCTGAAATGTACCCAAACCCAATCACTTGGTTCAAATGTTACCTTTTTCCTTCATTTGTTTGCATATTTTGCATACCCTTCCATTTTCTTCTCAATTTGGGACTTGACTTTCTCATGCATCTTCTTGACATATTTTGCTTTAACCTACCCAGACTTATCTTTAAATTGTGAAATGTTAGGTAAAGGCAACAAATCAAAGGAGTCAAAGGATTAAAACCATAAACAATTTCAAAAGGTGACAATTGAGTAGTACTATGCACAATCCTATTATAAGCAAATTCAACATGTGGTAAACACTCTTCTCAAGTCTTAATATTTTTCTTAATAACAACCCTAAGAAGAGTAGAAAGAGTTCTATTGACTACCTTGATTTGCCCATTAGTTTGAGGATGGCATGTAGTTGAAAACAACAGTTTAGTACCTATTTTCCCTCACAAAGTCCTCCAAAAATGGTTAAGAAATTTAGAGTCATGGTCACTTACAATACTCCGGGGTAACCCATGCAATCTTACTACTTCCTTGAAAAATAAATCAGCAACATGGCAAGCATCATCCACCTTCTTGTAGGGTATAAAATGAGCCATCTTAGAAAACCTATCAACCACCACAAAAATTGAATCCTTTCCTCCCTTGGACCAAGGCAAACCTAAAACAAAGTCCATAGAGATGTCAATCCAAGGATGTTCAGGAATAGGAAATGGAGTATACAAACCATGTGGCTTGACTTTAGATTTAGCCTTTTTGCAAACAAGACACTTATCACACAATGAATGCACATCAAATTTCATGTGAGGCCAGTAAAAATGCTCATGCAAGATATCATATGTCTTTTGCACTCCAAAGTGCCCCATTAACCCCCCTTCATGAGCCTCTTTAACAAGAACTTCCCTAATTGAACTCTTAGGAACACAAAGTGTCTTATCCTTAACCAAATAACCATCATGTTTAAAATACCCATCAGATGCCGTATGAGAACATATTTGGTAAATATGTGAAAAATCAGCATCATGTTCATATAATTCCTTAATGCACTCAAAACCAAGAAACTTAGCTTCAAGAGTAGACAGTAAAGCATACTTGTGTGACAAAGCATCAGCAACCACATTGGACTTACCTCTCTTGTGCTTGATCACATACGGAAATTGCTCAAGAAACTCCACCCACTTGGCATGTCTCTTGTTCAACTTACCTTGCCCTTTCAAATACTTTAATGATTCATGGTCGCTATGAATTACAAATTCTTTAGGTAGAAGATAATGTTGCCATGTTTGCAATGCTCTAACTAATGCATACAACTCCTTGTCATATGTGGGGTAGTTAAGGGCAGCTCCATTTAGTTTCTCACTAAAATAAGCAATTAGGTGCCCCTCTTGTATTAAGACAACTCCTATTCCCACCCCAGATGCATCGCATTCAAGTTCAAAGGATTTAGCAAAGTTAGGCAAAGCAAGTATGGGTGCATGTGTTAATTTCTCTTTCAGGACAGAAAATGCTTTCTCTTGTTTCTCTCCCCATTTAAATCCCGCATGTTTCTTAACTAGCTCATTAAGAGGTGTAGCAATAGTGCTAAAGTCCTTCACAAACCTCCTATAGAAACTAGCTAAGCCATGGAAACTTCTCACTTCACTCACATTCTTAGGAATTGGCCACTCTTGGATTGTGATCCGCTGTCGTGCACGGATAAAAAACGAGTGATTTTGAAAATATCGTTATGGTAACGACAACTCGAGTATTGTTCTCAAGGATTCTTGTATTATTATTAATCAATGCAGTAACGATTAATGGGGGGTTTAGATTATGATTTCAAGAAAAAGGAATTAAAATAAATTGTGATTATCGAATAAGCTAAAGTGAATCAACCTACTGTATCGACTTCCAACTTATCATTGATCCCTATAAATTCCAATTCCCTAAACGGGTCTGATCCTATTCGACTATAATAACCACTGACAAGCGCAATAGAAATTATATGGCGTATGATCCTGAATTCCCGAATTAAGCAAACGGATTAAAAACTATTGCGAATTAAGCAAATGCAATCTGATCAAACGCGATAATATAAAAGCTACGTTAACGCGAAATTGATTCAAGATCAAATAACCAATCAAATTTAAGAATTATATCCTATAACAACAATCAAATTAAGCAAATAATTGAGATTATTGGAATAAATCAAAGGAAACAGATTGACATGGAATTTATAAAAGAACCTCAAAGTGGAATCCGATTGCAGTAGATCGATTCTTTGGAAATTAGTTCTCCATTACAATTGCTCAAAACTCTCCAAGAAATTTTGTGAATAGTCTGTGAGTAGTGCTGCGTGAACAGTGAATATATGCACAGCAGCCGGCCCTAGCGTTTTAATAGAATAAGAGTTTCACTAACAATCCGAACCGGGTCGGAAAATACAAACCAGACCCATAAAATTGACCCAAAACAAATTATTTCTTAACGTCTGCAACTTCGACGAATTATTCAAGCCTTCTACAATCCGAATCAGCTTCTGACTCCAACATGAAAGTTGTAGCTCTTTCTCTTATCTTTCCAACGAATATTAGAACGCCTCAATCCGATTCCTGTAGCTCCAGTTATGAATTTTCCATTGAAAGCTGCTAATGCTGAAAATAAAATACGAAAATTAAATAAAGCTAGAAACAAACTTAAATATGAAAACACACTAAAATGGTGAAACTAATGAAATAAACTAAGGAAATGCCTAAGAATAACAGTAGAAGAATGTGCATGAAGATGCACTTATCAGATTGCTTTTATTTTCTCTTTATCTACATGCACTCCACTAGAGTTAACCACAAATCCTAAGAACACAACATGATCTTTACAAAACGTGCACTTTTCCAAATTAGCATACAACCTTTGTTTTCGAAGCACATGTAAAATAGATTTCAAATGTTGCAAATGCTCATCCAAATTTTTGCTATACACAAGAATGTCATCAAAGTACACAACCACAAATTTTCCTAAGAACTCTCTCAAAACATGATTCATTAACCTCATGAAAGTACTAGGGGAATTTGTCAAACCAAATGGCATTACCTTCCACTCATATAAGCCATACTTGGTTTTAAAAGTTGTTTTCCATTCATCACCTTCTCTAATCCTAATATGATTATATCCACTTTTCAAATCTATCTTAGAGAAGTAACATGATCCATACAATTCATCAAGAAGATCATCTAACCTGGGAATGGGATGCTTGTACTTAATGGTGATGTTGTTGACAGCTTTGCAATCTGAGCACATCCTCCAGCTTCCATCCTTCTTTGGCACCAATATGACAGGAACAGCACATGGGCTCAAGCTTTCCTCTATCCACCCTTTAGTCATCAAATTAGTGACTTGCTTTTGAATCTCCTGGGTTTCTTGAGGATTACTCCTGTATGCTGGCCTGTTAGGCAACACAGCTCTTTGAACCAAATCAATTTGGTGTTCAATGCCTCTTAATGGTGGGAGTCCTTATGGTATCTCCTTTGGAAACACATCCTAAAATTCCTGCAAAATAGATTTAACTCCACTAGGAAGTTCAAGGTCTAAATCAAGGGGAGCAATCTCCTTATTATAAAGTATATACATAGACTTCCTTGCCATTAAAGCTCTCCTCACCTCTCCACTTTTCACAAATAATCCATTCTTTCTCACTTTCTTTTCTCCACTTTTTCTCTTTTCTCTTTTCTCTTTTTCTTTATCTTGTGGGTCTCTCTCTTTTTTATTTTCTTTTCTCTCTCATGATACTCTGATCATCACAAACCTCTTTTGGAGATAACGGAACCAAGGTAACCTTGCGGTTTTCATGATAAAAAAATGTATTTATTTTTGTGACCATCATGGTGAGCTTTCCGATCAAACTGCCATGGTCTCCCAAGAAGCATATGGCTAGCTTCCATAGGAACCACATCACATAGAATTTTGTCTTTATACTTCCTAATAGAAAACTAAATCTCCACTTGCTTATCCACCCTCAATTCACCTTCCTCACTAAGCCATTGTAGTTTATAAGGTCTAGGATGGGGTTTAGTCTCTAAGTTCATCTTCTTCACCAATCTAGCACTAGCCACATTTGTGCAACTCCCTCCATCTATGATCAAAGAGCACACCCTCCCTTGGATAAGACACCTAGTATGGAATATGTTTTCTCTTTGGTTTTCCACACTTTCCTTGGCTATCCCTCCTAACATCCTCCTCACAATGAACAAGTCTCCTTCAGGAATCTCCTCCTCTTCCGCACTCTCTTCTTCACTTGATGGTTCAGAATGAGAACTCTCACTTGTGATTTCCCCATCATCTTTTAATACCATAACTTTCTTAGTAGGACACTCAGAAGCTATGTGCCCTCTACCCAAACACTTAAAGCACTTTATGTCTCTAGACCAAGAATTGTTGGCCACTTCCTTGCCCCGATTTTGGGTGGGCTGTGGTGCAGCCCTTAAGGTCCTATTGGATGAAGTTCCTTCTTTCTTAAACCCCTCCTTCCACCTAGAGTTATCAAAATTAGATGAACTATTTCTCACACTTTTTCTCTTTAATTGCTGCTCCACTTTCATAGCATGATGGACTATATCCTTTATCTCCACATAATTTTGCAGCTCCACTACATCCCTTATATCTCCATTTAGCCCACTAAGAAACCTTGCCATGGTTGCCTCCCTATCCTCCTCAACATTGGCTTGAATCAGGGCTATTTCAAGGTCTTTGTAGAACTCATCTACACTCTTACTCCCTTGGGTCATTCTTTGGAGCTTATTGATAAGCTCTCTATGGCAGTGAGATGGAACATACCTCCTTCTCAACACTCTTTTCAACTCCTCCCAAGTCTCCAACATAGGCTCTCCATACCTCCTTCTCCCCCTTTGGAATTGATCCCACCAAACTAAGGCATAGTCAGTGAATTCCAAGGTAGCTAGCTTGATCTTCCTCTCTTCAGTTAGGGTGTGACAAGAGAAAATTTGTTCTACCTTCAACTCCCACTCAATATAGGCTTCAGGATTACTTTTACCCCTAAATGGTGGAATGGTAACTCTTCCTCCCTCATCTCGATTTCCTCTTGGTTCTTCCTCATTTCATCTCCTTCTTCTTCCTTCATGCCTCTCATGTCTACCCCTATCTCCATGTTGGTCATTCTCCCTATTCAAATTTTGGTTTTCTAAACTTTCAAGCCTCTCATAAATTCCCTCTGTATGCTCCCTCAAAACTTGGTTCATCCTTTGAGTTAAGGCATCTAACAACACCCTATGATCTCTAGTAGGGGATGGAGGTCCCTTTCTCTCAGCCATGAACAAAATTTGAAGTAAAGAAGACCTCACCAAAGTGTTTCACTCAAGTGTTTCACACAATTAGGCTTTTCAGCAAATGTACTCTCTAGCCTTTTTCCATTCGTTCTCTAACTTAAGGTTCTTACAAGAATCAACAATCTATGATCAAGAATCACTTTCAAGGGTAGCAATCACAAGGCTTGACATAGAATTTTGAACACCAACAAAAGGGAAGTAGCAAAGAACAATTTCACTACCAATAAACAAGAACAGATTCTATGGAAAACAAGGTTTAGAGAAGACACTTGACACTTAGGAATTTTATCAAACAAGTTTGGTGCAAGGAAATTTAATGACTACAACTGCTGTACTCTTTGTTTTTTTTTTTTTTGCTCTGTTTTTTTAAACTTGTTTTTGTTTTTTTACTACTGAATTCAACAAACAATAACCACAAGTTGTGCATATTTTTTTTTTTTAACACAAAATGCTTCTAATAATGAAATTTGTAACCTTGCAAATAAACTTTTAAGTTTTAGCAACTGAGTCACTAGACTAACATTCCCCACAAGACAAGCTCATGTTTAACACTCAACAGAAATCAACACCAAGAACAAATATGCAGTAGAGTATGAACAGAACAAGAAATTGAAGATAGCAAACAACCAAATTGCACAATCTAAATTTAGCAAACAAAATTTAGGGGTTTAGGGTTACCAATGGTGTGACCAGAATTGATTAAGAGAATGGAGAAAAGGTAACTCAATTCCAACCTTAGAATTGAGCTCTGATACCAAATGATGGGAAAATCACATGCTTGGTTCAAATTGGATCTTCTAGGATGGAATTCGTGCACCAAAAGCACTCAAGAACGAGTTTTAAATTTCGATTGTTTCTCGGTCTACAGAACTCATATTTGAGTGATTCCAAATCGAGGAGAAAGATGATGTTCTGAACTGCAATTTAGAGACAAGAAACACTGAAAACGGATAAGAAACACGGGCAAAACAAACCTGAGAAAATTCGGGCTGCAGGCACAATTCTAAGACGTGGAAAGAACAAGGCAACAAGAAATCGTGAAAGACAGAAAATCAATTAGGCACCACAAACAACGAGTTTTGATAAGCCTAGAGGATCGCCACAAGAATTGAGTGAATTCCTGATAAGATCAGTTGGTTCAAGGAAGAACCCTAGCAAAGACAATTCTCACACTTTGGACAAAACAACAACATTCTACATTTTCATTCAGTTCCAAATGATTTATACAAATTAGTTCTCAACAAAATAAGAGAAATATAAAATCCCAACATTACAAGCATAGCTAATATGTCTTAGTGGTTAAGCAAGGCATAGTTTAGTTTGAGGTTAAGGGCTCAAAATCGGTTGCAAGCACTTTATTATTATTATTATTATTTTTTAATTAAATGACTAAGTTTGTAATTGGGCCTTCATTCCAAGCAATCAACTAGCAACTCTCCCTTGTGGGTCTCCAAGTGTTGGGCAACTTTCCTTAGAATAGTCACCATATGTTCCAAAGCTTCTTGGGCCTTTTTAGCTCTTGCTCTTGTCATGGGCCCTCCTATGCCTTGTATTGGGTCTTGGGCTTCCATCTGGTCATGGGCCTAGGTTTGGTGGTTGCCATGGGCTTAGGCTTGGGCTTTGATGTCCACATCAAATGTATAACTAATTTTTTTCTTATATTATTTATTAAATTGACTTCTTTTTATATTATATACTAAATTGATCTCTTTTCATTGTAGACTTTTTTCCTTGAGAGTTTCATTTTTCTTTTTTAAATGCATAATTGATCCCCTTCCTATATTATTAACTAAACTGACCGACTTCCCATATTATTCACTGACCTCATTCTCATATTATTAACTAAATCTTTTTTTATTTATTTAATAAAAATAATAGTTAAAATATTAAAATAATAAAATGAAAAAATAAAATTTAATAACAAAAAAATTAATAATTACTAATCTAAACCTTAACAAATTGTATAACTAAAATTTTAACTTTAATTAATAACATAAAATTTTTTAACCAAGTTTTATTTATTTGTTTTTAAAAAAAATGATATTTATTTACTCATTAAATATTTTAGAAGTTAATAAATCATTTTAAATAATAAAATTAGGATAAATTATAATTATAGTTTCTTTAATTTTTTTAATATGAAATTTTGATTTTTGTGATGTTTAATTATAACATTTGGTTTTTCTAATTTTATAAATTGTCAATTTTTTTTTATGAGTAGGAAAGGGGAGCCAAGGGCTCCAAAAAAAATAAAAATTACAATCGTAAAATAGTGACTCCCAAAGAGTCAACAAGATAAAGCAAAGACAGGTCTAGAGAACAAATATAAAAAACATGTATAGGGGACATTAGCTGCGCACCCTTAGCCAAATTGTCAGCAACAAAATTTCCTTCCCTTAGAGTATGACTGAACAACAAACTTCAATCCTTTATTAGAAACGTCCTTATGCTAGATATTAAAGTTGCATACAGGTGAGTGATAGGTACTCCATGTAAAATCATTGTTAGAGCTTCTTGTGAGTTAGATTCACAAATAATTTTTCTGAATCCTTTAGACCAGGCAAGCAATAGTTAGTGATAAATGACATGTAACTCTTTATTCATATTTGTCGCAAATCCACACGAGCTAGAGAACCCTATTATCCAAGCAAAAGTTGAGTCCCGAATAACACCTCAAAATCCTGATAATCCCAGATTGCCAAAAGAGCTCCCATCTGTATTAAGCTTGAGCGTACCTTTAAGTGGGTAGTGCCACTTCACCTCCCTTGCCACATGATAATTGTTGTTGTTACTCATAATTAATTCTTAATTTACAGTGGTTATCTTATTTCTTTCTTATTTGATACTTTGTTTGACCTTAAGTAATTAAGATTTAACAAATATTAGGATTTTAGTATTTTAGGATTTAAATTTATATCTTTTTAGAATATTATCAAGTATTAGGATTTAAATTTATATCTTTATCTATTATGATTTTTAGTTTTACATTATCTTTGTAGATATTGGATACATTGAAGCAGTTGGAATGCACTTATTTAAAGACCGTCAGACGCATAGGATTGAAAGACATAGGGGAAAAGAGAGAGTTTTACGCTACTGAAGGCTAGAGCTTAAAAGTGCAATTGTTTTATTCTTTCAAACACCAAACACTTGTTCTTTAATTTCTTTTTGGTTCCTCATGTCTGTGAGGAGCTAATTTTCCCATTGTTAGGGGTTTGGTGAACTGGGTGACTCTTCATGTAATTCATCTCTATATCTATTCAGTTTTTATTCCATTGTTTGTTCTTCTTTCTACTCTTAAATTCTTGCTTTATAGTCAGGCCTACTATCATTGCATGTTTTATAGCTTTAATTTTTATTGGAAAATACTTTTAAACTACGAACTAAAAGAGGTTCCTAATAGACTCTATTGCTAGACATAGAGTAGTGTCTATTAGCCTTTTCATGAACCTCTGCTCCTCTTCATCATGTTGTTTAGCTTGACTTGCTAAGGAATTAGGAGTTGAGTTAAGCAACTTAGACTTTTTCATGTGAGACATCACGGTTAAAGTATCATTATAGGTTAGGAAACAATGCGTTATTCCATTGTTTGTTTTATTTCTACTATTAAATTCTTGTTTTATAGTTAGGTCTACTATAATTGCATGTTTTATAACTTTAATCGTTATTGGAAAATACTTTTAAACTATGAACTGAAAGAGGTTCCTAATAGACTCTATTGTTAGACATAGAGTAGCGTCTATTAGCCTTTTTATGAACCTCCGCTCTTCATCAAGTTGTTTAGCTTGACTTGCTAAGGAATTAAGAGTTGAGTTAAGCAACTTAGGCTTTTTCATGTGAGACATCACGGTTAAAGTATCATTATAGGTTAGGGAACAATGTGTATGAATTCTGAGTAGAGAAAATCTATACAGTTACATTGATTAGAAGTCTAGTGAAACCAACCCCCCAACGTTTTTTACTCTTTATCACAAATCTTATCTTTTATCTTTTTTAAATTTAAATCACATCTTTTATCTTAATCTTAGTTTATTGATTACTTTTTATTTTGCACATTATCTTTATCTTTATCTTTATTAAATTATTATTTACTTAGATATAATATTGGATTGATAGTTTAATACCAGCAAATCTCTGTGGATACGATCCTCAGACTTTGTCTGTTGTATTACTTGACAAATTTGGCACACTTGCCAAAGAAATCTAACAAGTTTATGGCGCCGTTGTTGGGGATTTTCTTTCGTATTATACTGTTAGTTTAATATTTTATTTTAAGCATTGCTTTATTTTATTTTTATTTTTTTTATAGAAAATTCACACTCTCTCTAGCTTTTGAGCTTGCATGCGAGGTAAGGTTCATAAGGAAGACTTAGTTCCTTTGAATCAAGAAATTGAAAGAACTTTTAGGAAAAAACAATGCCTTGAGAAGGAAAAAGAAGGAAAAGGAGGAAGAAGTGCAAAGGACATCAACGTCCTCATCACAAGATACTTTACAATCACCCACTGCAATTCTTCACAACAAAGAGGAAGCCAAGGTGGCAGATGATGCACACCCACCACCACCGATGAGGACATTGGAGGACTTCATCACACCCACCATTCCTACTCACTTCCCTGCCATTAGGAGATTGGAGGTACAGGTTGCCAATGTGTCTTATCCATCCTCGTTGATCTAATTGATTCAAGCAAATCAATTCTTTGGAAAAACACTTGAAGACCCATACACTCATTTGTCAACTTACTTGGAAATTTGCAATACAGTAAAGATCGAAGGAGTACCATACACTATTATCTGGCTTAATTTATTCTCCTTCTCTTTAGTCGGAGATGCAAAGGCGTGGCTTAATTCATTTAGGGGGCATACATTTCAAACATGGGATGAGTTGGTATCAAAGTTTCTTAACAAGTACTTTCCCATTTGTAAAACCACCCAAGGCAAGACAGAGATCTCTTCATTCACTCAACATGTGGATGAACCCCTTAGTGAAGCTTGGGACAGATTCAGAGGATTATTGAGAAAGACCCCCACACATGGATTTGAGAAGCTTATGCAACTCAACATATTCATTGATGGGCTGAGACCACAAGCCAAGCAACTCCTTGATGCAGCAGCAGGAGGGAAGATCAAGTCTAAAACAGTCGAAGAAGCCATTGCCCTTATTGAAAACATGGCTGCCAATGACTATGCCATTACCATAGACAGAACACATGTTCCATCTCGGAAGGGCATCCTAAAGCTACACATTCAAGATGCAATGCTTGTCCAAAGCAAGCTACTTACTTAGCAGATTGATGCACTTACCAAGCAAATTTCTAGACTACCACAACAATTACAATCTCTCCAATCACACCCTCACGGGAACTCACCTTTAGGTATGGGTTGTAATTTATGTGGTAGTGCTCATGAAAGTGGTGTTTGCATGATTCAAGGAGAAACACAAGAAGGGTTGTACTATATGGGCAATCAGAATCACCAGGGCTACAATTAAGGCGAGAACCAAGGTTACTACCCAGGTGGTAACTACAATCATTGTCAAAGAGGATTTTCAAATAGACCTCCTCATCTAGGACCCACTATGTATGAGAGGAAAAATAAGCTCGAAGAAACATTGAATCAGTTCATGGAGGTTTCTCTCTCCAATCACAAGAGCACCCAAGCCTTCATCAAGAATCTTGAGATACAAATGGGGCAACTTGCAAATCAGATTGCTAAAAGATCCAAGGGGAAGTTTGCTGCTATCACAGAAACAAACCCCTAGGTACATTACAATGCAGTGATCACTCATGATATGCATAATGAGATAGAGGGTGATGAAGAAGAAGAAGAAATTGAAGAAGGAGATACAAGTGCTACAAAAATAGAAAAAGAAAAAAAGAAGAAGGAAGAGGTGATAGAAGAGGTACTAGCCCCAAAAATGAAAAATCAGCTAGTGAGAGATGAAAAGAAGATGGTGACGGTGGAACTCACAAAGGACTTGCCTTATTCCTTGGTCCCATCCAAAAATGACAAAGAGAGGTACCTTGCGAGATTCATGGATATATTCAAGAAGTTGGAAATCACCATTCCATTTGGTGAAGCCTTGCAACAAATGCCTCTCTACCCTAAGTTCATGAAAGATTTAGTCACCAAGAAGAGGAAGTATATTGAGGAGGAGGCAATCAAGGTGAATGAGAATTGTAGTGCTATTATTCAGAAGACCTTGCCCCCGGAAGCTTTACTATCCCTTGCACTATTGGGAAAGTATCCATTGGGAAGGCCCTCATTAACTTGGGGGCCAGCATCAATTTGATGCCCCTTTCCATGCTCAAGTGGATTGGAAACTTAGAATTGAAGCCAACTCGGATGACATTATAGTTAGCAGATCGTTCCATCAAGTGCCCACATGGTGTAGTTGAAGATGTCCTAATAAAGGTGGGAGAATTCACATTTCTAGTGGATTTTGTCATCATGGACATAGAAGAAGACAAAGATGTGCCCCTAATCTTAGGGAGACCATTCATGATGACCGCCAATGTTGTGGTGGACATGGGAAAGGGTCATTTACAATTGAGTGTGGCAAAAAAAAAAATCACCTTCAACATCTTTGAGGCTATGCAACATCTGAGTGATCATAAGGCATGCTTCCAGATAGATAGTTATGAAGGGAGGGTGGAGAAAGGTGCAAAACAACGAGTTATGCACTCCCCTCTTGAGAAGGCCTCAATAAACTCCATCAATTACCTCACTAGTAATGAAGAGAAGAAGATCCAACAATATGTGTACGATACGCATATTTTGAAGGAAATTCCATCAAAAGAAGAGGTTTTCATGGAGTTGAAAAAGGACATAACCATAGCCTCCTCAAGGAAAATATGGGTTTACAAGTTGGATGATACCCTCTAGGCATACAAGATTGCAATGGAGGCTTCTATTGGTTTCACTTCTTTTCAAATTGTCTATGGGAAGGCATGTCATTTACTTGTGGAGCTAGAACACAAAGCATTCTGGGCACTAAAGTTCTTAAATTTTGATTCCTCCCAATCTATTGAGAAAAGGAGGTTACAACTACTAGAACTTGAAGAACTAAGGACTAATGCCTATGAGTCATCCAAACATTATAAAGAGAGGCTCAAGCGCTATCATGACAAGAAGTTTCTGAAAAGAGAATTTCACACCGGCCAACAAGTCTTATTGTTCAACTCCAAGTTGAGACTTTTCCCTAGAAAGCTCAAATCCAAATGGTCAGGGACATTCACCATCAAAGAGGTCAAACCTTATGGCGCAGTGGAATTGGTTGATCCCTCTACTGTTGACCCTCAACAAAATTGGGTTGTCAATGACCAAAGAGTGAAGGTCTACAATGGAGGGGATATTGGAAGGCTAACCACCATCATTCATCTACAAGATCCATGATCTTGACATCCGTCAAGCTAGTGATGTTAAAGAAGCACTTCCTTGAAGGCAACCCAGGGATTTCTTTCATTTTATTTATATTTTCGCTCTTATCTTTCTTAATCCTTACTTTTATTATATTTTGTTTTCTATTATTTATTGTTTTGAACTCTACTTGGAGTTCCCCATTATGTTATTACTTTTTCCTAAACTAGCTATTTCACTTTGATGTTTGAGATATGACTAATTATGACTTAACCATGATGATGCATGAAAATTTGCGAAAACCATGAATTCTGATGATATACATTGTGGATGCAAATATTTTCATGATTTGATTGCATGATAGGGTCTTGAATTATGAGTGACACACTGTATGCATAACTTCTTGAATACTTTGCATTTTGCCCATGTGAGTAGTGTGCACCCATACATATTGAGAGTAGACCACTAGTTCTGTGCATCTGATTTTGTATGATTCTCTGAATTGTGATATGCTTGTGCAATAGGGAAAGGATAAATACCTTGTTTGTTTAATTTTTAGCTAATAGCCAAAAAGCCATCCCTTGATTAAATGAATCCTTTGATACCCCTTTTGAGCCTAAAATTGAAAAATACTTTCTTTGGAATCCCCTAAGCCTTAAATGAAATTATACCCACCTTAATTACCTTAAGGGATAGGAGAGCAACACTTAAGTAGAGAAGCAAATTTATTCCAAATTTGGGGTTGCTTAAATTTGTGATGTACATGAACAGGGAAGTAAATGCAATAGTAGCAAACAACAACAGCAAAGGCTAAAAAAAAAAAGAACCAAAGTTCAATATGTGCTACTATTTTCTCACAAAGGAAATATCTAGTGATAAGAAATGTTGGAACCCCTTATAAGAGAAAGGAAATAGGAAATGCTCTCCTAAACCCTTAGGTACTTTGAATTCTAGAAAAACCAACTTTCTTTTGTAGCCCAGCCACATTACAAGCCAATAAAAGCCCTTTTGATCCTAGTTGCACTTGTGTGTTTACATTTGATTGAGATGATGTACAAATTTGGTCATGCACCTTTCTAAATGGCCATTAGTGGATTAAATATGCCTTAAACACTTGTGTGATTGAGAGAAAAACACTAGCCTTGTAAGGAGCAAAGTGTTCTACAAGTGTCATTATCTATGTGTCATGCATGGTATATTCTTGACCCTTGTGTGCATTCATTTTATGAACGTGTTTTGAGCACCATTGTAAATATTGTTAAGGTTGGGCGTTTTAAGTATAATTGCATCTGAAAATCGTAAATTGTCATTAGTCTAATTTGGTCATGTCATGAATTATGAGTTAGCAGTTCAATTCATTTTTTTTACTTGAGGACAAGCAAAGTTTAAATTTGGGGTTGTTTGATAACTGATGTTGTTACTCATAATTAATTCTTAATTTACAGTGGTTATCTTATTTCTTTCTTATTTGATACTTTGTTTGACCTTAAGTAATTAAGATTTAACAAATATTAGGATTTAATCTTATATCTTTATCTTTTCAGGATTTTATTATTTTTTTTTACCAAATATTAGGATTTAAATTTATATCTTTATCTTATTTGGATTTTAGTATTTTAGGATTTAAATTTATATCTTTTTAGAATAATTTTCAGTATTATGATTTTTAGTTTTACATTATCTTTGTAGATATTGGATACATTGAAGCAGTTGGAATGTACTTATTTAAAGACCGTCAAATGCATAGGATTGAAAGACACGGGGGAAGAGAGAGTTCTATGCTACTGAAGGCTGGAGCTTAAGAATGCAATTGTTTTATTCTTCCAAACACCAAACACTTGTTCTTTAATTTCTTTTTGGTTCCTCATGTCTGTGAGGAGCTAATTTTCCCATTGTTGGGGGTTTGGTGAACTAGAAGACTCTTCATGTAATTCATCTCTATATCTATTCAGTTTTTATTCCATTGTTTGTTCTTCTCTCTACTCTTAAATTCTTACTTTATAGTCAGGCCTACTATCATTGCATGTTTTATAACTTTAACTGTTATTGGAAAATACTTTTAAACTACGAACTAAAAGAGGTTCCTAATAGAATCTATTGCTAGACATAGAGTAGCGTCTATTAGCCTTTTCATGAACCTCCGCTCTTCATCAAGTTGTTTAGCTTGACTTGCTAAGGAATTAGGAGTTGAGTTAAGCAACTTAGGCTTTTTCATGTGAGACATCACAGTTAAAGTATCATTATAGGTTAGGGAATAATGTGTATGAATTCTGAGTAGAGAAAATCTATACAATTACATTGATTGGAAGTCTAGTGAAACCAACCCCCCCTACGTTTTTTACTTTTTATTACAAATCTTATCTTTTATCTTTTTTAAATTTAAATCACATCTTTTATCTTAATCTTAGTTTATTGATTTACTTTTTATTTTGCACATTATCTTTATCTTTATCTTTATTAAATTATTATTTGCTTAGATATAATATTAAATTGATAGTTTAATACCAGCAAATCTCTGTGGATATGATCCTCAGACTTTGTCTGTTGTATTACTTGAGAAATTTGGTACATTTGCCAAAGAAATCTAACACCATGTGGCTTTTTTGTGTAGTTGAAAACACTTTTTGAACTACGTTATAAGTTCCATATATCTGATGCATAGTAGCATACGAATCCCATTGTTGGCTTTGGAAGATACATTTATTCCTTGCCACCCATATGCACCAACACGCAATAGTGAATATAGTCCCATGCGAACCCATAATATGATGGTGGATCCAAAGTGAGTTATCGTCAAAGGTTGAGTTGCTCCACACATTAAGCTGAAGATAATTCCACACACTCCTCGTTGACGGGCAATCACGAAGGTGTAGAATAGATTATGCCTGTTCTCCGCACTTGCAACACATACAAGAAGTAGAAATATGTTGACATAATCGAAAAAGGTTAGTAGGAATGCTCTTATGGTCTAAGAGCCATAAGAAGTGTTTAATATTCTATGGTAATTGGAGAGACCAGACCTAGGCTCCATGAATAGCTGTCACACCACGGGTTGAACGGGCTTCAGTGAGCCACCTATAAGCAGTTTTAGCCAGAAGTTCCCATCTGAAGAAGCACCCCAAATAATTAAGTCTGGTATTGAGGAGTTGAGCATCATTGCTAATATATCATTTTGGATCTCTTGTGTTATCGGAGTTGCAAGTCGTCCCCATTGCCAAGTTCAATCACTATTAATATCACGCAAAGATAAGGTGGTATCTTGTATGTGTACATAGTCAACTCGTTCACAAATTGGGCCATTCCCACACCAACAATTGTACTAGATAGAAATGTTTCTTGTACCCACTTGAAACCTAAAGCTTGCATGCAATTCGAAGGCTGCCTTTGTAAGCAAGGACCAGGTACAAGAGCAATTATGGAATTGTTGCTCTCTAAGAACCGATGTATCGCGAAGATATTGGGCCTCCATGAGCTGTGCCCAAGACTTCGTGGGCGAGTGCACCAATGACCACACATGTTTCCTTAACATGGCAATGTTGGTCTGACAAGCAGTGTGTATACCCAAGCCTCCTCTTTTCTTAGGTGTAGTTACAGTAGTCCAATTGACCCAATGATTCGAGTCGCTCCCCCAAATGAACCTCCTCGTGGCAGCATTAATGACATCACACACTACCTTTGGAAGCCACAAATTTTGCATTGAATAAACCAGAATAGAGTTCAAAACAGAAGTTGCCAAAGTCACTCTACTTGCCTTACTTAGAAACTTTGCTTTCCAACCAGCCAATCTCTTATTCACTCTATCCATGATGTATGAGAAGTTAGCATTTTTAACTCTCCCTGTCAAGAGTGGAAAACCTAGATAGTTGTCAATTCTTGTCGTATGATTATACCCCAAAATACTATTGAGTGTGTTAATTCTTTGCCTTGGTACATTCGCTGAGGCCATAAAGCGCGACTTGTGAACATTGACTTCAACCCCGAAGCTTTGCAAAATGTAGCTAACACACTCTCCACAAGTCGTGCTTGTGACGCTGTTGCTTTTGTGAAGAGGAGGCAATCATCCGCAAAGAACAAATGCGAGAATCTTGGGCCCTTCTTAACTGGTACCACTTGATGTCACTCCCCGAGCTGAACTTTCTCCTTAATTAAGATGGCTAATTTCTCCATGCAAAGAACAAACAAGTATGGTGACATTGGATCTCCTTGTCTCAAACCTCTATTGGGGTGAAAAGGTTCAAGTACCTTATTATTCCACTTAAGAGATAGTCTTACGGTAGTCATGCAGTTCATTATTAGATTAATTGTTGCAGAGGGGAAGCCAAACTCACATAGAGTTAGATGCATAAAGTCCTAGTTAACCATATCATAGGCCTTCTCGAAGTCAATCTTGTACATGATGATACCTTTCTTGCCCTTCTTGCGATGCATAGAGTGTGTAATTTCTTGAGCCAATAAAGCATTATTACCTGTTCCTCGTCTTAGGATGAAGCTACTTTGGTAGGGCCCAATAAGGTCATCCAAGAATGCGCAAATCTTCTGAACAAGAACTTTGGAGATAGTTTTGAACAATACATTGCAAAGACTTATTGGACAAAAATCTTTTAGTTGAGTTAGATTACCTACTTTAGGAATAAGAATTATTAATGTGTCAACTAGACTTGGGTTGATCACTCTTGTTGCAAACACATTCATCACCATCTCCCAAACATTATCTCCAATAGTGTCCCAATACTTTTGAAAAAATATTGGCTGAAAGCCATTTGGTCCCGGGGCTTTGTATGGATTCATCGAGAAGACAACTCTTTGGACCTCCATATGTGTTATTGGCCACATGAGACTTTCGAAAAGTTCTTGAGTTATTTGAGGTACATTTGGCACTTTAAGGCTATTAGGATGGCAAGGCTCACAATTTTGGAACAACCCTTTGAAGGAGAGAGCTTTGGTTCTGAGTACCTCCTCCTTTTAGCACCAAACACTATTTATCATAAGTGCTGAGATTCTATTCCTTCTTCTCCTAATGACAACTTGAGTATGAAAGAATTTGATGTTTTTATTACCAAATTGAACCCAATTCTTGCATGACTTTTGGAACCATAGTAACTCCTCCTTTGCTAAAACCAATCCATGTTATTTTTATAGGTCCTTCTCCAAGTGCATAAGGTCCAACGAGAATCCATAATCCAATTGTTTGTGTATGCCGCGCATCCGTGCTTCTAGGTGGTGCTTGCGATTAAAGATATTGCCAAACATCTCATTAAATTTTATCGAAGCCTCTTGCACCGTATGCAACTTTCACATGGCATCCCCAAGAGTTCCCTATCAATGATCTTGCACTAGTTCATCATAGCCAGCATGTAGCATCTAGGCAGCCTAGAAGTGGAAGAGCTTTGTTTTATGATTCAGCACCTTTGCACAACTCAAGAGCAATGGGTTGGGATCAGAGTTATTCGGGCCCAATAGCTCTACCAGTGCATGAGGGAACATCAAGCTCTAATCTAGATTTGCCATGCAATGATCAAAGTGCTTACAAATATGAATCCCATTTTGAGTATTTCTTCTCCAGGTAAAGAATCCTCTGACGTACTCATAAGGTTACACACGTTGACGGTCTCTGCAAAATCCTTGTTTCTATTATGAGAGAAACTACCACCAATGACTTCACAAGGGTGTAGAATCTCATTCATGTCACCAAGGGTCAGCCAAGGTCTATCAACAACATTGCTCACATTTTTCATATGGTCCTAAAGTTGGGCTCATTGGTGGTGCATAGGTGATGCGTAGATAGCCGAGCATGCCTAAGTCACACGCTGCTTCTCGATAGAAAAGGTAACACACTAGTCATGAGCAGCAATTAACTTGAAGGATATATCGTTGCGGCATGATAAAACCTAAATGCCCTTAGAGTGCCTCTGTGCTTCCTAAAGGAACAAAGGTTGAAAGCCGATTCCTTCCCATTTTTTTGCAGTCTTTGCAAATAACGTATGAGGTTCAAAAACAAGGAAAAGAGAAGGTTTGAATCTCCTTACCAAGTCCTTTATATTTCGCCAAGTGCAATTGCTGGTTGCACCCCTAATATTCCATGCCATCATAGATATATCGTGAAACAAATCCATAAAAAAAACCTTGACATAAGGAATAGTGCAATATGATGTACCTACGTCGTGGGTGAGACAAGGCTGCATTTTGGGCTTGCTTACCCCCCACGCACATATTACTCACAACGTGGTCCTCCTCCATATTACTTACGGGTGTCATAGATTTAGTAAATTGATCTTTCCCTGCCATTGACTTTGAACCCATATTAAATTCACTTATTTTAATGCTAATGTTACTTGTAGGAAATATTCCACTATGTGGGCCCTTCACATGTGCTTTTCCTTTAGTAGCATTAATGATCATTTATTAGATAGGCAGCTCAATATCTTTACATGGACGTTTATTCTTGATGGGAATCTTCCTATTATTCACTCCCGAAGATTCTACGATTGTGGGCCCACCTTTAGTAGTGGATTTGGCTATGTGGGGTACAATATTGTTACGTAGAGAATCAATTTTCCCCGCTTTTATGGGAGTAGCCAATGATTGGCCCTCATTAATCACCTTCCCTTTATTCTGTTGCGGCACAATATTTTTGTGATTCTTTTGCTTAACAACAAGCCAATCCCCATGAATGGGATCTGTAACATCCGTAATTGACATTGATGGGCCTTGATTGCTGGTTCCAAGTCAACGATTGCTAAAGTTTGGCTTGCACCCTCAGCACCGGTAACATTCTCTGCCGTTATTGCCTCTTGTTGTTGAGGTATTGTTTCAACTATTTGCTTCAAATCCTCGGTTCCCTGTATTGGTTGCACCCCGCATTCCCTGGATAGATGGCCATAACAACCACATGTCGAATAGATACAATGTAGACCTTCATACTCCACCTGATACTAGTGCCCTTGGATCCATACACAACCAACCACCGGCTTGTTGAGTTCTATCTCCACACATATGCGCGCATATCTACCTCACCTAACATCAAGTGTATTTGAATCAACCTTAATAGGTCAACCCATTACTACCACTAGAGCTAGCAAAATACTCATCATAAAAGAATAGGTTGAGTCCTGTGAACTTGATCCACACCATGGTACGATCAATAGTCGCTTTCAGGGCAACAAACTTAGGGGACCATGTTTGGACGGCAAGGTAGTGGTCAAAGATCATCCTTGTTCCATTACCTTCACCCTATCCTTATACAAGTCAAACTTGATCATATAGAAGCTGTTATCGATGTCAAACATGTCGAAGTCTGCATTCAGTTTCCAAATCCTGCACAGTCTATCCTTCATGTAGCATCAAGTGTATTTGGATCAACCTTAATAGGTCGATCCACCGTTGCTGCTAGAGTTAGCAAAATACTCTCATCATAAAAGAATAGGTTGAGTCCTGTGAATCTGATCCAACCATGGTATGATTAATAGTCGCTTTTGGGGTAATAAACTCAGGAGACCATGTCTGGATGGCAAGGTAGTGGTCAAAGATCATCCATGGACCATGTTCCATTACCTTTGTCAATTTTGGTTCATTTAATAGGATATGAATTAATAATTATGATTAGTAGACTTTTTAATTTAATATGAGGAATAGAAGAAAGTAAGATCAAAGAGTATCTCCCTTTCTTTCTGTAACAGTAGTGCCTTTATTTGTGTAAGGAGTTAATTATAAAGCACATATTCCTCAACACATATGATAGACCATATTCTGTTCCTACATAAACAACATCTAGCTTAACAAACATAGTTTGATTTGATAGACCATAGTATGAAATGAAGGACATAGTCTGGCCTGGCTTTAGACATCGTATGGCTTAGCTTTAGACATTGTCTGGCTTAGCTTCAGACATCATCTGGCTTGGCTTTAGACACACTTGGCTTAGCTTTGCGTTGTCTGACCTTGTTCCATACATGGTCTGGTCCAGTACATATGCATAGTCTGGTCCAAGACTCGTGTTGTCTGTCCTAAGACTTCACATAGTTTGTCCGAGACTGTTGTATGGTCTGGTCTTAAACTTTGCATGAGTCTATCCAAGCTATGTCGTTTGATCTTTTGGATTGTGCATGGTCTATTTCAGGGCTTATTTTAGTTTGACTAGAAGCAATTATAATGCTTGATTAATCATTACGAATTATTAAACAGTTAGGATGTAAGTGAGAGTTTGAGTGATTTTACCATTGTTTGTTCTCACTTTGATTTCTTGAAACACTTAGTCTGAAATCATTAGTTGATCAAATATTATCACATTTGTTATCATCAAATTCTATCAAAGTATTAGGGGCCAAACATCATCAAATGTCTTGGTTCTAACAATCTCCCCCTTTTTTATGGTGACAACATATGTTATAATTTTGATTAATAGACAATAAATTACATACATTTATATATTAGAGTGTAGATAATTTCATGTCAAATAAATGTGTGCAATTATCAACATGATGAACTCCCCCTGAGTTTATCATGCATATGCATATGACAGATTGAGACATGAAATAATTAAAGTGGAAAGAAACAAACAGAAAATGAATTGAGTAAAAAATCAGTGAACCAATCACTATTTTATTAAAGAAACTCAAGTATTGTGTGGAAATTTTATACATCCAAAGTTCTCTCCCCCTTTGTCATTAACAAAAAGAGTGGAGGATGGAGTAGAAAATGTCATCATAGTCATGGTTTGGAAGGTGGTGTTAACTGTTTGCTTGAGGATTCTCCAGTTTTTGATGGAGCAGTTGTTGCAGGAGGATCGTCTAGTGGTGGTGGAGCTTAAGTAGCAGCAGGTCATGGATTGAGAATAATAGCAATGGAGTTATTGGAGGCAATAGTCATCTCCTTGATGATGCTGGCTCTATGCTCATCTAATTTAGTGTTAAGTTGAGCTTAGAGTTGAGTAGCAGCTTTAGCTAATATTCTTGATCCCATCTTGGATTCCAATGCAAACTCAAGGGTAGTTAAGTCAGGTTGAAGGTCTAACTGTGTTGTAGCACTTAGTGGTAGGGCTGCAATTGGAGTGCTTGACCTAGACTAAGTGGACACTAGATTAGTGCACTTGAGGGTTGGTGTAGATTTTGCAAACTTTTCAGCCAAGTTTGTAGCTTGCTTAGCAGCAAGTACAACAGCCTGAGTTGCCTCAACCTCTCGCTTTAGGGCTAACTCCCTGAACCTTTTTTCTTCTTCTTCCTTGGCCTTCTGCTCTTTAGCTAAAGCATTGAGTTGTCTTTCCTCTTCTTGAGCAGCCAATATAACTCTTAGTTTGACAGCCTCCTCTAGGATTCTTGTTTCTGCTACTGCCTTGGCTATAGCTATCAGTGCTTTAGTAGCTTTATACTCAGCATAGTAATCAGCAAGCATCTTCTCAGCTTCAGCTTTATCTTCAGGTCTATGAGGCGTCAGTAGAGTGGGAACTACCACTGTGTCTGACACATGAATGAAATTACTAGAGGAGGAGGAGCCTTCATCGACAATGTTAGTCTTCTATTTTTCTTCATCTGAGAGGTTGGATGACCTTGTGATGTGGAGTATGTTACTCATCATGTTTTGCTAGTAGATGCCAACATTTGACTTTGTGTTCTCTGGTGGCATTACATGCTCTTGTTGAGGTAGTGGCTCAATGTCTGGTATGTGCTATGGAAGATTGTCTACTTTTACAATCTTCTTCCCCTTTAGCTTGTTGGGATTGATAGCTGGGAGCCTGGTGACTATACGGTCTGGAGTGACACATATATTAGTTTCTTCAGATATGTGTAGGCTTGGTGGATACAACTGTCTGGGGGGCTGTGTCATGAAATTTCAGATTGCACAAAGCCTTATATACAGCACAAGTGGCTTGGAAGGTTGGATGATTGGGAGTAACTCCATGTGTGATCAACCGAGGAGATCGAATTGAGACTCTTGGTCTCAACAGATAATACAATGCATCACAATGCATTGTTTTGACAATGGCCTCTAGTTGCTTCTTCTCATCTTTTGTTAGTTCAACTGGTGGTGTTGGTTCCACTGCGAAGTAGTCCAATCCCTTTCGTACACAATTGTACTAGTGTGCAACCTCATGCACTAGTTGACGCATTAGAGGGATGGCAGAGACATATTCTACTTGCTGTAGCCTTCTTGCTAGATTTGCATCATCTTCAGTAGTATTTAGAAGAAAGGTGTTGTGAATTGGTCTCTAGAAGGGAAGTATCCCTTGATCAATCTGCAAAGGGGGAAGCTTCTTCAACTATGCTTCCTTGACAACAACAACCAAAGGGGGCTCTAACTGAGTCTTTTCTCTATATGTTGCAGACTCAACATTCTTTCCCACATAGTAGAGGGAGAATCGTTGCATCATCTTCTGATGCCAGGAGCCTGAGGGAGGAGGAGGAGGAGGTGTGTCTTCTCTGAATTTGGATAGAGGAGTGGTGGCATCCAGACTGAATGGTCTGTTGTCCCACGAGGGAGCAGTAGACGCTTCAGGAGATAGAATGACTATCTCTTCATCAGGCCTAGATGAGATGTTCATAGACTCAGTGTAGTGGTAAGAAACCACTACGTCTGACATCTCAGGGATGGTTACTAGTAAGGGTGATTGGTAAGGAGGAATGGTGGTGTTTGGTGGAGTTTGTGAGAATGTTGTAGGTACATCAGTTTGAGTTGTGGGTTCAGTTTGTTGGGTTATCGTCTATCTAGTGGGGGCAGACGCAGGGTGATCTTCTGTCTGAACAATGGGTTCAAACAGTGGCTCTTGCATAGTATGTGCTTGGGCATCAGACTATGCAACTTCTGTTTGGCTAATTATAGTTTGTATAGGTGACACAGACGATAGAGGTTCAATAGATGGAATGTCTGTTGTGGTTACTATTTGGGATAAGATTGGTATGGTTTGAGGAATATTCTTTCTTAGACATTTATGGGTTAAGTGCGAGTGAGTGGGAAGTGTGAATGTAGGGATGGTGATACCTGGATTGGTGGTGGAGGTGGTTATGGTGGTTTGTCCAGGTCTGTCTTCTTCTTCCAATGCCACCTTTCTTTTCATAGTCAGCTTCCTGGATGTGGTGTTCGGTGGTCTAATAGTCAAACTTTTTGACTCAGTGGTCTGTTGTGCACCGAGTTGTCTTCTTGGCCTCCTGAAGATCAATCCATCATTAGACACTTCCTCTACAACTTCAGCAACATTAACAATTGCTTGTCCAATGTCTACTACCTCCTTTAGAGACACTTGAGGTTTAACATACATTCTTGGCAACACCCTTAACCTTCTATTGAGCTCTTGTCTTAATCCTTAAAGTGGGTAGTCTGGGTGGTGCTTGTTGGACTGTCTGCTTAGCCTTCTTGGCAGGTGGCTCTTCAATAGACTGTGCTGAGGCCTTGCGTGTTGTTCAAACGGTTTGCTGGTCCACAACAGCAAGTCTTCTCATTTTATTTGCCAGAGGATGGATGGAAGCAGCTTCATCATAAATCACCAAACTCTTTCCTTTTCCACTCTTCTTCTTCTTGGTCTGCTTCCTCTGACTTTCTCCTTCATCGTCAGAAAGCTTGGGAAACCTGTCAGTTGATCCTTTGGTGATTTCAAATCCCATGTTCAACTTAAGCAGACTAGAGGATGTCAGTATTCTTTGATAAACTAATGGGCCTTCTACATTCACATACTCCAGCTCATCCAGATTTCCTGATTGGATTTCTCTGTATAGTTTGTTGTAGCAGTGAGCATCCTAGAGAATCTTGTTAATTAGGGCTGTGTAGTATGTTGCCACAAAAGTTGACAGATATTGGATGTGGTTGATCAAGTTGTAGAAGTGTGTGTGTGGAAGGTTGAATGGGATCCCTCTGATGACGTGGTAGAGGATGAATCTGTGGAGGGCAGATACATGATCCCTAGACCCAATCTTGTGTAAGATGGTCTTGTTGATGATGTTCAACAGCAGCTTGCACAAAGGTGAGAAGTTGGTTAGATGCAACTTCTTGACATTCTTGGCCACCTCATAGTTAGGTCCAAGAATGAACCTTTCTATTGTCCTTTTAGCAATGTTGGAGTCCTATGCCTCTGTAAAATAGTTAGAGTGCAGTTCGCACCCTATTACTTGAGTAATGAAGGAGGGAGAGATTGAGATGTCACATCCAAACACCTTGCTGACAATCTCGTTTCCCTTGATCGTGGCATTTGACAAGAACTCTCTAATAAGTCCAGGAGCTATCTTCTAACGATCATTGAAGAAGCCTCTGATCCCAACAAATTCAAAGTACCTTGAGATGTTAAGACCACGCTCCTCAAGATAGGGAATATCAATGTAGTATTCCACATGAATGTTCCCAGTGTATGAACCTCGTGGCTTGATCAGGATATTCTCCACGTCATTGAGTCTTCGTTCTCTCCTAACCTCAGGGTCAATGTTGGACGTTGAGCTATTGGTGACGTGGTAGATTCTAGTATTACATCTTTAAGACTCTCATCAGAAGCTTGAGAGGATGTGGGTGAGGTAGGTTGTTGGGAGGAGGAAGAACCCTTGGTTAGGTTACCTTTGGCCATGGCGAGGGTTTGTGTTTAGGGTTTCTCGAAGTTCTTGGTTGTAGAGAGAATGGGTGAGAGAGATGAGTGTTTTCGAAAGCTTGGGGTATATGTTTTGCAACATAGGCTAGAATAGGTAATGAGTGTGCATTAAATATGATGGTATGGTTAGGGAATGATTGAAACGACACATTTATGACAAACTTGAATGTGCATTTTGGGCTTGAATGACTCAGAACCCATGAATGCTAAAGTTACAAAAATGTTTTTGGAAAATTCACATGGTTTGGCTCATATTTTGAGTGCGAAACACATGGCATGCACATGCCCCACTTAGGTATAATGCCAGATGATGTGTCCTTAGTTATACTAGTGAACAACAGACAGTAGTAAGACATTAAGTCACACAGACCATCCCAATCTTTTCTCTCAAAAAGATTAGTCTATCCTCAGTAAGGGGTTTTGTAAAAATATTAGCAAGTTGATCATCTATCTTGACAAATTCCAAATTAATGGTCCCTTTTTGAACATTGTATCTTATGAAATGATGTTTTATTTCTATATGCTTGACTCTAGAGTGCATAGTTGGATTTTTCGAAAGAGATATAATAGTAGTATTATCATAGAAGATAGGAATGTTACTCTCAAATATGTTGTAGTCTTCAAGTTGATTCTTGATCCACAATATCTGAGAGTAGCAACTTGCAACTAATATGTATTTTGCTTTTGTTGTTGATAGTGCTATTGTTCCTTGCTTCTTGCTAAGTCATGACACCATGTTGCCTCCAATGAAGTGGCAGCCTCTACTAGTGCTCTTTCTTTCAATTCTATCTCCAGCATAGTTAGCATCACAATAGCCTGTCAGCTTATACTCTTCCTGCCTTTTAAACCAAAGACCAAGATTAGAAGTTCCAATTAAATATCTAAATATTCTTTTAACAATAGACAAATGCACTTCCCTTGGGTCAGACTGAAATCTGAAGTAGAGGTAGACGTTGGACATTATGTTTGATTTGGATGCAGTCAAGTAAAGTAGAGACCCAATCATTCCTTTGAATTGAGTGACATCTACTTTCTTTGAATCTTCATCAGGTCCAAGTGATGTTCTTGGATGCATTGGTGTCTACATAATTTTGGCATCATTCATCTTGAACTTCTTCAAGAGTTCTTTCACATACTTGGTCTAGTGTATGAAGATTCCTTTGTTGGTCTGCTTGATCTGCAATCCTAGGAAGAATTTCAATTCTCCCATCATGCTCATTTTGAACTCAGTCTGCATCAATTTCGAGAACTCTTCACAATTTTTTTCATTAGTGACACCAAAGATAATATCATCCACATATATTTGAACAATAATGAAATTAGAGGAGTAGTTTTTATGGAACAATGTAGTATCTATCTTTCCTCTTATAAAATCATGTTCAATTAAAAATGAAACGAGTTTTTCATACCATGTTCTAGGAGCTTGTTTAAGACCATACAATGCTTTATTTAATTTAAATATATGGTCTGGAAAGATAGTACTCTTAAAACCATGGGGTTGTTCTACATAAACTTCTTCTTTGATTACACCATTGAGAAATACACATTTTACATCCATTTGATAGAGTCTCACATTTCTATGAGCAGCAAATGAAAGCAAAATCCTAATTGCCTCAAGTCTAGCTACTGGAGTGTATGTCTCCGTATAATCAATATCTTCTTGTTGTGAGTAACCTTTGGCCACTAGTCTATCCTTGTTCCTCACAACCTTACCATTCTCATCTAGTTTGTTCCTGAAGACCCATTTGGCACCAATAGCTTCCTTGTTGTCTGGCAGTTTTACAAGTTTCCAGACGTCATTCTTTTGAAATTGGTCCAGCTCTTCTTGCATTGCTTGGAACCAGCTTTCATCTTCCATGGCATCATCAATGTTTTTGGGTTCTATCTTAGACAATAAGGTTGTTTGTTTGAAGGATGATCTTGTCTTTACTAGTGTGTGAACCTCTCCATTGATTTGAGTAGGAGGATGGTTCTTGATCATCATTCTGTTGCTACTTTGTGGTTCTCTGACTTCTTCATCATTTGAGATGATCTGATAGCGAGCAGACGATGTGGGAGCAGACGATAATGTGCCAAACGTAAAAGGTGGTGCATCAAACGATGGTCTGGTCTTTGTTATTGCATCTTCTGGTCTAATATCTGCAAATGAGTCTTGTAACTCTGATAGTTTCCTATCAAGTTATGTGTCATTAAATCTCACAGGAATGGCTTCTTTAACATTTTTGGTTCTAAAGTTAAACACTCTATATGCCTTAGATGTTTTAAAGTATCCAAGTAAGATGCCTATATCACACTTCGAATCAAACTTACCCAAACTATCTTTTGTGTTAAGAATGAAACATTGACATCCAAAAGGATGGAAGTATGATATGTTAAGTTTCCTTCCTTTCCACAGTTCATATGGAGTCTTTTTGATAATAGGCCTAATATAAATTCTATTTTGCAAATAACAAGAAGTATTTACAGCTTTTGCCCAGAAGTGCTTAGGAGTTAAGTTATCATTTAACATGGTTCTAGCCATTTCTTGTAATGACCTATTCTTCCTCTCAACAACACCGTTCTGCTGTGGTGTTATAGGTGTTGATAAATTGTGAAGAATTCCATTCTCTTCATTGAACCTCTGAAAGCTTTCGTTTTCGAACTCTTCTCCATGGTCACTTCTGATAGAAGTTATACATACTCCTTTTTCGTTTTGAACATGTTTGAAAAATTTATAGAATTCCTTAAAAGCCTCATCCTTGTGAGTGAGGAATAAAACCCATGTCCATCTAGAATAGTCATCAACTATCACCAGTCCATATCTCTTCCCTTTAAGAGAGACTGTTCTTGTTGGACCAAAGAGATCAATATGTAACAGTTCTAATGTATTGTTGCTAAATTCCTCAACAAATACTTTTCGGAGTTTAAGACTGCCCAAGGGAAGACAGAGATTTCCTCTTTCACTTAAAGGGCTGAGGAATCTCTAGGTGAACCGTGTGATCGCTTTAGAGGATTGTTGAGGAAAACACCAACCCATGGCTTTGAGGAGCTAATTCAAATTATCATGTTGATTGATGGGTTGAAGAACCATACCAAGAAATTGTTGGATGCTTCAACCGAAGGGAAGGTCAAGATGAAGATCGTGGAGGATGCCATAGCACTGATTGAAATATGGCTGCAGGCAATCATGCTATCACTCATGATAGGACTCATATTCCTCAAAGGAAGGGCATTTTGGAGCTACATTCTCAAGATGTCGTTTTAGCTTAAAACAAAATCCTAACCCAACAAATTGAGGCTCTTACAAAGCAACTGAGCAACCTTCCACAGCAACTGAAGAGTCTTCACAATCAAAACCCTCCTCCAAAGAATTTCTGCTATCAAGTATGTGGAGGAGACCATGAAAATGGTGTTTGTATGACCTCAGAAGGGCCACATGAAGAAATGAACTACATGGTCAACAACAACAACAATCGTGGAGGTAATTACAGTGGGTACAATCAGGGTCAAGGGGGAAACCAAGGTGGAAGCTACAACCGGGAATGGCAATCACATCTCGGTAACAACTATAACAAGGACTCAGGAGGTCCGTCAAATAGACCTCAGCATCAAGGACCCTCAGTGTACGAGAGGCAGAACAAGCTGGAAGACTCTTTCGCTTGGTTCTTAGATGTGACTGCCTCCAACCACAAGAGCACTCAAGCCTCTATTAAGAACTTAGAGGTCCAATTGGGGCAGTTGGCCAATCAAGTGGCCGAAAAATTCAATAGGAAATTCATTGCCAACATGGAGGTGAACCCAAAGGAACAATGCAATGCTGTAATGACTAGAAGCAGATGCATAGAAGACACTACCCTAGAAACACCAGAACCAACAGCAACAGAAACTAATGCTCCCGATGGAGTGATGGAAGATAGGTTAAGAGAGGAGGAAGTTGATAAAGGTCAAGAAGAAGGAATAACAGCTGACTAGGAAGATGGTGCAAGCAAAAATGGTGGAATTTTAACTGTTGAGGCACCACCAATGCATGAGCCCAAGCACCAATTGGCGAGGAAAGCAAAGGAAGCTCCAGAACAAGAGGTCACCAAGAATTTACCTTATCCTCTGATTCCGTCAAGGAAAGACAAGGAAAGGTATTTCACTAGATTCTTAGAAGTCTTCAAGAAATTGGAGATCACTATTCCCTTCAATGAAGCGCTACAACAGATGCCTTTATATGCCAAGTTCATGAAAGATTTAGTTACTAAGAAGAGGAAGTAGATTGAAGAAAAGACCATCAATGTGCAGGGCAATTGTAGTGCCATCATCCAGCGGACCCTTCCACCAAAGTTCAAAGATCTGGGTAGTTTCACAATTCCTTGCACCATTAAAGAGATTTCCATAGGGAAAGCCCTAATTGACTTAGGTGCAAGCATCAATTTAATGCTGCTCTCAGTGCTTCGAAGGATTGGAGACTTGGAATTGAAACCAACTTGGATGACTCTCCAACTTGTAGATCGCTCCATCAAATATCCCCATGGTGTCATAGAGGATGTCATAGTTAAGGTAGGAGAATTCACCTTCCCTGTTGATTTTGTCATCATGGACATGGAGGAGGACAAGGAGGTGCCCTTAATTCTAGGAAGACCCTTTATGATGACAGCTAACGTGGTGGGTAGATATGGGCAAAGGACATCTCAAGTTGAGCGTGGCCGATCAAAAGGTCACCATCAACATCTTTGAAGCCATGCACCACCAGAGTGACACCAAGGATTGCCTCCGCATTGATGCATATGAAGAGGAAGTGGTAGAAGCTACTCAACAGCTGACTTTACACTCTCCTCTTGAGTGAGTCCTGGTTAATTCCATGGACTACCTTACTATAGAGGAGGAAAATGAAGTTCAAGAGTATAGACATCATTTGGAAAAGCTAAAAGAAATTCCTCCAAATGATAATATCTATGAAAAGTTGAAGAATGACAAGGCGGAGAGGCCCAAGCTTGAGTTGAAGACCTTACCTTCTCATCTTAAATACATTTTTTTGGATAAGGAGGAAGGCAAACCAATAATCATCAGCAATTCTCTGTCTTCTAAGGAAGAAACACAGCTAGTGGAACTTCTCAAGCGTTATCAAGAAGTTATAGGTTGGCACATCTTTGATCTCAAGGGAATCAGTCCATCTTATTGTATGCACAAAATCATGATGGAAACTGACTACAAGCCAGTGCGACAATCTTAGAGGCAACTCAACCCCACCATGAAGGAAGAAGTGAGGAAAGAAGTGCTGAAGCTTCTGGAGGTTGGGATAATTTACCCTATCTTCGACAATAATTGGGTGAGTCCAGTCCAAGTAATGCCAGAAAAGCGGAATGACAGTGATCCGCAATGATAAAACGAGTTGATATCCACTCGGACTGTCACAGGGTGGAGAATGTGTATAGACTACAGGAAGCTGAATGATGCCATAAGAAAAAACCATTTTCCTTTGCCCTTCATGGACCAAATGCTAGAAAGGTTAGCTGGGCAAGCTTACTATTATTTTCTTGATGGCTACTCTAGATATAATCAGATAGCAGTGGACTCGAAGGACCAAGAGAAGACTGCTTTCACTTGCCCTTTCAGAGTTTTTACTTATCGAGAATGCCATTCGGATTATGTAATGCTTCGGCCACGTTCCAGCGCTGCATGCTTGCTATCTTTGCCGACTTGGTAGAGAAATGCATTGAAGTATTTATGGATGACTTTTTTGTCTTTGGGCCTTCATTTGGCTTGTGTCTCTCCAACCTTGAGTTGGTATTGAAAAAATGTAAGGAGAGTAACTTGGTGCTGAATTGGGAGAAGTGTCACTTCATGGTTCAAGAGGGAATTGTGCTTGGGCACAAAATTTCAATAAGAGGAATTGAAGTGGACAAGGCAAAGATTGATGTGATTTCCAAGCTACCACCACCAGCTAACGTGAAAGGGGTGAGGAGTTTTCTTGGTCATGCTGGCTTCTACAAAAGATTCATTAAGGATTTCTCCAAGATAGCCAGACCGCTTAGTTCCTTGTTGGCAAAAGAAGTCAAATTCAATATGAGTAAAGAATGCTTAATCGTCTTTTACGCCTTGAAGGACAAGCTTATCTCTGCACCAATGATAATTGCTGTTGATTGGAGTCAAGATTTTGAGCTGATGTGCGATGCTAGTGACTACGCAGTAGGAGCTGTTCTAAGACAACGGAGGAACAAAGTCTTTCACTCCATCCACTATGCCTCCAAGGTGCTCAATGACGCTCAACTCAACTACGCCACTACAGAAAAGGAATTGTTGGCCATAGTATACGCTCTGGAAAAGTTTAGATCCTATTTGGTAGGATCTAAGGTGGTTATTTATACTGACCATGTGGCCATAAAGTATCTCCTTACCAAGCCAGACTCCAAACCCAGAATGATTCGATGGGTGCTACTTCTGCAAGAATTTGATATTAAGATCAAAGACAAGAAGGGGAGTGAAAATTCAGTTGCAACATCAAGGAAGGATTGGGCACACAAGCTAGATGATTCCCTTTGGGCCCATAGGACTGCATTGAAGACTCCAATTGGTCTTACACCATTTCAAATGGTATATGGCAAGGCCTATCACCTTCTAGTGGAAATGGCTCACAAAGCTTGGTAGGCAATTAAATTGCTAAATTTTGATCCAACACTGGCGACCGACAAGAGAAAGCTTTAGTTATTAGAATTAGAGGAAATGAGGACTCTGGCCTATGAGTCCTCAAAGCTCTACAAAGAGAAGACCAAGAGATATCATGATAAGAAGCTGCTGAAGAGGGAATTTCATATAAGGCAGCGAGTGCTCCTATTCAACTCAAGACTCCAGCTTTTCCCTGGGAAATTGAAATCCAAGTGGTCTGGTCCTTTCATAATCAAAGATGTCAAATCTTACAGAGCAATAGAGATCATGGATCCATCAGCGGAAAACCCACAAACAAGCTGGGTGGTGAATGGCCAAAGACTCAAAGGCTATCATGGTGGAGAAATTGAGAGGCTTACAACAATCATACATTTACAAGATCCTTGATCTTGTCAACCGTCAAGCTAATGAGGTTAAAGAAGCACTGGTTGGGAGGCAACCCAGGTTTGTCTCTTTCATTTTATCAATTTTGGCATGAATAAGTCTCTGCATATTTCACTTAGCGCTACCCTTCGCTGTGCACAAATGTGGCTCGAACTGTTTTTGCGCAAGCTCATGTTCATGCTTAGCGAAAACTCAATTTGAAGTGAATTTGCGCTAAGTGCCTATTTGAGCTTAGCAAAAGATTAATTCGAATTGAATTTGCGCTAAGCGCCTATTCGAGCTTAGCAACAACTTCATTCGAATTGTAGTGTCGCTAAGCGCTTTATGTAGCTCAGCACAGTTATGGCTTGACTTAGAATGTCGCTAAGCGCAGGATTGCACTCAGCGTTTGTTTGGCTTGAACACATGATTCGCTACGCATAAGATCGCGCTAAGCTGGCTTTACATAATTATGCAGATCTTGCTAAGTGTGCATCGTCGCTCGCAGATAGTTAAAAAAAAATTATAATGCTATGAATAATCATGGGAGAGTGTGCTAAGCGTGAACTTGCGCTAAGCGCATGTCTAGTAACTGATGGGTAGTTTTGAAACTTCCTACTTTCCCTCTTTCCCAAATTAAATTTCTTTTCTCTCTCACTCACCCAAACCTAATCCCCTTCCTCTCTCACGCCGTCCCCTCTATTTTTCTACCTTTCTTTTCACTTTCATTCACTCACTCACACACACTGCATCTATTCCTGCTGCATCTTCTTCTTCGATCCCATTCTTCATCACTCTCCACGCTAGGTAAGCACTCCACTTCCTTTTTAATTTCGTGTTTGTTTCTATTGTAGCATTGTTGTTTTGTTTAGTGTTATTGAGTCTGGGTTGTTTGCTAAATAAATTAGGTTTCGTTTTTGCTTTCTTTTCGATTTGATTTGCATTGTTGGGTCTAGCATTTTTTAGGTTTCCCTGATTAGGATTTTTGCTTTCGCACTAAGTGTGTCTGTGCGCTAAGCGAGAACATGAAATTTTGGGTTCTTGTTCTTCATCTTCTTCATCTGCACTAAGCGCTCACTATCGCTCAGCGCAAATTCATTGGATGTTCTTCATTGTGATGTTTCTGTGTTCATGGATCTAAAAATTTTCTAGATCCACGTGCCGCTAAGTGAGTTGTCTCACTAAGCGCGCATGTTGTTTTTGTAATTCGCTCAATGAGACGTCGTGCTGCGTGAAATTTTGCTTTGAACTGAAGCATCTTGGTTTCTCGCTAAGCGCACACCTAAGCTTAGCGAAATTTTGCTTCAAATTGAGGCATTTTGGATGCCCGCTAAGCGCAAGTATGCACTTAACGTGAGTCCTGTTTTGCTCTATTTTCCTTTCATTTTATGCTCTGTTTTTACTTTGTTTTTCTTTCCCCCTCTACTCTATGTTATTATGTATCATTCCCTTTTTGTGTTCAAATTTCCTTATAGTGTCTTGGGTGTTCACTTAGCACGACACAATGCTTAGGAAACACCTTTATTTCTAATTAATTTGCTTTGTTGTTTTAATTTTCATTTTGAGTACAGATGGCTCCTAAATTTCGCAACAACCGCAGCACATCTTCTTCTAGTGCACCTTCTCCACCACTTGCACCTCCTACACCTGATGCACCACAAGGCCACATCAGGGTCATCTATCCATATGACACCAACCGTTTCTCCTCATTTGAAGCCCAAGAGCGATTTGACAATGAACTCATGGGTCGAGGACTCATTCTTGAGTGTCCTGTAAAAATTACACTGGGTGACTATGATGTCTTTCGCAATGAGTTGCAGCGCCGTGGCTAGCTTAAGAAGCTGTGTTCTCTACCGGATAAATCCATTGATGAACCTCTGGTCAAGGAATTCTACGCCAACATTTATGACTTGGAGGGAGAATACAAGGTAGCCAACCGGCAATGCAAGATCTGGGGGAAGACCATCCGCTAGGATGGTGTAGCTATCAACCGCTTTTTGTAAACCCCGCCGATACTTGTAGGTGACACTGGGAAGACTCAATTTGATATTTTCCTCAATCAATACAAGGACCCCAATGTGATCACAACGCTGTTGTGCATACCGGACAAAGGATATGTCAAGAACAAGGATGGAGCCATTACAAAGATTGTGCGGCCAAATATGACCACCTTGACTCAAGCGTGGTCTGCTCTCTCCTACTACACACTGGCACCCACCTCACACACATTTGACATTACAGTGGAGAGGGTCGAATGGATATATGCCCTCATAATGAAGATAGATATGAATACCGATAGTTTCATATCTAATCAAATTTCTGTAATAGCTCACTCCAACGTCAGCCGATTGGGTTTTCCGGCTCTCATTTCAGCATTGTGCAACGCAAAAGGGGCCAACTCCAATACCCCAGTCCTTCTAAAGCTGAGCCCCCCAATCACGTTCAAGCACATCTGTACGTTTTGCTACAATGAGGCTGATCCTAACAAACCTGAGCTCTCTCCCAACACTAGGAAGCGACCTCGCACCAAAATAGTTTCTTGGGAGTTCTTCATCTGCCGCTACAACTATCACTAAAGACATGCTACAGACCGCTCTCAATGGTCTACAACTGTCACTTAGTCAGCAGATAGAAGAACAAACCAATGCACTATACCAGGGTCAATGTACAATCATTGACGATCTACACCACCTCTCCCTTCAACAACCAGTCATGTCTTTGGAGGCCTTCCAAGCCCATATGCAATGGCCTGCGGACAGACCTTCCTTTTCCCAAGGAGGTGGTGGTGGTGGTGACGAAGGAGCTGAGGAAGAGGGGAAATAGGAGGGTGATGAAGAAGAGAATCAGGAAGAGGCCGCAGGAGATGACAACATGGAGGCCGACCTGGAGGAGGATTAGCATAGATGTGAATCATGGCCGTCTACAAGAGGCCAAGTGTTTTAAATGTTTTGTCATCTAAACAATTTTGTTGTTTTTGTTTATTTTTACTTTGCATATTTAAAAATTTTATAATTTAGTAATTCTGTGGTAATTAAATTTTTTGTGCAACGTTGGATGTTTTGTGAACATTTGGTTCAGTTTGATGTTTGAAAATTTTGTTTTGAACCTTTGGCACAATTGTTTTTAAACTGGGTGAGAGCGTATTGTTAGGTTGCTTAGTCTTGAGGACGATGTATGCATGTGAGTTTGGGGAATTAATAACTGTGAGCATTTGACTTTTGAAGGACTTGTGAACATTGTGAAAATTAACTGATAAGTGTGAGAACTATACTATGAGAGAACAATTGAGTTATTACACTAATTTTTGGATGGTTCTCTAATTGCTATGTGCATAATTAATGTGGAAATGGTCAAGGCCTTGTTTCTTAGAGTGATTCCCAGAGCTAAAAATCCAATCCAGTAAGGTTGAGAGAATCCTCTATTAAACCTTTGAGCCTAATGGATAAATATTTTGTCTTGTGAACCTAGAACCTAAACAAAAAAATTGTCCACCTTACCTTAGGGAATAGGAGAGCATATCTTTATGGTTTGAGACAAAATTGCTCCAAATTTAGGGGGAGTCAAAGTAAGACCACACTAAAAGGAAGAAATGACAGCAACACACCTGCTATAATGTGAATCACAAGAGGCAAAGCCTCCAAAGAATTTTTGATGAATAATTGAAAATTCAATCAATTGTGATTCAAGCAGAAAGTAGTGTTGTCCAACGATGAAAATTACTTGAGGCATTGAAGGAAGTTGGTAATCTAGAAGGGAGATAAAGATATGCTTCTTAAACCCTTAGGAAATTCAATTCAAGAAAAACCAATGTTCTTTGTAGCCCAGCCACAATTTAAACCTGATTAAGACCTTAGTGATCCACATTGTTTGGTACATGTGCAATGAATTGAGAAGAAATTCAAAAGTCTAAGTGTGCAATTTCAATTGGAATAAATTGATCATCTTATACTATTATACACGAAGTGCTGAGTGAAACACTGGCCTTGTGAGGGTCATAGTGTTCACTTGAACTTCAATTGCCAAATGCTCCTTTGTTGGTTTGCTGAATTTATGTGCATATTGAAAACTCTCTTTGCACTCTTAATGCATTTGATTTCAAGTGAGAACACCTTTTGCAAGTGTCATTGGTTTTAAACTTGATGCCAATCTTGTCAATTGTTCCACTGCATCCACTTTGTTGCTATGAAAATATTCTTTTTGCTTGCTTAAGGACAAGCAAAGTTTTAATTTAGGGGAGTTTGATAATCGCTTTATATACGTAAATATAGTATCATATTTTGTAGTGATTCTCCAATGTTCTCAAGTCTTTTAGCTTTGTTTGAAATCATTTAATATAGATTTGTATAGTTTGATAATTCTACCCCTAGGAAGCTATTTTGTGAGAAATATACTCTAATTTATGTTTGTAGGCTTAGATTCAACAATAAAGGGAGAACATAATAAGAAGACAGATCTCGCTTAGCGAAATAACTCGCTCAGCGCTCCACTTACTGAGCGCAAAATCAAGCTACGCGAGCTAGGCAGCCTATGAAGCGCTGAGTGCCATCTTGAGCTAAGCAACCTCTTCGTTCAAACTGAAGACTTGCTTAGCGTGACATCACGCTTAGTGGAAGACCCTTTTGAATTGAAGTTGCGCTTAGCGGAAGATTGAGCTTAGCGGAAGCCCTGTTCTGAGATGCATTATGTAGTATCCTGCGCTAAGCGAGTATTCGACTATATAAGCTACACTTGTAATAATTTTTAGATATTCAGACTTGGTTGGATATTTTGAGTTATTTTTCCTCTGTTCTTCCCCTGTTTACTCTATTCTCCCTCTCCCATTTTGTAACCTTTTCAAAGCTTCTCATGACAATGAGAGGCTAATCCATTAGTGTTGAGGACTTGGAACTAGGTGCTGATCATGTAAACGCTTTCCTTCACATCTATTCATTGAAATATTCAGTTTAATGTTCATTTCTCTATCTTTATTCGTGTTATATGATTTGATTAGTTATATATGCATGTTTTAAAGTTTATCTGCCATTGACAAATGCTTTTGAACTTGGAACTAAGTTTGGACTCTAATGGAGAGTATTTCTAGACATAGGATAGACTATATTAGCTTCATAAAGATCTCTGAGCTTCATCAAACCACTCAACTGAACTTACCAAGACATTGAAAGTGAGGTTGAGCAGTTTAGGCTTGATTTGATGAGAGATCACATTTTAAGCACTTTTAGATCAAAGTTAATCTGAACTATTAATGTGAATGGAGAATATATCTTATATGTTTATATGGGAAGCAAACCGGTTGAACCAAATCCTCAACATATCCATCATTCCCTTCTCAAACTCAAGCACGCCAACTGCTCGATCATAGTCCTGAATCACCATTGTCATTTTTATTGTTTATCGTTAATGTTAATTGTAGTGTTTAGTTTATTTTCTGTTGTTACTTATGTTTTACAAAACAATCAACTTTAAAAACCAAACTATTGCTTAGGAATTGATCACTTTACTAATAGTCAAATACGGACAATTTTCTATGGATTCGATACTGGGATCTTCCCTTTTAATTTACTTATGCGATATTTGGTACGCTTGTCAAAATATTTCATCAGTTTCGATTTTTAAAAATTTCAAAACTAAAAATAATAAACCAAGCCTTTGTTTTAGTAGGAGTGCACTCCTCTGTCCCTAATCCCTATCCCCCTCAATCACAAATTGGCAAGTCAATTAAATAGTCATGTCATATTAAAATAGGGTTAAATGAAAATTAACAAAGTTTGTATAAACTAAACGACAACAATCTCCTTCACATCTTTGGTTGTACGTCAGGTTGCTCTCTCTCCCCTTGCTTACCCGCTTCTTCTTCACGTCCATGTTCTTAATCAATCATTCCATGCATTCTCTTCAAAGATCAAATCTTTCATATACGTTTTGCGGTTAATTCTTGATCAATTCTTGTTTTGCTGAATTCAAAGCACTCACACAAGCTTCTTCACGGTATGTTATACATTTATAAATAATTTATTGATGACCACTTTGCCTACAAAATTTATTGTTGTTACAACTTAATGCTTTTATATTGTAAAACTTCTACTCTTACACAAATAATTAAGTTTTTTTTTATTGAAAATTTCTCAAAGAATTTCATTGATGATAGTACTGTAAATATAAGTAGGGTTTGAGTGATAACCTATAACATTAGCATGATATATAAAATAGTACTGAACATAGCACATCTACGAGAATCAAAGCAATTCAATGTACAAAAAATGTTTATTTTACTGATTGAGCATTACTTGTGATATGATTAAGGGTTAAATATGTTTGGTCCCTGAACCTTTTGAGATTTATGATTTTGGTCCTTGAACTTTTCAAATACTGGTCAAGGTCCTTCACCTATTTTTCCATCCAATGTTTTAGTCCTTCTATCCATTTTGGCCATTAAACGATGATGCGGTATTATTTTAATATATTTTTTGTTGGCTTTAGTAATCACAAATTACATGAACTTGAAAAAAAAAAGTCATCAACACTAATGAGTTTGCTAATGCGTGTGTGTGGCTATGAGAAGCAAAGTCGCTAGGCAGAGTGGCCCTTCGACCGACGCTCCAACCAATTGTCCACAACCCATAGTTTAGGGTCAATATACTCTCTTCGACTCTCCAACAGTTCACATTTTTTCAAATGGAAAAAGTTCATCAAAATAGATCACAAATTGTTGAGGCAATGCAACAAGGATTGTTTTGGAAAACATGGTTGTCACTGTTGACCACGTCGACAGCACCAGTGAGAAGAGCAAGGACCATGACAAGATCGACGAGGGATCCACCTCCTATGGATTCAACAATAGATCTTAGGATGGCGACAAGATCCGGTGTCAACAACCTCTCGCGGTCCAATTTACATCATTGTTGAAGGGAAACCCAACATCATTTTCGATGGATTTATTTTCTAGTTTGAGTAAATATGTTTTTGATGCACTTTGGATGAAGGTTTTGTTGTTGTGCTTGTGGATGGGTTGGAAAACATTTAGGTTTTTATTATTAAAAAAACAATTTCTAGCGGCTAAAAACCGCTAGAAAATGTTTTAAAATAAAATATTAATAACACATCATTGTTTAATGGCAAAATGAATAGAAAAGACTAAAAGATTGTTAGGACCAAGACATTTGATGATGTCTGACCCCTAATACCTTGATAGGTTTTTATGATAACAAATATAATAATATTTGATCAACTGATGATTTCAGACTAAGTAATTTTAGGAAATAAAGTGAGAACAGACAATGGTATAATCACTCTAACTCTCACTTTCATCTTAATTGTCTGATAATTGATAAATGATTAAATCACGCACTAAATGCTCATAATCAGACTAAAATAAAGCTCTCAAAAGGACTATGAATATCTTGGAAGGACTTACGCAAAGTCTATAGACCAGACCATACAAACGGTCTCAGACAGACTATGTAAAGTCTTGGGACAAATAACACGAGTCTTGGACCAGACTATGCATATGCACTAAACCACACCATGTATGGAACACGGTCAGACAACGCAAAACTAAGCCAAACGATGTCTGATGCTGAGCCAGATGATGTCTAAGGCCAGAATAGACCATGTTCTTCATTGCAGATCATAGTAAGTCAAACTAGACTATGTCTGTTAAGCCACACACTGTCTGTGCACAAACAGACCATAGCAAGTCAAACCAGACTATGGCTGTGCAGGAACAGAATGAAGTCTGTCACATATGCTGAGAAATACGTGCTTTATAATTAATTCTCTACACAAATAAATGCACTGTTGTAATAGAAAGAAAGGGAGATACTCTTTGACATTACTTTCTTTGATTCCTCGTATTGCATGTATGTCTCGAACTATGTAAAGTGTGTAGGTATAGCTAAAAGACAAATCAGCATCGAGATGCACGCCTTATGCTAAAAGCTAATTGTAACAGTGATAGCTGCTCTTGTCACATCAAGCACAATCAAAGCTACTTTGACACTCTATTGTGAGACAACGGAAACAAGTCTTCTCCAACGTTCAAATTCATGAAGCTCAATATATACGGATGCTTCCATGCAACTAGGAGACTAATGAACGAGAATAGAATAACAAAAAAACAATCTAGACAACAAGCAAAAGCACTGTGTTAAAAAGTCTTAAACACGAGCTAAGAGAAAAAGAGAACATCATCTTCTACAAGCTCATAAAGATTCAATATTTATTTATATCCTCTCTTTGAGAGTTATCTGAATCTTATACATAATTGTATAGAAAGCCAGGAGTGGCTTAGTGATAAAAGAATACTTGGGAAGTATAATCCTAGGGGGAGATTCATACTTGTAACCAGAAGTGGTTTAGAATACTTGTAACTAAAAGTGGCATAGAGAATACTTGTAGCTAGAAGTGGTAGTGAAGAATACTTGTTTTGTAATAAGTTGATTATAGTGGTACCCTTTAATAGTTGTTAAAGGAGAACTGGACGTAGCTCAAGTTAAGTGAACCACTATAAAACAAGCTCTCATTTGCTATCTTGTAATTACATATATTTATCTTACCCACTGTGCTTTTTTGGAAAGTTTTTCAAAGCATTTCCTTGCAAGGATATATTTACTGATTTAAACTAAGATATATCCAAGAAGGCAACCTGTAAACTAATAGTATTTACGAAAAGTTTTAAACCCACTATTCAACCTCCCCCCCCTTTCTAGTGTGTTCTTGTGTATTTCAATTGGTATCATAGCTTGGTCTCTAATAACTATCTTCACAGATACAGAGCTAAAGATCCTACACAAGGATGGAGAAGGGTCTACACAAACCTCCAATCTTCAAGGGAGAAAACTTCACATATTAGAGACAAAGAATGGAGACATACTTTGAATCATGTCACATAAACATGCTGGATGTCATAGAAAATGGAGATTATATTCTAGTTGTTGACAATGAAGTTGAGATTCCAAAAGAACAATGGACTGAGGCATATAAGAACAGATTTGTCCTCAACTCTAGAGCAAGAAATGCAATTCATGCATGCATCTCAGAAACTGTGCACAGAAAGATAAGCCAGTTCAAATCTACCAAAGACATATGGGACACATTCATAATAACTTATGAAGGGTCCTCACAAGTAAAAAGGAACAAGGTAAGTGTTCTTACCAGAGAATATGAACTCTTTGCTATGGAAGAAAATGAAACCATAGCTAATATGTTGTCTAGATTCCAAACTATTTTAAATGAGCTTCGAAACATTGGTAAATGTTTCAAACATTTCAAGCATGTTGACAAAATTCTTTGCAGCTTGCCTAGACAATGGAGACCTCAAGTCATAGCCATTAGAGCTTCCAAGGACTTAGACTATCTGCCTCTTGAAGAGCTTGTGGGAATTCTAATGCTGCATGAGCAAGAGCTGGAAGGAGATGCCAAGTTGAAAAATGGCAAGTCTCTAGCTCTAAAAGCTCATAAGTCAAATCAGACAACACCAAAAGAGTCATCTTCATCAAAGAATCAGTCTTCCAGACCATCCAAAGTATGGACTACCAAAGCTCTAAAGGCAGAAGAGTCAGAAGTAGAGTCCACTTCTTCAAGTGAAGAAGAGTCAGAAGATGATGATGAGCTATCCTTCATCTCAAGAAAAATCCACAAGATGTGGAAAAAGAAAGGTGGCTCAAGATGGAAGAACTACAACAAGAAATACTCAGCAAACCGTGAGAAGAAAGAGAAGAGTCCTATCGTCTGCTATGAGTGTAAAAATCCTAGACACTTCAAGTCAGAATGTCCTAAGCTCATCAAGGGAAAAGATAAAGTCAATAGAAGATTTCCCAAGAAAAAAAAGGATTGATGTCCACATGGGAAGATCTAGATGACTCAACAGATGAAGAAAATTTTGAAGCATCAAATGAGGAAGCTAATCTCTATCTGATGACAGATGCAACCTCCACATCGTCTGTGTCTGATGATGAGAATGCACTAGATAGCTCCCACTCTGCGTCTGTGTCTGAGGCTTTAGAAAATGAAGAACAAGAGGTAGACCTCAATGATCTTATCTCTCTTCAAGAAGCCTATCAAGAACTTCTTTCTAATTCATCTACTCTTTCAAAAGCCTACTTATCTATGAAAAAGAAATTAAGAAAACTCTCAAAAGAGCACGAAGAACTTGGGTCTTCATTCACTGAGTTATCTAACAAATGTTCTACATTAGTCACAGCCAATAATGCTCTAACAGATGATTTTCAAAAACTAACCATAGATCACCAATGCCTAATTAAAAGAAAAAAGTGAACTTTGGATAGAAAAAGAACAACATATAAGACAATTGAATGAATTGATTAAGGAAACTGATGAATTAAACAAGGTGAGAGTCTTGAGTAAAGATGAAGTTGAAATTGCTAATTTACACAAAGAAGTTGCATCTCTCAAGAGCACTCTAAGCAAATTTGTTAGTGAGTTTGCAAATCTAAAGAAAATTCTTTCATACAACAGACATCCAAATGACAAATCTGGCCTTGGATTCACAAGAAAGAAAGAAGCAACCAGGAAGAAAGCTTTTTCTAATAGATCATATTCTGAAAATGGACATGTAAAGTCCAAAAGCAAGAAATTGCCTACAAGAAGTAAGTCATCTGCTTCTAAGACTAACATCAAAGGACCCAAAAGAATATGGGTATCTAAAAACAAAATAATTCTTGTTGCAGATGTCCTTGATGGCAGGAAAGAAACACCAATCATGGTACCTGGACAGTGGCTACTCACATCACATGACGAGCGCAAGGTCTACATTCCTAAACCTAACACCAATGCATGGTGGTACAGTCACTTTTAAAGGTAATCAGAAAGGAAGAATCAAGGGTACTGGTAAGATAGGTATCCCTACAAGTCTCTCAATTGAGAATGTATTATTTGTATGAAGTGGCAACCTCCACCGGTGCTTTTTCTTTCAATTTTGTCTCCAGCATAGTCAGCATCACAATAGCCTATCAGCTTATACTCTTTCTTTCTTTTAAACCAAAGACCAAGATTAGTAGTTCCAATTAAATATCTAAAAATTCTTTTAACAATAGACAGGCCAGATGCACTTCCCTTGGGTTAGACTGAAATCTGGAACAGAGGTAAACACTAAACATTATGTCTAGTCTGGATGCAATCAAGTAGAGTAGTGACCCAATCATTCCTTTGAATTGAGTGACATCTACTTTCCTTGAATCTTCATCAGGTCCAAGTGATGTTGTTAGATGCATTGGAGTCTTCATAATTTTGACATCATCCATTTTGAAATTTTTTAGGAGTTCTTTCACATACTTGGCCTGATGTATGAAGATTCCTTTGTTGGTCTGCTTGATCTATAATCCTAAGAATAATTTAAGTTCTCCTATCTGTTAGGATCAACCGAGTAATCAATCAAGAGGGGGGAGGGGGGGTGAATTGATTTATTGTAAAATGTCAGATTCTTCTTCAAAAAAGTTTTTCACCACCGCTCTTGAAGTTTTTAATAAAAGCATTTTCAGAGAATGTTATATTGATTGAATAACTAGAAAAACAATTTCAGCTTATGATAGAATGATTTAGAACAAATTATCTTGATAAAGATCAAATATTGAATTGAAATAGATCGAGGCATAGAAATATTGAGCCTGTTGATTTATACTAGTTCGATCAACCACCGATCTACATCTAATCGTCCCTTTCACCAAGGGGTTCCACTATGAATTTGATTACATACACCATGCACACAAAATTCACAGCAAATCCTGATTTCACAACTTGAAACAGGAACCTAGAAGATTGAATGTGAAAACACCATTCACCATCCAATTTCTAAACACAATACTACAAACAAAATTAGAAATACCATCTAATTTCAACACAACATTTAGGAACAAAATTCCCACAATGCAAATCAACAAGATCAATGAAAAAGATTAAAGAACGAAAACACCTTGATGTGCTGATATAGCTAATATGAGATCAGTTCAAGAAACTTCAATTTGAGCAAATTTATCAGTCAAGAACAAATGTTGAATCACCTTAGTCCATGAAAGAATAAGAGAGGGATATAGTTGTATAGGCTCAGAGGTTTAATCTCAAATGGGTATAGCAGTAAAAGCAAGATTGAGTTTTTCTAAAAACTCAAGAGATTAGAGAATGTGCAGAAGAAAGAAGAGAATGTTTAAAGCAATATCAAATCTGAAAAATCAAATCAAAGATTTGGAATTTGACAAATGAAACAATGAAAAGATATTGTGAAAGTTGCTTGTACTGCACAAAATGATATGGGTTCAAATATATAGGATGGGTTAAAAAGATTTGGAGTTAGTTAGATAAAGAATAAGTCTTGGAGATCTTTTTAAATGACCGTTATACCAAATATAATCGATTGCAATAAGGTGTAATCGATTATCCCATGTATCAAAATATGATTTACACTTGCTGTCAGCTATTATAATCGATTGCAGCAGATTTGTAATTGATTGCAAATAAGACAGAGCCAAATCTGAATATAAGAGATCATCTGGTAATCGATTGCCACAGGATGGTAATTGATTGCAAATGAAACAGAGCAATTTCTGAATCTCAAAGATTGTCTTGTAATCAATTGCAACTCAATGGTAATCGATTGCAACTGATAGAGAGCAATATCTGAATTCTAAAATTAGCATTGTAATCGATTGCAATGGTTAGTAATCGATTAACTCGATACCAGAGATGGTTTCAAAACTGATTTGGTCATCTGGTAATTGATTCCTACAACATGTAATCGATTGCAATCACTCAGAATTAGTTCCTAAGATGTAAATCATTTAGTGATGCTAGAGATAATAAAAACAAGGCAAATCAAGCATCAAGTGAGAATAATATGCCTTATTCTATAACAAACAATACAATGCCATCATCCATACATGTTATGGCATAAAATAGAAAATCCTAAACTAAGAAAACAAAAAACACTTAAGGTATGAGGATACCAAAAATCTAAAAGGAAGAGGTGAGGTGTCAATCTTCACCATCATGCTCATTTCGAACTCAGTCTATATCAATTTTGAGAACTCTTCACATAGTTTTTAATTAGTGGCACCAAAAATAATATCATCTACATAGATTTGAACAATAATAAAATCAGAAGAGTAGTTTTTGCAGAACAATGTAGTATCTATCTTTCCTCTTGTAAAATTGTGTTCTATTAAAAATGAACTAAGTTTTTCATACCATGCTCCGGGAGCTTGTTTAAGACCATACAATGCTTTATTTAATCTAAATACATGGTCTAGAAAAATAGTACTCTTAAACCTAGGGGGTTGTTCTACATAAATTTCTTCTTTGATTACACCATTGAGGAATGCACATTTTACATCCATTTGATAAAGTCTCATATTTCTACGAGCAACAAATGAAAGTAAAATCCTAATTGCCTCAAGTCTAGCTACTAGAGCGTATGTCTCCATATAATCAATACCTACCTGTTATGAGTAACTTTTGGCCACTAATCTAGCCTTGTTCCTCACAACCTTACGATTCTCATCTAGTTTGTTTTTGAAGACCTACTTAGCAACAACAACTTTCTTGTTGTCTGGGAGCTTCACAAGTTTCCAGACATCATTCTTTTAAAATTGGTCCAACTCTTCTTGCATTTCTTAGACCCAGCTTTCATCTTCCATGGCATCATCAATGTGCTTGGGTTATATCTCAAATAGTAGAGTTGTTTGTTGGGAAGATGATCTTATTTTTATTGGAGCTCGAACTTCTCCAATGATCTGAAAAGGAGGATGGTTCTTGATCATCATTCTGTTGTTGCTATGTGGTTCTCTGACTTCTTGTTCATCATCTGAGATGGTCTAATAGCGAGCAAACGGTCTAGAAGTAGACGATGATGTGCCAGACACACACAATGGTGCATCAGACGATGGTTTGGTCTTTGTTATTGCATCTTCTAGTCTGATATTTGCAAATGAGTCTTGTAACTCTGATAGTTTCCTATCAGGTTGAGTGTCATAAAACCTCACATGAATGGCTTCTTCAACATTTTTGGTTCTAGAGTTAAACACTCTATATGTCTTAGATGTTTCAGAGTACCCAAGTAAGATGCATCTATCACACTTCAAATCAAACTTACCCAAATTGTCTTTTGTGTTAAGAATGAAACATTGACATCCGAAGGGATGGAAGTATGATATGTTGGGTTTCTTTCCTTTCCATAGTTCATATGGAGTCTTTTTAATAATAGGCCTAATATAAATTATGTTTTGCAAATAACAGAAAGTATTTACAGTTTTTGCCCAGAAGTGCTTAGGATTCAAGTTATCATTCAACATGGTTCTGGCCATTTCTTGTAATGACCTATTCTTCCTCTCAACAACACCATTTTGCTGTGGTGTTCTAGGTGTTGAGAAATTGTGAAGAATTCCATTCTCTTCACTGAACCTCTGAAAACTTTCATTTTCTAACTCTCCTCCATGGTCACTTTTGATAGAAGTTACACATACTCCTTTTTCATTTTGAACACATTTGCAAAATTTATAGAATTCCTTAAAAGCCTCATCCTTGTGAGTAAGGAATATAACTCATGTCCATCTAAAATAGTCATCAACTATTACCAATTCATATCTTGTCCCTTTAAGAGAGGTTATCTTTGTTGGACCAAAGAGATCAATATGTAATAGTTCTAATGGTCTGGAAGTGGAAACATTGTTTTTACTTTTAAAAGATGTTTTCACCCGTTTCCCTTTCTAACACGCCCCACAAAGTAGGTCATCCTTATATGACATTGTTGGAAATCCTCTTAGGAGGCTATATCTTTGCAGCTTTGAGATTAATCTCAAACTTGCATGGCCAAGCTTCTTATGCCATAACCAATGACTTGCTTTGACAGACAGTAAACATGATACATTTTGATTCTTTAGTTCACCAAGGTTGATCTTATAAAGATTGCCTTGTCTCTTTGTAAAGAAGAGATGTGAACCATTAGAGTTTTTAACTATACATGATTCCTTGTTGAAGGAAACATCATATCCACTGTCACAAAATTGACTTATGCTCAGCAGATTATGTTTCAGTCCTTCAAGAAATAATACATTCTCAATTGAGAGACTTGGAGAGATACCTATCTTACCAGTACCCTTGATTCTTCCTTTCTAATTACCTTTGAAAGTGACTGTACCACCATGCATTGGTGTCAGGTCTAGGAACATAGACCTTACACTTGTCATGTGATGTGAGCACCCACTATCCAAGTACCATGATTAGTGTTTCTTTCCTGCCATCAAGGACATCTGCAACAGGAATTATTTTGTTTTTAGGTAATCATATTCTTTTGGGTCCTTTGATGTTAGTCTTATAAGTAGATGACTTGCTTCTTGTAGGCAATTTCTTGCTTTTGGACTTTACATGTCCACTTTCAGAATATGATTTATTAGAAGAAGCTTTCTTCCCGGTTGCTTCTTTCTTTCTTGTGAATCCAAGGCTAGATTTGTCATTTGGATGTCTATTGTATGAAAGAATTTTCTTTAGATTTTCAGACTGATAATCGCTTTATATACATAAATATTGCATCATATTTTGTAGTGATTATCCAATGTTCTCAGGATTTTTAGCTTAGTTTGAAATTATTTAATATAGATTTGTATAGTTTGATAATTCTAACCCTAGGAAGTTATTTTGTGAGAAATATACTCTAATTTATGTGTGCAAGCCTAGATTCAACAGTAAAAGGAGAATACAAGAAGAAGACAGATCTCGCTAAGTGACACATCTCACTCAGCGCAACATCAAGCTACGTGAGCTAGGCGGTCTATGACGCGCTGAGCGCCATATTGCGCTAAGCGACATTTTCATTCGAACTGAAGACTCGCTTAGCGGGACATCTCGCTTAGCGGAAGTTGCTTTCGAACTAAATATGCGCTTAGTGGAACACCTATTCTGAGATGCATTATGCAGTGTACTACGCTTAGCAGAAGGTTGCGCTAAGCCAAACTTCGACTATATAAGCTGCACTTGTAATAATTTTGAAGCATTCAGACTTGGTGGATGTTGTTGAGCTGCTTCCTCTGTTTCCTCTGTTTTTCTCTGTTTCCCTCTGTTCTCTTTCTTCCATTTTGTAACCTTTTCAAAGCTTCTCATGACAATGAGAGGCTAATCTATTAGTGTTGAGGACTTGGAACTAGGTGCTGATCATGTAAACGCTTTTCGTCACATCTATTCATTGAAATATTCAGTTTAATGTTCATCTCTCTATCTTTATTCTTGTTATATGATTGGATCAGTTATATATGCATGTTTTAGAGTTTACCTGCCATTGACAGATGCTGTTGAACTTGGAACTGAGTTTGAACTCTAATGGAGTGTATTTCTAGACATAGGATAGACTCCATTAGCTTCGCAAAGATCTCTAAGCTTCATCAAACCACTCAACTGAACTTACCGAGACATCGGAAGTGAGGTTGAGCAGTTTAGGCTTGATTTGATGAGAGATCACGTTTTGAGCACTTTTAGATCGAAGTTAATCTGAACTGTTAATGTGAATGGAGAATATATCTTATATGTTTACATGGGAAGCAAACCGGTTGAACCAAATCCTCAACATATCCATTATTCCATTCTAAAACTTAAGCACGCCAATTGTTCGATCATAGTCCTGAATCAACATTGTCGTTTTTTATTGTTTATCGTTAGTGTTAACTGTAGTGTTTAGTTTAATTTCTGTTATTACTTATGTTTCATGAACAACCAACTTTAAAAACCAAACTAGTGTTTAGGAATTGATTACTTTACTAATAGTCAAATACAGACAATTCCCTGTGGATTCGATACTGGGATCTTCCCTTTTAAACTACTTGTGCGATATTTGGTACGTTTGCCAAAATATTTCATCACATACCCACTAACAAATTTGCTTAGAGTGCTCTTAAGAGATGCAGCTTCTTTGCGTAAATTAGCAATTTCAGCTTCATCTTTACACAAGACTCTCACCTTGTTTAATTCATTAGTTTCCTTAATCAATTCATCCAATTGCCTTCTATGTTGTTCTTTTTCTATCCAGAGTTCACTTTTGCTCTTAATTAAGCATTGGTGATCAATGGTTAGTTTTTGAAAATCATCTGTTAGAGCATTACTGGCTATGACTAATGTAGAACATTTGTCAAATAGCTCAGTGAATGAAGACCCAAGTTCTTCATGCTCTTTTGAGAGTTTTCTTAATTCCTTTTTCATAGATAAGTAGGCTTTTGAAAGAATAGATGAATTAGAAAGAAGTTCTTGATAAGCTTCTTGAAGAGAGATGAGATCATTAAGGTCTACCTCTTGTTCTTCATCTTTTAAAGCCTCAAACGCAGACGCAAAGTGGGTGCTGTCTGGTGCATTCTCATCATCAAAAGCAGATGATGTTGAGGTTGCGACTGCCATCAGACAAAGATTAGCTTCCTCATCTGATGCTTCAGAATTTTCTTCATCTATTGAGTCATCTAGATCTTCCCATGTGGACATCAATCCTTTCTTTTTCCTGGGAAATCTTTTGTTGACTTTTTCTTTTGCCTTCATGAGCTTAGGACATTCTGACTTGAAGTATCCAGGCTTCTTACACTCATAGCAGACGATAAGGCTCTTCTCTTTCTTCTCACAGTCTACTGAGTATTTCTTGTTGTAGTTCTTCCATCTCGAGCCACCTTTCTTTTTCCACATCTTGTGGATTTTTCTTGAGATGAAGGATAACTCATCATCATCTTCTGACTCTTCTTCACTTGTAGAAGTGGACTCTACTTCTAACTCTTCTGCCTTTAGAGCTTTGGTAGTCCATCCTTTGGATGGTCTGGAAGACTAATTCTTTGATCAAAATGACTCTTTTGGTGTTGTCTGATTTGGTTTATGAGCTTTCAGAGCCAAAGACTTGCCCTTCTTCAACTTGGCATCTCCTTCCAGCTCTTGCTCATGCAACATTAGAATTCCCACAAGCTCTTCAAGAGGCATATAGTCTAAGCCCTTGGAAGCTCTAATGGTTGTGACCTAAGGTCTCTATTGTTTGGGCAAGCTACGAAGAATTTTGTCAACATGCTTAAAATTTTTGAAACTTTTACCAAGGTTTCGAAGCTCATTTAAAATAGTTTGGAATCTAGACAACATATTAGCTATGGTTTCATTTTCTTCCATAGCAAAGAGTTCATATTCTCTTAAGAACACTTACCTTGTTCCTTTTTACTTGTGAGGACCCTCCATAAGCTATTATGAATGTGTCCCATATTTCTTTGGCAGATTTGAACTAGCTCATCTTTTTGTGCTCAGTTTCTAAGATGCATGCATGTATTGCATTTCTTGCTCTGGAGTTGAGAACGAATCTATTCTTTTGTGCCTCAGTCCATTGTTCTTTTGGAATCTCAACTTAATTATCATAAACTAGAATATAATCTCCATTTTCTATGACATCCAACATGTCTATGTGACATGATTCAAAGTATGTCTCCATTCTTTGTCTCCAATATGTGAAGTTTTCTCCCTTAAAGATTGGAGGTTTGTGTAAACCCTTCTCCATCCTTGTGTAGGATCTTTAGCTCTGTATCTGTGAAGATAGTTATCAGAGACCTTGCTCTAATACCAACTGAAATACACAAGAACACACTAGAAGGGGGAATTGAATAGTGGGTTTAAAACTTTTCACAAATATTATTAGTTCACAAGTTGTCTTCTTGGATATATGTTAGTTTAAATCAGCAAATATATCTTTGCAAGGCAATGCTTTGAAAGACTTTACAAAAGAGCACAGTAGGCAAGATAAATATATGTAATCACAAGACAGCAAATGAAAGCTTGTTTTATACTAGTTCACTTAACTTGAGCTACATCCAGTTCTCCTTTAACAACTATTAAAGGGTTCCACTATAATCAACTGATTACAAAACAAGTATTCTTCACTACCACTTCTAGCTACAAGTATTCTCTATGCCACTACTAGCTACAAGTATTCTAAACCATTTCTAGTTACAAGTATGAATCTCCCCTTGAGATTATACTTCCCAAGTATTCTTTTATCACTAAGCCACTCCTGGCTTTCTATACAATTATGTATAAGATTCAAATAACTCTCAAAGAGAGGATATAAACAAATATTGAATCTTTAGGAGCTTGTAGAAGATGGTGTTTTCTTTTTCTCTCAACTCATGTTCAAGACTTTTTCTTGGAGTTCTTTTGCTTGCTGTCTAGGTTGATTTGAATTTTTTTGTTCTTTTTCATTAGTCTCCTCGTTGCATGGAAGAATCCTTATATATTGAGCTTCATGAATTTGAACGTTGGGGAAGACTTGTTTCCGTTGTCTCACAGTAGTGTGTTGAAGTAGCTTTAACTGTGCTTGATGTGACAAGAGCAGGTTTCTGTCTCTGTTACAGTTAGCTTTTAGCATAGGGCGTGCATCTCGATGTTGATTTGTCTTTTAGCTGTACCTACATACTTTACATAGTTCGAGACATACAAGCAATACGAGGAATCAAAGAAAGTAATGTTAAAGAGTATCTCTTTTTCTTTCTGTCACAGCAACGCCTTTATATGTGTAAAGAATTAATTATAAAGCACGTATTCCTTAGCATGTGTGACAGACTCCATTCTGTTCCTGCACAGACAGTGCCTAGCTTAACAGACATAGTCTGGTCTAACTTACTATGGTCTGTTCGTGCACAAATAGTGTTTGGCTTAACAAGCATAGTCTAGTCTGACTTACTATGATCTGGAATGAAGAACATGGTCTATTCTAGCCTTAGACATCGTCTGGCTCAACATCAAACATCATCTGGCTTAGCATCAAACATCATCTGGCCTAGCGTCAAACATCGTCTAGCTATGTTCCATACATGGTCTGGTTCAAGACTCGTGTTGTCTGTCCCAAGATTTCACATAGTCTATCCGAAACCGTTTGTATGGTCTGGTCTATAGACTTGCATGAGTCATTCCAAGATATTTATAGTACTTTTGAGATCTTTATTTTAGTCTTGTTACAAGCATTTAATGTGTGATTTAATCATTTATTAGTTATCAGACAGTTAAGATGAAAGTGAAAGTTAGAGTGATTATACCATTGTCTATTCTTACTTTATTTCCTGAAATCACTTAGTCTGAAATCATTAGTTGATCAAATATTATCACATTTGTTATCATCAAAACCTATTAAGGTATTAGGGGTCAAACATCATCAAATGTCTTGGTTCTAACAATTTAAACCCTCTATTTATCAACAGCATCCAATAAAAAGTTGATGACTAGATAATATGTCATGTCATTCATTACTAAGATATTGAACTGAATTTGGCTAAAATTTAAAAATATAGAGATTAAATAATAAAAAATAAGCAATAAAAAATTGTTGAGAATTAAAATTGCACAATTATAAAATTATAAGGATAAAAATGAATATATGCATAAAAAATAAATTATGTAACAACAATTTTAAATTAGATTTATATCGGCATTCACCATCATATAAGATAACAAATTTGTTGGATTTTGTCAATGATCATCCTAAAAAGTACTGTGCAATTTGGATCGATTTTTGGACAATAAATTATTTGAACTAAATTTAAAATAAAATTGCAATTCAGTTTGGTTCAATTTTAACGTAATATCAAATCTAAATAAAACTAAACATTTTTTTACGATTTGGTTCAATTTGATTTAGCATTTTTTTTAATATATTATCATAATTTCAATTTTTTTAATTAAACTTACATAATAATTATGTTATATTATTTTTTATTAAATTTTTCTTTACATATTTTAATTTAAAAAATATTATTTTTACTTCTATTTAGTATTATTATAAAATGATATTACTAACTTTTGGGTTTTAACTTTGGTATATATTATAAATAGTATACATCAATGTATATTATTCATCATTCAATCAATTAATGATACATTGCCACATCACATATTTAACAAATTTTATTTTTTAATTTTATATTTTAAAAAATACAATTTAATTCTATTGGTTTTTAATTTTGATTTTTATTAAAAAGACTCTTTAATCCCTAATTCTAAATCCCAATTTTAATCCTTAATTTATTTAAAATCCGGTAATTACCTTATACTTAAGTGACCCAAAAAAGAGAACAATTTCTTTTGTTTCGTGATATTGTTCTTCTAAATGGGAGAGAAGGGTTGTTCTTCATCCATTTCGTGCTAGTGTTCTTTTAAAGGGGAGAAAATAGTTGTTCTTCCTCTGTTTCATGCTCTGTTCTTCCAAAGAAGAGAAAACTATTCTTCTTTCTCTATTTCATACTACTGTTTATTTAAAGGGGAGAAAAGGAAAATGATTGCTCTTCCTCTATTTTGTGCTCCTATTCTTTCAAAGGAGGGACATTTTTCTTGTATGCGAGTTTTCTGTTTCATGGTCGACGACCATGTTCGCAGCAACTTCTAACCCCAATGACAACTCTATCCATGGGGACAACGATCCCATATGCGTCTCGCAACTCTATAACAACATAAAAAGAAGATAATGACATTTTTGAGAAAAAAAAAATATTATAAAAGTCATATGTTAGTCACATGACATAAAAAGTTAATAGAGTTAACTCTATTTTCAGTGGGAGGTGCAAGTGTAATGGGATACCAAAAGAGTTTTGTGTATGGGTAAAAAAAGGAGGGAGTGCATGTATAATTGAAGCAAACCTCAAGGGGTGTTCGTGTAATTTGCTTAAAATAAAAAATAAATAAAATTTATAGAAAGGTCCCAAACTCTAATAGCAAAAATAATAAAATTAATATTAAATATGTAATGTGGTAAGGTATTGTGACATGTCAATAATTGATTGAATGATAAATAGTATACACTGATGTATATTAATATACATCAAAGTTAAAACCCAACTTTTTTTTTTGTAATATAATAATAAATCATGTTTCACTTTATATTTAATGTTATTTAGTAACATCAATATATCTTTTGGTAAGATATGAAATTATATTACAAATTTATTTTTAAAGAAAAATATATTATCAATCACATATTATTATCATAAAAAATTAAAATATTGTTAGTTGAATAATATTAAATATTTAAAAATAAATCAATATAATTATAATATATGGTTTGGTTTGATTTGATTTAATTCAACTTTTTATAATAAAATTCAAAAATTAAACCAAACTAAAAAAAATGCCGTTTTTAAGATTTTTAGTTCATATAATTTTTTATTTTCTTTTACGATTTAGTTGAATTTGGTTGAATACCACTACTAAAAAGGTTAATTATTTGGTGCCATTCAGCGATTTTGTCAGAAATAGCCAGCTGTGCCATTTTTCCAACTCTTGGTCAATTCCGGATCAAGTGAAACTCTTGGTCATATGAATGCAACTTTAATAATTTCATTCATTATTTTAATATTTTAGGCCTCTGCTGCTTTCGCTTCCGCTGGAGGGGAAGAGAATCCACTCATGTTCGGATGTTAATAAATCAAACTAAATTGTGAACGTGTCTAAAAAAAATTAAAAATGAATTTAATTAAAAAATTGTATGGATTCAAAGTCTCAAAAATCATATAATTTTTATGATTTAATTCTGTTTTTAATCTTATTATAAAAATTGAATTAAACTGAACCAAATTATATATTATAATTATATTTATTTATGTTTAAATATTTAATATTATTTAACTAATAATATTTTAATTTTTTATAATCATGTAATTAATTGTATATTTTTTTTATAATATATGATATTACTAAATAATATTAAATATAAAGTAAAATATAATTTATTATTAGGTTAAAAAAAAGTTAATAATATTATTTTATAATAATGTTAAATAAAAATAAAAATAGTATTTTTTTAACTAAAATATATAAATCAAAATTTAATAAAAAAAAATAATATAATATAATAATGATGTAAGTTTAATTAAAAAATTAAATTATGTTAATATATTAAAAAAATTGTTAAATCGAACTGAAACTAAATCATACAAAAAATTGTCAAATCAAATTAAATTGAACCATAATTTTATTTTAAATTTAATTTAGATAACTTTTTTTCAAATATCAAATCAAACCAGAATACCTTTATATATTTATTGGATGCTCATAAACTGATCCAATCAAATCAAAACAAAAAAAAAAAACAAAATCAATCTAAAAATTTGCAAACTCAATAAATCAAAAATTGAACGCATAATTAAAAAATTAAATTTTTTTATTAGATCAGATTAAATTTTGGATTTGATTTTTAAAGTTCATCTAAACTAAATTTATACGTATGTTTATATTATTATTCATACATTGATAATATTACTAATATTTATATTTATATTTTTATAATTTTTTATAAAAATATTTAATTAAAAAATACATTTTTACTAATTATGAGTTAAAGTTATATAAGTGTAATATTTGATATTTTAATTATTTTTTATTGTCTACATTATATATCTTGTCATTTTATTTAGTATTTTTTTAAAATAAATCAAAAGAAAGAATAAAATTGAAAATGAACAAATTCAAATCACTTTAAATTAAATAGGATAGGGTTGAAATTTTTAACTAAATCGATTAAATGATAAATTAAGAAAACTGAAATAATTGGATCAAATCATTTTTCAGTTCCAAACCGATCAAATCCAATATGCAAACACTCCTATGTGCAACCAAATGAAACCACGACGTTTGTGTCAAATAAAACCTTTGTTGAAAGACATGAAAATCGCAAAGTGATCCCGTGAGAAAAACAAAATTATTATAGTTTCATTCATTTGACCAGAAGCTGGGTTGGAAAAAAAGAAACAGTTGGTTGCATTCTATTCGACAAAAAAGAAAGGGCATTAGTAAATCAAATCAACAACATAAATTGGTACATAATTTTTTTATATATATAATGTTTTAAAAGTTTTATTTTATTAATTTAAATTATATTTTAATTATATAATATTTTAAAATTTTTATTTTTATTTTTATATTTTATATTTTAAATTTTAAATTATAAATTATGTTTTAGTTATATTTTAATATATAATATTTTAGTCACGTATATAAATAAAAATAAATCAATAACTTTAAAATTAAATTAAAATTTAATTTAAAGTATTAAAATATAACTAAAATATATTTAAAGTATTAAAATAAAAATGTTAAAATATTAAAATAAAATTTTTAAAATATTATATAAAAAAAATATGAAACTTATAATAAAAGTAACGTCTTAAAGTCGTTAAAATCATCTACCTATCACCCAGCTGAAAGGACACTTTCTGTATAATGTAAGAAAAAAAATCAAGATTTGAATTTAAGGCGTATCTCTAAGTCTAACTGTCCCCGAAAGAGAAAGATAGTACATACGTGAGAACAAGAAAGAAAAACATTTATAAAAAAGGCTTCAAGGCTGTAAGAATTAAGAAGTAAGAACCATCTTCACGTGAAAGAAATGGGTTCAATTAATCCTTCCGAAGATGGGTCACGTTCCCACGCTCTTCTTTTCCCATTCATGTCCAAAGGCCACACCGTACCCCTTCTCCACTTCGCCCAAATCCTCCTCCGCCGTTCCATATCGGTGACCGTAGTCACCACCACCGCCAACCGCCCCTTCATCGCGGAGTCGCTAAGCGGAACCGCCGCCTCCGTCGTCACGCTTCCGTTCCCCGCCGCCCCCGCGGGAGTCGAGAGCACCGACAAGCTCCCCTCCATGACCATGCCCATCTTCTACGAGTTCGCGACTGCCACGTCATCCATGCAGCCCTATTTTGAATCCCTCCTCGAAACCCTAAATACACGTGTCACCTTCATGGTCACCGACGGCTTTCTCTGGTGGACCATAGACGCGGCGAAGAAGCTCGGAGTCCCGAGGCTCGTTTACTTCGGCATGAGCTGTCACAGCACTAGCCTCTCCATTACGGCAATGAATGAGGGTGTTCTCAGTGGGCCCCAGCCCGATCACGAGTTGGTCGAGTTGACTCGGTTCCCGTGGATCAAACTCTGTAAGGAAGACTTTGACTCCGCCTTCAGAAACCCCAAACCCGACAATCCCGGATTCGTTTTCAACATGAAAGTAATTTCATCCAATCGCGACAGTGATGGCGTTTTGGTCAATAGCTTCTACGAGCTCGAGCCTACCTATGTTGATTTTATGAACAAAGAAGTTTCTCCGAAAAGCTGGTGCGTTGGCCCTTTCTGTTTGGCTGAAGGGACAACAGCAACAACAACAACTACAACAAAGGATCATTTCCCGAAACCAAGGTGGGTGACGTGGCTGGACGAGAAGCTTCAAGAGAAGAGCAGCGTTCTGTACGTGGCGTTCGGGTCGCAAGCGGAGATATCACGTGAGCAGCTGGAGGAGATAGCAATAGGACTCGAGGAATCCGAGGTGAGTTTCTTGTGGGTGATGAGAAAGGGTACTGTAAGTGATGATGAGTATGAAGAGAGAGTGAAAGGGAGAGGGATGGTGATAAGAGAGTGGGTGGATCAGAGGGAGATTCTGATGCACGAGAGTGTTGGAGGGTTCGTGAGCCACTGCGGGTGGAACTCGGTGTTGGAGAGTGTGTGTGCCGGGGTACCCATCGTGGCGTGGCCGATGATGGCGGAACAGTTTTTGAACGCGAGGATGGTGGAGGAGGAGGTGAAGGTGGGGCTGAGAGTTGAAACGTGTGATAGGTCGGTGAGAGGGTTTGTGAGAAGGGAATCGCTGAAGAAGACGGTGAAGGAGTTGATGGAGGGAGAGAAGGGGAAGAAGGTGAGAGAGAAAGTGAGGAAATTGGCGGAGATGGCCAAATTGGCTACGCAAGAGGGTGGCTCGTCGTGGTCCTCGTTAAACTCATTTCTTGACCAGACATGCTGTTCCCACGAGATTGGAAATTCTTGATTGTGAATGTGACGAGACCATGCACTGAGATATATTTTCCTATAGGTTCCTCCTTAGACTATCTATATCTTTAATGGGAAGTTGTTAAGATGGGTTATAAGAATTTTGATTTTACAGTTCTTCAATTGAATTGTTTTTTGTAAGAATTTTTATGAAGTTTTTCCTTTAAAAAAAAAATTTTAAGAGGAAAAAGAAAATGAAGCTCACAAATATTAATTTTAAGAATTTAATTTAAATTTTATCACTAGAACAAATTAAAATATAAGTTTTTAATACTTAAATGGCATTATAAAGCTAATAAACAAGTTTAAGAATTTAAAATGAGTTTTATCATTAAAAATGCTCTTATTTTATTTGGGATTTTAGATGTTAAAAAATATTTAAAAATAATTTATATTTTTAATTTTCAAGAGAATAGTTATTATTATTTTTCTAATTTATTTTAGATAATAATTAAATATGTAATACATAAATATAATGTATTTATTGAGAAAAAAAATTATTTTAATAAATAAATTAAAAAAATACTTTATTTATTCTTCTTTTTCTTAATTTTTATGTAAAAATCTAAAAATATGTTTAAAATAGGACCAAGAAAGTATTTTGTAAGGGAGTGAAATTACGGGTTCATTTTTTTATGTCTCACCAATAAACTTTTATGTCTCAATGATTAAAAATGAAAATAATTATTTCTAACGATGATATAGATATTTACTCGGCGGATTTCAATCTGAATTGAGGCGTGAGGAGGCCTCTTCTCTGCCGTGTGCGACTGGGCGTGACAGAGAACGGTCCTCTTCTCTGCAGCGTGCGCATCAATGCTGTTGCAGGTTTGGGAAAGCGTGAAAGCTGTGGATTTGAACTTATGTCTTTTTGTCTCAAATAGTTAAAACTTCTCACTAAACTACATCATACTACACTATGGATTATTAAGTGATAAATTATATTTTCATATGTATATGTATATATAATATATATATATATATATATATATATATATATATTATAATTTTAATGTTTCGTATTTTTCTTTTCTTTTTTCTTAAATTTCACGGATGTATGTCATAAAATTATATTAATATGTGATATAATTTTTTTTAAGATTTAATTTTAATTTTGATCATTCTATTTTTTTTAATTCGTAATTTTTGTTTTCTTAATTTTAAATTCGTAATTTTAATCATCTATTTTTAAAATCAAATACTCTTGGTCCAGTTGTTAATTTAAAAATATTAACCGATAATTTTGACATTTAAACTTACACTTTTTTTAGTTTTCAAATGTAAAAATAATCATTAAGTCAATACTCAAATTAATAACTATTGCGAAATATTTATATATATAAATATTTTTCATAAATTTTATTTATTATCATATATTTATGATTTAAATAAATTTTGGATTATTATAAATTTTTTATTATGTTAGGGTTCCTATCTATAACGTGACATTATTTCAACCATTAATATATGTTGAGATGATGTCACATCAACACTTAACCAACGGTTGAGATGATGTCACATCGTCGTCGGTAGGGACCCAAAACCAAAAAATATATATACTATAGAAACCCATAACATAACAAAATTTTATAAGAATTCAAAGTAAAAAAAAAATATTATAGGGACCTATAAAACTTATTTAAATTTAAATTTATTTATTGTTTAATGTGTTGTAAACAAAAATTTAATAATTTGAATTAAAGTAAAATAAAAAAGTGATTTATAAAATAAAAAATAAAATATATAAAAAAAAATTACGACTAATAATAAGATATGTTAAAAAATAAAAATATATATATATATATATATATATCATTGACTTACTGCATGCTCTAGACTTTTTATTGTTTTTCTCGATTTCAAACACATGTTATGGAAAATGAAAGTAATTATGAGAGAATAAACGAGAGAGAGAGAGAGTGAGAGACCGACCCTCAAATTTTTTCCTTCTCTACAGGTTTGAAGACCAATAATGGTATGAACACTGAGCTGCCGGATAGTGTAGGTGGCCAATCACTTCCAAAGCTTACTTTCAAAGAGATTGTAATGCGTCACAAACAACTACAAACAAAGAGACCCCAAATTGATCTTTTCAAACAGAAGTTGGCTACAATTGAATATGAGGATGGAAACCCATTAAAGCCTATGGTGTACATTGTTGACTTGGTGTTTGACGGACTATGCGCACCATGGCAAGACGCGCTAGTTATCAAATTGCTAGGAAAGTCTATTGGCTACCATACCATGAAAGAGAAGTTAATGCGTATGTGGAGATTAGCAGCAGTATTTGAAATATTGGACATTGGCAATGGCTACTACATGGTCACTTTTGATCGTGAGGAAGACAGACAAAAGGTTATGGACGAAGGACCATGGATGATCTTTGACCACTACCTCACGATCCAGATATGGTCCCCAGAATTCATCTCCCCTAGAGCAACGATTGAGAAGACCTTGGTTTGAATCCACTTCCCAGGTTTAAACTTGATTTATTATGATGAAAGCATCTTACTAGCCTTAGCAACAATAGTGGGTACACCAATCAAGGTAGACTCCAACACCAAGGATATTAGAAGGGGACAATTTGCTAGAATTTGTGTGGAGATTGATCTTACCAAACCTATGGTGGGGCGAGTATGGTTGAAGGGTCATTGGTACCATGTAGAATATGAAGGTTTACATAGAATTTATGCAAATTGTCGCTGCTATGGCCACCTTGACAAGGGAGTGCAAAACGAAAATACCAAAGCCATCAGTGGTGCCATGCCAACTACACCAACCACTACATCGAACGTCGTGCCACATACACAACCTATGATAGAAACTCTACCACCATACACAACATCAAATGTGGAAAAGGGACCCACAATCAATGCTGCGATAACGTTGTCAACCATAGGATTATAACAGCCCCACCAAATCCCACAACAAATGAGCCAATTCATGGGAATTGATTAGTTGTAAGGAGAAAAAATATGAGCAATTAGTTATCAAAAAAATAGAAAGATAACAGTATAACCATTATCTAAAAAAAGAGCAATCAAGAGAAGAGAGAGAAAATGACGATGCCAACAACCTCCCATCCAAATCCTAACAACCAAAGATATCCAAATCTTAACAACCAAAGACAAGGCTACGTCCTTGGAGAATTAGCAAAGAACAAGAGAGCTCATAAGGAACAAGGAACACTTATCTTGCAATTGATTAAGAATACGAAAGTCAACAAATAGAAAGTGGAACACATGCAGTCTAACAACACCGTGGGGGCTTTCACGTCACACCTGAGACCTAATATTTTTAACATAGGACAAGGTGTCAAATCCACAATGGACCTACAACAAGTTTATGCAACAAAATACATAATCAATGATAACATGGATGGTATGGAAGTGGCACAAAGTGTAAACGTCGAGGATGGAATCCAAATTGGAGACCTATCCAATAAGCCCTTCACTAAATCAATGGTAGCATGAGGGCCCTGCCCTCTTCCTCCCTGTCCCGTTTGTTACCATGAATATGTTTCAAGATTTTTTCGTGCTTTCATGGAACATTCGAGGAGCAATGGGTCATTCGAAGAAATGACACATCAGAAACATGCTGAAGACATATCATCCTTCTCTTCTCCTATTGGTCGAAACCCACGTTACTTTCGACAAAGTTCATCTTTTTTGCAATCACTAGACTACAAAACCCTCTTTATCACAGAAGCTACTGGCCACTTAGGAGGTATATGGGTATTGACAAATAGGAATGATGTGACGTTCACTCTTATTGATATGATGCACCAATGCATCACCTTTAACATTCAAAAATTGCACTCTAGTTGGTCGTGTTCCGCAGTATACACCTCGCCGGTCCCTACCATTTGCTCTAACCTCTGGGAACACCTAAAGAATATGAGTTAAACCATTATCGGATAGTGGTTGATCATGAGCGATTTTAATGAGATTTTGTTCTCCATGGAAGTGTGAGGTGGAGCCTTTATCACCTCTTGAGCTCATGCTTTCCATTCAGTGCTGGACATGTGTGGGTTTATTGACCTCGAGGTCGTCGAAGGGTCCTTTACTTCGCACAAAAATATCCAACACAGTGGCCATGTGCACAAAAAACTAGATTGTTGCACGGCAAATGTGGATTGGAGACTCCACTTTCAACACGCTCACATTGAACTTATCCCCCCAAATGACTCTGACCATAATCCACTTTTCCTCCACATTTACAAGTCCCCATCAGTGAAGGGGTCAACCTTCCACTTCCAAGCTGCTTGACTCACCCACCTAGAGTACAATCACGTGGTCACTCATGCATGGAAGAATACACAGGGAGACATTATTACAAAGTTACACGAGGTTCAGGTCAAATCGACAATTTTCAATAAAGACATCTTTGGCAATGTATTTCGTCAGAAATGCCTCCTTGAAGCCAGGATTAAGGGTATGCATCAACAACTTGAGCAAACAATGTCCTTGTCTCTAATATAACTTGAAAAAATGCTTCAAGATTAGTATAGTTAAATCCTTTACTAGGAGGAGATCATTTGGTTCCAGAAGTCTTGAGAAAATTGGATTAAATTTGGAAATCGCAACACACATTTCTTCCACACTCAGACTCTCATCCGGAGGAGGAGGAATAAGGTCATGGGGTTGTTCATCAACGATATATGGTGTGACGATACAGGTTTGATTAAGGATGAAGTGCCACGTTTCTTCAAATTACTATTTCAATCAACAACTAGATGCTTGCTAAATTGCTTACAATTCACCAATATACCCAAGATGAACGACACTCTCTATACTTCACTTAATAATAGAGTGACATTCTGAGAGGTGAAGGATGCCTTGTTCTCCATGAACCCCTATAAAGCACCCGACCCAAATGGCTTCCAACCCATCTTCTTTCGAACCTACTGAAAGGACATTGGTATAGACATTTGGAAGCTAGTGGCGAACACTTTTGAAACATGTATCATTGATCCTGAGTTGGTTGAGACCACCATTATTCCTATCCCTAAGGTTGACAACCCAACCATGATGAAGGAGTTTCACCCCATTAGCTTGTGTAACATGTTGCTTAAGTTGATCTTTAAGACCTTGGTGAATAGAATAAGACTGCACTTGGAGTCCTTAATTGGCCCTCTACAGAGCAGTTTCATTCCTAACAGAGGTACAAGTGACAATGCTATCATAGCCCAGGAAATTATCTACCACATGCACAAAAAGAAAGGGCAAACGGGGTTGTTGATGTTCAAGATAGACTTTGAGAAAGCTTACGACAGAGTTGATTAGGGTTTCCTCAAACTCACCCTCCACGATTTTGGCTTCCCTCCAAGCATAATTACACACATCATGAACATTACCATGTCAACGGACCTCTCTCTCAAATGGAACAATGAGCAGTTTGAGTCATTTGTCCCTAGGAGAGATTTGCGCCAAGGGGATCCCCTCTCTCCCTATCTCTTCTTGCTTTGCATGGAGAAATTGGCAGTCATGATTTAGGAGCGTGTGGCGACTCAAGCTTGGCAACCAATTAAAGTATCTACTAGAGGTCTGGAAATCTCTCACTTATTCTTTGCAGATGATTGCCTTCTCTTCACCAAAGCATCTTGTGCACAAGTTAAGCTTGTTAGCGAGGTCCTTGATACCTTTTGTTTGGCTTTAGGTCTCAAAGTAAACATCTAGAAATCATGCTTCTTTCATTCAAAGAATGTCACGAGACAAAAGGCTAACAGATTTGCCTCCATTTTATCCTTTAACCACACTCATGTCCCGGGGAAATACTTAGCTTTCCCTTATTGACTAGTCATATAAAGAATGCTAACTTCAGTTTTATCATGGATAGGATCAATGGGAGACTTGCAAGGTGGAAGAATAAAATCCTTAACCGTGCAGGGAGGATAACACTTGCTCAATTAGTCATTGCTACTATCCCCACCTACATTATGCAGAACTTATGGCTACCTAAAGTTGTTTGTGACAAAATTGATGTCGCCGTGTGAGGTTTCATCTAGGGCAAGAAGCATTGCCATTGGGTCGATTGGGAGACGATCACGAAATCGAAGAAGGAAGGTGGCCTTGGTCTTCACCAAGCAAGGAACACCAATATATCTCTTTTGGGGAAGCACGTGAGGGCTATGATGAACGAACTTGATAAGCTTTAGGTACAGATACTACACACAAAATACCTACCAAACAGCGACATCTTGCACATAGTCTACAAACCAAGTAGTTCTTATACCTGGTGATCAATCATGTGGGCTACAAATATGCTTCACACAGGTTTTATCTATAGAGTGGGGTTGGATAATATCTCGCTTTGGTTCGATAAGTGGTTACATTTAGGGACCCTGGCAAGTTTGGTGAATCACATAACACCTATCAATGCGCACTTACAAGTACGCGACATTTACAATAGTGGAAGGTGGCACTAGGATTGGTTGTTTACTCACCTTTTGGAGGACATAAGGAACTACATGATGAGCAACTTCATTGACCCTACAACATAAGATCAGTTGATATGGGGCCATTTGGTGACGAGGGGGTACACTACCAAGTTGGCATACCAGTGGCTCAATCAAGTACCTACTAGTCTGACAACTTGCAAGGAAAGTTGGGGTTGGGTGTGGTCTTTAAAACTATCTGAGAGTGTCAAACACTTTTTATGGATTACTTATAGAGGCTGCCTCCCTACTAACACTTTTCGCATCAAGCGTCATGTTGCGTTTATTTCTTCTTGTAACAAGTGCCATGCGGAGGAGGAATGTTGGGTTCATGTGCTACATGATTGTCTTAAAGCAATACAAATTTGACATAACCTATAACTGGATACACACAACGAATTTTATTAACAGGATGGTGCAACATGGATGAGATCAAATGCTCGCGGAGGCCATGGTCAACGTTTCATAATTGCATGTTGGTTTCTCTAGAAGGCGCAAAATGCTTTCATTTTCGAGGGGAAGGAGTGGAGTGCGTGGTACATAGCTAACCAAATCAACACCATGCTTTACATCACAAACAATGAAATAGAGCAAGGAAACAACAAGCAACTGAGGTTTATCGCTTGGCAACCTCCAATACATCATTGCCTTAAGTTAAATATGAATAGCAGCTCACTCAACAACCCAGGCAAGTCAAGTTATGGAGGCCTCCTTAGAGACTACATGGGAAGATGGATTATTGGGTACACCAGTTTCTGCGGTATAACCCCAAATTTGAATGTGGAAATAATTGTTATTCTCAAGGGCCTCGAAACGGTGTGAGAAACAAGTTACACGAGAGTGATTTGTGAATCGGACTTACTGAACGCAATCCAACTGATTCAAGGAAACTTACCAGACCACCACTCTTACACAACAATAATAAATAAAATTTGCGGTTACATGAAACGACCCTGAAATATATCTTTCCAACACACACTACATGAAGGCCACACGTGTGCAGACTGGCTTGTGAAAAGTGGCTCTTCCAACATGAATACTTTAACTATTTTGTCCGATCACTATACGGGCCTTACTTTCAACTGATGCAGCTAACACCCTTTTTATTAGATCTTAGTTATTTGTTTATTTGCCTTTTTAATTTTCAGAAGCATTAAAAAAAATATTATTGATTTATTGATTATTCTAGTATTTGAAAACTATAGTGTGTGTTTGTATTTTAACTTTACAAAAATTATAAATTTTAAAAAATAGAGGAATCAAAATTCTAATTAAACCTTTAATTAGAATGAATTTATTGTTCATTGCAATAAAATACATAAACATCTAGATCTTTCATTGGATTCTTTTCATGAGAAAATTTTCATAAACAAAATCCTATATATGCCACTTATTCTATTATTTAAAATCCTCTCTCTTATTTTTAATTAAAATTTGAGATTTTACTAAGAAAAAATGTCATATGAGAGAATCCAAACTCTACAAATATGTCAATATCTCACTAACCTTTTTATGTCCACCAAAAATAAAATTACTAATTTTTTAACTTGAATAATTTAATGGAAAACGATCTCCTTTTACCCCTATAAATTGGATTTGAAACTTAGAGCTAAAGAAACAAAGTGTTTCACTAGAGGAATTTATTATTCTCTGCAATATAAATAGTAAACATTTGTTTGTCCATTCTTCATATACATTGCTCCAAAAAAAAAAATTCATATACATTATTTTTTGGAAGTAATAAATTGTGCATATCATGGGTCTCATTTTTGTCATAAAGTTTATTCTCCTCGTCATCCTAATTTTTGCAATACTTTTATCGACTTTTTTTGCGGGTGGGTATTTTAGGATTTTCTATTAGACTTTTAGTTCCAACCATACTCACATTGTAACGTTGCTAATTACGTATTCTTACATTGTAAAATATATTTTTAGTCATAGTATTATGCATTTTTATTTTTAAATCCTAATATTTCATTTGATCAATTTTGGTTCTTAAAATATTTTTTGGTTTTGATTTTTAGTTATAATAAGACACGTGACATTATTATTATTTTTTTAAATATTTATTTTTTAATACCACGTGTCATGTAAACAAATGAGATACGTTACATTAACTTTTTTAAAAAAATAAAAATTAAAAAATTAATTTTAATGTTACGTGTTAATTATTTAATAAGATATGTGACATCAATTTGTATCATTGACGAAACTCACTAAATAGAGGGAACAAAAATTATAAAAAAAAAAGTGAAACAAAACATTAAATACTAGAAATAAAAATCTACAATACTTTAACAACAAAAGCGTATTTTTATCCAATATTATATGTGCATTGATATACAAATGTAGATAAACAAAATTCACTTGTGTGTGTATTGAAGATGGGGAAGACAGGCAAAACATGAAATTTAACTTTACGTCGCATCTTGCTATGAAACTTCACTTTATAGTATATATGGTTCAAAAACTTAGCTAAATGCCTTTAATGTCATTCGATTTGACACAACATGTCAAACATAAAGTTATTCTTATTAATTTATTTAAGATTTAAATGCAATTTGAGTTTTGACTGTTTTTTAATTTATAAATTAATCTTTCGTCTAATTAATTAATTTAAACATAGTAAATTAACCTTTTTTAATTAATTAATTAACCTCACGTGTCACTTAAATATTTAAAAATTTTACTATGTTTTGGGTTCCTATAATATATATATATTTTTTGTTTTGAGTTTTTATCGATAACATGACATTATTTGAACCGTTGATATATGTTGAGATAATATCATAATATTACTTAGGAGTGTCAAAATTGGCCGGATCGGACTGGCCCACCTATTTGTAATAACAACTTGAAACTTAGGCAATTTTAATTCCTAATATGATAAGAAAAAGAAAAAATTAGAATTATACAACACGAAAACAAAATTGATGTTTCACCTTTGCTAGGATATTGAGAGAAAAACATGTACAATTTATCCTTTATTTTTTGCAATTTTATTTCTCAAGTAAGTGGATCAATCTTTTCAAAACAATAACCTAATGTTTCCAACTTCATCCTTGGATCCAAAACAACACCAAATGCAAGCACAATGCTATACTCATCACAATACTTATCAAATTTCTCCATCATGATTTCACCCATATCATCATCTTGTAAACTTTCTATTAAAAGACATTAAATTTTCCAAACTTGTAAAAAATACATGTTGAAAGTAGGATAAGATGTGGCAGAGATTAATGTTGTAATATCATAAAATGACATCAAGAATTTACAAATCTTTTCCGCTCTATTCCATTTTTCTAAAGAAGAATTGTACTTGTAATTTTCATCAACCAAGGGCAAGCTTGCAAAAATATGTCGATATTTAATAGCACTTCGAAGCATAAAGTAAGTTGAGTTCCATTTTGTAGGCACATCTAAACATAACCCACTTGACAAATCAATGTCACTAAAGATTTCAAGAAACTTTTTGCACTTTATCATTCTACTCTCTGAACCTTTGACATATTTGATGTTATCCCTAATTTGATCCAAAGCATTACCAAGTATCTTTAATCCTTCTTGAATAATTAAATTTAAAACATGAGCACAACAACGCACATGAAAGAATTCGCCATCACATACCAACTCACTTTGCAACACAAGTTAACTTTTTAAAAGTTTTTTTGCAAAACATCATTGGCATAAGCATTATATAAAGTGATAGAAAAAAGTTTTTTCTCTATTTTCCCAATCATGCAAAAAATCATTAATCTTCCTAGATAACTCAAAACCAATGTGAGGAGGAGGTATATGACGAAGGTTAAGAATCTTGGTATTCAACTTCCAATTTAGATCAACATAATGAGCAGTCAAAGTGATGTAACCCTCAGTGTTACAAGAAGTTCATAAATCAATCGTTAAGCAAATTCTACTATGAATGTTAGCTAACACTCCTTTAAGTATAATATTTTTTTTTGCATGCAATCTCCCTATATCATTATTAGATGTATTTCTAGAAATTGGAATAAAATCAAATTCAAATAAGCAATCTAAGCCCTAAGTTCTGGGTACTCAATGAATTTGTAAGGCAAATAGGGATGTCAAAGTGGGCTAGCCCGGCTCGTTTGGGCCTGGCTTGCCAAAAACGAGCCGGGCCGGGCTGGCCCTCCCATGGCCGGCACGAGTTGGACCCCCTGGCTCGCCCCTCCAACGAAGGGTTGGCGGGCCAACCCATCAAAATTGAAAATAAATAAATTTGAAAATAGATCAACAGCTGAGAAGTTGAGAAGCTGAGATACATGAGGTCGTGGCGGCGTCGCGCGCGAGGAAGAACGCGAGAGGGAGTGCACATAGGTGAGGTCGCTGCGAGATCATGGCGGTGTCGCGTGCGAGGAAGATCGCGCGAGGGAGGCGAGGTCGCGGCAAGGGAGAAGCAGATCGAGCGAGGTTGTGGCAAGGGAGAAGCAGATCGGGCGTGGTCGCGGCGAGGGAGAAGCAGATCGAGCGAGGTCGCAGCGAGGGAGAAGTAGATCAAGCACGGTGAAGTTGTGGCAGCTTGGTGACGAGGTTCGTGGCGGAGAGGGAGAACATGAGGGAGAAGAGTGTTGGCGGAGGTGTTGGCAGAGAGGGAGAAGAAGCGTGTTGGCGGAGAGGGAGAAGAGTGTTTTTGGACGTTTTTATTTTTTGGGTTCAAAAAAATAAACTGATAGTTTACATTTGACGGGCCGCGGGCTGGCCCACTCGGGCCACGGGTTGAGGGCAGGGTGGGTTGACACCCCCACCCCGCCCCGTCATTTTTCGCGGGTTGACGGGCCAGCCCGACGGGCTTGGGCCCATTTTGACACCCCTAAAGGCAAACCACATTTAAGAACCAGATTAGCACACAACTCACGTGATATCATTTGATCTATCTTTCTTGCCTTTAACTTTCTTTGCATGTCTAATACCAATTGACTCACATCTTCAGTTTTGATTTTGTCACATTTCTCAATATGACATTTTAAATGAGAAGTTCCATATTTTAAATAATTTTTAATGATATTAAAGATTAATAAAATAAACTTTTATAAATTTTAAATTTGTATATAATAAATATTTTTAAATTTTGTCAATATAAACTAGGTCATGGGGTCAATTAGTGACCCACATTTTTGTCAATTATTTAAATTATTCTTCCTTTATTTTTTAACATATCTTATTATTAGTTGTAATTTTTTTAATATATTTCACTTTCTATTTTATAAATCACTATATTTATTTTACTTTTATTCAAATTATTAAATTATTATTGAGAACACAAAAAACAATAAATAAAATTTATGTGAATATATATATATATATATGTGTGTGTGTATATGTATTCACATTTATTATCAATCGGACCATTGACTTAGTAATTATTTTAGCCTTTAAAAACTAAAGAGATGTGAGTTTGAACCTTAGCATTGCTAAAATTGAGGACTAAACCAAAAATGTTTAATTTTGAAAATAAGAAATCAAAATTAAAAAATTAAAAAAGTAGGGGATTAAAATTGTAATTTTAAGCCTTTATTTAATTAATCAATAGCTGCATGTACGCCTATGAATTTTCGTTTTGCATTTCTCTAGCTTCTCTTTATCAATTTTTTAAATTTATTCTTGACTTATATAATCTTATCTCTTATTAAATCAAAAGGGAACACCAACTCAATTACTAGTGTTCTTAACCCACAAATTTTATCATTGGTGAACAAGTGGATCCTAAGCAAATCTGTTGTTTCTACAAATTGTAAAATTAGGTTATCATTTAAAAAATGTGAAAATTTGGTTCCTCTGTCAATTTGTTATGGTTGTTAATTTTTTAATGTTGATAAATTTAATTACTATTTACACCTTCTTAATTTCTAAATAGAATCTCTTTCAAAAAAATGGGAGATGTTGGAAAAAAAAAAGTTTGTTTTTATTTTTGAAAGGGGATCTATTTAAAAGTTAAGGAGGTATAAATAATAATTAAAATGATCAATGTTAAAAAATAAATAGTCAACCATAACAAATAGACGCAAAAACCAAATTTTGTATGTTTTTGAAACTATGAAACCTAATTTTACAATTAAAAACCAGAGAATGAAAATTATCATTTCACAAAACTAAGGAGATGAAAATTACAATTAAGTCAAAATATTATGAGATATTTTTTTATTTTCATTTTCGATTTTTGTTTTTGAAAAACAGTTTCATTTTCGGATTTTCAAATATTAGAAAATTTGATTATAAAAATGAAAACATTGAAAATGAAGTTGTTGAATGATGAAAATGTTTATAAAAGTGAAAATGTAAAAAATGCCAAATCTGTTTTTGATTTTCAACATTTAAAAAAAAATATTTTCACTGAAAATGTTTTCAAAATTTAAAATGACAAATGAAGTGCCACCACATCATCACTCAAATTTTATGGAAGTGTAAAAAGCAAAATAAAGGATGTAAGTAACAAATTAATGAGTGCAAAAAGCTAAATAAGGGGTACATGAAGAAAATTCATTTTAAAAGTGATGATATGGCGTTGATGACGTGACATTTTGTTTGTCTTAACTAAGACAACTATTAGCATATAGTAAAATAAAAAAATTTAAACAAAAAAGTATGAAAACGAGAAAAAAAAATTCTTAGATAGTAATTTGTAAAAGAGGTATATTCTAAAACATATTTAAAAGCCTATTTTGGTGGGTTTCATGAATAATAAAGTCAATATCAATTGATTTGTGAACAATACCTAGTTTGCAGCCAGCCCAAACATGTTTAATCGAGGGCTGGTTCTTTGATTAAGAATTGTCTTCAACCTGTTTTTCCCCTGCTTTTTTACCCCATCACGCAGGTATGAAAAAATTAATTGTGATTTTCGTCAATACAAGACAGCGTGGACCAATCAACTATGAAGGATTTAATCAGGGAAGGAAAGAATGAAAAGAAGAATAATCAGAAACAACAAAAAAGATGAATAATAAGAAGCAGATACTAAACAAAAATCAAAGACTGGTCAACTATATAGATGCTAAACAAAACTAACAGAGTAACAGCCATTGGCTATGAGTATGGGAACATACAAACACCCATACTCAATCAAAACTACACAAGAAAATTGGTCCTGTAAATAAATGACCAGACTACTTGGACTAACGACCATGTGATAACTTAGCCTATAGAATTCTGGAGTTCATAGAAAACAGTTTTGTTCACCGACTAGTAATGCCATTCAGAATACTTATTGCCCGACAATGACCATAGGCCTAGAGGGTAACTGTCCTCAGAGGTAAACAAATATACTTTTATGACCATTCAGTTTCTCTCTATTTTTTCCTGTCCCTCTCCTTTTTCCACCCCATTTTATGGTCTACAATGATCATGACTCTTGAGGCATCAATTATTTATAAACTGCCATGAGTTTCTAATCACCTCCGAATGCACTCGTTCTTTTCAGCTTATGCTTTTAACAGATGAGTTAGTTAACTAGAAGAGTGCCTCACTGAGTTTCCCTCTTCTGAGGAAACCATATTTTAATCTCTACCCTAACATTCTCCTTCCTCTGCTTTTCACTCTCGTTTCTTTATTTCGTAAAGAATAGACAACTTAAGTAAAACTTCAGAAATAGCATGCATATGCTAATTAAACGTTTATTAGGGAGTTAGCAAAACACATAATTAGCCATTTCCACATCCAAAATTGCAGATGATGCAAAAGCTACTCCTTTTAGCTTTTACCGGAAACACATCCCCCGGTTGTTACCAAAAACACTGTAAGAGAGAATAACAGTGGCTAGAAAGCACACACTGACAAACGTGCTACACAAGTACACATGACTACAGCAAATACATCAAGTAAGCAATGAAGATGAATAAAAAGAAGACAATGAGGATAGCAAAGTTTTACCATCACAACCCTCTATTTATAACTTTTATAAAATTATTTTAAAAGTCATATAAATGAGGATTTTGATTGTGTGACATTGTAAATATCCTTATTCTCTTAAAAAGAAAAGGAAACCAATTTGATGTAGGAACTGCAATTTCTAATATTTTGATAAGAATCCTAGAGAATCTAAATCCCACCCAATTTCCCACACAGAATACAAGTTTATTAGTCATCATAAATCTTGCCATCTACATTATAGAACTCAACAAACCAATCTATATGAGCATTTCATCTAAAATGAAACAAATTGACTAAAAATTAACAACTTACCACGTCCAATATCCATCCCTTAAGCCTTAACTTCCACTTGCCTAGGTCCACCGCGTTCCCCAAGCAACAATCCAAGCCCTTCTTGTTCCTTCCCAACATCAACATTACCCTCATTCTTCTGATACAAGGGATTCGCCGTCAATATCCTTAACCCGTTACTCCCACTAATCTCCAAAACCTCAGGCAAACCATCCCCACACCCCTTCGACAAACCCACGTCTATTCGAATCGCCTTGTCATCGCAAACGCTGTTAATCCCCACCGTCTGAATCGTGTGTCCCATCACCATTCTCTTAACACCGGGCACCGTGGACAAAACATGCTCAAGCGCCGAACAATCACACTCCTCCTCGCCCCCGCGCGAGAATTTCCTCACCCAAACGACGCTGTCCGCCCCTTGACAATAATCCGGTGGAAACCGACCGGTTGAGCCGTTAACCCAATCGCGAACCTCCTCGTTGATCTTCTCCAAGCCGTAAGAAGTGTGCTGCGGCAACAAACCCCCGTGCACGAAAATTGAATCCCCAACGACCAAAACGGTAACGTTTTGCGACAGAAACCTTTTCGAAATTGGGCCGTTGGGCCTCAGCGCCGCGACCCGGGCCCGAAACCCGTCGTGGAACTCTTTCCTCACGCCGCGGAAGGAAGAGGGAACGCCTTCCATTGGATCCTTTGGTTTCTCCAAACCGCCGCAGAGGGATTTCATTCTGTTACCGATTCGAAACCATTCCCACCAAACCCTAAATTCCTCAACGCCGCTTTGTGTCGCGAAGCGGAAATCGCCCTCGACGTTCATAATCTCGTGGTTGCCGTGCATTGTGATAATGCTGCCGCCGCGCCGTGCCGCCTCGCGCTTCAGCTTCTCGAGGAAGTAGAGGATCTTGAGCTCGTCGCCGCCGCGGTCGAGGACGTCGCCGATCTGGACCACGGTGGCGGATCCGCCGGTGTAGCGGTCCGCGGCGTCGATAAGGCCGGCGAGACGCAGCGCTTCCTTGGACTTCTCGAGGTCGCCGTGGAGGTCGCCGATGGCCACCATGCGCGGCGGCGAGGGGAGGCGCGTCGGGAGAGGCGGCGGCGACAGCGGCGGAGGCGGAGGTAGGAAAAGGCCGCCGCTGACTGAGAAGTCAACGAAGGTGTCGACGAATGATGATAGGATATTGGGAATGTGTTTGCAAAACGATTCTTCCCCTTCCATTGTTGCTGCGATTTGGTTTTTCAATGCCACTCTCAATTCTCAAATCAAATTCTCGCTTCGGAAAAAAAAAATTGCTTGCGTGACGGTTTTGTGTGTTATGCGAATCAGAGGTTGCAGTATGGAAAGAAATTTGAAGTCGTTGTCTTGTGTGGCCTCTGACGTGTAGAAATCGTTTTCCTATCGCTTTTCAGGTCTTTCCCTCCTGTCTTTGAAGGATGCAGTGAATCAAATTTCTGGGTTGGTTAGTTATATGTAAATAATTATATAAATTTAGTTGCTTAAATAACTTTTAAGTAATAAATACCTGATTTTGGCTTCGGTCTTGAAATTTTCTTGCATGTTATTGTCTCTATAAATTTTAATTTTAATTTTTAATTTTTTATTTATCAAATGCGAAATAAACAAAAATATTAACAAATACCAATAAATATATATATATATATATATATATATTTATTAGGAATTTCATCTGGAACATAATTATTTATTAGAAACTCAAAATTTATTTAAGTGGATTTAAATATTTCTCAATTTATTTACAAAAGTTCTTTAATTTTTGAATTTAATAATTGCGTACTATCATAAATTTATTAACTTTTATTAAAAATTATACTATCAATATATTATAATTAAATTTTGGTTTTAGAAATTTATTAATTACTCGGTTAGCCATCAATTCGTGATGTGTACTTGTTTATGCTCAATACTAGTTAGTATAGTAATAATTTAATTTTCTATATAATTTAAGTATATTTGATTGATATAACTTAAGTTCCTATTTAATTATATTTGCTAAAAAAAAAGAGTAACATAAAATGATATTGGGATAACTTATATAGTAAAAAAATATGAAGCGACATCGGTATAATCTACGCAAAATATTATACCATTTAATAAATTTTTAACTTAATAATTTTATCTTAAAATCATCCATTAAATTAAAAATTTATTAATTTTATAAAATTTAATCTTCAATAAGAATGTTATAAATAAGTTAAATAAGTTAAATTTAAGTACATTTTAAAAAATATATATTACATCTATTTTGATTTATATGAATGGGATATTAAATTATATTTGATATTTTTTTTATTTATAAAAATTGAATATGATTTCATAAAAAATTTATAATATTTACACACTATATTTAACTAATTGAACTAGATCCATTAATATAACTTATATTTGATTGATATAAAATTTAATGAATATAGTGTATGATTGTTTCATAGTTAAGTTAACTGTAAATAGACTTTTGTTTAGAAGTTAAGAGAATAACTTTTGAATTAAAATAGTTTTGAAAGTGTAAACTGAGGTTGGAAAAATTAATCTAAACATAATCATAATCTATATAATGAATTTTCAATTCATCGAAACGTTTTAATGTAAAATTATTTATTTAAAAATTATTAAATAATATAACACTTATATATAAATTAAATTGGTTTTCAAACAAGTTTTGCTGTGAGCTGGCTTAATCCTATTGCAACTGGAGTGTAGCAATTTTGACTGCGAGCTCTCGCTTAGTCCAATTGCAATTGGATTTTTTTTTTTTAGTTTAATATTCATACTAATAATATAAAGTAGTTTTCATTAACAACGTTATTGTTTCGTCAATTTTTCAATTTTCATTTAACTAGCACAATAATTTGTTTTTATAGAGATAATAAGTTTATTATCTTTTATATTGTTATATTTTCAATATGTTAAAGGTCATTGCAATTATGGATTTAAAAAGACTAGAGAATCTTTACCAAGCATTTCATTCATGAATAAATGCCACAAGCAATTAATTTAGTCATAGACCAAGCGAAAATGCTACCAACAAAAAAATAATTATTAAATGCATATGGTCCGATTTCATAGTCATCCAAAAAGGTAAATTCATGAAATTCAACAAACAAAACAAAATCAAGACTGAGGGTCTTCCAAATCATTTTACCACTGAAGTACACTATGAAATTTAGTCATGCTGGAACACAATACTCTAACAAAAATTTTAGGAAAGATAGATACAAAGAAAAAATGAAATTAAACTTTTTTAAAAGTTAAAATTATACTTTTTGATAATCAATTATTAGAAGCTCTTTCATATAATTTTATTAAAAGATTTGAGATTTCTATAAATTAACTATTAGAGAAGACAATGTTAATTTCTAAAAAAGTTAATTTCATTATTTTGTTTATATTTTTTTTCTTAAATGTACTTTTAGAATAATATTTCTAAACATGCATTTAGGCTCTGTTTGGCCCAGCTTATTTTCAACTTATAAGTTATTTTTAAGTAAAAATTGGACCAAATATCAATTAGTAAAAGCTCATCAAAATAAAAGTTACTTATTGAAGAAAAATTAGAAATAATGAACTTTATAATAAAGCTGCCTAGAGCTACTTATACAGAGTTTATTTCTACGTTCTCTCTTCAAGTAATATCAAATTTTGAAATAATTAATATTTTTTTATTGAAAAATATTAGTGATTAATTTGTTAACTTTTGTTAACAGGAAAATCGAACTCATGACCTCTTTATTTGATTATATTTTAATTTTAAGGAAGTTTTAAACTCTCATTTTCAATTTTAACTTAAAAATAACTTATAATTTAAAAATAAATCGAAAGAAATGGAATCTTAGTCTCTTCACACATGTAAGGCTAAACATGATGCTATTCTCACGAAGGAAGTAATCATATTCCACTAGGCAGTGAAATCCTACCCAATGTTGATGAATTAAGGGTTACATTTACAATTTTGCTGCAATCTTTAATTAGCATGCAGCTGCCAATTTTTTTTAACAAATATTGGCCAAAAATTAATAATACATACACCAATAGATGAACAATGCATACACTAATATACTGCTTATAAAGAACAAGATTGTGCCGAACAAAAAAAATCAAATATAATTTCTGCTGTAAAATCACACATAAGTATGTAATGTGATATTGATGAGCACAAAAATAAAAGGGTCAACTTTGTTACGCAACAACAAAAATCAAAATCAAACTAGCTACATCTTCAACTTACTACTTCAATGGTTCTTTCCCTAAAACAAACCTAAAAATCAAAAGCTTCAACCAAAGAACAATATCAAAGCCACCATTGCTAAACGAGAAAAGGAACCAAAACACCAGAAAAAGGGGTAAGCAAAAATATGATTTTATATCACTCTTTTTGCTAAACTCATTTTGGGTGAGTTTGCTTAGGTTTAAAATAACTATTTATAAAATAAGTGATTCTTATAAAAGCATAAATTGTTTTGTGTTTGGTTATGATTATAAAAAAAATGTTTTTTTTTAATTAAAAGTGATTATTAGCTTGTTTGTCTCAAAATTATTTTTTTTAATTAAAAGTGATTATTAGCTTGTTTGTCTCAAAATTATGGAGTGCAAAATATGCTAATATGATAAACCTTTGAGTTTCAAGTTTAAAATTGGTCATGCATTACAATATTCCCCATTTTGTTTTGCAAACACCGAAAATTCTTTCAATGACACTTCTCATGTTAGAATGATGAAAATTAAATATTTCATCTCTTGATCTAAAACTTGGAGCCAATCTAAAATGTTGAAAGTGATGCCTCATATTTCTATAAGGTCCTAAGAAACCTTTGAATGAAGCATATCCCGAGTCAACAAGGTAATATTTACCTAGAAATAAATAAACAAAAAGTCTTTAGAGTAATATAAAAAATACTCTTGAATTAAAATAAGAAAAAATTTAGGTTATATAAAATTACTTTTAAGAGATAAGGAAATCGTAAATTTGGCTTCCAAAGAGTATCCGTATAAATCCTAGCATTATGAATAGATCCCTCCCAACCACACAATGCAAATGTAAAACACATGTTAAAATCACATACGACCATGACATTTGTGCTTGTATATCATTTCTTATTAAAAAATGATAGTTGCTTTTATGCAGGAACATGTATAGCCATATGTGTTCCATCTATTATTGCCCCTATACAATTTTTAAAGTAAGGCTGGTATCAGAGCTGAACCTTGAATTTTACTCAAGGATTCTAGTATGGCCGGTAATAGGTTGCCATTTGCGAAAGGTGGTTCGATCAATTGACCTCCTTTATTTTGTAGTGACAATTATCCTTTTTGGAAAGTTTGCATGAAAATTTTTATGGAGTCAATTGATCAAGGTGTTTGGCAAGCAGTCATAAAAGGACCAATGCTTCCAACTATAGTTGTTGATGGAAAAATAGTCTCGAAACCCATTGATGAATGGACCGAGTTAGAAACAAAACAAGCCAACTATGATCCTCATGTAATAAATATTTTACATTTAGCATTAAATTATGTCGAATTTTTTAGAATTTCAACTTGTGCCACAACAAAGGAAATTTGGAACATGATTTAAGTAACCCATGAAGGCACACTAGAAGTAAGGAGATCAAGGAAGAATTCTCTTATTCAAGAGTATGAAACTTTTTGGATGCAACTAGGAGAATGTATCTCCAATTTTCAGATGAGATTCACGCACATCATCAACCATCTTAATGGACTTAGCAAGGTGTTTGATGAAGAAGAGATAAATGTCAAAATCTTAAAAAATATGAACAGGACATGGCAGCTAAAGGTCACAACAATTTCAGAGTTAAGAGACATGGCTACCATGACAAGTGTTGGATTGTTCAGTAAGTGAAGAGAACATGAGATGGACATGATCCACATGGAGGAAGAAGAGCCCAAGGAAAAGAAGACAACAAGCATCGCCTTGAAAGTTGATAAATCATCTTCAGACCAAGATGATGATGAGGAGGAGGAGGAAAGCAATTCAAATTTAGAAAACATCACCTCAACTGTGAGAAAACTCCTCAAGAAGAAGAATGAATTCAAGAGCTTCAAAGACAAGAGTCAATATCCAAAGAAGTTCTTTAGAAAAGGAGAATCCTCCAAAGCCACCTACACATGCTCTGAATGTGGCAAACTGGGACACATCAAAACTGATTATTCAGATCTTAAGAAGAAGCATAGTGGTCGCAATAAGAAATTCCGAGGAAGCACCAAGAAGAAAAGAGCCTACATAGATTAACAAGATAATGCATCTTCAACCTCTTCTGAAAGTTCAGAAAGTGAAGAAGCCAACATGTGTTTAGTGGCTAATGAAGAATTTGAAAATGAAAGCAATGTAAGCACTTCTAAACATTAATCTTCTTTTGATTATATATGGTTGATAAACTTTGTGTTGTTTCGTGAGGAAATTCGAGTTGACTTTATACACAAATTACAAGAATAAAAGGTTGACACCATTGCCAAGTCATTAAGACCTTCCAATACTCTCTCCATATGTACATGCAAGGTACTTCACCACCTCCAGAACCAGTGGCACCTCCTCCACCACTTCCACCTCTCCCTCCAACGCATACTCCAACCTTTACCTCTGTTGCTACTTCATTAAATGCTGGAGAAACCCAACACAAGCTATCCAATCCACCACCTCCATGACTATGATGGCCTTCATTCATATCTTTATTTCCTCCTCTCATTCTTTTTGTTAATGACAAAGGGGGAGAATTTTTTTATGGATTTTGAATACATTATACTTTAATTATGCTTAATTTTTCAATATATATCAATGATTAGTTTATTGATTTTCCAATTCCACTCTGATTAATTATACTATCTCTTATATAAACTTAGGGAGACTTTCTCATGTCAATAACTGCTCATACACTCTTATGCATGACAAAATAGTATACTTTGATTATTGAAATTGTATGATTTTATTCTTGTTAATCAAAATTATAACATATGTTGTTATCATAAAAAAAGGGAGAGATTGTTAGAACCAAGACATTGGATGATGTTTAACCCTTAATCTTTTGATTGACTTTGATGATAACAAATGTGATAATATTTTATTCAACTAATGATATGAAATTGAGATATTTCAAGGAACCAAAAAATCATCACAAACAAATGGTGATAGCTCTAAATTCTCACTATATTATTGATTGTCTGAAAACATATTTCATAATAAATCAAGCATCAAAAGTGCTTTAAGTAGACAACTGGTTCACTACGTGACCAGACAATAGAGATCCATCATCAGATGGAATACTCTTCTTGTGCAAGGAAACTCCTATAAGGAACAGACAATCTATACTAAACGATGGAGCAACCCACTAACAGCGGACAGTGTTTGGTCTTGACAAATAGACATAGTCTGCTAGTCATATGGTACCAAGCTGGCACTAAACAACACACTTAAATATTAATGACTTGTCTTTATGAACACTATGTTTAAAAACAGAAAGACAGGTAGATCTTACTGAACTAGTTTAGATTTATATCTCGTATATCTGTTTGTTTGTCTTGTGAATGGTGAAGTCAAGTAGGTATATCTAAAAAGGCTATCTTGCTTCGAGAAGCACACCTACGAAAAGCTAAATCAGAGTTGTGACAAGACAAGAGCCTACTCTTCTCTAATCAGCTCAAGATAAAGCAACTTCAACACTCAACTGTGAGACAATGAATCAAATCTACTTCAATGTTCAAATCCATGAAGCTCTACTATAAATAGATGCTACATGAAAAGAAGAAAGACTGACCAAAATTAACAAAAACCAAGTTGTCAAAAGCAAGAAAGCAAACAACAAGAAAGCTTGAAAACCATAGTGAGAAAAAAAAAGCTAAGTGAAAATGAAACACCATCTTCTAAAGCTTATAGAGATTAATTCTATTTGCAAATCTTGTAGTTGAGAGTTATCTGAATCTTATTCAATCATTTGAATAGAAAGCTAGGCGTGGTTTAGTGACCAAACAATACTTGGGTAGTATAATCTTAGGAGGAGATTTATACTTGTAACCAAAAGTGGTTTTAGAATACTTGTAGCCAGTAGTGGCATAGAGAATACTTGTAACCAAAAGTGGCAGTTTAAAATACTTGTTTTTCAATTAGGTTGATTATAGTAGAACCTTGTAACAATTGTTAAAGGAGAACTGGATGTAGCACAACATTGAGTGACCAATACAAAATCAAGTGTTTTTATCTTGTTGTCTCTTTCTTATAAATATTCATCTTTGCACTTTGTGCATCTTGAAAAGGTTTTCAAAATGTTTGTTTTGAAGAGATATATTAGCTTATTTCTAAACCATCATTTATCTCAATAGACAACTATTAGGATCATTCGAGTAATCAATCAAGAGGGGGGGGGGGGGGGGGGGGGGGGAGTGAATTGATTTAACGTAAAGTGACAGATTCTTTTCTTCAAAATGATTTTTCACTACCGCTCTTGAGGTTTTAATAAAAACATTTTCAGAGAATGTTATATTGATTGATTAAACCAAAAAAACAACCTCAGCTTAAGATAGAAATGATTTAGAACAAATTGTCTTGATAAAGATCAAATGCTAAATTGAAATAGATCAAGGGATAAAGAGATAGAGCCTATTGATTTATACTGGTTCGATCAACCACCGATCTACATCAGTTCTCCCTTTCATCAAGGGGTTCCACTATGAATTTGATTACATACACCATGCACACACAATTCACAACAAATCCTGATTTCACAACCTGAAACAAGAACCTAGACAATTGAATGTGAAAACACCATACACCATTCACCATCCAATTTCTAAACTCTAGAACAACACAATTCTAGAAACAAAATTAGAAATACCATCTAATTTCAACACAACATTTAGGAATGAAATTCCTACAATGCTAATCAAACAAGATCAATGAAAAAGATTAAAGAATGAAAACACCTTGATGTGCTGATATAGCATCAGATCAAGAAACTCCAATATGAGCAGATTTAGTAGTCAAGAACAAATGTTGAATCACCTCAGTCCATGAAAGAATAAGAGAGGGATATAACTGTATAGGCTCAGAGGTTTAATCTCAAATGGGTATAGCAGTAAAAGCAATATTGAGTTTTCTGAAACTCAAGAGATTAGAGAATGTGCAAAAGAAAGAAGAGAGTGATTAAAGTAATATCAAATTTGAAAATCAAATTAAAGATTTGGATTTTGACAATTGAAGGAATGAAAAAATATTGTGACAGTTTGTTTTTTTGTTCTGCACAGAATGATATTGGTTCAAATATATGGCATGGGTAAAAAATATTCGGAGTTAGTTAGACAAAGAATGAGTCTTGGAGATCTTTAAAAATGATTGTTATACTAGATATAATCGATTGCAATCAAGGTGTAATCGATTATCCCGTGTATTAGAATATGATTTACACTTGTTGTCAGCTATTGTAATCGATTGCAGTAGACTTGTAATCGATTGCAAACAAGACAGAGCCAATTTTGAATAACAAAGATCATTTGGTAATCGATTGCCACAAGATGGTAATCGATTGCAAATGAAACAAAGCAATTTCTGAATCTCAGAGATTGTCTTGTAATCGATTGCAGTTTGATGGTAATTGATTGCAATGGATACAGAGCAATATATGATATCTGAAATTAGCATTGTAATCGATTGCAATGGTTGGTAATGGAATAACTCGATACCATAGATGGTTTCAAAACTAATTAGGCCATCTGGTAATCGATTCCTACAACTTGTAATCGATTGCAATCACTCAAAATTAATTCCTAAGAAGAGATAAAAGAAAATAGGACAAATCAAAACATCAAGCAAGAAAGATAAGACTTAGTCTATAACACACAATACAATGTCATCATCCATACATGTTATGGCATAAAAAGAAAATACTAGACTAATATAACAGAAAAGACTTAAGGTATGAAGATACCAAAAATCTAAATGAAGAGGCAAGACGTCAATCTTCAACAACACCTTAATTACTATCTATTGCGAAAATCTTCTTAGTTCATCCAACCCACTATTCAACCCCTCTTCTAGTGTGTTTTTGTATATTTTGGTTTATAAAACCTACCTTTGAGTAGCATTTAACTATTGAACAATATAATGGAGTAGTTTCAAGGAAGAAAATTCACAAAAAGGTATGCACTTTAAAGTATGATCCAACCCAAATTGTATCCCAATGAATATTTACTATTTGCCATTTTGTCTGTAATATCAAATTGAAGTTGTTTTTTAAAATTGTGATTATTGGGATGTATATCAGTAAAATGTGATTTTGACATTACCTTAAGTAATAGTTGATATTCAATTTGTCGGTGTTTTAGTTTTATGAAAAAGGATATTGTCATTGTTAAAGTTGTGTTTGTTGATCAGAGTTGTCATACACGCCTACATAGACCTTAATATAGTGAACTTATTATCATATTTAGATTTTGTTTAATTAAACTCATAGTAAATAATGACTTTTAATTTTCTCAATATTTTCAAGATATGATTCAACTTTTGTACTCTCTTTCAACGATACTTGCTAAGTCAAGAAGGCAATATGATGAAATTGAGTTTGAAGACATCGAATATAATTCCTTCTAGCTAGATCTTAATTTTGATGGTTGATATGTGTATCTGAGAAATGAGATGTGTCGTATGTATGAATGTCTTATAAACAAAGACTTGTTGAGTATGTTTTGTGATGAAATATTTTGGCAAGCGTACCAAATATCGCACAAGTAGTATAAAAATGAAGATTTCAGTATCGAATCCATAGGGATTTGTCCATATTGACTATTAGTAAGGTTATCAGTTCCTAAACATTAGTTTGGTTTTAGAATTGGTTTTTGTTTTGCAGAACATGAGTAATAATGGAAAATAAACTAAACACTATAAAGATAAATAACAAAATAAGGAATTTGATTTAGGACAAGGATCGAGCAGTTGGAATGCGTAGATGTAAAACAGTGATGATGGATATGTTGAGGATTTGGTTCAATCGGTTTGCTTCCGTGTAAACATACAAAATATACTTTCTATTCAAAGCAATATTTCAGATTACCTTCAACCTAAAAGTGCTCAAAATGTGATGTCTCATCAAATCAAGCTTAAACTGCTCAACCTCACTTCTGATGTCTCGGTAAGTTTAGTTGAGTGGTTTGGTGAAGCTCGGAGATCTTTACAAAGCTAATGGAATCTATCCGATGTCTAGAAATACACTCCATTAGAATCCATTCTCAGTTTTGAGTTTGAAAGCATATGTCTATGACAATTAAACTCCACATCATGCATATATAACGGATTGAATCATATAACAAGCGATAAAATAGAGTAATGGATTTTAAATTGAATATTAAATGGATAGATATGAAGGAAAACATTTACATGTTAGCACCTAGTTCTAATTCCTCAACACAGATGGACTAGCCTCTCATTGTCATGAGAAACTTACAAAAAAATGGGTTACAATGGAAGGGAAGAAGTAGCTCTAAACAAACCTAAGCTCTCACCAAAACTCTGAATTTGTCAAAAATTACAAAGTGAAGCTTATATACTATAAGTGGACTTTCACTTAGTGCACATTCCCGCTAAGCGCAAGTTCACAATTCTACAAATCTTCATCTCACATACAAGGCTTTCGCTAAGCGAATCTTCAATTTGAAAGAAACATTTGCTTAGTGCAATCGTGCGCTCAATGCTACATAAACAGCCTATCTCACTTAGTGAGATGTGGCGCTAAGCGCAAGTTGCTTTAATTCTTTGTCTTCCCTTGTTATTGAACCTAGGCTTGCAAATATGAATTTAAGTATATTTCTTACAAATACCTTTCTATGGTTAGAATTAGCAAAACTATAAGAATCTAGATTAAATGAGTTCAAACTAAGCTAAAATTCCTGAGAACGTTGGATAATTGCTACAAAATAAGATGCAATATTTACGTATATAAAGCGATTATCATTTTGTAATGATCCAAACACTATTATCTGATCAGCCACTAATATATGTTTTGTAATGTTTTTCAATGGTCTTATAAACAAGGAATTGAAGTATGATTAGACACTAATATTGTTGTTATTTTTGTGATCAACCAACTCTTTTTTTAAACTCTTTATGTAAGTGCCACTCTATAAATTATATATTATAAGTATATATATGTTATTTAAGTGAACATTGCTTAATGTTACAATGATAACATCGTTTTTTTTTTTTTGCTAAGACACCATCGTTTTAGTGTTACAATGACAACCTATCAAATAAACATTTAAGTGGAAAAATAATTTCTTAGTTGATTGTATCTTAAATTTAAAGTCCACTGCATTCTATGAAAAAAAAATAAATCTAAAGCTCACTGCATCCCTAATACTACAAACCGTATTAGATTATTCTATGTTAACGGTTACCATAGTTTGTAGATAATAATGTAGTTATATATTTAAAATTATTCAATACATACATAGATAATTTTTTTCTATAATTTTGTAATTAATTTTTAAAATATAAAAAAAAATTAAGTGCTTGTGCATTGCAAGGGCTTAAAACTAGTATCACACATTAGATAGAAACGACCAAAATGAATCATTTTGAAAACATAAAGGACCAATGTGAAATTTTTAAAAGATAAAAGACTAAATTGAATAAAAAAAAAGATAAAAAACTAAATTGGTAATTTGGCCTTTAAAAAAAAACATGAAATATTTATTGATAGTAGTAACCCATGCTAAAAAGCAAGTTTCATTGATTATGCTTTCAGTATAAATATGACAAAATTATTTTTCAATACTAGTAATTGTCATCAAATCAACTGGTATAGTAATATGATTTCTCATATCATAATATATCATAATATGTATGGATTCAATATATTTATGAATTGATTATTTACCAATTATTATTGAATTTCAACACAAATAAGGTATTAAAGCTTTAGAGTTAAAAACATGGTGTCGTCAAAGTAAGTCACGACTAAGGGATCAGTAGTCGGTTATTTTGCTTGCACTAGGGGAGTGATGCAAGGTGATCCTCTCTCCCCTCTACTCTTTTGTATTGCAGGAGAGGAACTTAGTAGGGGCTTATCTCTTCTTATTGAGAAGCATTTGCTCATCCCTATGGCAGCCTCAAGGTCTCATTCTTTCCATACTCATGTTTTTTATGCTGACGATCTAATTGTTTTTTTTGTAAAAGGACAACTGAAAACATCTCAAATATTAAAAATCTACTGCAAATCTATGGTCAATCATCGGGACAATGGATCACCTATCCAAAATGTCATTTCTATGCTAGGAAAGTTTCTAACTCACTTTTATCTCAGCTGCAACAATAGTTGGGTTTTGGCTTGAGATCCCTTCCCTTCACCTACCTTGGGGTCCCAATTTTTATTGGAAAACCTAAAAGCCTTTATTTCAGATCTATTGCTGGGAAAATTAAAGCTAAACTCTCCTCTTGGGCTAGCAAGCTACTTTCTTTTATTAGCAAGGTACAACTGATCAAGTCAATTATCTCTAGGATGTTGTTTTACAGTTTTCAGATTTATTCATGGCTAGTAGAACTGCTGAAAGAGGTAGAAAGGTGGATAAGAAATTTTCTTTGGACAGGTGATATTGACAAGAGGAACATATCTATTGTTGCTTGGCATACAGTTTACTCCCCACTGGAGGAATGTGGCCTTGGCATAGGAAGTTTATCAGCTCTCAACCAAGCAACAATGCTTAGACTCTTATGGCAAATGCTTTATTCAAACTCAGATTGGGCCTCTCTTATGAAAGCCAGATTCTTGCTCAATGGACAGCAAATTACAACTAATAAGTTGTCTTCTATTTGGGTTTCTATAAAGCGATATTGGTCAATTGTTTAGCTACATACTAGATGGATTATTAATGATGGTAAATCTGTCAATTTTTGGCTTGCTACATGGTTATTAAAGGAACCTATTGTAGATTTTCTTGTGCTTCTAGATGCTTGTAGAAGAAAGCTTAAATCCTCAGTTTTTAAGATGACATCTTATCAAAGATGGGCTATTCCTTTAGATATTGAGCAGAGAATTCCTAATCTCAGGTCTGCATTGGACTATTTTCCATTCCCTTCCAACTCTGAAAAAGATATTTAAATTTGGGATCTATTTGAGCAAGGCACCCTTTCTATTAAAGATGCTTTTCTGGTATTTTCTCCTATGGGTCAGCTGATGCCTTGGGCAAAGGCAATTTGGAGAAATACAACACCTCTATCCCGCAACTTTGTTATTTGGAGAGGTATTCATGGCAAGCTACCTACTGATGAGGTACTTAAGGCTAAAGGAAAAATCATTGTCTCCATGTGCATCCTTTGTGGTTCCACAACCAAAGCAATTGATCACTTATTTCTACTCTGCCCTTTTGCCATTAGAATTTGGAGATGGCTGCAATCTATAGCTCCTGTTCATTTGTATTTATCTTCTCTAGCCAAATTGATCATCACAACTAATAAGCCACTTAGTCAGCAGGCCAGAGATGTTTTACATGCTGCAATCACCAACTCAGTTTGAATAATTTGGAGAATTCAAAATAGTTGTAGATTCAGCAACCAGTTCTTCTCGGTTCAATAAGCAATTTCACAAATCTACTTTCATACTTCCATTCTTAGTTTGACCTCAAAAGGTTTTGGCTCTTACAACCAATCTAAGACTCTTTTTCTTCAAGCATTTCATATACAAACTTGACCCTCCTCTATACCCCAGATTCAAGCTGTCATATGGTTTCCCCCTCCTATTGAATGGTTGAAATGTAATTCGGATGGTGTAGTGTAAGGACTTGCCAAGTTGGAGCTATAATTAATTTTGAAAAAAAAACACTAGATTGATAATAATAATAATAATAATAAAATATATGATTTAAAAAAAAAAAAAAAACTAAGTAGAAAGTTAAAGAAGTGGTGGGAAAATTTTTGGCGTTTGGAAATAAAGATGTTTATCCTTAAAACTCAACACAAGGTTCTTATAAATGAATTTCGTAAATCCAAGTAATAAAACCAATTTTAAAACTTTAACATAAAACTTTTTGCAGCGTAAAGTATGAAGCGAGAGGGTATCAACAAGCACCTATTAAATACTAAAACAGTTGTTATTACATATGTTTATACAATGCTGAAATTTGATAATCAAAGAATTTAATATCTAACGAAATTAGGATGCTCTCATAGCATACACTTTTAATAACTATCAGGTACCTGTTGAAATAATTGTAAATGATAAGCTATGGTTTAAGATTCAAAATAGAGTCGTATTGGAAAAGTAATTTAGTACGTATTGGTTAAAGTTTAAACTTCCGAGCTATACAACTTCAAAATATAAGATTAGTTGTTCAAAAGCCTCATTACTATAAGGCTATGGAGATTTTACCACTTAACAAAATAGCTTAGAGTCATAGCTTCCAACAAGGCTAGTCCCTCCTAAAGTAATACATACATACATACATACACACACACACACACACACACACACATAGAACAGCTAGCATAAAACAACAAAAAGTAAGAAGATTCTCCGGCTATATAATCGCCTCTAGCATCCTCCTGTGGCACTAGATTGTGGCTCCTTCGTGGTATTTACTTCTCCTATTGACCAACAGGTAATAAATCCATACAACACAAGAGAAAGAGGAGTGAGGTTATGGTAATGTACAAGCATAAGCAAGAGAGATCCATAAGAACATAACATACATATAAACTTTTATATCAAGCTAAACCAACATCACATACCAAAGCCCATGATCTAAAATTTTACCCCTATGTTAACTTTAAACAATGTACTTCCTCGTATATTTGCCATAGTAATTCAAATTCAGACAACATTGCACATCAAATACATAACAAGAACACTCAAACACATGACAATAAAATTCACAACCCCATTCTCAAATGATTAGCCATGCATTTCTTAAAATATGTCATGATGCATGTATGCAAATTAGTATTTATCTTTCAACTGCATGCAATGTGTATAAATATCCGGATTTATATGGCGCCAAGCCGTTACGGGCCCAAAAGTTGGCACTTAGCCAATGGTTGCACCTAACTGGGATCTAGCACTAAGCATAGAATCCATTGGAAGCATGAATCACACGGATTCAGCCTTAAATGGTGTGATGGCTTTACAAGGATCCACACCTAGCCTGGATCCACAATTGAGTAGGAAGGACACTAAGCCCAGGATGCCATGATGCATGAATCACTTTTCAGTCTTTTATCTTTTCATTATAGAGATGAGATGGATTGGACGGACAAATGGTATTTCCCCAAGATTGTACATTGAGTACATATGCCATGATCACAAGACTTTTTCCATAGTCCAAAACTGATTTCTCGGCAGCCTAGTTCATCTTCAATCTCATCTTACATTATTCATGGAAAATTCTTTAAAAATGCAAACAGAGTAATTCCAACTTTCAGAGTTCAAAAAACATGTCCAGTTTAAGGTAAAAATATAAATCAATCACAATAACCACCACAAAAATACAGAAATCACTGGTTGTAGCCGCTGCCCAGAGAAAAATGCAAACAGAACAGCTCCCATAAGAAAAATCATTATAAATCACATAGAGCTCGAAATGTTATCTTGTCAATTGCATCATAAACTAGACATATAGGAATATAATATAAGATATATAAGAAAGCCACTCAAATTAAGGCAGTCAGTTTGCACCAGAAAAATAGGGCAGTCGCATAATACTAAAATCAGTAGAACATACTGCAGTATAAAAATCACTATAAATTGCACATAATTCGAAATGACATGAGGCCAAAGACATTATAGAAAGGACACCAATAAATCTACAGCACCACCAAAAAGGCATTCAAAACAGAGTCCTTCAATAATTACAGTCCACACCATAACACAAAGCAATTCTGTCTAGAATTTCCAACATGCAATATTCAAGGTTTTAAGTCATTCATTTGCTTTTAAAATCATGTTCACTACTAGGAATTAATAGTGCAAATTACTTGTTTAAAATAGAACTCAGAATTTACATTCTAATACATCACTTAACATCATTTACCACTCGCCTTTCAGATTTCAACTATTCCCTCACCACCAATGTAGTTAACACTAGATTTGACTATAATCCTCTTAATCGAAAATACTAAATCAGATTACAGCATAAAAGAATATGTTAATTGAGTTGAAACATTGACATTTATAGGATTCATAAGTCATAAATTGCATAATTAAACATAAACTATATCAACAAGTGCTCTTTAAGCAATTCAATCGCTTTACATCGGGGTTTACCGAATAGGGAGATAACAACTTTGCACTCTTGACAACATCAACAATTACTACTTGTAACAAGAAAATGGCAGCGTGTATATGCGCCTTGCGGCGAGTCGAAATTCAACTCCGCAGCAGTAAAACCCCAAGAAAAAATGTTAAGAGTGGGGAACTCCTAACTCTCTCCTTAAGTCGTAATGTACATTTATCCCTCACTCACTGCTTACCTGAGTTTTGCTAGGGCTCTTCGAGAATGTTGCGTTGATATCACTTGCATGCAGATGCTACCCCTCGATCACCGTAAATCCTTATATATAGAGAATGAAAGAAAAAAATTGGAAATCGTCAAGTTAAAGAGCAGTGAGAATTGGGTTCTCAAAATGAGGGATTGGAATTTACCCATTAAATTTAGAAACGAAAATGCAGTTGGAACCTTAAAGAAAGTTTGCAATTGGGATGGTGAGGATGAAATCAAGACTGTACTCTACATGCAAAAAGGGGAAATGAGCATTTGGGGAAAACCTAGAAATTTGAGAGAGAATGGGTTTATGGGTATGAGAATAGAGGCCATTGAAGAGGGAAGTCGATACCTTATACGTTGTTCATGATGGAGCAAGGAGCGGGCTTGAGCTACGCATGCTTGCGAGCTTTGCACCCAACAGAAGAGAAAATGGAAGAGATGATTTTTTCTTTCTGTTGTTTCCATTAGAAATGGCAAGGATGAAGGAAAAGGGGTGACTTGTAAATTTGAATGGGAATGAATGAAAGGGGAAATGTGGATAGCTAACCCCACTACTCAGCTTGCAAAGTAAATAAGATTTAAGGGAAAAGGATTAAATTAGGAGTTAAATAAAAACTTAAATCATAAGAATAGAATTAATATATATTTAGACATACTAGGGACACAAAATAAAATTTAAAGATTATAGAGATTGGCCAAATATCTTAATAAGTTTATTTTAGAACTTGATTATTTTAGGAGATAGGAATTGTGCTCTTTAATTGACTACTTTAGCTCTAAATGAGTTCTAAAGTGTTTGATTCATGTCGTGGATATTAGTGATTATAAAATCACCGATTTAAGTGCGTGTCACTAAGACTGAACTACTCTATGGTCAAGAATCTTGTGTTACTAGTTACGAGTCACTATAATTAAAGTAGTAAAATAAGTCATATAATCTCATATACACAACAACAAACACTTAAGTACACAGACACACTATATAACAACGTCTAATAACTAGTTCATAAAAACAGGATGTTACATGCAGCATTTGGACACCCAGGATTTGCGGCTGCTGGTGCAGTATTTATGGACAAACATGTGTTAGGATCAACCGGGTAATCAATCAAGAAGGGGGGGGGGGGGGTGAATTAGATTCTTCTTTTTCAAAAAAGTTTTTCCACTGCTCTTTCAGAGAATGTTATATTGATTGAATAACCAGAAAAAAAATTTCAGCTTATGATAGAAATGATTTAGAACAAATTATCTTGATAAAGATCAAATACTAAATTGAAATAGATCAAGGGATAGAGAGATTGAGCCTATTGATTTATACTGGTTCGATCAACCACTGATCTACATCCATTTCTCCTTTTCACCAAGGGGTTCCACTATGAATTTGATTACATACACCATACACACACAATTCACAAAAAATCCTTATTTCACAACCTGAAACAGGAACCTAGACAATTGAATGTGAAAACACCATACACCATTCACCATCCAATTTCTAAACACAATACTACAAACAAAATTAGAAATACCATCTAATTTCAACACAACATTTAGGCACGAAATTCCCACAATGCTAATCAAACAAGATCAATGAAAAAGATTAAAGAACGAAAACACCTTGATGTGCTGATATAGTTGATATGAGATCAGTTCAAGAAACTCCAATTTGAGCAAATTTAGCAGTCAAGAACAAATGTTGAATCACCTCAGTCCATGAAAGAATAAGAGAGGGATATAGTTGTATAAGCTCAAAGGTTTAATCTCAAATGGGTATAGCAGTAAAAGAAAGATTGAGTTTTTCTAAAAACTCAAGATATTAGAGAGAATGTGCAGAAGAAAGAAGAGAATGTTCAAAGCAATATCAAATTTGAAAATCAAATCAAAGATTTGGATTTTGACAAATGAAACAATGAAAAGATATTGTGAAAGTTGGTTGTTCTGCACAGAATGATATGAGTTCAAATATATAGGATGGGTAAAAAAGATTTGGAGTTAGTTAGATAAAGAATAAGTCTTGGAGATCTTTTGAAATGACCGTTATACCAGATATAATCGATTGTAATAAGATGTAATTGATTATCCCGTGTATCAGAATATGATTTACACTTGTTGTTAGCTATTGTAATCGATTGTAGTAGACTTGTAATCGATTGCAAACAAGACAAAGCCAAATCTGAATATCAAAGATCATCTAGTAATTGATTGCCACAAGATGGTAATCGATTGCAAATGAAACAGAGCAATTTCTGAATCTCAGAAATTGTCCTGCAATCGATTGCAGCTCGATGGTAATTGATTGCAATTGATACAAAGCAATATCTGAAATTTGAGATCAGCATTGTAATCGATTGCAATGGTTGGTAATCAATTAACTCGATACCAGAGATGGTTTCAAAACTGATTTGGCCATCTGGTAATCGATTCCTATAACTTGTAATCGATTGCAATTACTCAGAATTAGTTCCTAAGATGTAAATCATTTAGTGATGCTAGAGATAATAAAAATAGGGCAAATCAAGCATCAAGCGAGAATAATATGCCTTAGTTTATAACAAACAATACAATGCCATCATTCATACATGTTATGGCATAAAATAAAAAATCCTAGACTAAGAAAATGGAAAGACTTAAGGTATGAGGATACTAAAAATCTAAAAGGAAGAGGTGAGGCGTCAATCTTCACATGGCTGCTTTATTGGTGGATTTTCGATGTTCCTTGGCATACAAAACTCGTTCTTTGCTGAGGTGATGTCTATCATTCTTGCTCTCGAATCTACCTATGCTCACGGCTGGCAGAAATTATGGGTGGAATGTGATTGTCAATTGGCCATTAATGCCTTTAAGAATCCACTCCTTGTCCCTTGGAAGCTTAGAAGAAGATGGTTGCTTGCTATTGCTCCAAGATCAGGCTTCATGTTTCGTATCACCCACATTTTTAGAGAGGGAAATGGTTGTGCGAATCTCCTTGCAAAACATGGAGCTCATTCCAAGTGTGATTTTACTTGGTTTAGTACACTTCCTAGGTTTTTGATTAGGGAATTTATAATTAATCAATGTATGCAAGCTGATTTTAAATTTAGCTAAAAACATCACTTTGTATCATTATATTTTCCTCATGGGTTTGGCTCGACCCCATGTTCATTTGTATTCTCCATTTTCTTTTCTTTAATAATATTTAAAACTGTTTTGGTTTGTGATAGGGAGCGAGGAGTGTGCCAACCTTGTTGGAATGCTCCTGATCCTTCTCTTGAAACCTTGATAGATTGAGATTTCAAGAAAAAAAAAAAGTAAGTCACGGCTTGTAAATAAATTTAACTCACCGTAGATTAAAGTTGAGTTGAGTGGATTAATTAATGCAGCTTATGTTTTGAATGAAATACAATAGTCTACCTTACCCAATCTGTGACTAACTAGCACTTATATATGTATGTACAAAATTAACTTATTGAATAATAACTATTTAATAAAATTATTTATCGAATTAGTTGCTAAGCATAAAATAACACAATAAATATATTTATATTCTATTTTTATAGATATTTAAGATTTATATTACAAATAAATTAAAAAATAATAATATTATGTATATATGCATGATAACTAATAAATGTACTGAAATATCAACCATTGTTTTTCTTACAACTAATTGTAATTACTCTATACACACTCGATCAATATTTTTTTTTAATCAGTAATGCACCAGCTTAAAAAGAAAATGTTTGGTGGACTCATGTATATCATGAGAGTTGAAAAAAAGAAATAAGAAAATATAAACTAACATTATACAAATGTGAGCGGATAAAAAAAAACAGAGAAATAATAGATTAATAGAAGATAGAATGTATATTTTATTCGTAGATAAAAATGTAGGCTGTAGCATTAATTATTAGCAGATTTAAACCTACGACATCCTCAAAGATTTGCGTAAGGTGTATGATATATTTTTAAAAGTTTTCTTAAACACACTCACAATGTTTATAAATTCAATTAAGATGATTATAAACTCTTATAAAGGTCTAAATTAAACATGAAATAAATTTAAAAATATTTTTTTAACAAATCTAATTAGATATTAATTAACCTAATATAATTTAATAAGATTGCATAAAAAACTGCAGATAATATAATCAAATTTAATATAAAAGAATCTACTCAAATCCAATCTAATGTGATCAAATATAATCTTAAATAACTATCTCTAAATCGGCAACTTAAACAATGGCATTTTGTTTATTTTCCCTTTCTTCTTCTAGCTAGTGAATGTGATATTTAAAAAAATTAAAGAAAGGGTTTGATGGAGTATAATGTTGATCGTCTAAATTAAACATCACTCACGTTTAATCAATATACCAATTTCATTCTAAATTCACATATTAAAACATGAACCAAATTAACACATGCTAATGTTAATGAACTTGGATTTAATTTTATTAACGTCAAAATGTATCTATATATGTTTGAATCAAAGACTTCATACAAACTATAGCCAAACCTTCAGAACACATATGCATATAATTCTAACATTCAAAGTCAATTTAATAAAAAAAAATAAAAATAAAGCTTATCATTAGCCCTAAAAGACCAAATTTGAATTTCTTGATTTGCTTCAAATTTATTAATAGACACAATTTTATTTCAACTCATCACAAAGTTGTAGGTTTTAATTGTCATCTTTCACTCCTTTAATGACAAAGTAAATTCTCTGAGACATGGATCCAATACAGTCACTTTCACACCAACAAGTTGTCCTTTTTTGTCTCTTTCATCCAATTGTGCAACCTCAGCTTCTGTAAAGAAATTACATTTAATTTCGTTGATTAACGCATTGACAAACGATTAGAATTCGTATTCACATATGACAAGAAGAGTATCTTATGCATGATGAACTTAAGATCACAACCATTTAACTCAGTGACTCATTCTTGAATTCAACGTGCAAATCCGACAGGGATAATTATGACGATGATGATTGGTTGTTTGTGATTAAGATTGTGTTTCTTAGTCTTTTTTTCATTGGCATAACCTTTTCCTCTAGAGGAGGTTCTTCAATTTGTTTGCATGCAGAACACTAAGGTCATATAAAAAGATAAAATATCATATAAATGAATGTTATGGTTACACTGAGACACACTCTTTTATTGGTCCATATCAATTATATTTTTTGAAACTCATGTTATTTGTTATTTCTGTTGTCCATATCAACTATTTTTTCTTGATTATTGATTGAGAAATTATTTTCAGATTTTTCTCGAAAGTACATTTGGAATAAGGATTTATGGGTTTTTATTAAGAAGTTATTGAGATTAAGGAGTAGGTATTCATGAGCTTTTTTCATGATTGTGTTTACCTTGCTTGGTTACAGCGCAAAGGATTCTTGCAAATTTAGGTTCACAAACAAACGCTAATATAATGGGTTGAGTCACATGCAAATTTGGATTCTGATTTTAAGAAGAACACACGCGGCTTGCAATTTTTTTTTTTTTAAACATACATGAAATGAAGAACAGGTAAACAAGCAATGGGTTTAAATTTTTTTTTCTAACTTGCACCAATAGAATAGAAGAGAGTGTGTTTGAGAGTGTGACCATAATATTTTTCTACCATATAAATTAAATTAAACTACTAAGTGATTTAGGGTTTGGGTAATAATATAGAAAATAACATATGAACTACATAAATTTGGTTACAATTACTCACCTTTTTTAGGTTTTCACCTCAACATTCTTTCTCAATAACTTAAATTCAACCCCAAAATATTGTTTGCAGCAATATTTGATTTGACCAAACTCTTCTTTGCTATATAATTTTGGCACATGTGCTGCTATTGCCACATCTAAAAGCTTAGGCCTAAAAGGTTTGCAAGATAGTTTCTCCAGTGTCTTCCAATCTGTAACGCTTGCAACCAATTTGCATAAAGTTTTCAACTCCCTCATAATAGAGAATGGAACAAAACTTTAGAGGTGAAAAAGACAAATGAAAGATGAAATAGTTATGTGAATAAAATTGAGATTGATAACATTTTTTTTGGGATGAAAGAAGAACAAAAGGCTAAGGGTTTTAAATAATAAGTATAAGATAAATATATAAAAATGATGATAATTCTAAAAACAATCTGATTTAATCATGAGAGATAGATCTCATAATAAAAATCATAAAAGATAAATTTGTTTGAAAATATTAATCATAATTGACAGTAATTTATTGACCGTTGCTTTTTTTATTTGGACAGTTACCGTTAGATTTAAAATATCCAAGGTCGTTCAATTGTTTTACATTCGACTCGAGAGGACAAGGGTTTTAAAACTAATATTCCGAGACACTGCCACAAAAAATATAATTTTCGCGGTAAGAATTAATGATAATAAAAGATGATGATAGTTCAAAAGTGATTTGATTTACTAAATTTACTGTCAATAAATTTACTATAGAAAGATAAAGAGGTTTGTAAATATCAACAATAAATTAACTTCAACTCATTTGATCTCTTTTTGAACTCAAAAAAAAAAAAAAATCTTTTCATTTGTAACGCGTAGGACGACTTCGGCAAGAGTGGCAAAACCGTTTAAAAAAATAATCCATTTATCTTTGATTTATTCGGTTCATTTACGTAAAATCCAATTTAAATCTTTTTTAAAATAAATACTTAGACCAGATTGAATATATCTTATGAATAATTAATGAATAACAATCTATCCTATCTTATGTTCAAATATAATGGACTATTTAATTATTGAATAACTATTTAACTAGTAGAACTTTATATATGAATCAAAATGAATATAAAATAATTTTTTTCATTTTTAAAAAAAAATTATTAAAATCATTTATTTAGTTTTAGAATAGATTCTTAAAGATTAATTGTATGATTTATATACTAACATTTAATTATTTCATCATTCGGAGCTCGTCGAACACGCTATTAAAAGCAACTAAGTTTCCTAATGAATTCTGTAATATAAGACTAACTCAGGTAATTTTTTCAAAGATACAATTCATCAAACACCTTGCATTCAATTCAAAATAGGGGAGATTTTATGTGATTTTCAAAAATTAAAGCAACCGAACAACTTTCTAAATAATAAACAAGAACAGAGTCAAAGAGGTACAACTCAAGAACCTATGCTTATGGAGAAATAATTACAGTTCCAATAAGGATAAATCAAATTCATATTCATGAAATTCCCAACAATACGAAATTTAAGGCAATCACCTTACATTCATTTGGAAAAATCCGGATTACTATCGCATTTTTAGTTTTCCTAAATTCAAGCACGTATCGTATTAAATCATAATCAATTGATTGTGATTGACCTAAATTCATATTTCAATTCCTTAATCTAATTATTATCATACATTAAATAAGGAAATTGAGAACTAGAAAAAGGGAAAAAGGGTTTTCATGAGCAAAATTTAAAATGAACTCATATTTACCCATAAGCATATGATTCTTGGGTTGCAAAGGGGATTTAGCCCACCATAAAGATCTTCATAGTGGCTGCAAGGGGTTGCACGAAATTGATAAGGGAGAAAGGGAAAAGAAGAGAAGAGAAAAGAGAAAAGAAAAGAGAGAAAAGAGCAAAGGTGAGATTTTTTATTCCATGTAGTAGTGTTATGTAATGTTATTGTTGTCTTGCAAAATAGGAAAAGTTAAAAACAAAAGCCAAAATCGTGGTCCTTCCCCCCGCACAAGGTTTGAAACCCACTAAATAAAAGCTACTTGACCAAATATAATTACCAAATGGTCCCTAGTTACAAACTAAAATGCAGAATTATTACAAGTGCAGAACTGTAATATTAAATCCCAAATTTGACCTTGGAAACCTCTGAATTAGCCAATCATTTTGAAACACGAAAATTTATATATCCACCTTATCTTTCAAACAAGACAAGAATCATCAAAATCGGAGACTTGTGCCAAAAGTTATGGGCTGCATAAGGAACAGTGTCAAAAACATCAATAAAACGTAATAAATAGCAATTTTAGACATTTGGGTCCAAAATGACCCAATCTCACAAAACTTAGCTAAAATGGTCAAAATGGGATATAAAACATGTCTAGACTATACTAAATGCAACTCTAGACCATGCTAAAATACACTTTATCAAATACCCACACACTTGAACAATTGCACTCCTGGGCAAAACTAAATATTGAACCAGGACCAAAAGAGAAAAAAAGATACTCAAGAACAAAAGTAAAACAAAGATTGCTTTCCAATGAATCCCAAAACTGCACAAAATTGAAAAAGAAGACAAACTCTCCAAGAATCAAGGGATCAAACAATTAATGGACACACTTCCAACACCCAAAGTAAATAAGAGACAAGCCAAAAGTGATAGAATCCTTTCAAGATACACACTCACAAGATATGATGATATGATGATATGAAATGAACTCTAATGTGTATGGGTTTATGTCTACCCTCAATACATCATGCAAATAGCATACTCAAATCTTGGCAAGTCCCAAATTTCCGTACTTGAAACACATGCAATTAAAGATCAAAAGGACTTTATTAAGGGATGTAATGAGGCAAAGGTGAAGGGTGGATGAGAGAAGGATTTTTAGGCTAAAAATTAAAGAGAAAAGAGGAGCAATGGGGAATGAATCAATAAGCATAAGAAGAGTATCCCAAACCAAAGAATCAAAACCACTTCAATTTTCTCCTTTTCTCCACTTTTTTTTTACTATGTTTCTATTTTTTTTCTTTGTTGCATATGTGTGAATGTATATGTATTTTTCTCACTACCCAAGATCAAAATTGTCCACTTAACCAACCACTTACTCAAAAATCAAAATTTATGATTTTAGAGCACAAAACTTGAGACACCCTCCCACACTTATTATGAACCATTCCCCAAACAATTCCAAAGCTCCTTAAATCTCTAAGGAAAGGGGTAAATCATGGTTTTTCAGGCCAAGGCTTGTAATGGGCTACAAAAAGAAACAAAGGGCAAATGGCACAAAGGGGGAAACAAGTGGAAAGTAGACAAGGTGAGTCTATTTGGTTAGTAGCTAAAAGAAAGAAGGCCTAAATCATCTCAATAATGCATGTGCAACAAGAAACATAAAAAAGAGACAAGACAAAATCCAGAGTAACTATCAACATGAGTGTAATCACACAAAGGTCAAACTCACAAGGGTAAGCAATTTATCACAAATGAGTTCACAATCAAAATTTCCAAGTTTACTCATAAAACTAAAGATGCAAAAGTGTATCCAAATCAAGTCATGAAACCTCTCAACCAAGAATGATGCAACTTCTCACAATCAAGCAAATCAAGAATCTAATGGAAAGCATGCAAACACACCCACTAAACAACAAAAATTCCAAAATAAAAAAAAACTCAAACTTAAAACCCACACCCCTACACTTAAATCACACATTGTCCTCAATGAAAATAAATCAATCAAGAGCAAAAGAACAAGTGTAGAGTAAGGTAAGAAGGCACATCAAGGTGCAAAGACCTGCACTTCTAAAAAGGTGGGTTTGACCAAAGAAAGGTCTTCCACACTCTCTTCCACTCTAGGATTCTCATGGAACTCTTTCACTTGGTGACCATTGACCTTCCAAATCTTGCTTATAACTTCATCTTTGATCTCCACAGTTCCATAGGGAAACACATTAATAACAACATATGGTTCATCTCATCTAGAACAAAGCTTGCCAATTATGAGTTTCAAACGATAGTTAAACAAAAACACCTTCCAGCCCACTTTGAACTCCTTCCTCCAAATCATGTTGTCATGGAAGCACTTCACCTTCTCCTTGTAGTTCTTGAAATTCTCATAGGCCTCCAAGCGAAGCTCCTCAAGCTCTTGTAATTGAAACTTTCTCTCAAGTCCCGCTTGGTCAAATGCGAGGTTGGTACTCTTCACAGCCCAATATGCACGATGTTCAATCTCCACAAGTAGATGACAATCCTTTCCAAAAATAATCCAATAAGGAGACATTCCAATTGGTGCCCGGTAAGCTGTCTTATGAGCCCATAGAGCATCCTCAAGAACTTTGTTCCAATCCTTCTTATTGGGGTGCACCAGCTTTTGCAAAATCTGCTTTATCTCTCTATTGAAAACTTCGGCCTGCCCATTAGTTTGGGGATGATAAGCTGTGGTAACTCTATGCACAACCCCGTACTTATGAAGCAAAGTTACCATGGTCTTATTGCAAAAGTGGGTCTCCTAGTCACTCATGATAGCTTTAGGCACACCAAACCTGCAAAAGACATTAGACTTGACAAAGTCCACAACAATTCGAGAGTCATTAGTCTTAGTGGCCTTAGCCTCCACCCACTTGGAGACATAGTCCATAACAAGCAAAACATAAGAATAGCCAAAAGAAGGAGGAAAAGGTCCCACAAAATCAATACCCCAAACATCAAAGACCTCATAGAAGAGGATGGGTTGCTGAGGCATCTCATGCTTGCAAGTGATGGCTACTCCTACTCTCTGACACTACTCACAGGTCGAGGCGACCTCCTAAGCATCTTTGAAAATGGTGGGCCAATAGAACCCAAAGTCCAACACCTTCCTTGCAGTCCGATGTAGGCCATAGTGTCCTTCCACAAGGGAGGCATGACAAAAATATAGAACTGACTGGATGTCCTAATCTGGTATGCATCTGCGAATCACTTGGTCACTACCAAATCCCCACAGATAAGGATCATCTCACACATAATACTTGGCATTACTCTTCAACCTAGCAATCTGATTCCAAGATGCCTGTAAGGGTAAAACACCAGCAACCAAGTAATTCACAATATCAGTAAACATGGTGTAGATCCATGTGTCTCTACTGCCATTAGTTGCTCATCAGGGAAATCATCCATGATAGGAAGAGACTCAGGGTCTCTCTCAATCTTGCTCAGATGATCAGCCACCAAGTTTTCTACTCCACTCTTGTCTCCGATCTCTATGTCAGACTCCTGAAGAAGAAGCATCCACTTGATCAATCTTGGTTTGGCATTAGGCTTCTTCAACAGGTATCTTAAAGCCTCATGGTCAGAGAAGACAGTGACCTTGGAGCCCAATAGGTATGAATGAAACTTGTCCAGTGCAAATACCACAGCTAAAAGCTCTTTCTCTGTGGTGGTATAATTAACCTACGCAGGATCTAAGGTGCGAGAGGCATAGGCTATGACATGTGAAAGTTTGCCCACTCGTTGAGCTAAGATCGCCCCAAGTGCAAAATTGGAAGCATAACACATGAGCTCAAATGGAAGGTCCCAATTAAGTGACTAGATGATGGGAGCTGTGGTGAGCATCTTGACATGATTGGTCAAAGAGAAACTCCACATCCTTTTGAAGCAAGTTGGACAGGGGAAAGGCAATTTTGCTAAAGTCCTGGATGAACCTTCTATAAAAACCTGCATGTCCAAGAAAAGAACGAACTTCCCACATAGAAATGGGGTAAGGGAGCAAAGAAATGATATCTATCTTAGTCTTATCGACCTCAAGACCCCTACTAGACACTAGGTGACCCAAGACTATCCCCTCAGATACCATAAAATAATATTTTTCAAAATTTAGTACAAGGTTAGTCTCAAGGCACCTATTCAAAACTCTAATCAGGCTCTTTAAGCATGTATCAAATGAGGAACCATAAACAGTAAAATCATCCATAAACACCTCCATGCAACTCTCAAGTAAATCAGAAAAAATGCTCACCATGCACCTTTGAAAGGTGCTCGAGGCATTGCATAGGCCGAATGGCATCCTGGAGTAGGCATAAGTGCCAAATGGACAGGTGAATGTGGTCTTGTGTTGGTCCTCTGGTGCAATGTGAATCTGCATGTAGCCTGAAAATCCATCTAAGAAGCAATAGTGGGCCTTCCCTACTTGTCTCTCCAAGACTTGATCGATGAATGGAAGAGTCTCCTATAGTTTATGCATACTATACATCTATTCTATACTCTAGTCGAAACCAACTCATTATCTTGGTTCTTCAACAGTAATGCCAGACTTATTAAGGACTACTTGAACAAGACTGACCCACTTGCTATCTGAGATGGGATAAATGATCCCTGCTGCTAGCAACTTCATGACCTCTTTCTTCACCACATCTTAGATGGTAGGATTGAGACGTCTTTATGGTTGTCTCATTGGCTTGAATTCCTCCTCTAACAAAATTTTGTGCATGCAAATGGTTGGATTAATTCTAGGGAGGTCAACTAGCATCCACCCAATGGCTCTCCTATGATCTCTCAAGACTATCATCAACTTCTCCTATTGGTTAGGCTAGAGAGTGCTTGAAATAATCACAGGGAGCTAGGCATCTACCTTTAAATAGGCATACTTTAGATGATCTGGCAAGGGCTTCAACTCCAATGTTGGTGGCTGCACAATGGAGGGCAAAGGGGGCTTGCTGGTAGCCACCATGATATCAGTCGGCATGGCATCTAGAATAGCAACATCATCGTCCACCACTAAGTCTGCACTCGTAGCAATGGCAACTTCGATCTCTGCATAAATGGCATAAACAGACGCATCATTACAACCACATTTTGTTGGAACTGAACGTTGCTTGTGGCCATTTGCTTCACCAAATCTTCCAATGAAGGTCTTGTAAAAGGAGGGGATTGTTGAACATGAGGAGTTTGCTGTTGTCTCAATGGAGGTGGTTGGTATTTACCACCCGAACTAGGCTGTTGGTATCTTTGTTGGGGTTGTCCTACATATGGTGGTTGCTGCCGCAGCAGGATCAGGACCATATCTCAGGTTAGGGTGATCCTTCCATCCCTCATTGTATGTAGAAGAATAAGGATCATACTTTTACTGAGGTGGTCTATACTGTTGGCCAGTGTTGATTCCAACAACATCCTCAGTCTCTTGAAGAGTAGGCGTGCATCTGTAGGGTATTTTGTTGAAGTACAAATACCACACCCATGATGGTTGACTGCCTGAACCTGTTGTTGTTGGCCAATGGCTAGCTGTCTGACAAGGGAAGTAAGCTTTGAGACCTTGTTTTCAAACCTATGAGTAGAATTAATGGTGACTTCATGAACTCTAACAATAGATAAGGATCTAGTGGTAAACTACTGAGAATTCTTTGCCATGTTGGAAAACAACTGTCTAGTAGCAGTTGGGGTTTTGTCTATCAAGGCTCCTCCATTAGCAGCATCAACCATGCCTCTCTCCATGGAAAGCAATCCTTCATAGAAATACTAGATGAAGAGTTGTCCATTAATGCGATGATTAGGACAGCTTGCACACAACTTGTTGAATCTCTCCCAATACTCACACAAAGTCTCTCTAGAGAGTTGTCTAATGCCACTGATATCTTTTCTAATTGTCCCAGTTCTAGAGGTAGGGAAGAATTTCTCTAGGAATTGCCTCTTCAAATCATTTCAGCTTCTAACATGAACTGGGTTGAAGTACAACCAATTCTTGGCAGGGTCCACTAAAGAGAAAGGAAAAGCCTTCAGCTTAATGTAGTCTTCAAGCACACCATTTGGTTTCATAGTGGAACAAACCACATGAAACTCCTTTAGATTCCTATGAGGATTTTCACCTGCAAGACCATGAAACTTAGGCAACAAATGGATTAATCCAAACTTAAGCTCATAGTTAACATCAATTTTAGGATATTGGATGCTCAAAGGTTGGAAACCAATGTCAAGTGCAACCAACTCCCTCAAAGTTCTTTCTTGATGTTCATGGTCACCATGAAGTCAGAATAAGGATAAGTAAAAATAGTACCAAGTTCAAAATCAACAGAATCAAAAACAGAACGAACACTAACATTATCAAGTTCTACACTACTAAAGTCAACTACCTTATGGTGATCAGCTACATTATTGCTACCATGTCTATTCAACCTATGAAATGTTCTATCTATTTCAGGATCAAATGAATAGAAACTACCAGGAGCAGACCTAGTCATGCATAATTGAAGAAACAACAAGTGAATAGTAAAAACAAGATGAAATGAGCTAAATTGACCTAGAAATTGCAAAATCTACAAAAATGATTTTTAAAAAAACTACCAAAATACCACAAAAAAGTCTAAAAATGATTTTAGAATTTTTGTAATTTTTTATGATTTTTAAAAACCGTGAAAATAAAAAACAAATTCAAAAATAAATCAAGAAAAAAAAATTCAAAAACAACACTTATAGAAAGAATTTTGAAATACATAAGAACACACTAGAAGGGCGGGGGGGGGGGAGGGGGGGAGAAGAGCATTTATATTTTGGGCTTTTGGGTTCTACGTTCTCTAGATATTTCTTGACTTGGCGAGCTATAGGCTGGCGGGCTAACACCCCTACCCCGCCCTGCCATTTTTTATGAGTTGGTGGGCTGGCCCGACAGGCCCAAGCCCATTTTGACACCCCTAATATTTGAGCTTCATGAATTTGAACGTTGGAGAAGACTTCTTTCCATTATCTCATAGTAGAGTGTTGAAGTAGCTTTGACTGTGCTTGATGTGACAGGAGCAGGTTTCTGTCTCTGTCTCAATTAGCTTTTAGCATAAGGCATGCATCTCGATGCTGATTTGTCTTTTAGCTGTACCCACACACTTTACATAGTTCAAGACATACAAGAAATATGAGGAATCAAAGAGAGTAATGTCAAAGAGTGTCTCCATTTCTTTCTATTACAACAGTGCCTTTATTTGTGTAGAGAATTAATTATAAAGTACGTATTTCTCAGCTATGTGACAGACTTCATTCTGTTCCTGCACAGACATAGTCTGGTCTAACTTACTATGGTCTGTTCATGCACAGACAGTGTCTAGCTCAACAAACATAGTCTAGTCTGACTTACTATGATCTGGAATGAAGAACATGGTCTGTTTTGGCCTTAGACATCATCTAGCGTAGCATCAGACATCGTCTAGCTTAGCAATACGTTGTCTGACCGTGTTCCATACATGGTCTGGTCCAGTGCATAAGCATAGTCTGGTCCAAGACTTGTGTTATCTATCCCAAGACTTCCCATAGTCTGTTTGAAACCGTTTGTATGGTCTAGTCTATAAACTTTGCATGAGTCCTTCCAAGATATTTATAGTCCTTTTGAGAGCTTTATTTTAGTCTGATTACAAGCATTTAGTGTGTGATTTAATCATTTATCAGTTATCAAACAGTTAAGATAAAAGTGAGAGTTAAAGTGATTATATCATTGTCTGTTCTCACTTTATTTCTTGAAATCACTTATTCTGAAATCATTAGTTAATCAAATATTATCACATTTGTTATCATCAAATGTCTTGGTTCTAACAAATTTGGCAATTTTAACCTACACCCAGTCCCTTATAGGGACTACTCTTGCTCAAAATGGGAGATAAACCTTAAATACCAAAATTTAGCCCAATCCGAGTCAATGAAAATTTTGTCAAATCCTCAAGTACCTACAACAATGCGACAACAAAACCGACAAGAAAAACTCGAAACATAATTAGTAATATGAATTAACTACCAAAATAGAGCACTACTCTACAAAATAAAAATTTTCATAAGTGAATGAACTAAATTGCAAACTGAAATAGAGAATGCATAAGCTGAAACAGAGATGTGCAAATTGGAACAAAATTACACAATTGTACAAAATCAAAGCACACCAAATTGCACAAGGCTGAAACAAAGATGCACAAGGCTGAAAATACAAATGCAAAAACTGAAATGGAATCAAAAACTAAAACTAAAAACTAAAATAAAACTAATTACAAGAATTGAAATAAGGAACCGATAAATTGTATCCTCGGCAATGGCATTAGTTTTGATGAAGCACGTCGAATATACCATCAAAAACAACTAAGTTCCCTAATAAATTTTGCAATATAAAGCTAACACAGGTCATTTTCTCAAAGATACAATTCATCAAACACTTTGCAATCAATTCAAAATATGGGGAATTTTGTGTGATTTTCAAAAATTAAAGCAACAGAACAACTTTCTAAATAATAAACGAGAAAAGAATCAAAGAGATACAACTCAAGAACCTATGCTTATGGAGAAATAATTACAGTTCCAACAAAGATAAATCAAATTCATACTCATGAAATCCCCAACAATACGAAATTTAAGGCAATCACTTTACATTTATTTGAAAAAATCTGGATTACTATCACATTCCTAGTTTTCTCAAATTCAAGCACGTATCGTATTAAATCACAACCAATCGATTGTAATTGACCCAAATTCAGATTTCAATTCCCTAATCTAATCATTATCATACATTAAACAAGAAAATTGAGAATTAGAAAAAGGGGAAAAAGGATTTTCATGAGCAAAATTCAAAATTGAGAATAGAGAAACTCATATTTACCCACAAGCACATGATTCTTAGGTTGCAAAAAGGATTTAACCCACCATGAAGATCTTCATGGTGGCTACAAGGGGCTGCACGAAATTGATGAGGGAGAAAGAGAAGAGAAAAGAGAAGAGAGCAAATGTGAGATTTTTTATTCCATGTAATAGTATTGTGTAATGTTATTGTTGTCTTACAAAGGGGAAAAAGCTAAAAACAAAAGCCAAAACAATGGTCCCCCCCCACCCCACAAGGTCCGAAATCCACTAAATAAAAGCTACCTTGACCAATTACAATTACCAAATGATCCCGAGTTATAAACTAAAACGTGAAACTATTACAAGTGTAGGATCGTAACATTGAATCACAAATTTGACCTCAGAAATGTCTGAATTAGCTAATCCTTATGAAACATGAAGTTGTAGATCTTCTCCTTAGCTTTCAAACAAGACAAGAATCATCCAAATTAGAGACCTGTGACAAAAGTTATGGGATGTACAAGGAACAATGTCAAAATCATCAATAAAACGTGACAAATAACAATTTTAGACATTTGGGCCTAAAATGACTCAATCGCACAAAACTTAACTAAAATGATCAAAATGATGTATGTCTAGACTATGTTAAATGTAACTCTAGACTATACTAAAATACACTCTATCAGTTCGTGAAAGAAAGAAGGTCTAGCTCAATTAAATAATAGAATTTGTGAGTATTGTAATTTTTTTTATACCACACTTTATTCTTATGTATTAAATAAAAATGTTACACGTTCAGAAGGAGGTTAATTGTTTCACCAATTTCCGAATAACACATAATTTTCTATATAGAATGATTCATAAAGGTTATTATTTATAAAATTTGTTATAGAACTATAGAAGTCTGATTATATTTAATAAAATGATTTTATAAAATATAGAAATGTCATTATGTCTCTAATGATATTTAATTTCAGTTTTAAAGAAAAAAAATACAAAATTAAAACAGCACAACATTATAAAAAAAAATAGTGATTAAGTTACAATTAAGTTATTTAGCATTAAAAAGTAAAACCTAATGCTTGTTTAATTTTATTTTATAATACTCTGTTCTAGTAAATATATGTGTAGTTTTTGTGCATCACACTTGAACTTATATATAAACTTAAATATGACAAAAAAATATGTTAAACGTGATAAACAATACCGTATTTGTCTTGTTTATTTTCACTTTCTTCTTCTAGTGAATGTGATATTTAAAAAAACAAAATTAAAGCAAGGATTTATCAGAATAAAATTATCGGGAACCAATAATATTTGATATTTCTCGCAACCGGTGTTGACCGTCTAAATTAAACATCACTCACGTTTAATCAATATATCAAATTCCTTCTAAATTCACATATTAAAACATGAACCAAATCAACACATGCTTATGTTACTGAACTTGAATTTAATTTTATTAACGTCAAAACATATCTTTGTATCTTTGAATCAAAGACTTGATACAAACTATACTCAAACCTTCACCACCCATGCGCACAGAGACGGATCCAGTTGATTGATTAGGGAGGGGTTAGATTTTTTTTTTAGTTATTTAAATATATAATTTTTAAAAAAATATATTTATTAAATATATAATTCTTAAAAAAATATTTATTAAATAATAAATTTTTATAAAATTATTTATGATTTTTAACCATAAAATTAAAATTATTTTTTTATTTAAAATGATAGAAGAAAAAAATGCATGCATTTATAATTTTAAATTATTTTTTTTTATCTCAAATACATTAATAATAATAATTTCACACTTAAAAAAAAAACTCATTAGATTTTATAACAATTATAATATATATATATATATATATATATATATATATATATATATAGATAGATAAAAAGGTAATAATTCACAAAATATAATTAGTCTAAATAATAATAATTAATAAAATTAAAATCATGAGATATTTGTATCATATCTATTAATTAATATATTATATATTTTTGAGTTAGATTATATACCAAAATATATTATTAATATATAAATAATAATAATAATAATAATATATATTATATATTTATTAATTATTATTATTATTTTACTAAAAATAATTATATATATATATATACATATATTATAAAGAGAAGAGGGATTGGAGGGGGACTGAAGCCCTTGCTTGCCCCGTGAATCCATCTCTGCATGCGCATATGCTAAAGAAAAACTAATTAAAAGAAAAAAGAAAAAAAAATCTATCAAAAATCTGTCAACATTCAAACATAAAAATAAAGTTTATTATGAACTCTAAAAGATCAAATTTGGATTTTGCTTCAAACTTATTAACAGTGACAATTAGTTGTCATCTTCTATTCCTTTAATGACATAAAGTAAATTATGAGATATGGATCCAATACAGTCACTTCCATATTAACAAGTTGTCCTTTTTCGTTTCTTTCATCTAATTGTGTAACTTTTGATTTCTGTTAAGAAATTATTCTTAATCATTGATTGACATTGATAAACAATTAGAATTTATATTTACATATGACAAGAAGAATGTCTTGTGCATAACAAACTTAAGATCACAACCATTCAACTCAGTGACTCAATTTTTGAATTCAACGGATAAATCCAATGATAATGATGACGATGATGGTTAATTAGTTGTGATCAATATTGTGTTTCTTGGTCTTTTTTTCATTGGCATAACCTTTTCCTCTTGAGGAGTTTCTCCGTCTGCACGTTGTATGCACAACACAAGGTGATATAAAATATCATATAAATTAAACCAAACTATTTAGCGGTTGAGGGTTTGAGTAATAACATTAAAAAATAACATATGAACTACATAAATTGGATTACAATTGCTCACCTTTTTCGAGTTTCCACCTCAATATTCTTTCCCAATGACTTCAATTCAATCCCAAAATGTTGTTTGCAGCAATATTTGATTTGATCAAACTCTTCTTTGCTATATAATTTTGGCGCATGTGCTGCTATTGCCACATCCAAAAGCTTAGGTTTGAAATGCTTGCAAGATAGTTTCTCAAGTGTTTTCTAATTTGTAAAGCTTGCAATCAATTCGCGTAAAGTTTTCAAGTCCGTCATAGTGGGGAAAGGAATTAAGCTTTAGAGTTGAAAACGATAAATGAGTTGGGAGTTGTTAGGAGCAACAGGAGTAGAAGAAATATGTACTCTCGATGCACCAGTTCCTGCCAAATCCTCTGAAAAGGTATGACCTGCTCTTTTACTGATTGCTTATCTTCCTATATTGTCTGGTTAATTTTTGTCTGCCAATACCATTCATGTTCTTCGCTGGTGGTACCATTGGTTACTGTTGGCTTTCTTTTTTATGATCAATACTCAATACAGTTCAGGATTTTGTTCTTGGAACACGGTGTATGTTAGTGGTGATTTGCCTGCAAATACTGTTTTCTGCTTTATCGGCAATCCATTTCTAAATTTGCAACTTTATGTATTCCACAATAACTTGTCAACCTGATACAGACAGTTTGGCATATTTATTGTTCATTGAGCTTGAGCTGCCTGATAGGAAATTTTAGATTTATATACAACTTCCCTTCATTATGTAGCGTGGATGGTATTCAACAATATCACTTCTTGATTTTGTTTTATAATTGAGAAAAAAGAATGTGTTACTTATTGTTTATTTGTTTTCGCTTCCTGAGGGATCAAAAACAAAAAGCATGAAAAGGAAAGGTATTCCCACCTCCGAGACTCCAAAACTATTCACTTCCAGCTTCAAGGTTCCAAAACTGAAGTCCTCTGTAAAGGTCATATGACAGATGACACGTTTCCAATAACTTTCAATGTCCATGGGACCAAAAGCATGAAGAGGAAGGAAGCTCCAGTTATCCTCACATCTGAGACTCCAAAACTATTATCTTCCAGCTTCAAGGTTCCAAAACTGAAGTTCTCTCTATGGGTCACATGACAAATGACACCTTTGCCATAACTTTTGGTGGTGTGTTACTTAGGATAGGATAATGTGGCTTTTGTATTATATGCTACTTATGCAAACTATGTATTATGTATGAGCTTTCTGTTAGGTATTGATTCATTCTTAGCCCTTTTAACTTCTAATGAGAATATTTGCTGTAATGTAAGTTTGGAATAGATAAAGTATGTAACAGCCTTTGATTTGGACAAGTCTTATTCATAAATCTTTTTAACAAAAATTGTAAATCAGTTGATCTCTTGCCACCATTCTAGTTTTCTAATGAAGTCGATTTAATAAAAAAAAATATTATACGTTTTAGAATATTTGTTTATTGTAAGTTTTACTTATTTAGTATAATTATAGATTTGAAAATAATTAATTTTAAACTTGCAAAATAAACAAATATTTTAAAACGTATTTAACAAACTTTTAATCAAGTTTTACAAGTTAGTGCTAATATGATTTTAAGATGATTATTATAAAATTTAACAAACTTTGGTAAAGTATAGTTAAATGATGGTCTTAAACAATTTTATATTTTTGTGAAGTATATTTTTTGTTTTTATAATAAATAATTTAAAAGTCCTATATAAAATATTTAATTAACTAATAATCTAATTTAATTTTTTTAAAAATTTAATCCAACCAAATTGAGTAAGAAAAATAATTTAAATAATAAAAATCTCTAATTACAATGATGAATGAATGATAATAATCTCGTCACTACAGTAATATTTAAATATGTTTACTCATGATACCTAACAAATAACAATTATCAAATTTCTCTCTTTTAAATTTTAGTAAAACATTAATACAATCCCAAAACTTATCCCTTTTAAACAACAAATCATTCAATACAAATTAACTACAAAATTTTTTCAACTGTATAAATAATTCAAATAAAATCATTTGCTCTAACTCATAAGTGGCAGTAACACAGTTCACACAACAACACCAATGATTTGTGGTTGCACCCTTTCTCTTTAGACTTCCTTCAAACTCAAAAACCCTTTCTGCCACCACTTCCACTCACCCACATACCATGGAATCCTGTTAGCGAAAAAAAAACACACACATACAAAACCTGCAACAAGGGAACAAGAAGCATGCGCCTTCTTTATCCCCTCACTCTACGTCCCTTGTTCTGCTCCTTAAACCTCACCACCATGACCACTCTCTTTTCCCAACGACACCGTTTTCCTCCCCACAGACCCTTCTTCACCGTGTTCTGTTCCAAACCCATTTCAAGGAACCCTCCGTCGCTACTCAGAACTAATGGCTACCATGGTGCCTCCTCTCATGCCGGCATCCCTAGACCAGGTATGATATGGTGTGCCCTTTTCTGCTGGGGGACAGGACAACCTTAAACGTGTGTCAAGCTGCTAACTTTTTGTGTTGCTGGTTTTGTTTTCTGAAGTTCAATTGGAGAACCCTGAGGAGAAGAGTGTGGAGCTGGAGTTCAATATTTTGAAAGAGAAGTTGCAGGCTGTTGGAATGGAAACTGGAACGGAGTGTGTGCCAGGGCAGTACAATCACTTGTTTTCTCCAGAGGTGTGTCTCTTACCTTTCTTCAAAGGTTGAATTCTCTTTGAACGTTGGAAGCTTTTCAAGTAGGACTTGTAGCTGTTTCACTTGAGACATAAAAAAACGTGTCTTTGTGTCATTGATCATGTTTTAGGTGTGGAGTTGTCAGTTGTGTAAAAAAAACTTTTTTGGTATGGAATAGGAAGTTTGGCATAAGGTGATTATTTGAAGGGGAAACTTTAATTTTTTTAATTGAGGTGAGTAGATTATACTGTTAAAAATGACAATCCCCAAAAGATTGAATTGAAGAGTGTTGCAAACCAATGTATTTAATTTAACTTGTTTGTATTTTTTTTAATCTCCATTTTGCTCTGGGATAGTGGGTCTATTCAGTGAGAGTAGTTCATTCTCTTTACATGGATCCCATTTCATACATCCCCAGTGGGATTTGAGCCTTTTTTTTTGGTCAGTGCCAAGGTGGTGACCAAGAAGAAAAGAGCTTATCTCTTTACATTGCACCAGATGGGTATGATATTTATCATTTTTTTCATAAACTTATCTGATTCTATTTATTAGCAGATTGGACATCTACTTTGTTTTAATTTTGGCATTTTTTTAGATTTAGGGGATCTGCTGCATGGGTGTGCTTTTGTGGAAAGTGTGGGTGGAAAGGCAGCACACAGGAGGCCATGTCTTGATTAACACAGGAGGCAGATTTGATATTTGTTTCATTTTTTTACCTTCTGCTGTAGGCCTTTGCTGGTAGCAATTCTGCAAGAACTCAAATACCCTCAGTTAAAAAGATAAGAAAAATTACAGGAGGAATTGGAACTGGAACCACTTTGTGACGAGGTTATTAAATTTTACCTTATCTAATTTTGTCCCTGCACTTTATGAATTTTGGATGAACTATACTAGTCATCTGTGGGGCAGATATTGCTCATGACAAAATTCTGTAAAAAGAAATACAAACAAGCCTATAGTGATTAGAATTGATACCTGATGTATCCTGCTTTGTTTGTTTTATTCTTATCATATAGTTTGTTTTTAAATTGTATTGATAATCATTTTTTGTTCATTTCCAATCAATGTGGTGAATGCAACTTTGTGCCCTGTTTCAGCTGCTCGCGTACTTTTTAGAGTGCTTGATTTCGAAATAGACTCTGGATAGAAATGGTGTCAAGCAGAGAAAATATAATGATCAGGTGCAGTTAACCACTAAATTATGATTTTAATTTGAGTGACATAGAATATTACATTTTAGGATAATAATGATCCAGTTTATGTAAGTTTGATGGTAGTACTGTTATCAAGACAGAACAGATTTTACATGCTTTTTCAAATGATAAAAGAATTAGGGATATAATATTCTGAATATAAATATGTATCTTCCATGTATTGATAGTTCCTCTACATTAACATTACTTATGTTTGTTTTTGATGGAAAGAGAGATCCAAAAGCAAACATTTGAGGTTGGTTTTTTTGGTTTTATTTACTAGAAAATGCCCCTTGGTGTATATGTAGTAACTTTGAATTTGATGATATGACTGATATCAGTTACACCTACTAGCTGATTGAACAGGTAGTGTTAAAAATGACAAAATTTTGCATTTAATATTACCTTTCAACTTCATGTTGTTTTACTTATTGATTAATTAGGCAAGAATTTCCATTTATTTTTATTTAACAAAGATGATACCTTGAAAGTTCAATTATTTCCAAGGGTAATATATAAACATTTACTCTTAATGTAGCTAGTGTTCTATTCCCACTCTTTTACCTTGCAAGTGACTGACCTGTTATTGACTATTTCTGTAACGTGTGTTTGGTAGATTGTGATTGCATTCCCATATCGTCATCGAAATGGAGTGCTTATTAGTTGCAAGTATCGAGATGTCACCAAGATGTTTTGGCAGGTATGGCAAGTTTCGAAACAAGGATCAAACTCTAGACCATTTTGTCATAGAGGCTTTGATGCCATTTCATGAACTACTATCCCATATGTTTTCTGTTAGTTGTCAATTTTGTTTCTATGTACACATTATATTTTTCTGATTTTATGACAATTACATCTTTCCCAAAATATCCTTTTATTTCAGGAAGCAAATACTGAAAAGATCTTTTATGGATTGGATGACATTGTGGGACATAGTGACAAAATCATTGTATGTATTCTGTTCTATGTAAAAATTATGTAAAGGTTAAAGTTTTGCTTTATGCTTAGTATGTTGCTTTAATGCTGTAGGTTGAAGGTGAGATGGATAAGCTGACAATGGAAGCAGATGATACCAATATTTTGGTAGTAGTTTCATTTTACTTTATATATGTGCTGTGTATCCATTGTATTTGGGTGAGTAGTTTTGAAGCAAGAAAGTGGCTAAAATGTTGTATAGATAAACTATTTTTGAGTTGCTTTTGCATGTTTTGTTCAAAAGAAATGCTTGTTAAGATAAAGGGTGTGTAAATCTTTTACATGATGTTGATATTGTTAATTGTTTCAAAATCTTCGATGGTTTGACAAGACAGAATGGCTGTTTTCATTGTTCTAGGCTTTTAGTTTATTCATTTCTTTTTCCATTTTTTAAAAAAATAATGGGAGGACTGTTTTCCTCTTTTCATGCTTGTTTTCACATTTTCTTTAACCTTTCTCTCTTGGGTGGTTGCAGATGCTGGTAGGTCAGGTGGCCTAAAAAATCGAGGTCGGACAATTGTAAAGATGCAAATGAGGTCAGATATCAATTTGCATGCACAAGTTCCCCTTCACCTGCACCTTTCGTCTCACTCTTATCCCCCTAATAAATGAAACCCCCAAAATTTTGAAAAGAAATGATGCTTTTGTAACTTTTCTGTAGACAACTCTTATTTTGATTCACCTATCATGCAGAGTCATTTAAAGTTGTTTGTATTTAATTCTGCTCTTTGATAACTGTAGCAACCTTACAACTTATTCACAGGTTCTCACGTATTTCGGCCCTGATGCACTTAAGGAAGTGATTGAGAATACAGAATTATATCCAATACATGGGTTGTTTAACTTCAGAGATTACTTTGATGAGATTGATGCATATTACCATCGAACCTTAGGATATGACATTGGTGTCTCAACTGGGTGGAATAATCTGAATGACTTATACTGTTATACAATGTGAGGCCAGTTTGTTACATTCCTATATTTTCTTAATATGATAAACATTTTGTTGTATATTTGTTTTTTGTTTTTTTTGTTTATTTATTTACTGATAATTGTATATCAAATGACATGTAATTAGGATCTGTAAATGCAGGTTGTCCTATTAATGTGACTAGATTAACATCCACTTGAGGTGATCTTGACATCACCCTCACCAAACCCAGCAAACACCACCCCCGTGCTCTCCTAATGCAAATTGGTCCGAAACAAAGCTTATAGACTCAACTCAAGTGAATCTATGCACTGTGTCTAGGGTTTGAATTAGCGGTGAAAAACTTATTTTTTTAATTGAGGATATTTTTGGAAATAAAATTAAATAGGGAGGTATATATCTCAATTGCCAAGCACTCTTCTTTCTGTCAGTGTTTGTTACTTTGGTGGTGAAATCAGAAGTTGATCTTCATAATCAGAGTATCAGGCAAGTGCCCAATATGTTTGTTAAGCCATGTTCGGTTTTGTGGCTCCTAACTGTTTGATGAATTGCCTCAGTTGTTTTTGTTTTGCAGACAGACTCATATTTTGAACATGCCATCCTTTGAAACTGCACTGCCTCCTGAGCTTGCTAACAATGCCATTAGGGTCAGTTTGTCACATACCAAACCTTCTTTCTTCTCCAATTCAATCAAACCCTAACACTACTGCACTTCTATTTTATGGCTTTTTGTTTTCTAGCTTTTCCGTGAATGCCTGCAAAGAGCTAAATATATTGGTCATCAGGTACATCAATTTTCTCAAACAGATTCACTTTTTAGCTTTTTTCTGTCAACATTATTTAAACATAGAGTATATGGGAATTGGGAACCCCCCACCATGCTGAATTCTTCCCAACTTAACATGTTTTCTAAAGACATGCAATTGATGATCTTGTTTAGGTGTTGAGATTTAACATGTAATTGATGTTTTCTAATTTGACTCTTTCAAAAGTTGAGATATGCTTAAGTTGATTTTAGCTTGTGAAAGAAGTTTGATTCATTTTGCTTTTTATTTTCTTCTATAAATGCTTATGGAGAAGTTTATTTAACGAAATAGGGTCTAAGGACCTGTTTGAGTAAACTTCTTTCTCCAGAAGTGCATCTAGGAACAGAAAATAATAATAATAAAATGAAATGAATTTTTTCATAACTAAACTTAGTTTCTGCATTAGCTAATTTGTAGAAGTTCCTTAACTTCTCTAAAAGGTGTGAGATTTCTACAAATTAGCTAATGTTGAAGCTAATTTTAGCTTATGGAGAAACTCTTTTCATTTTTTTCTTCTAGAAGCACTTCTGATCATTGGAGAAGCTTATCCAAATAAGCCGTGAATATCTAATATGCATGTGTGATGAGACTTAGATGTGTGAAACCGATTATGCTGCATGCCTGCTTACTTACTGTTGCAGAAGCATAACACAGCTTGTTGTTGATATGGTGAGGCAACAATTTAAGAAAAACATGCATGAGACAGACCCCGAGAAGATTCAAAAGTTAAAGGATGAGTAAGCTTTTCTTGCTTCATTTGCCCTCATCAGCTGCAATATATGTTTAATTACTTAATCATAGTTTGGTTTCTGTTTTTGCAGTGCTGCAAGGGGGCTTATCAATCACATGCTACATGAGTCAGAGCAACTGACTGGTTCTAAATTTAGCAAGTGTAAGAAACCGAATTTGCTTTATCCCAAATGATTCAGTTTGGCAGCTCAAGCATGTAAAAAAGCCTTCCAAGTTTTTGATGGTTATTGGTTATGTTAAAATGTTATTTAAAACAATTGTGAGAAATAGGGCGATGGCTTTTTCATATCAATAGTGCTCAAGCTTCTTATAACTACTTTGTACCAAATGATTCAGTGTGTGTATCAACTCAAGATTTGGCAGAGAATGATTGCAGAACCCTGCTTCCCCGTGGATGATTTTTTTTTATTTTTTTTTTTACATTTGCACCAGTGTAAACTAATAAACCTTTGAAGAAATAACACTGATCAGTATGGCTTTTTTATTTTTCAGTTAGTTTTTGTTTACATTGAAATGACCTTGTTTATGATACACGACAAAGATGCCAAAGTGGATATATCATGAATCACAGTATGCCAGCAAGTTTGTGTACGTGTATCATGAATCATATGTGAACTTGCGTCAATTGTTCATTTTGGTCTATGTCATTGGCTGCTTCTGTTTTTCTTTTGTTTTCAATTATTTCAAAAAGTGCTACTTCCATTGTTTCTCATATGCTTTTTAGGTGTGCCAGCAGCAAGTTGGTTAACCTCACTTATATCTTTTGTACGGCTTTTTTAAATTTAGAAAATATAAAAAGTTGTGTATTCTTAAGATATTGACATTGGATTAAGTCAAGGACAAGTAAATTGGTTAACCTTATCTTTACAATAACTTAATACGTGATATGCGATGGTGAATTGATAAGATATTTTATGTTAATCTTAATCAAGATAAATTATAGAGGGAGTTTGATTTCATAAATCAATATCATTTGTATTGAATATTGAAAAAAGTATTAATTGTACTTCATTTAAAATCATATATGTTATTTCAATCCACCTTAATTAGTTGACGCTTAACTTGGTTCAAATTAAATTTGTCTTCACCAAATTAAAAAAAACGTTATTACTCCTACATAAATTTATTTCATAACTGAATTTAATTTAAATGTACGTAAAAAAAAATAGTCCATTTGAATAAATAAAAAAATCCAAACCCTTTGTTCTCTTTCTACATGACCAATTAAAACCAGCAATTTTTTTTAACCAATTATTTTCAATTATTTATCCGATTAATGGTAATTATGTAGTGCCCTTAAAAAGCACCAAAAATTGGTCCAAAAAGAAAACAGCAGAAACGTAAGCGCACGGCGTGCTCATGATTCAACATTTCTGCACGACGTCGTCTCCAACGTTCTAGTGTAACTGTGAGTCATAAATATTGAATTATACGGCCAAGCTCCTACGCTGCCCATTGTTGATGATGGAACAAGCTCCTACTCCTACCCTGTCTCGTTTAACAAGTGTTAAAACTTTCTTCAGACCCACACCATTGTTGATGATGGAACAAGCTCCTACCTTGTCTCGTTTAACATGTGTTAAAACATTTTTCAGACCCACGCCATTGTTGATGATGGAACAAGCTCCTACCCTGCCCATTCGATGGGTGGACTCTCGTCGCTACTTGAATCTTGTAACTTGTAGTGTACCATTGGAAATTTTAGACCAAACATAACCATTGGGGGCCAAACGACCAAATAGGGTGATTTCTTAAAAGAAATTATTCAAATGACAATCTTAAAACATATTACCATTCTGAGTAGTGTGGATCCATCAATCTCACATATGGATTTCTATCCATTCCAACTCATTTCTAATTCTGGTGATCTTTGGTCCTTCCCTTCCATGTAATTTTTCTAAATAAGAAACAATGTAAGGTCCATTTTTTTTAGGCAAGTTTTCATCATTTTCCAATGAATTTCAGATATAAAAATAAGATGATATAATATTGTTGATAGAATAGATATCATTGATGAATTGAAATTTGTTGATGTTAACAAAAACACATGTTGTTATGATGTGGGAGCACAGATATTAGAATGCTTGAAATTGTTTACATTCGCAATATGATTTGTTCAATATAACTGTCCACATTTTTTTCTCTTTGTGAAGCATGATGGAATGATTCTTTCACCTCAAACTTGTATGATTAATATCGTACCTTTTAACTGTAAAGGTACATGCTTCAGCATAGATTTTGTCGAGGGCATCCATCAATTTTTTTCAGTGTTCTACCTTGAACATACTCTGATTTAGCACACATATCTCTTTTGTATAAAATATTTCACCAATCTGTTGTGTGTACACTTTACCAAAGAAGTTATTAGTAGATTCCTTAGACCTTTCAAAATTTTTCAAAATTTTGATTATTACTTTAGTTAAGTTGGTTGTCATATGATCGTAATGATAAACTTTGTCGTCATGCGCCAAACATCATCTCTTAGAAATTTCATCTATCCATTCATCTATGCCTGGTTTTGATTCACGAAACCTCTAAAGTCTTCTTTCAAATCGGTGTAAGCATGTTATATAACTTGCAAAGTACATTGTAGTGTATTGCTATATTAATGTATATTGTAAAAAAACTTAAAAATAAGCCATTGGTTTTTTATATAAATAAATAATAATAATAAAAAATAACAACAATAGATGGTTGCTTTATGGCCAAGAATAAATATTGGCAATCTTATACACAACATTCAAAACTCAAAAGGCTTCTAGAGTAAATAGTATCAATAATATTTTTGTATGAGGTAGTCTGGTATGGCTTCCATAACTATAGCTGCAATTATACACTTGTTTCAGATGCTGCTATGTTGGCTCATAATGAGGTATTTGATGGCAATGATTATATTAAGGAACAAACAAAGCCAACAAGAAATGAAAATTTAAAGGTATCATTGGTTATAAAATTATAATTGACTAGTTTTCAATTTTTGTTTTTAGTTTTGTACTTGGCATTGTTACTATATATTAGATTTAAGATATATGTTTATTCTCAGCGGACAATGACATTGCCACTAGCAAAAGTGAACAAGAAAAAGAATATAAGAAAGATTATAGGCATGGCAGCTACTTGTCACTTGTTAAAATATGGCTTAGGATAGTTTATTGCAGCAAAGGTGTTGTCTTATAGCATTTGTGTTTCATGTAAGGGTAGAATATTCTTATGTATGAAGAGATGTATGAAAATGCTTTACAGAATTCACATAACAATTAGTTTGTGTTGATAACAATACCTTGTATATGTAGTAGAGATATTATTATGTTTGAATGATTATAAAATTTATAGATAGAATCCTCTAAATTGATTTTAGCATATAACTTATTTGATGTTATCTAGTAATTTTTAATCTGAAAAATTAGGTAGGTGCATACAAATATAAAGAAAATTTTGAAACAATATATTTAGTATTTAGAGATCAATTTAGTGACCAACTATTTAATCTGTTTACTGGATCCCTGTTTGAGTTTTATATAATTAGTCACTAATAAGATTTCTACATTTTATTGATTTGATTTCTATGTAATTGGTCACTGATTTAGTTTCTATATACTGATAATTAATTTAGTTTCTAAAATAGTATTTAAACTAGTCTCTAAATTGGTTTCTATATAATTGCTCATCAAAAGAAAGTAAGAAGAATGCTAAAATGAGCTAAATTGAAGTATTTTGGAGTGTTTTGAGGAAGTCAGGCTAAGCCCCATTGTGAGCTAAGCACGATGAAGAAGTCAGGCTAAGTGAATTTTTCAAATTTTATATACATAAAAGAATTGTAATTAAGCGCCAATCTTCAACAAGATATTTCGTATTTTTTGAAGTGTATGTGTAATGGACTTTCTTGTAACTTGTAATTGAGCCTAAACTATGTAATTAGGGATTAATTGGGGCTTAGGTTTGCTCATTAGTCTTAGCTTTATAAATAGGAGAAACCATTATTTGTTAAACAACTTTGAATTTGAATGAAATTAAACATTGTTTAACTTGATAGAATAGTTCTCTTGTTGATTTTTGATTGTAATATTTGATTCTTATCAAAGATATTAATTTTTAGTGACAAATCTTTTTCCAACTTATCGTTCCTTTAAGGATCGTGGTGTTGTTCAATCCATTCCTTCATCTATTTCATCTTTTTCCTTTTTGATTTTTTGAAAAACTTTAAGTAGAGATTTTGGGAATTGCTTCCGAAACCATCTGATCAATTTCTCTCATCCTTTGTTTTCCAATATCATAGTAGCTAATAGTGGGGCATGCATTGCACCTGGCCTCCAAAAACCCTATAGCGATAGTTAAATTATCGTTATTTTGATCCTAAGTACATTTATATTACAAGATATAGTTGTTGAAATTCAAAACAACGAAGATGGATAGAAAAAAGAAGAGGGAAAGGGTTGTTAAAGGTAGTTTCTGGGTTGTTGAAGGTAACCAAAAATGTCGCCGAAATCACTGCTTGAAAAGGGTAAGAAGGTAGTGCAGTGGGGCTGGGATTTAGAGGTCAGGATTATTTGTGCAGAAGGGGTAGGGGGATGGGTTCCAATCATTAATAGGTTAGAGAGTAAAACAATGTGTTTTGGGACCTGATTAAAATTCCAAATAAGTAAAACAATGTTTTTACATCACATTAAAATGTCACACATGTACCAACCAAAATCACGATGTTAAGAGTCATCTTTCCCTTACTCCTAGATTGAATGGTTGTATTCAACTAGGATTTCAAAAAAATTTGAAAGATTTTTTTTTTCTTAAAAAAATCTAATGATATTTAATTAATATTTTTAAAGAATATAATGAAATCTGTTTGTATTCCATTAAGATTTTTTTTATATGATATAAAGTTTTCTCATGTTCAAAAGTACTATTTTTTTTTATAAAAATATATTTTAATGGATTTTATAAAAAAAATTTAATAAAAATATAAATATAAGCAATCACATTCGAAATCTTTTTTTGTTAGACTTTTTTCTTTTCTTTTTTCTATACGTTGAAAAACGTTTTTTTTTTTCATGTAATCCATTATCTCTTGGTTGAAGGTAGTTATAAAATTTTGGAAAAAATATCGATATGATATAATGGTAATGCATAAGGAAATAATTATAAAATGGTTTATATTCACCATGGACATTCATTTGGATTTTATAGTTAAAACCAGTTTATATCGTTCATTTTCTTGTCGGAGTATCTAAGTTATTTGTTAGTTCACAGTTTTTTTCAGAGTAAATTACAACAATACTTCATGAAATTTCAATTACATATGCATTTTTTTTTTTTATCATTATTTTGGCATCCCTTGCTTTAACGATGTTAAATTGCTATTAATTTTTTAAATGAATTTATATTTAATTTTAATTGATTTATTTAAAATCTCCTAATTACCCTTATATTTAAGTGACTAAAATAGAATTATTCCTCTTGTTTTAAAAGTGAGAGAATGATTACTCTTTATCTGTTCGTACTATTGTTCTTTCAAAGGGGAGAGTTGTTCTTCTTCCTTTATTTCATGCTACTATTCTTCTAAAGGGGTGAGAAAGGTTGTTCTTCTTATTCTGTTTCATACTACTATTCTTTAAAATGGGAGAAAATGCTTGCTCTTCCTCTATTTCGTGCTTCTTCCAAAGGAAGAGAACTGTTCCTCTTCCTCTATTTGGGAGAGAATTGTTTCTCTTTCTCTCCTAAAGGGGAGAGAAGAGAAGGATTGTTCTTCCAGTGTTTCGTGTTATTATTCTTCTCAAAGGGAAAGAACTGTTCCTCCTCTATTCCATGCTAATGTTCTTTCAAAGGAGAAATATTTTTCTTATGCGCGAGTTTTCTATTTTGTGCTTAACAACTATGTTCGCAGTAATTTTCAACCCCAACAATGAATCTGTCCGTCAATTTCATCTGCAGCTTGCAAATGTACAACGACATATAATGAAATATCAAAAAATTATGAAGTTTTGTGTAGGAGTAAAAAAAAGAGGAGATATATGTGTAATTGAAGTAAATTCTAAGGAGTATTACTATAATTTTTTTTATTATCCTCCTACTTGTATTAATGCCCTTCTTATTAATAAAATGCTATAAGTTGTCTCCTTAAAAAAAGAAAAAAACCAGATGGCTTATGTTAAGAAAATAACTAAAAAATTGAAGGTAACCACTAATTAAAGTCTAAGATTTTAATTTCTCATTTACTAAATCAATAATATTAGAAAAAATCTTGTGATTTACTTTCGTTTCTTAAATATTATCATTTATTTATTATTGTTTTCATCAATTCTTATCTAGTTTTGATTTTTTTTTTAAATTATAGAATCTTTTGAAATCTTATAACAATGGTGTCTTGTAAAAATATTGATGTATTATAAAATTAAAATCCAATCTATAAAATCATAATCATAAAAATCTTTTAAAAAAAATCTCAAAAAATCATTAAATTCTTACAAAATCTTTTAAAATTCACAAGATTTTTTCATGTGAAAATAATCTTCTAAAATCTTAATCAAATATACCATGCAATTGCAAAACCTGCAAATTTTTGTGATAGGACACGACTATGGCCACGTACAGGTGGCAGCCGACCCAAGTACACCCCAAACATTAAACGCTACTCTATTCTTTATGTGTGAGAAACACCATCAATCACCCAAAATTCGTTCATATACAAATAAAGTTCATATTAACATGCCAGTTCCGCAAGCTGTAAATCCACCAGCATCTATATACAAATAAAGTTGACATAAACATAAAGTGAGTTCCCTTTTGGTACAAAGTTGAACCTGCTTTCTGAAATACGGGGCAATTTCAAATCAAGAAAGGATAAAACTTAATCCAGCATCTCGGAAAAGAGTTTGCACACCTCACACAGTATTTGTATAAATCATCTGAACCTTACCACAATAGAACCTGAGACAAGAGAGGCCAAGGCAAAGGCCACAAAAGCAACCAAGGACAAAGCCACAGATGCATTTGCCATGTAGGGGAACTTGTCCTCGCCCCAATTGGATACCCAATCGTAAGTTCTAGTCGCAGCTGATGATGATGCTGACATAAGAAGGTATGTCAAGATCTGCAGTTGAAAACCAGAAGTTCAGCAACTGGTTAATATGCAAGCAATGAAACTCAACATTAGATTTAAATAGATGTGGACAGGACAAAAACTCAACTTTTTGTTACTCAGAAAACTATGGTACAACTTTCTTTTAAGTCCTCACTTGCATTTGAATTCTCATTATCAACTAGCAACAACCTTGTAACATTGTGTATTTTAAATTCACATTAACTACTAGCTAGCCTACTCGTATGTTTTGTAGGCTTAATACTCATTTTAGTCCTCAAGTTATAATTAATCCTTAAGATTGTGTGGATTGAGCATTTTAGTCTCATTGAGTTTCATTATTTTAACATTAAAAATTAACACCTTATATAAATATCTTTATCTCAATTTTTCTGTTTCATATAAATACATTTTTTTAAAAAACAAACCCCAAAAGTAAAGGGCACAACTTTTTGTTGTCCCATTTTATTGTTCACTAAAAGTTCAGCTTTAGAGAAAGCTTTGGAACTTAGAATCAACTTTTAGAAAGCAAACTGGAAAACTCAAACAGGGGAAGGGAGTAAAAGGTGCCCTAAAGGTGTTTTACTTTCCAAGTGCAGATCTTAAAATTTTACTGAGATTTAAATATATTCTTGTCCTTTAAATTTGGGTCAAGTTTGGTTTTGTTCTTCAAAACTAAAAGTGATTTTTCAGTCCCATAATTTGAAGTACATGTTTGGAATCGCGTTTGGTTACCTGAAATATGCGTTCATTTTGGTCAAACTTGAATTAACTTGTTGACCAAGATGTTTGGGAAATTTGGTATACGCAATTTTGTCCAAAATAGGTGCGTTAGATCTAAAGCTACTCCTGGTAGCTTTTGGATCCGCTGAAAATCGATTCTCCATTAATATTTTTTTTTTGTTTCAATTTTATCCCTCTTTCATCTATTCATTATTGGCCGGGCAAAGTGCAGCACACGGAGTGAGCTTCAAAGGGTGGACATGATAAAGAGGTTGAGTGACCTGTTTTAGATTTAATACCCACTTAATTAATTCTCATTAATAATTACTTTTTTCCCTCAATTATTTTAGAAATGGGCATAAGAAAGAATGGTAAAAAAAAATTTGCAGCACTACCAACAAAAAAGGAGATGTTGCCTATAAAAAAAACAAAAAAGGAGATGCATGTATTAAAATAAATGTCCTCTACTATTTAATTTTGACAGATGCTATTTGATTTTTTTGTATTTTATTTTAAAAAAATATAATTTTATATAAATTAATTTTAGTAACATTGTTATGTTTGATTATATGATGCAAATATTTTAATTTTTAATTTTATGGAATTTTTTTACAAATCTAGTTATTTATTTTAATTATATGGTAATATCAATCTAGTACACTAGAGTACAAAAGATGTCTACAACCACTCAAACTCATTTTGGTAATTATATCCTCAAAATCAATTTTGATAAGAAGTTTCCAAACAACATTAAATGTGAAAATCAATTTTCTAATATATGTATCCAAACAAAAATTACATTACTTTAAAATCACGTTTACTTAAAATTAAAATCAATTTTATAAAATCACGTACATCTCAAATCAATTTTACAAATGCCAATTCAAACACGCACGAAATAGCCCACTTCTAGTCCTTATCCAAAACGTGTTTTGTTTGCATTTGGAAATGCTACAACCCACGTTCCAATGCAAATCCAATGAAAAAAAGTAAAATAGATGCAAAAGCAAAGATTTTGATCCATTGACCAAATTACTTTTGCCTCAAACATAATTTTGAAACAAATTCTCAAACATGCATGATCACAAATAAAGTGGACTATAAGCTACAGAACCAAAAAAATCACTTTTAAATTTGAGGGATAAAGAGAAATTTGAGGGATAAAGAGAACATAAACTTGACCCAAGTTTAGCAAATCAAAAGAATATTAAAGCCTTTTTTGGCTGAAGATGGTTTTCACAAAACAATGGTCCCAAAACCAGCATCTACCCAACTATAGTCTTCCTTTGTGATTACTTTCTCATATCATTATTCACTAGAAATTAAACCAGCCCCAATCAACACTACAAATTTCAGAGTCGCAAATATCAAAAGCCAAGCTAGGCTTCTTTCGATCGTGTGTACTAACAAAAACCCTCAATCAATGCCTTCAAAGTAAGAGAGAACAGAGTAGAGAACTTTTCCATTACCTGATCCATCGCGAAAGTTAAATAACCCCTTAGCTGGTGCTCCACCAAGTGCTTTCCCGTAGCCAAGTACCGCCCAAGATCACATATCTGCAACGCGGAATGCACAAACCCAATCACATTCACTGATAAACTAAACCTGCAAAACCACACGCACCACATCAAAACTAACACTTAACTCATAATAATTACCTAAATCAAATACATAAAGTGCATGTCTGGTCTCACGTTTTTAGATCATTTTTAACATAATTGAAAAAGAATTCAGAATTGATCATGCGTCCATTGACTGATGTAACTAATAGTAACTTTTTACACTGAATTTTACTTTAAAATAAATTATAAACAAAATCATACAATCATAACTCTCATCACTTCAAAATCAATCGTAGCCGAAATCAATTTTACAAATTAATTCTATTCAGAAGAATCAATTCTCAACCCGCATCCAAACACACTCAGAGTTTAGAATTGATTTTAAATAAGTCTTCGCATGTTTGGTTACATCTTTGAGAAGAGTTTGTAATTAATGATTCCGAGTAGAAGCAACTAATTCTGCGTTATATCAATAAATAAATTTTATCACACAAAAATGAAGTTACTAATATAATACCTGAATTCCTTGTACAAATAGAAAGAGTCGATAGCCCAACCCTGTTTCTTATCAGCGGCCAATACAGATAAAGACGCCAAGCAGAAAAAGAAAGCCGTTACTCTAAGACCCAACAAGAGCTTGCTCCACGTGGCAACTCTTTTCGACCTTAACAAACCGGTCACGTCCGGTCTCAGGCGTCGATTACCGGCGCTGCCGGTGGTGGCCTGTTCGACGTTTTTCATGAAACCCTCTTTGGCGCCGGGATCGACCCTGGTCAACACCGTGGGTTCCACCTGGAACAGGTGAGCTGTCACCATGGGCGGGGAGAGGCGGTGGTCGGCGATCGAGAAGTGGCCGTCGGATATCGACGAGTCCGGCGACGAATCGGGCGGCGGCTTCTGCGGCGGCGGGGAGGAGTGGCCATCGGTGAGGGGCGAGTCGGAGAGAGAGTGGAGCGGCGGCGAAGGGGATTTGTGGGATCGGAGAGAGAAAGATGGTGAGGATTCCGAAACTGTGTGGAGTTGATTTTCTTCGTTTTGGTTTTTCTCTGACTCTGAGTCTGAGACTGTGTCTTCTTGTTTGTACTCTGAATCCTTTTTTGTTGCTTTTTCTTCAGAGTCGTCTTTCTTCATTTCTTTTTTCGACTATACTTTTTCACTCTCATCCCCTTGGTTTAGAATAGAAGTCTCAACTCTCAACGCCCACTCAGTTGGTAGTACTATAGTAGCAGACGACTGCTAGCGTGGGGGTACCCATCATGATATGCACAGTGGGGCCATGGGTTTTGAGAAGTGCCCACGGTGCGGGCAATCACATAAGTTTTATAATGAGCTTCACCGTGCGTTTTCTTTTGAGAGCCGTTAGATTGATTTTTCATAAAATGAATGGCTGTTATACAATTATTCTCCTTTTTCAGCCAGGTTTTCTCATCCGTGCTGAGCTTGATTAAATTATACAATAGAGTTGGACGTTAGCGTATATAATTTTATTCGTGGGACCATCACAGTTGTTTTCAGATAATTTGATAAGAATTTAATAATTTAAAATACATGAATATTGTAATAATATGATAATGTAAAATTATGTTATATTATTAATGTATTATCATTTTATATATATATATATATATATATATATATATATATATATATATCATGTTTATTTTACATAAATAAAAGTATATTATTTTTTGTGTAAATTAAAGTATTTTCCTTCTTATTATGATTTATTACACTTGCATTCTCTCTTTTAAAATTTATTATTTTTGTTTCCCTAGGTCTCACGGTTAACTCACACAATTAATTTTATAGTGAAAGATCAAAAATACCCTTTGTCTCTTCCACCATTCTCAGCCACCCTAATCTTCAACACCAAATTTAAACCCATTTCACCAAAAAATCTCAAATCCAATCCTTAGTGTTTCAAAACCTCATCATCAACAAGACTCCCTTTACTACCCCATGGACAATAAAAAAACCCTTTTTGTTTCTTTATTTTCAAATCATACTAACTTGTACGAAAGGAAGCAACGACAATTAGAGTGATGTGTCAGTGCACCACGTGCTTGACATCGTTGTTGCAGTATCGATATCGAGCCTTGTTGCCGTCGTTTATTCTATCCTTCAAAAACCCAAATCCATATCTAAATTTGACATTATTGTCGTTCATCCTTGATGTCGTGAACACCTTTAGAATTGAGCCTTGTTCACTTTTGTTTGTCATTTTTTTGGCAACCATATTTGATGTTGTTGAAGGCCCTCAACAAGTCCACCACTAACCACAAGATCTGAAGAGAAAGTTTTTTTTCTTTATTTTTTTTTTTTTTTTAAGGTATTATTGTTGGAAAGATTTTATTTTTTTTTCTTCCTTTGAAAGTAATCTTGGTAAGAATCTGATGAGTTAAATTTTAAAATGGGTTAAAAAGGTTGAATCAGAGAACTTCATTTGAGCAATCTTGATATGAATTCAATGAATGATGTGTTGGGAAATGCTCTCATAATTTCCCTCCTTTGTGTACTCAAAGTAGGCATTAATGTGTAAAAAAGTAACTATGCCAAAAAAATTTAGCATGAAAAACCTTCTCAATGTGGGTAAGAAAAAACCATGGGACCCGTAAGCCTCTTAAATCTCCACTATAATAATAATGAGGAATAGAAAATACAACAACAATGTATCTTCAATTTGTGGAGACAACTTTCTCACAAATTGACTCACTAGTTTACTCTCTTGGAAACTCTATCTAAGGTTCTCTATTTCTCTCACAATTTTATCTCAAAATGTGAGGCTTTCTTGCTCTTGCTTTGCTTGCACTTCCTTTCTTGTATTTATAGAAAAGTTTCATGGTGAGCAATGTGCTAGCTTGGTAAAAATTCAAAGCATCGAAAGGCTATAGCTTGATAGGTGAAGAAATTATTCACCAAGCATTAAATGCACCACATGCATTTTTTTCCTAGTGCAGGTTTCACATTTACTCTTAGAAGTAAATTTCAACATCACCAAATTAGTGGTTGGTGCACACATCTATTGCCTTTTCACATTGGCTAGACATATCTAATATTTCTCCCCCTTTAGCCAAAGGGAATATATTCTTGGATCAATTCAGGGATGATGCTATGCTTGCGACTTTGCAAAATTCTAGCTTCTTTTGTTAAAGTTTTTGTTATCATATTTGCCCCATTGTTCTTTGTGTGTATATTTTCAACTTGCAATAATTTACTTTCCAACACATCATGTACCCAATGATATCTCATGTCGATGTATTTCAACTTTGCATGAAAAGTTGAGTTCTTGCTAAGGTGAATAACACTCTAACTATCGCAATAGAGAACATAACTTTCCTGATGTTAGCCTAACTCTTGTAGGAACTTCTTCATCCAATAGATCTCCTTACAACCTTCAATGATTGTGATATACTCTACTTTGGTGGTGCTTAAAGCAATGCACTTTTGTAGTCATGATTGCCATGATATGGCTCCCCTACAAAAGAAATCAAATATCTTGATGCAGATTTTCTCAAATCCACATCTCCTACCATATCTACATCTAAATATCCAGCAAGCATTAAGTTTCCTTTGTCGAAACACAAATAGTTTTTCACTATTCCCCTCAGATATCTTAATATCCACTTTATAGCATTTCAATGCTCTCTTCTTGGGTTTGATAGGAATCTATCTACTCACAACTCCAACAGCATAAGCAATGTCTGGTCTTGTACAAACCATTACATACATAAGGCTACCCATTGTAGAAGAATAGGGTACCTTGCTCATTTCTTCTTTCTCTTCTTCATTCTTTGGACATTGTGTCTTGCTTAGTTTGAGATGACCAAGTAATGGAACATGCACAGGTTTAGCATTATGCATGTTGAACCTTTCAAGAACTTTCTTGAGATAGTCTTCTTGTGAAATCCACAACATTTTTCTGGAACGATCTCTAATGATCTTCATTCCAAGAATCTTCTTGATTGCTCCCAAATCTTTCATGGCAAAAGATTTGCTCAATGCCTTCTTGAGAATAGCTATCTTTGTTTTGTCTTTCCTGACAATTAGCCTATTGTCAACATACAACAAAATTATGATGGAATCACCATTCTCATAGTTCTTCGCAAATACACAATGATCTGCGAAGGTCTTCTTGAAATTGTGTTGGGACATGAAGAGATCAAACTTTTTGTATCATTGTCTTGGAGCTTGTTTTAGACCATAGAGAATTTTCTTCAAGTGACACACTAAGTGTTCTTTGCTTGGTTCCGCAAAATCTTCTTGTTGCTCCATATAGATTTCTTCTTCTAAGTCTCCATGTAAGAATGTTGTTTTGACATCAAATTGCTCTATTTCCAAGTCTAGTTTGGTAGCTAGATCAAGAATTGCTTTGATGGATGTCATCTTCACCACAGCTGAGAATATTTCTTCAAAATCTATGCATTTCTTTTGGTTGTATCTCTTCATGACAATTAGTGCTTTATATCTGGGGTTTGGGTTATTCTCTTCAATCTTAAGTTTGAATACCCATTTATTTTTTAGTGCCTTTCTACCTTATGGTAATTTTACCAGGTCATACATATGATTCTTTTTCAAGGATTGGATTTCTTCTTCCATGGCTTGCATCCATTGCTTTTTTCTCGGTTGTCTCAATGGATTCCATGAAGCTATGTGGTTCCCCTTCTCCAGTAAGGTTTACAAACTCATTTGAGTAATATCTACTCAACAATTGTTTATTTCTTATCAATTGTCTTACTTGGGGACCATGTTCTATCTACAAGTTATCCACAACTTGCTCTTCATTCATCTCACTTGTTTGCATCATCTAATGAAATTGTTCCATCTCACGAGTCTTTCCCCTTGAATTGTTTATTACTATGGGAGTCGAATCACAAACCACCATTTTCTTTAGCTTCTTGGACTTGATATCTTGGATCATTTGATCCTTAAAGAATATCACATCTCTACTTCGAACAATCTTCTTATTAGCAGGATCCTATAATCTAAAGCTAAGTTCATCTCTTGGTGAACCAAGGTATATGCATTCTTTGGCCTTAGCATCAAGCTTTGCTCTTTCATCTTTCAGAATGTGAACAAATTGTTAGAACCAACAACATTGAATGATGTTTGGTCCGTATTCCTTAATGGGTTTTGATGATAACAAATGTGATAATATTTGATCAACTAATGATTTGAAATTAAGAAATTTCAAGGAATCAAAATTGATCACAAATAATGGTATAATCTCTCTAACTCACTCTCTATCTCAACTGTTTGATAACTTGTAATAAATAATCAAGCATCCAAAGTGCTTTTAATCAAACCTAAATAAGCTTCAAAACAAACCATGAGAAGGACATAAGGACAGACGGTACAGGTCTTAGAACAGACCATGCTAAGTCTTGGAAAGACTCATGCAAAGTCTAAGACCAGACCATACAACAGTCTCAGGACAAACTATGTGAAGTCTTGGGATAGATAATACAAGTCTAGGACCAAACTATGCATAAGTATTGGACCAGACCATGTGTGGAACACGGCCAGACAAAGCATAGTCAAGACAGACCATGATTGAGCTAGGCCAGACGATGTTTGAAGCTAAGCCAGACCATGTCTGTCATTCCAAACCATGCATAGTCAAGCTAGACCATGTCTGAAGCTAGGCTAGACCATGTCTATCATTTCAAATCATGCATAGGCAAGCCAGATGATGTCTGAGCAAGACCAGACTGTGTTTGTTAAGCTAGACATTGTCTGTGTTGAAACAAAACATGATATGTTGTACGTGCTGAGGAATATGCATTGATTTAATATCTCTATCATTTAATAATGCACTGTTTGTAACAAAAAGAAAGGAAGGTACTCTGATCTACTTTCTTCTATTCCTTGTATTGCTTACATGTCTCAAAATGTGTGACGTTTGTAGGTACAACTAAAGGACTAATCAATTTTGAGAAGCTCACCTAAAAGCTAAAAGCAAGCTGTGAAAAGAGAAGAACCTATTCCTATCAAATCAAGCTCAACTAAAGCAATTTCAATACTCAACTGTGAGACAACAGAAACCAATCTTATCCAATGTTCAAATCCATGAAGCTCACTATATATAGATGCTTCCATGCAACGAGAAGACTATTGAACTAAAACGAATTCATAAAAAGCAATCTGAATAGCAAGCAAAACACCTTGAGAAAAGGTTAAAGCCTAGTATAAAACACGAGCTGAGAGAATGAAGCATACCCATCTTCTACTAGCTCATACAAATTCAACACTTGTTTATATCCTCTCTCTGAGAGTTATTTGAATCTTATACATATTTGTATAGAAAGCTAGGAGTAGCTTAGTGATAAAAGAATACTTGGGAAGTATAATCTTAAAAGGAGATTCATACTTGTAGCTAGTAGTGACATAGAGAATACTTGTAGCCAGAAGTGACAGTGAAGAATACTTGTTTTATAATCAGTTGATTATAATGGAACCCTTTAACAATTGTTAAAGGAGAACTAGACATAGCTAAGGTTGAGTGAACTAGTATAAAAATAAGCTTCTATTTGCTGTCTTATGATTATATCTATTCATCTTGCATGTTATGGCCCTTTGAAAAGGTTTTCAAAGCTTTGCCTTACAAGGATATATTTGCTGGTTTAAACATACATATATTTAAGAAGGTAACTTGTAAACTAATAGTGTTTGCGAAAAAGTTTTCTAACCCACTATTCAACCCCCCTTCTAGTGTGTTCTTGTGTATTTCACAAATGCCTTACATTCGAAGACTCTCAAGTGACCAAAAGAAGCTTTCTTTCCATATCACACTTCATCTAGAAGCTTTCCATTTAAGGGTCTTAAAGGTGAAAGATTTATCAAATCAACTACAGCTCTTACTACTTCACCCCAAAATGATTTAGAGAGTCTTTCTTGAGAAAGCATGCTTTTAACTTTCTCTACAATCATTCTGTTCATGCTTTCAGCTACTCCATTCATCTGAGGAGTCTTAGGAGGTACTCTTTCATGTCTTATCCCGTGAGTTTTGTCGTATGCCTCAAATTGGCCTATATATTTTCCCCTGTTATCACTTCTCAAGCATTTTAGCTTTCTTCCCATCGATCATTCTATAGAGGCATGAAATCCCTTGAATGCTTGAAGAACTTGATCTTTCGTCTTCAATGGACACACCCACACTTTTCTTGAATGATCATCAATGAAGGTAACAAAATATTGGGCACCGTCAATAGACCTTTAAGATGTTGAGCAAACATTTGATTAAACAAGATCCAAAATATGCTTTCTTCTTCTTGCATCATCTAGTCTTATAAAAGCCACTTTGTGTTGTTTTCTTGCTAAACAATCTTCATAAGATTCAAGTGGTTGTCCTTTTATGTTCGGGAGATGATCTTTTGCGAGGATCTCCAAACCCTTCTCGCTCATGTGGCCCAATCGTCTATGACACAATTCTTTTTATGCTTGTTGAGCAACATTTATCTCTCCTTTGCATATCTTTCCCTACATTGTGTACATGGAGCCTTCCTTCTTTCCACGTGCAACAATCATGCTTCCTTGATTGAGTTTCCATTTACCAACACCAAATTAGTTTATCATCCCAACTTCATCTAGCTTTCTAGTTGATATTAGGTTTAGACACATATCTGGAACATGTCTCACGTCCTTTAGGACAAGCTTGTTCCCATTCTCAGTCATCAAGGTTACTTCTCCTATGCCAACAATTTTGCTTGTGACATGATTTCCCATCTTCACCGTACCAAAGTCTCCTTTTTTATATGATGAGAAAAATTCTTCATGAGGAGTTACGTGGAAGGATGCTTCTGAGTCAATTATCAAAATGCAATCATCAAATGAAACATTTAGATAATTATTTTTTTTTACAAGGAATAAGCCATCATAACTCAAGGTCACCGTGGAGGTTGTTCCGTCTTCCTTTTCCCTTAGATCAAATTGGTCAAGATGGATTGTTCCAGCTTGTTGGTCTTTTTTCTGTGGCCTGGTTTATCACAACAATAACAACTTAGTTTAGTGCATGATTTGGATTTGCCATGTGATTTTCCATGACCTTTCTTTCCATGACTATTACTCCTTTTATTTTCAACAATGTTGGCTTCGAATTGGTTGTTCAAGCCTTTTTCTCTCCATCACGACTCTTCATTTAACAAATTGTCTATTACAAAATCCATGTTAAGTTTTCTTTCTAGAGCAGAATTGCTAAGAGTGACAACTAGAGTGTCCTAGTTCTCAGGAAACAACTGATGGGTAAAAAAGTTTGCCAATCATCTTCTATCTTCATTTCTGCTTTTTCCAATTGATTTACCATGCCTTTGAAGACGTTCAAATGTTCGATCATGTTTTGACCATCCTTATACTTCAGCTTTGCGAATTGTTTGACAAGGTGAGCTTTATTTATGGGCGTCCTCTTTTGAATCAAGGATTCAAGTTTTGTCCACAACTCATACACATTGGTATAAGTTAATACATGCTCAAACAAACTTCAACCAATATATTTTCGAATAACAACTACTGCTTTCCGATTCTGGAGATCCTAATCTTTATCAAACCTTCTTCCCAGTTTCTCTTATTGGGTGATTGGCTCATGCAAATCCTGGCAATATAAATGGTCTTCCATCATCAACTTCCAATGTGAGTCATGACTCCTTCCATCTTGAGTTACACATGCTAAATAATGAAATCTAAGAATTACTGTATATTGAAATATTTATTGCAGTTTAAGAATAAAGCACCAGGAAAGTTTCCAAGAAAGAGAGGTGGGTCAATGGATACTCTTAAGTACCAAGTATTTCCTTAGCCAGAACTTTTCCTAGACATGCACTATCACAATCCCACATTTTTATTTTAGCTACATAAGAGTAAATCTTTTTCTGATGTGGGAGGTCAGACAACATTGCCAGTGGCAGACCTATGATCTCAAGTCAATGGGGCAAATTACAAAAAATAAATTCAGTGGGTTAAAATATATAAAATCATATGAAATGAAAATAAAAATATAAGATTTTTCTTGTAATTTTTTTGGTAAAAATAACTTTTTATTAATGAATTTTAAAAAATGAGGGGGTACAAGTGCACCCCCTAGGGATAACCTATGTTCGCCACTAAACGTCACAACCATAGAGCATATTAAGAATTTTCTTATGAATATGATACCTTGGTATCTGAGAGCTTTGATACCACTATTGGGAATTGCTCTCATAATTTCCCTCCTTTGTGTACTCAAAGTAGGCACTAATCGTAAAAAAATAATAACATCGAAAAATTTTAGCGTGGAAAACTTTCTCAATGTGAATAAGGAAAAACCACGGGACTCGTATGACACTTAAATCTCCACTATAATAATAATGGGAATACAAAATGCAACAACAATGTATCTTCAATTTGTAGAGACAACTTTCTCACAAATTTGCTCGTTAATTTACCTTGTTAGATACTCTATCTAAGGCTCTCCATTTCTCTCACAATTTTCTCTCAAAATGTGAGGTTTTCTTGCTCTTGCTTTTGCTTTGCTTGCACTTCCTTTCCTTTATTTATGGAGAAGTTTCATGATGAGCAATGTGCTAGCTTGGTAAAAATTTCAAAGCACCGAAAGGCTATAGCTTGATAGGTTAAGAAATTATTCAGTAAGCATTAAATGCACCACATGCATTTTTTTTTCCTAGTGTATGTTTCACATTTATTCTTAGAAGTAAATTTCAACATCACCAAATTGGTGGTTGCTACACATGTATATTGCCTTTTCACATTGGTTGGACATATCCAACATGAAGTTGGTGGTGGTGGTGATGCCATTGTTGTTCATGGAGTCCCCATTGAAAAGGGGTTATGATGTTGATGACGTAGACAAGATGTAATGAGGAAGACAAGGGTATTTTTGTCTTAAAAAAAATTAAACAAGCATGTGCACAACATGTGATGGATTTTGGTTAACAAAAAACACATAAAGACGGTGTAGGGGTACATTTGTAGGGGAATCACAAAAATTAGGGGAGGTTTATGTAGGGATCTAACAGTGAGGGGGTGTGACGAGTGCGTGTCAAACATGCCGTCAAAAACTAATAATTTCCCCAATAAATTTTGCAATATAAGGCCAACTCAGGTCATCTTCTTAATGATAGAATTTATCAAACACCTTGCATTCAATTCAAAATAAGGGGAATTTTGTGTGATTTTCAGAAAATTAAGCAAACAAAGAAACTTAAATCAATAAACGAAAACAGAATCAAAGAGATACAATTCAAGAATCTATGCTTATGGAGAAATAATCACAGTTCCAACAAGGATAAGTCAAATTCATGCTCATGGAAATACGAAATTTAAGGCAATCACCTCACATTTATTCAAAAAAATTCAGATTACTATCGTATTCCTAATTTTTCCAAATTGATGCATGTTTCGTATTAAATCACAATCAATCAATTGCAATTGATCCAAATTTAGATTTCAATTCTCTAATCTTTAAATCGAAAATCAAAAAAAGGGAAAAAAGAGGTTTATGAGCATAATTCGAAATTGAGAATAGAGAAACTCATTTACTCACAAGCACATGATCTTTAGGTTGCAAACGAATTTAGCCCTTCATGAAGATCTTCATGGGAACTCCAATTTGTATGCACAAAAATGAAGAAGAAATAGGATAAAAGAGAAGAAAAGAGAGGAGAGAGAAGAGAGCATTTTAAATTCTAAAGCTGGAAAGTTTACAAAATGAAATAGTGTGTCTCCTTTTATAAAGGGGAAAAATTATATATATGATGGACTAAAAATGTTGGCCTCCAAAGGAGGACTAAAACTCACTAAACAAAATACTATCTTAACTAATTAAAATTACCAAAAGGTCCCTATTACAAATGAAACCCAAAATTATACAAGTGTAGTGTTGAAACATTGAATCCCTTATTTGACTCTTAGAATGTCCAAATTGACCAATCCTTGACATGAAATTTCATCTCTTCTCCTTATCTTTCAAACAAGACAAAAATCATCAAAATCGGAGACTTGTATAAAAAGTTATGGGCTACACAAGTGATAGTGTCAAAAACATAAATAAAACATGACAAATAACAATATTAGACACAGATTCAAAACGATCTAATTAAACAAAACTCAGTTAAAATGGTTAAAATGAGGTATAAAAACATGTCTAGATATGTCAAATGCAACTTTAGACTATGCTAAAATACACTTTATTAAGATGCAAGTGTAAAAGTCCAAAGGAAAAGTTAGTGTAATTTACTTTTTTTTTTATATGAAAAAATGATGATGCATTATTAATATAAAATAGTTTTACAGTATTACCAAATTATAATTTTTTAATCTTTTAATATTTATGATAAGTGAAATGATTTTTATAAAAAAAAATTAAAAAATTATTAGTCTTTAGGAGTAATAGGATTTTTCACTGTTTGAAGTTTGAAAATTGGTATTGTAATAAAAATGTTTTAATAGCGGTGAAGAAAGGTACTGGTCGAATGTTGACTTTAGAGTTTAGACAGTCCAAAATCCAACACTCGCTTTCCCAAACAAATTACAATCTATGTTAGTTTTTTTTTTAAGGGAAATCCATATTAGCTAGTGGTTTAGTGTTGTCGTTGAAGTTTATGAAAAAAATAATAAAATAATACATGTAAAATATTCTCCATTTAATCTAAATTATAAATGAGAAAATGTAGAAACACGTTCTCTGACATATTTTTTTTATTGATGTTTTTTTATGATTAAAATTTATCAAAAATCATATAAAATTATATAATTCTCACGTTAAATTAGAAGAATCATAAATCTTATTTATTTTATTTATTGATTCTCTTTCCTAATTTTATAATTTTATAAATTTTAATCTATTATAAAAAAATAAAGTGAGTTTGAGAGTATTATCATACCACTCCTTATTATAAATAGAATGGATAGAAATGACAAAAGATAAAAAAAGATTACATGAATAAAGAAAAGGTAAAGATAATGTTCTTGTGATTAAAAAGGAAAAAGCAAAATAAAGAAAAAACCGTCTTGTCTGATAATAATATCTCTTTTGATTTTTTATTTTATTTTAGCTCTACCCACCAATCATGTCCGATTTGCAAGTCAGAATTCATAAGTTCCAATAAACAATGGGATAACTCTTTCAAAAAATAAAAATAAATAATGGGATAACATAATACTCCAACAAAGTAACATATACTCATCATTTCCGTTTATTTTCTTCTTCTGTTATTTTTTCTATTATCTCTGCCTTTTAAAAATTTCTTACATTTTTTTTTTATGACCGTGGAAATTTATTGAAGATAACTAATAACAACTTTAATCACATTCTCGTACCAACTTATTATATATCCATACTTACATTGTGAATCACAATTTATTTATGTATAAAGTTAACAATTTAAAGGTGATGTATTGACAAAATGAAATAATTTTACATTGTTAGATAATCATAATTTTTCATTTATTTATGATAAATCAAATTACTTTTACAAAATTATTTCAAAAATCATATAAATTGAGGGTCCTGATCATCTGACAGAGTAAAACTATTAGAATTTATGGATCAAAATAATTTTTTTAAAAACTTAGAAATCAAAGTAAATGATTAAAATTTGGGGTTGTCAAAGTGAAACAAGTTCTTGGTCTGAGTGGTAATGGGCTCAAGTCCCTTAAGTAAAGTCTCAGGTTCAAATCTTGTGGATGAAAAAAACCTGATTAAGTGGGGAAGATCCCACTAAAGCAAGGTTGGCAAAATTCTTCTCTAGTAATAGGAAAAGAAAGGCATAGAAGGCAAACAACACAATAGAAAGAAATCTTAATTGGATAGTGAATTCTTTGAACTTTTTCTTCAAAGGTTTCCACCTTGTGTTCTCCAGAATAAATCTTCATTATCTATGCTGGTGTGTAGCTATTGTGCCATAACTTTTCTCTTTGTAATATTTCCATTTTAGCTCACTTTTTGTGGCCAATAATGGCTTGGCTAATATATTTAGCCTATTAAAAATAAAACAAGTTGGACTTTTAAGCCATTCCTAATTTGATAATTATTTATCTTAATAGCTTCATAGCTACTTTGTTGACAAATCCAAATTTGTAACATAATTGAGTATATGATGTAGGCATGTTGTAATAGTAACAATGTACTTTTACTTGCTATACTACCTTTTAAAGTTTTGATGGTTGTTCAGCTTTCATAAATCATAATGCTTCCTTACTTCATTTGTTTGCAAAGATAAGGTGGAATACTTAAATCAAGTATTGAAATTGAGGACTTTATGGCAAAGACATTTGTTAGCAAATGTGTGAGCGAATATTCAAATTTGGCCTATACTTTTAGGTGCCATTGTTCTTTTTCTATTTGTTTTAATTTAAAATAGTTGATTTATCTTTTATAAGATGTTGTCTAAAAAATATTTATTTGGAAATGAAAAAGGAGAAATTGAGAGGAAGAGTTAATAAAATTACAACAATGTTTTATTGCAAAAATTGTTCTTAAAAATGTAGGTTCTCATGAAAATTTAGATTAATCAAATAAAAAATTGAATATTGAAAATCATGTAAGTAATGCGGCTAAGAACAATGAAGTTAATGATTTAAGTGATGTTAATAATTTGTCAAATGTATTTAATAATTAAAATTTTGGCATTGATGAAGAAGAGTCGATTCCACATTTATATATTTATGATCCTAGAAATTGGAATAATCTTGATTAAAAAGCAAGAGACATTTTAGTTGAAACATTACCTATAAGAGAAATGAATCTTGTTCCCCTTGGATAACATTGCTAAACATTTTTCTTATGCTTATTATTGTAGAAAATTGAGTAACGCTGAGTTTGGTGATAGAAAATGGTTGGTTTACTCAAAACATGTTGACAAAATATACTATTTTTGTTATAATTAAGTTGTTCAAATATGAAAATAACAAAAGTTTGTTAGCGAATGATGGCTTTAGGGATTGTAGACATATTAGCAAGATACTTAAACAACATGAGAATAGTTTTAAGCATATGAATAGCATGAATACTTGGAATGAAATGAGAGAAAGATTGGATAAAAATCAAACAATTGATAAAAACTTGTAACAAGAAGTTATGAAAGAGAGAGAGAGCATTGGAGACAAGTTTTAGTTAGAATATGTGTTGTTGTGAAATGTCTTGCTAAACATAAGTTGGATTTTAAAGGATCAAATGAAAATTATATCAAGATAACAATGACAATTTTTTAGGATTAATTGAAATGATTGCAGAATTTGATGTGATAATACAAGATCATGTTCGATGAATTCAAAATTGTCAAATTCATTATCATTATCTTGGGTATAAAATTCAAAAAAAGTACTTTGTTAGCCGCTTCCACTTGTTTGTTGGTCTGTGGGTGTTCTACAAAGGTGAAAATCAAACTAATCCCATGTTTTTAACATAAAGTTTTTACTTGAGCACTGGAAAACTGGGTGTTGTTGTTAGCTATGATGGAGTTTGGAACCCCATATTAACAAAGGATGGATCTATGCACAAACTTCTTGACCCTCTCAGTTGTGATGGAGGCAACATGCTCTACTTCAGCCCATTTACTAAAATAGTTGACCACGATGATCAAAAACTTAGTTTGCCAAGCGACAAGTGGGAAAGGCCATAGGATGTCAATCCCCTAATGGTGAAAAGGCCACACAATCGATATTGGGTGGAGGTTCTCTAGTAAGGCTATATGTATGTCATTGTGCCTTTGATAGCTATCACATTTATGTATGAATTCCATGTAATCCTTTTGGAGGGTGGGTCAATAATATCCCTCTTGAGTCACCTTTACTCCTAACATCCATCCTCTAATGTGACTCCCGCAAACTTCCTCATGTATCTCTCTGACCATGATCCCTGCTTGATGGGGTGATAGACATCACAATAATGGTATGCTAAACCCCCTTCTAAAGAGATTATCTCCGATGATGATTGTAAAAAAAAATAAAAATTCAAGAAGAGTGGTTGAATTGTGTTTTAACTAATTTTAAAAAAAAAATTGCAAATGGTTTTGAATAGTCTATTATTTTAAAAGATAAAAGCTAATAGACTATGTACTTTCTTAGCTTTAACAAATCTTCCCTATTAATATTATAAAGTATAAAAGAAGATTAAAGCACAAGAGACACAAGACATTTATACTAGTTTGTCTCACCTTGAGACTACGTCTAGTTCTTGGAGAAAACCTTCCAAGTTCTACTACCTTGCAAACTTACAAGAGGTTAGAACCACCCTAGGTTCTTTACAAACTATTACACACACACGTACAAATCTACAAAGTATTCTTTGGCAGACCAAGCCACTCCTAGCTCTAGAAAACAAATATAATGTTTTATTGATTTATGGTACACAAACTTTGGGTAATGTCTTATAGATGGATACAAGGTTAAGCTCCTAGTCTTTTTCTCTCAGGATAAACAAAACGATTTGAGAGTAGTACGAAAGACAAAGTAATTTTGATTATAAGAGATTTGAATGCTCGAGTATGAATAATTTCGTTAGTTTCAAATCTTCAAGTCTTCTAATATTTATAAGCCTTCAAAAAATGGTCGTTGTGAGTAAAACACTTGTATGTTGAGTCTATTCTTTCGTTTGTTGGGGTTGGCAGTTGAGAAAAGTAGCTTTGCATTTAATATCGCATTAAATGCCCATCTACTCACTTCTGATATCCCATTCTACTTATCTTCCTTGAGCAACACACCATTATCCTAATAATGATAAACGTCGCTTTCACATAAACTGTGGCCATTGAGCAGTAGGTAGGGCACGCCTTTTGAGAAAGTCTTTGGCTCAACAACTATATTTCTTCACTACTTTTATCTTTGATCCGTTCGATGAAGAATAAAGGAATATTTATCTACACAATTGAACAAAACATTAAATATGTCTTGATAGGCATTTAAGATGTTAAAGTTTGTCATGCTTCATCTATATGAATACAGACACAAACTATGACTCTATCATCTATGGATGCATATATATAGACGTAGACAAAACATGAAAATAAGCATTTGTTTTATATCAATAAAAAATTAATTAGGGCTATAATTCGTCTTTGACTTAACAATGATGTACCAAACCGCTTCTTTCAAAACCTTATCCGCCTTTTCCTTACCTATAGGTAGGTCGCCACTCTCTAAGTACCGTAAGTGCAAGCCCATCCAAGAGTCATACTCCTTTTGTACGAACATCACCTCCCCATCAGCCAACGTGATGCTAGGCTTGGTCAAGGTCTCTTGGATCACTGATTAGTTACCTTTAGGCTTATTTGTAATGGTTAGCTTTGACAATAAATTGACTCTAACATTTTAATCTTGCAGAATGTGTTAGAGTGAACCTAGCAAATTGCTAAGTGTGGATCCTTGGTATGGAAGTTTCCTAAGACCTAACTTGTCACCAATTAGGAGTCGCTTCTAAGTTCTAACTATCAAAGAGCTGACCCCCATCTCCTTGGCTAGTGACATTCCGGATAACAAAGCCTTATACTCTGCTTGGTTGTTCCTAGCCTTGAAATTAAACCTTAATGACTACTCCACCAAACCCCCATGTGGCCCTTCCAACACAATGCCTGCCCCCGATCCCATTTTATTGGATGCCCTATCTACGGATAGAATCCATACTAGTATCTGGGTCTCCACTTCGGGTCAACTGTCAACTCGGCCATGAAATCAGTCAATGCTTATGCCTTGATCGCCCCTCTTGACTCATACATTATCCCGAACTCGGTCAACTCAATAGACTACTTTACCATCCTTCCCGCCAAATCAGGCTTTTGTAGTATTTGCCTAACTGGTTGGTCGATTTTTATCACCATTGGGTGGCTTTGGAAGTAATGCCTAAGTTTTCTCATAGTTACTAGTACTACCAAGGCTACCTTTTCCAACTTCTGGTACCAAACCTCGACACCTCTTAACACCCTACTCAAAAAGTAGATTGGTACTTGTTTTCCTCCTCTTTCTTGCACGAGAATTGAATTGATGACCCCATCTGACACCGTTAAGTAAACTACCAAGGACACTCTTGAGATCAATTTGACTAGCACTATAGGCATGGATATGAACTCTTTTAACTTCTAGAATGCTACCTCATATTCCTCCGACTACATGAACTTATTGGTTTTCTTTAGGCATTAAGGCAAAGCCTTGTCCCCTACACGTGAAAGGAAACTAGATAAGGACGTGATTCTCCCCGTCAACTACTGCACCTCCTTCATCCCACTCAAGCTCCACATGTTCATTATTGCTACATATTTGTTCAATGCATCAAACAACTCCTAAATGTCGATTGAATGGTCTTCCTCTGTCATTGATTTGATCACCATGTCATCCACATACAACTCAACATTTCTCCTTATCATAACTTTTAACATATCCATGATTCTTTGATATGTAGCCTTTGCATTCTTCATCCCTAATGGTATCACAATGTAGTAGAAATTCGATTAGTCCTCGTAGAATGTCGTTTTACTTTCATCTTGTGAGTGCATTGGTATTTCATTGTACCCTGAATATGCATCCATAATACTTAACAACTTGTACCTCGACGCTCTGTCAACCAAACCATCAATGTTTGGTAAGGGATAAGAATCCTTTGGGCATGCTTTATTCAAATCCGTGCACATTCTCGACGTTCCACTTGATTTTTTGACCAACACCACATTTGCCAACAAGGTTGGGTATTGCATTTTTCTTATGTGACCTACCTCTGCCAACTTCCTTGTCTCTTCTATCATTGACTTCCTTTTCTCATCTCCTAACCTCCTACACTTTTAAATGATCAATTTTCTTTGTGGCTTAACACAAGTTGATGACAATGTAAGTTGGGATTGACCCTAAGCATTGTTAGGATCAGCCGGGTAATCAATCAAGAGGGGGGGGAGTGAATTGATTTAACGTAAAGTGACATATTCTTTTTCTAAAAAAAGATTTCACCACCGCTCTTGAGGTTTCAATAAAAACGTTTTCAGAGAATGCTATATTGATTAAATAAACCAGAAAAACAACCTCAGCTTAAGATAGAAATGATTTAGAACAAATTATCTTGATAAAAATCAAATGCTAAATTGAAATAGATTAAGGGATAAAGAGATAGAGCTTGTTGTTTTATACTGGTTCGATCAACCATCGATCTACATCCAATTCTCCCTTTCACCAAGGGGTTCCACTATGAATTTGATTACATACACCATGCACACACAATTCACAACAAATCCTGATTTCACAACCTAAAATAGAAACCTAGAAGATTGAATGTGAAAACACCATTCACCATCCAATTTCTAAACATAAAAGTACACACAGAATTAGACATATCGTCTAATTTCAACATAGCATTTAGGAACGAAATTCCCACAATGCTAATCAAACAAGATCAATGAAAAAGATTAAAGAACGAAAACACCTTGATGTGCTGATATAGCAGATATGAGATCAGATCAAGAAACTCCAATATGAGTGTGTATAACAGTCAAGAACTAATGTTGAATCATCTCAGTTCATGAAGAAACAATAAAGAGATATAGTTGTATATGCTCAGAGGTTCAATCTCAAAATGGGTATAGCAGTAAAAGCAATATTGAGTTTTCTGAAACTCAAGAGATTTAGAAAATGTGCAGAAGAAAGAAGAGAGTGATCAAGACAATATCAAATCTGAAAAACAAATCAAAGATTTGGATTTTGACAAATGAAGGAATCAAAAGATATTGTAATTGTTTGTTCTTGTTATTCTGCACTAAATGATATGGGTTCAAATATATGGCATGGGTCAAAAAGATTTAGAGTTAGTTAGACAAAGAATGAATCTTGGAGATCTTTAAAACTAACTGTTATACTAGATATAATCGATTGCAATCAAGGTGTAATCAATTATCCCATGTATCAGAATATGATTTACACTTACTGTCAGTTGTTGTAATTGATTGCATAAAACTTGTAATCGATTGCACACAAGACAAAGCCAATTTTGAATATCAGAGATCATTTGGTAATCAATTGCCACAAGATGGTAATTGATTGCAAATGAAACAGAGCAATTTCTGAATTTTAGAGATTGTCTTGTAATCGATTCCTACAACTTGTAATCGATTACAATCACTTAGAATTAGTTCCTAAGAAGTAAATCATCTAATGATGCTAGAGATAATAGAAAATAGGGCAAAACAAAACACCAAACAAGAATGATATAGCTTAGCCTATAACAAACAATACAATGCCTCATCCATACATGTGATGGCATAAAAAGAAAATACTAGACTAAGAAAATGGAAAAGACTTAAGGTATGAAGATACCAAAAATCTAAATGAAGAGGCGAGGCGTCAATCTTCAGGCATATCCTGAGTGCTCCACGTGAAAACTAAAATATTTAGTTGGAGGACCCCCATGAAACTCTCTTTTGTTAGAACCAAAACAATTGATGATGTTTGGCCCCTAATACCTTGATAGGTTTTGATGATAACAAATGTAATAATATTTGATCAACTAATGATTTCAGACTAAGTGATTTCAGGAAATCAAAGTAAGAATAGACAATGGTAAAATCTCTCAACTCAAATCCTACGCTTTAACTGTTTGATAACTTATAATGATTAAATTCAGCACTGAAATTGCTTACGAACAATCTAAAATAAGCTATTAACGGATCATGCAAAGTCTTAAGGCTAGACGATGTCTGATGCCAAGCGCCAGATGATGTTTGATGCAAGGCCAAGAAGATGTCTGATGCCAAGGCCAGACTATGTTTGATGCCAAGCGCCAGACAATGTCTGATGCAAGGCTAGACGATGTCTAATGCCAAGCTAGATGATGTCTAAGGCTAGAACAGACCATGTCTTTTAATTAAGAATGTATTTGATAAGCTAGACACTGTTTGTGCACGAACAGACCATACTTAATCAAGACCAGACTATGTTTGTTAAGCCAGACTTTGTCTGTGCAAGAACAGAACATAATTTGTCATATGTTCTATATAATTAATTCTTTACTCAAATAAAGGCACTACTACAACAGAAAGAAAGGGAGATACTCTTTGACATTACTTTTTTTGATTCCTCGTATTACTTGCATGTCTCGTATTATATAAAGTGTGTAGGTATAGCCAAAAGAACCAATCAGCATTGGGATGCACACTTTTAGCTAAAAGACAAATTGCAACAGAGATAGAAACTTGCTCCTATCACATCAAGCACAGTCAAAGCTACTTCAACACTCTACTGTGTGAGACAACGGAAAGAAGTCTTCTCCAACGTTCAAATTCATGAAGCTTACTTTATAAGGAAGCCTCTATGAAACGAGAAGACTAAGGAGTTAGAAAAGAGATGAACGACTGAATGCTAAAAGAATAACGAAATCAATCTAGACAGTAAAAGAAAGCATTCTAAGAGAAAGTCTTGAACACGAGCTGAGAGAAACAGAATACCCATCCTCTACAAGCTCATGTAGATTCAACATTTGATTATATCCTCTCTTTAAGAGTTATCTGAATCTTATACATTTTTGTATAGAAAGCCAAGAGTGGCTTAGTGATAAAAGAATACTTGGGAAGTATAATCTTAGGGGGAGATTTATACTTGTAACCATAAGTGGTTTAGAATACTTGTAGCCAGTAGTGGCATAGAGAATACTTGTAGCCAAAAGTGGTAGTGAAGAATACTTGTTTTGTAATCAATTGATTATAGTGGAACCCTTTAACGGTTGTTAAATGAGAACTGGACGTAGCTTAGGATTGAGTGAACTAGTATAAAAACAAGCTCTGATTTGTTGTCCTATGATTACACTTATTTATCTTGCCTACTGTGCTCTTTTTGGAAAGTCTTTCTAAGCATTGCCTTGCAATGATATATTTGCTGATTTAAACTAACATATATCCAAGAAGGTAATTTGTGAACTAATAGTATTTATGAAAAAAATTTATACCCACCATTCAACCCCCCCCCCCCCCCCTTCTAGTGTGTTCTTGTGTATTTTAGTTGGTATCAGAGCTCAATCTCTGATAACTATCTTCACAGATACAGAGCTAAAGATCTTACACAAAGATATAGCCTCGTAAGAGGATTGCCAACAATGTCATATAAGGATAACTTACTTTGTGAGGCATGTCAGAAAGGGAAACAAGTGAAAACATCTTTTAAAAGTAAAAACAGTGTTTCCACTTCTAAACCATTAGAACTGTTACATATTGATCTCTTTGGTCCAATAAGGACAACCTCTCTTAGAGGGAAGAGATATGGACTAGTAATAGTTGATGACTATTCTAGATGGACATGGGTTATATTTGTTACTCACAAGGATGAGGCTTTTAAGGAATTCTATAAATTCTGCAAATATGTTCAAAATGAAAAAGGAGTATGTATAATCTTAGAGGGAGATTTATACTATCAGAAGTGACCATGGAGGAGAGTTCGAAAATGAAATTTTTCAGAGGTTCAGTGAAGAGAATGAAATTCTTCACAACTTCTCAACACCTAGAACACCATAGTAAAATGGTGTTGTTGAGAGGAAGAATAGGTCATTACAAGAAATGGCTAGAACCATGTTGAATGATAACTTGACTCCTAAGCACTTTTGGGAAAAAGCTGTAAATACTTCTTGTTATTTACAAAACATAATTTATATTAGGCCTAGTATTAAAAAGACTCCATATGAATTGTGGAAAGGAAAGAAACCCAACATATCATACTTTCATCCCTTTGGATGTCAATGTTTCATTCTTAACACAAAAGACAATTTGGGTAAGTTTGATTCGAAGTGTGATATAGGCATCTTACTTGGATATTCTGAAACATCTAAGGCATATAAAGTGTTTAACTCTAAAACCAAAGTTGTTGAAGAAGTCATTCATGTAAGATTTAATGACACTCAACCTGATAGGAAACTATTAGAGTTAAATGACTCATTTACAGATATTAGATTAGAAGATGCGATAACTAAGACCAAACCATCGTTTGCGTCTGGCACAACATTGTCTGCTCCCACATCGTCTGCTACCAGATCGTCTGTTCGCTATCAGACCATCTCAGATGATGATGAAGAAGTTAGAGAACCACATAGCAGTAACAGAATGATGATCAAGAACCATCCTCCTTCTCAGATCATTGGAGAAGTTCAAGCTCCAGTGAAGACAAGATCATCCTTCCAACAAACAGCTCTATTATTTGAAATAGAATCCAAGCACATTGATGATGCCATGGAAGATGAAAGTTGGGTCCAAGCAATGCAAGAAGATCTGGACCAATTTTAAAAGAATGATGTCTAGAAACTTGTGAAGTTTCCAGACAACAAGGAAGTTGTTGGTGCTAAGTGGGTCTTCAAAAACAAACTAGATGAGAATGGTAAGGTTATGAGGAACAAGGCTAGATTTGTGGCCAAAGGTTACTCACAACAAGAAGGTATTGATTATACAGAGACATACACTCCAGTAGCTAGACTTGAGGCAATTAGAATTTTACTTTCATTTGTTGCTCATAGAAATATGAGACTCTATCAAATGGATGTAAAATGTGCATTTCTCAATCGTGTAATCAAAGAGGAAGTTTATGCAACCCCCTAGGTTTGAGAGTACTATCTTTCCAGACCATGTATTTAAACTAAACAAAGCACTGTATGGTCTTAAACACACGCCTAGAGCATGGTATGAAAAACTTAGTTCTTTTTTAATAAAACACAATTTTACAAGAGGGAAGATAGATACTACATTGTTCCGCAAAAACTACTCTTCTGATTTTATTATTGTTCAAATTTATGTGGATGACATTATCTTTGGTGCCACTAATGAAAAACTCTGTGAAAAGTTCTCAAAGTTGATGCATACTGAGTTCGAAATGAGCATGATGAGAGAACTAAAATTCTTCCTAGGATTACATATCAAGCAAACCAACACAAGAATCTTCATACACTAGACCAAGTACGTGAAAGAACTTCTTGAAAAAGTTCAAGATGGATGATGCCAAAATTATGAAAACACCAATGCATCCAACTACATCACTTAGACCTAATGAAGACTCAAAGAAAGTAGATGTCACTCAATTCAAAGGAATGATTAGGTCACTACTCTACTTCACTGCATCCAGACCAAACATATTGTTTAGTGTTTGCCTCTGCTCAAGATTTCAGTCTGACCTAAGGGAAGTGCATCTGTCTGTTGTTAAAAGAATTTTTAGATATTTAATTGGAACCTCTAATATTGGTCTTTGGTTTAAAAGACAGAAAGAGTATAAGTTGACAGGCTATTGTGATGCTGACTATGCTAGAGACAAAATTGAAAGGAAAAGCACCAATGGAGGATGTTACTTCATTGGAGGCAACATGGTGTCATGGCTCAACAAGAAGCAAGGAACGATAACACTATCAATAGCAAAAGCAAAATACATCTTAGCTGCAAGTTGCTGCTCTCAGATATTGTGGATCAAGAATCAACTTGAAGACTACAACATATTTAAGAGTAACATTCCTATCTTTTGTGATAATACTGCTGCTATATCTCTTTCGAAAAATCCTACCATGCACTCTAGAGCCAAGCATATAGAAATAAAACATCATTTCATAAGAGACCATGTTCAGAAGAGGACCATTAAATTGGAATTTCTCAAGACAACAATCAGCTTGTTGATATTTTTACAAAACCCCTTATTGAAGACAGACTGATCTTTTTGAGAGAAAAGATTGGGATGGTCTGGGTGAATTAATGTTTTATCACTATCTACTATTCACTAGTAGAACTAAGGACACATCGTCTGGTGTGATACTTAAGTGAGGCATGTGCATGCCACGTGTTTCGCGCTCAAAATATGAGTTAGACCATGTGAGTTTTTTTAAAAACTGTTTTGTAACTTAAGCATTCATTTGGTTCTGAGTCATAAAAGTCCAAAACGCACATTCAAGTCTGTCATAAATGTGTCTTTTCAATCATTCTTTAACCATACCATCATATTTAATTCACACTCATTACCTATTCTAGCCTACTGTTTCCAAACGTATTCCCCAAGCTTTCGAAACCTCTCATCTCTCTTACCCATTCTCTCTGCAACCAAGAACCTCAAGAAACCTTAAACACAAACACTCGCCATGGCCAAACGTAATCTGATCAAAGGTTCTTCCTCCTCTCAACTACTTGCCTCACCCTCAATGTCTCAAGCTTCTGACGAGCGTCTTGCAGACGTAATGCCTGAGTCTACCACAGACACCAACAGTTCTGCATCCAACATTGACCTCGAGTTCGCGAAAGAATGGAGACTCCTTGATGTAGAGAACATTCTAATCAAGCCACGAGGTTCTTACACTAGGAACATTCACTTGGAGTACTACATTGACATACCTTACCTTGAGGAACGTTGTCTTAACATCTCAAGGTATTTCGAGTTCACTGGGATCAGGGGTTACTTCAATGATCACCAAAAAATCGCCCCTGGACTTATTAGAGAGTTCTAGACAAATGCTACAGTCAAAGGAAACGAGGTTGTTAGCAACGTCTTCAGGTGTGAAGTTACGGTCTCTCCCTCCTCCATTGCTCAAGCCATAGGGTGTGAACTGCACTCAAACTACTTCACAGAGGCATGGGACAAAGACCTTGAAAAAGATACAGTAGAAAGGTTCATTCTTGGACCCAACTACAAGGTGGCCAAGGACGTCATGAAGTTACACCCAGCCAACTTCCCACCTCTGACCAAGTTGATGATGAACATTGTCAACAAGACCATCTTGCACAAGATTGGGTCAAGAGATCATGTATCTACTCTACATAGGTTGATCCTCTACCACATCATCAGAGGGATCCCATTCAACCTTCCACACACGCTATTCTACAACCTGATTAGCCACATTCAATGCCTATCAACCTCTGTGGCAACATACTACACAACTCTATTAAACAAGATCCTTTGGGATGCTATTTGCTACAACAGACTATACATAGAAATCCAATTAGGAAATCTGGATGAGTTGGAGTATGTAAAAGTGGAGGGCCCATTCGTTCAACAGAGGATACTAACCTCCTCTAGTTTGCTTAAGTTGAACATGGGATTTGAAATCACCAAGGGAGTATGTACTGACTGATGATGATGAAAATGAAGGTCAGAAGAAGAAGAAGATTCAGAAAAAGAAGGGTGGAAAAGGAAAAAGCCTAGTGATTTATGATGAGGCTGTGTCCATCCAACCCTTAGTTAGTAAGATGAGAAGGCTTGCTGTTGTAGACCAGTAGATAGTCCGGACAACACGCAAGGCTGCAGCTCAGTTTGCTGTAGAGCCACTAGCCAAGAAAGGAAAGCAGACAGTCTAACAAGCACCACCTAGACCACCCACTCAGAAGGTCAAGTCTAGAGCCCAACAAAAGGGTAAGGGTGTTGCCAAACTCACTGCTGAACCTCAGGTGTCTCTAAGAGAGGTAGCAAACATTGTCCTGCAAGCTGTCAAAGTTGTTGAGGCTGAAGAAGAAGACTCAAACGAGGGACTAGTCTTCAAGAGACCCAGAAGATCACTTAGTGCACCACAAACCATTGAGTCAGAGGGACTGACCATCAGACCACCCAACACCACAACCAAAAAGCTGACTATGAAGAGAAAAATGGTGTTGGAAGAAGACACACTTGGACAAACAACCACCTCAACCACCAATCCAGGTATCACTCTACCCACTCACCCTCGCTCTACATATAAATGTTTGATAATCGCTTTATATACATAAATATTGCATCATATTTTGTAGTGATTATCCAATGTTCTCAAGATTTTTAGCTTAGTTTGAAATCATTTAATATAGATTTGTATAGTTTGATAATTCTAACCCTAGGAAGTTATTTTGTGAGAAATATACTATAATTTATGTGTGCAGGCCTAGATTCAACAGTAAAGGGAGAATACAAGAAGAAGACAAATCTCGCTAAGCGACACATCTCGCTCAGCGCTTCACTCGCTGAGCGCAACATCAAGCTACGCGAGCTAGGCGGTCTATGATGCGTTGAGCGCCATATTGCGCTAAGCGACATTTTCATTCAAACTAAAGACTCGCTTAGCGGGAAGTTGCTTTCGAACTAAATATGCGCTTAGCAGAATATTGCGCTTAGCAGAACACCTATTCTGAGATGCATTATGCAGTGTCCTGCGCTTAGCGAAAGGTTGAACTAAGCGAGACTTCGACTATATAAGCTGCACTTGTAATAATTTTGAAGCATTCAGACTTTATAGGATTGAGTTGCTTCTTCCATCCCCTGTTCTTCCCTTCTATTTTTGTAAGTTTCTCATGACAATGAGAGGCTGATCCATCTATGTCGAGGATTTGGAACTAGGTGCTAACATGTAAACTCTTTCCTTCATATTTATTCATTGAGTATTCAGTTTAAAATCCATTACTCTATTTTATAGCTTGTTATATGATTCGGTGTGTTATATATGCATGCTGTGGAGTTTGATGGTCATAGACATATGCTTTTGAACTTGGAACTGAGAATAGGAAAGAGTATATCACTAGACATAGGGTAAACTCCATCCTTTCTCTATTTTTATTATATGTTATCTGATTGGCCTGTTATATATGCATGTTGCGGGGTTTGGATGTCATAGACATATGCTTTTGAACTCAGAACTGAGAGTGGATTCTAATGAAATGTATTTCTAGACATAGGATAGATTTCATTAGCTTCGTAAAGATCTTCGAGCTTTACCAAACCACTCAACTGGACTTACCGAGACATCGGGAGTAAGGTTGAGCAGTTTAGGCTTGATTTGATGAGATATCACGTTTTGAGCACTTCTAGATTGAAGTTAATATGAATTATTGCTTTGAATAGAGAATATATTTTGTATGTTTACATGGAAGCAAACCGGTTGAACCAAAGCCTTAACATATCCATCATCATCGTTCCACATCTACGCATTCCAACTGCTCGATCCTTGTTCTGAATCAAGTTCCTTATCTTGTTATTTATCTTTATAGTGTTTAGTTTATTTTCTATTGTTATTCATGTTCTGCAAAACAAACCAATGCTAAAACCAAACTAGTGTGTAGGAACTGATAAGCTTACTAGTAGTCAATATGGACAATTCCCTGTGGATTCGATATTGGGATCTTCCCTTTTAAACTACTTGTATGATATTTGGTACGCTTGCCAAAATTTTCCATCAACGTCCAAGGAAGAATATTCCTTAAACGATACCAGTCTTAGCCCAAACACAAGCCACAACAGACACATCGTCTGTCGCACCCCTATCATCTGTGTCACCTACACAGACTATAGTAAGCCAAACAGTTGTTGCATAGTCTGATGCCTAAGCACAGACTATGCAAGAGCCACTATCTGAACCCACTGTTCAGACAGAAGATCAACCTACGTCTGCCCCCACTGGACAAACGATCACCCAACAAACTGAACCCACTGTTTAGTCTGAGACACAGTCTGATCCCACAACTCAGACTGTTGTACCAACAACATCCCCACAAACTCCACCAGACACTACCAATCTCCCTCTCCAGTGACAATTCTTGAGATGACAGACATAGTGGTTTCCTACCATCACACTAAGTCTATAATCATCTCATCTAGGTCAGATGAAGAGATAGTTGCTCTATCTCCTGAAGCGTCCGTTGTTCCCTCATGAGACAACAAACCATTCAATCTGGACAACAATACTCCTCTATCTAGATTCAGAGAAGACACTCCTCCTCCTTCACCTCCCTCCGGTCCTAGCATTAAAAGATGATGCAAAGATTCTCCTTGTGCTATGTGGGAGAGAATGTTAAGTCTGCAGCGTATAGAGAAGACACTCAGTTGGAGCCAACTGTAGAGGATTCAATGGTTGTTGTGATCAAGGAATCATCCCTTACTAGAGGCCAATTCACAACACTCACCTTCTGGATACTGCTGAAGATGATGTCAACTTAGCAAGAAGGTTACAACAGAAAGAGTATGCCTCTGCCATCCCTTTGATGCGTCAATTAGTGCATGAGATTGCACACTGGTATAACTGCATGAAAGAGGGATTGGACTACTTCACAGTGGAACCAGCCCTACCAGTTGAGCTCACAAAAGATGAGAAGAAGCAATTGGAGGCCACTGTTAGACCAATGCATCGTGATGCATTGTATCATTTGTCAAGACCAAGAGTCTCAATCTGACCTCCTCGACTGATTACACGAGGAATTGCTCCCAATCATCCAACCTTCCAGGCCATGTGTGCTGAGTACAGGGCTTTGTGCCAATTGAAGTTTTAAGGCACAACCCCCAGAAAGTTGTATCCACCTAGCTTGCATATCTCTGAAGATACTGACATACGTGTTGCTCCAAACTGTATAGTCACTAAGCTTCCAACTGTCAACCCCAACAAGTTGAAGGGGAAGAATATTGCAAGAGTAGACAATCTTCCATAGCACATACTAGACATTGAGCCACTACCTCAACAGGAGCATGTTCTGCCACCCAAGAACACAAAAGCAGAATGTGAAAAGTTGTATGCTCCACACCACAGGGTCATCCAATCTTTCAGAAGAAGAGAAGCAAAAGATTGACACTGTTGGTGAAGGCTCCTTCTCCTCTAGTAGTTTCATTCACGTGTCAAACATAGTGCTTGTACCCACTCTATTGACCCCTCACACCCCTGGAGATGAAGAGGAAGTTAAGAGGATGCTTGCTGAATACTATGCTGAGCACAAAGCTGCTCAAGCACTGATAGCTGCAACTAAGGAAGCAGAAGAAGCAGCTGAAGAAGCAAGAATCCTAGAAGAGGCTGCCAGATTGAGAGCTATGCTAGCTGCTCAAGAAAAGGAGCAATGATTCCATGATTTGGCTCAAGAACAGAAGGCCAAGGAAGAGATTGTCAGAACCAAGACAATTGATGATGTCTGACCCCTAATACCTTGATAGGTTTTGATGATAACAAATGTAATAATATTTGATCAACTAATGATTTCAGACTAAGTGATTTTAGGAAATCAAAGTAAGAACAACTAATGGTAAAATCTCTCAACTCAAATCCTACGCTCTAACTGTTTGATAACTTATAATGATTAAATTCAACACTAAAATTGCTTATGAACAATCTAAAATAAGATCTTAACAGATCATGCAAAGTCGTAAGGCTAGACAATGTCTGATGCCCAGGCTAGACGATGTTTGACGATGTCTAATGCCAAGCGCCAGACGATGTCTGATGCCAAGCCAGACGATGTCTAAGGCTAGAACAGACCATGTCTTTTAATTAAGAATGTGTTTGATAAGCCAGACGCTGTCTGTGCACGAACAGACTATACTTAATCAAGACCAGACTATGTTTGTTAAGCCAGACTTTGTTTGTGCAAGAACAGAATATAATCTGTCATATGTTCTGTATAATTAATTCTTTACTCAAATAAAGGCACTGCTACAACAGAAAGAAAGGGAGATACCCTTTGACATTACTTTCTTTAATTCCTCATATTACTTGCATGTCTCATATTATATAAAGTGTGTAGGTACAACTAAAAGAACCAATCAGCATTGGGATGCACACTTTTAGCTAAAAGACAAACTGCAGCAGAGACAGAAACCTGCTCCCTGTCATATCAAGCATAGTCAAAGCTATTTCAACACTACTGTGTGAGACAATGGAAAGAAGTCTTCTCCAACATTCAAATTCATGAAGCTCACTTTATAAGGAAGCCTCTATGAAACGAGAAGACTAAGGAGTTAGAAAAGAGATGAACGATTGAACGCTAAAAGAATAACAAAATCAATCTAAACAGCAAAAGAAAGCATTCTAAGAGAAAGTCTTGAACACGAGCTGAGAGAAATAGAATACCCATCCTCTACAAGCTCACGTAGATTCAACATTTGATTATATCCTCTCTTTGAGAATTATCTTAATCTTATATTTTGTATAGAAAGCCAGAAGTGGCTTAGTGATAAAAGAATACTTGGGAAGTATAATCTCAAGGGGAGATTCATACTTGTAACCAAAAGTGGTTTAGGATACTTGTAGCCAGGAGTGGCATAGAGAATACTTATAGCCAGAAGTGGCAGTGAAGAATACTTGTTTTGTAATCAGTTGATTATAGTGGAACCCTTTAATAGTTGTTAAAGGAGAACTGGACGTAGCTCAAGTTGAGTGAACCAGTATAAAAACAAGCTCTCATTTGCTGTCTTATGTTTACAAATATATATCTTGCTCACTGTGCTCTTTTGAAAAGACTTTCTAAGCTTTGCCTTGCAAGGATATATTTGCTAATTTAAACTAACATATATCCAAGAAGGCAATCTGTGAACTAATAGTATTTACGAAAAAAATTTATACCTACTATTCAACCCCCCCCCCCTCTCTTCTAGTGTGTTCTTGTGTATTTCATCTTTCCTGTTGCAACTTTTATCTCCTTTAAATCCTCCATTGGGGAGAGCCTTCTATCTACAAAGTTCTTCCCAAGGTCTAACTCTATCATGTTGATTTGATTTTTCGTAGGCATGATACTCATCCCTCGCCGCATGTGCAAACTCTCCCCATAACATTTGCAAGCCAAAGCCTGATCTACGTCGAGCGTGTCGATCATTTCATCCTGTTGTGGGAACTTCACCTTTAGATGGGATGTAGATATGACTGCCCCTTGTAGGTTCATGGTCAGATGCCCCAACAAAAAAAAATTAAGCAGAAGGAGCATTGACTACTAAGTACCTGACATAATGATTTTGACAATCTTTCCTACTTTGAATGTCATTCTAAGGTTGACATTCCCCCTTACTTCTATATATGTTCTCTTGTAAAACCAATCAGAGCTCCTGGGTGAGGTTGTAGCAAGTCCATTAAAATCTTCAACCCAACGAATGCATCCCACTATAGTACATCCATTAGAATCCTCTTCACGTTGAAACCCATCATGATTGCCTCAATCACTACCAGATCATGATCATGCAGTGTTACCCCCTCATAATTGCAGTTGAAAAAAACAATGTTTGGCATTGGCTTCTGGGGTGGCATGCCTGTTATTGCCATCACCGACTTAACATACCTTTTCCTCATGATCATCGTGTGTCTCCCTCTCGAGATCATATTAAAACTGCCATACACTAGCTCCTAATGTGCCACTCCACCACCTCCTAGGGGTAGTGGTGGAGATTTCCTTCTTCCCCCCTTCTCATTATCCCTTGCCTCCCCCTTATTCCTTCCTTCAAGCCTAGCCTTGAAGGGTTGAAAGAGGGGCGATTGCCCCGAGACCTTTAGTGGAGAGAGCCAAAAATATTGTTAGTTTTTGTATTTTTAAAATAAAAAATTACGTTAATCCTTTTATTTTTTAAAATTTAATTCTTATTCAATCTAAATTCTAACTTTTAGTAATTTCAACATATTAAAAGAATCTATACTATTTTTTATGATAGTGATAACAAGAATAATTTTTCTACCTTAAATCAAAGAAAAATAATAGATAAAGAAGCGTCCTTAGTGGATTCCTAACTCTTTGACTCAACCTTTTTAGATAGTTACAACTTTGATTTCGATTTGCGATTGACACTGCGATGCACATACACACAAAACTTTTTAGCATGTGTTATAAACTTGAGTATTTCATTTTTCATATAGTTAAAATAGAATTTGAAATTTATAGCCTAATTTTCTCAGCAATAACTTATTTTTTTATATTGAGATTAGACAATGTAATAAAACATGCTATTTTAATAAAATTGTGCATTTATTCTTTTTACAAAATATATATTTAAATTTTTAAATATTTATATCTAAAGTGCCCATTTTTTGTGTCTCGCCCTAGGTCCCAAAATCTCAAGACTGTCCCTACCCTCCTTGCTTTCCCTTATCCCTCACATACATAACAAATGATCCTAACTTAATGAGTTGCTTGATTTGTCTAACCAACACGAAACATTTTTCCATGCCATGCTAGTGCATTTGATGAAACATGCAATACTTCTCATGTTCTAGCCCCAACTACATCGTCGTTCTTGTAGGATAATGCAAAAACTTTATGTTGTTCACATCTTCTAGGATCTCCTAATTGGAGAGCATGAAAGGTGTTTTATTAACCCCCATGTCTCTATATCCTCTCCTATACTGATTTCCTTCTCTCCGACCATATGGCTCCCCTTCTCTTCAACCATACGAGTTTCTTCTCCAAAACCGATCCCTCTTTGGCTCGAAACCCCCTAGGTGTTGTTGCTTATTCCAATTTGGATTCGATTTGACTGAATCTCTTATTACCGGCTTGGTCCTACTATGAGACGCGTTCACTCATGTCTCTCTCCTCTCCATTCCTCACTTCTTGGCCATTTCCTCCTCCGCTTCAATGTGGCACGCCTCCCAAGATTGGATTTTCGTCATTGAATTATAGGCCTCCTTACTCAAGATTCACCAAACTGCCCCACTCGCAACCCCTTACATAAGGCAGTGACCAACATTCTCTCATTTGGGGTAAGAAATCATTAACAAAACCTCAGTGAACTTAGAGAGGAAATCTTTCAATGATTCCCCTAACAAATAACGTATATCAAATAGGTCAACTATCACCAAGGGCTTGTTTTTATTGGTCGCAAATTGGGTAACAAACAGTCGTGAAAACTAATAAAAACTTATGATAAATCAGTCGACAAGGCCACTTAACTAGTCCAAAGCCATGCCAAATAATGTTTTCGAGAAGATCTTACACCTTAAAGCATCGTTTCCCCAACTGAGCAACATTTGGGCCTAGTACATCCGTAAATGCTGATCTGGATCCTATGAACCATTAAATAGAGCCACCTTCAGAACCAAAAAATGAGTTGAAATTGGCTCGCCTACTATCTGCTATGTGAACGCCTCCTTATCTTTAATATGTCTGCCATTAGACCCTCCATCGTCGGTGGACTTGGAGGATCTGGTGATGAAGTGTTGTTCACCCTAGATCTTGCCATTTGATTAAATGGAAAGAGCACAAAGCAAAATAGTGCATCGAGAATTGTTTCACTAAGGCCCCATGGTGAGTGCCAAATGTTCCAAGCAAAACTTCCTCATCTAAGGTTTGAGGTTGCTCGACTTATAACATAAAGTGTATTGTGTGAAGATTCAAGAATGCTTCATCTATTTTTGGTATTTTTATAGCACTTGAATTTTACTTTAAGCCAAAACATGTATGGATGTTGGCTTTGTATTTTTTGTTTTAGACTAAGGCTTCATTGCATGATTACTTGTCTTCGTCTTTTATCTACATCTCATTCTCATGATAATTTGTCTCTAAGTGTTAAGGAATGACAAATTATGTGTAAGAGATTGCATAGGTTTTGCAAACTTACATGTAAATTGAAATTCACTTAATCGTAATTAGTTTTTTAGTATTATGATGCATTCAATTGATTACCAGATGATGGAATCGATAGCCATATCAGTAAAATAGAACATAACACTCTATCTGTGAATCGAAATAATCAATTGCATTTTGAATTTAATTGATTACATTTTATGACAGAGACAAAATATATCTTTTGATACACGAGATAATCGATTATATTCTATTACAATCGATTACATTTGTTATAACGGTCACTTTTAAAGATATCTTAACTATCTTTGTTAAATCTTTTTTCATATCTTTTTTACCCAATCTTATATTCGATTAAAATATAAGATTTTGACCTTTTCCAACATTATAAAGAGACCCCTTTAAGATTGTTTTTAATATCACAAAGTATTCATCTAATTCTTCACTTTCAAATCTCTTTGTGCTGAAATTATCTTGAGCTTTCACTTGTTAAATTCTCTTTGAAAAAGAAAAGCTTTTTACAATTATATATGCACATCTAGGTGCTTTTGTTCAAAGCTTTCTTTCCAACTAAATCTGCACACATCAAGTGCTTTTGTTTCATACTACTTCATCTCTTTGATTGTTTTTAATTGGTATTCTTGGATAGGTTTTCCTAAGTAGTTGCTTGAGGTTGTGATGGTGTTTCACACTCTTGCACAGGTTCTTCTTTGGGTTGTAAAAAAGATAAGTTGATGTGATTTTGATGTGTTATTGTGTTTATAACCGTTGTAGATCATAGTGGAAATCCTCGGGTTGAGGAAAACTAGATGTAGATTGGGTTATGATCAAACCAGTATGGAAACTCATGTTCTTCTTCTTATCCCTTCATCTTTCTATTGCTTTCTTGTTTAAGTTTTTTTTTATCATACTTTGTTTTAGAAAACCTTCTTAAACAAGATTGTTTTAACTTGTGTTTCTGAATTATGATTCCATCATTAACACTTTTTATAAACTTTTTGAAAAACCTCAAAGGATGTGGTTGAATTACTTTTAATTTTAAAAGAGATACAAAATTTTTGAAATATCAATTCATCCCCCTCTTGATATATCTGGCTAATTCTAACAATCTGTCATAATCCCTATGTTAGGGGTGGATTTTATACTTCTTCTCACAGGATTGAACACTGATCCCGATTAATCTAGGGGCCATTCCCCTTATTTACAGTGCCACGTGCCCCTTTTAGGATTAGGTTCAACATCGTTGGTCTTGCTTAGTTGGTGGGCCTTTGGACTTGGTAAGGCTGACCAAATTGGATGATTTGATCTAGGATTGGGTCTCCTAATAGGCGACCAAATCCAAAAGGGTACAAAAAGTTATTGAATGATATAATATTTGGTATAAGTTATACTGATGTCATTTGATATATATAACTACAAATTACTATCAAAATCACAAAAAGTGGATTAAGTGGAACTTAGAGCAAGAGGACTGGGCAAGGACTTGGGCACACACTTGATATTATCTTTGGTTGTGGCATAATTAACATGTTCATAATACTTCCTTTATACGACCTTTTAAACCTTAGGAAGTGATTAATCACCAATGTCGGATGTATAAAGACTTGTCTAATCAAATAAAGCTACAATTAATTAAACAAAAAGTTGAAGTTCTAGTTAGTTGGAAACTGAAAGGAGTTAGTTGGATGACTTTGAGCACAGATAGATTTGTTAAAGGGACAACAAGAGAAGAAACTCGCTGGGGATTGATGAGAGATGAAAGGGGAAAGGGGAAAGTGGATTTGTGGATTTGCAAAAAAAAAAAAAAGAAGGAAATACTTTGACTTTTATTGTTGAGCTATGGAGAGTTTATGTTAGTTTGTGCATGGCAAAAACTAGAGGATTTCAAGTTGTTCAAGTGCAAGTTGATACAAGAGTGGTTGTTGAGTGTATGGTGGGAGATAAACAAGGTTGTGCAATAGGTTGGAGGCTTATAAATGCTATTAGAACGATGAGCAATGAAGGTTGGAAAGTTGTTTTTGCTCATGTTTATTGTGAGGTAAACAAACGTGATAATGCTTTGGCAAATCACACATTTGAGATGTAGGAGGAACAAATATTATTTGAGTGCCAAAGTTTCTAAAACCTTTAAGGCCCAATTGGTGGGCATGATAAGTGAGACATGATAGGATAACTAATCCTATCATTTGATAATCTGTTGTTTAGTGTGCAAGTAAGGTAAGATATTGATATCCTATCACTTATCCTATCTTGTTATCGCAGTGTAATTTTCCTATCCCGAGGGGGGAGCAAGGTTAGAATAGATAAGATATGATAAGCTTTGTCTCTCTCCTCTCTCATTAATGTTTTTAAAATTAATGAATTGATTGAATTCAGCTCTCATTTAAAGATTTTCTTTCTTGATTTAGCTGATATTCAATAAAATTGATAATTTTAAATAAATTTCAACCAATCACATAGAGTAGTATTAGAAATAGATAGTGTAGAGAGTTTCAACCAATCGCATAGAGAGTTATTGAAAATTGATAATTCTTCTTTTTTATATTTAAACATAATATTCATTTGTTATCTAGTATGCATCAAACATTATATATCACTAAAGTTTATCATGTTATTATCCTATCATATTATATTATGTCCACCAAACATACCCTTATTATTATTTATTTATGACTTTGGAGGTCAAACTCCCAAACTGGTTTCTATGTAGTTGTTTTTGGCTGATGATATATTTACCTCCCTTAATTAAATATTATACCTCCGTTTCTATTTTTAAATTTTTTATTACCAAAATATCCTTTATAAAAAAATTATTGTTTTTACCCCCTTTCATCTTATTTATTTTTTAAACATTGTTTAACTTATTTTTTATACTCTCTCTCCCCTCCCTCCCTCTGGTCATCCCATTACTGTTTTTAATCTTGTTTTTTCATTACAACCTTAATTTAGAAATTAGCTACTCATGATCAAACGAGAACATAAATAAATCGAACAATGATTCATATTATAAGCAAAATGGAAGTGAAAGAGAGTTTTATAAGAAATGGTAACTCTTTCGCTCCCAAATATTGCACCACCAGTAGCGAAAACCATAAAAACTAATACAAGTTTCTATGAAGTTCAAATTCATAAAAAAAAATGTGTCTTTTTCTAATTCCTGAGGTCCTATTTTGAAGTGAAATTTTAGCACGGTCGTGCTACAAATCAACATGGCCGTGTTAAAAATCACCATAGCTTATTTCCTGTATGTGTTCTCTCACATTATGTGTTGTGCATGTAACAGGTGCGTGTGGATCACTTGACTATGATGACTTCTTCGTACAATACATAAAATACATATATTATAGGTCAATTTTGTTTGCTTTAACTTGTTAGGTAATGTTTGTCATTGTAATCTTTTATATATTTGAAAGTCACCATGGCCGTGTTGAAAGTCATAGGTCCATCCCAAAACCTTCCAACTCCACAAACAACTTTATTGTGACAGTGCTATCCAAAAATGGGAGTGACTAACAGGAAGGAAGAAGGGGGTAAGGGTGGTCTAAGAGGAAGAAGGGATAAGGACAACAATGGAGGAAGAAGGAGGGTAAAGTTGGGGGCGGACCCAGACTTGGAGGACAAGGGGGGGCAACTATAAAATCATGCGAAGTGCGCTAAATTTTTCAGCAATTTTCTTTTCAACATACACTATTAAACTTGTGAAGTGCAATCTTAACTATATATATATTCATCGCTAAGAAAGATCGCTTAGCAATGACTGTAGTCTTATCTAAATTATTTAGGTATTTTATGTTTAATAACAAGCAAAATTAACAATTCAAAATCTATTACATGAAAAAAAAAATTAATATAAAATTAGTCAGCTATATTTTTTACATAGTATATATAAATGTAATATACTGCCAACAAATTGTTGATCTAAGTGGTAACTAGACTTGGTCCCCTTAAGCAAGCTCTCACGTTCAAGCCTTGTGAATGAAAAAAGCGTAATTGGGAGGGGAAAACCCTACTAAAGGTGGTCAGTGGTCAGCTAAGTCCCCCTTGACGGAGATTAGTCATCAACAATGTTAACTCGTAGTTATGACGTCTTGTGCCGATGTGTAATTTGAGAAACAAAAACTTATTTTACTTGTAAGACAAATAAAATTTGACAATTGTAATTTTAGTTCAAGAAAAAGATAATTATATATAATAACAAAATTAATCAAATATAATATTTAAATAAGATTTATTTACAAAATAAAATAATATTACTATTGATTTTATAATTTAAAAAGTGAGTTAAAAATTGATTCTATAATAACTAAAATTTGATACTTTATAGCATTAAAAAAATCATGATTTTATAGTTTAGAAAAAAAAAAGATAAAAACAATGATATAATAACTAAAGTTAATAAAATATTAATATAATTTTCAAATTTCTATAAAAAAAAATATAAAATTACTATTAATTTTATCATGTAAAAAAATTAATGATAAAATTGATTATATAATAATTAAAATTTAATATTTAAATAAGATTTTTTTAAAAATAAGATTGATATTGATTTAATAATTTAGAGAAAAAATAATTTTTAAAAAAATTATATAATATTAATAATAAATTTGGTCAGATTTGAAAAAATGGGGGACCATATTGGACCTTTGGATAAAGTACTTAATGTTCATAAAAGAAAAGAGATGACAGAAGAAGAAAAGGTTAGATTGCAACAATGAAGGAAGAAAAAATAAAATTATGATAATTAAATTGTTAAGAAAAAGAAAAAAGAAATAAAAAAAATCAAAATATATTTTATAAAAACAAATATCAATAAAGACATTTAAGAAAATTCCTCAGAAAGAGAAAACAAAAAAAGTATATTTTATTATGTAACGGAATACATATAGCAATTTTTTTTTTTCTCTTTTGAGATATAGGCCGACTACTTTAAAAAAAAAATGATCGGAGTTTCCTATACCGTAAAAGAAAAAAAAGAAAATTCATCACAGTATTCAATACTCTTTTCTTTCAAAAAATGAAAAAAAAAAGAAAAAGATTTCAATCAATACTCTTTAATCTTTTCTATTGACCCACTTAAATGAAAAACAGTCACTTACTTCTATGAAAACTACAGTAATAAAGAATGATTATATTTAAACAGCGAATAATCATGATAAACGTGCTATTTATAATTGCACGGCCAATATAGCTCAATAATTCTGACATTATTTATGTATTCAATCTAAACCACTCTACTTTACTTTAGTGTCTCATTCACTCTGCATCTGACTAAACTTCTTCCGATTCATTTCCACCACCGCAAGAAGCATGGCTGCTGCAATACCAATACCTTCTCACATGAAAGCATGGACATACTCAGAGTATGGAAAATCGAAGGAAGTTCTAAAGTTGAACCAGAGTGTGGCTTTGCCTGAGGTGAAGGAGGATCAGGTCCTCATCAAGGTCGCTGCTGCTTCCCTTAACCCCATTGATTACAAGAGAATGGAAGGCCTTTTCAAGAACAGCGATTCCCCTTTACCTGTAAGTAGTAACACCCTATCTCACTATCTCACTAGTTAGTAATTACCCCCAGTTTGTCTTTTGTTTGATTTACTTTTTTTTTTTTTTTTTACGTGGAAATGTTAGTCTGTTAGTTTTGTTAAAAAAATTATTTAATGATTCGAACGCCGCTTATCCTCCCCTTCTCCCTTCATTTTTTTCTTTCACCACTCAACCCATCTTATATCTGCAAAATTGACATTAAAATTGGCATCTTGTTATCTCTTATATGATCCGTTCTTCTTAACTGGGAGTAGTATTTTATAAGATAATAATGTAAGAAATATGTCGTGGTCAAAGTGTTTTATTTTTTATTTTTAACTATTTGTCTCACATAAATGGGTTTCTAACTGTTAGTATTTTATAAGGGTTTTTATTCCAATTCTAGAAAGACCAGCACTATTTTTGTTAGGGAAAAGACCAACACTATGTGTTAGTGAAAGAAGTAGTAGGTTTCATGAAAATATATATCTTTTTTTAAAATAATTGTCTCACTTTTAAATTGATTTTGAATAAAGATAGGTTTCGAGCTATTTGATTTTTTTTCCTAAAATTGATTTTGGAGCTAAAATCTCATTTGACACAATTCTCGAATGCACAACCATGCAACTTTTTTCTTTTTGACATCATAGGACTGACATTTATTCAACCAAAGAAAGAGGGTCAGTTACATCTTTGGTTATGATAAGTTCCAACTGATAAGGAACTTCATCAAACCAGTACATAGATTGAGAATTAAAAGACATAGAAGCAAAACAAGTTTATGTGCAGCCTTGTTTTCTTCTCTTGGTGTAAAAATCAGACCCTGTGATCCAACTTTCCTGCTCATTTGTTTGTCCAAGTTGTGTTGAATACATCAGCTACAACAATATAGGCCTATTTGGACACACTATTTTAGAAGTACTTATAAGAGAGAAAAATATGAAGAAAATAATGAAATTAACTCCTCTAGAAGTTAACATTATCTTTTCCAATAACTAATTTTTAGAAGTTTCACATCTCTTAGAGATAAAGCTATATGATAGAGCTTCCACAATTGCTAATTTCATTTTTTCTTCATATTTTTCTCTCCTAGAATTCCTTCTAGAGTAGTGTGTCCAAACAGGCTCTATCACATTTACTCTTCCAAAATCACAACCAAACACTAACTTGAGTTTTATAACACGCGTTACTTATGCAATTTGTTTTGGTTGGTTGTCACTTGTACTGCTTGTTCAGATTTAAAACAGAAATTTTAGTGGGAAACTATTAATATAAATGAAATAGCATCTTTCATAAAAAAATGTGATTTTTTATGGCTTATTGTGTTCCAAATTTGTTCTTTTTATTAATATTTTGTGTGGGGGGTTGGATGTGAAGACTGCTCCGGGATATGATGTTGCTGGAGTGGTGGTTAAAGTGGGAAATGAAGTGAAGAAATTTAAGGTTGGTGATGAAGTTTATGGTGATATCAATTTGACAGCTTTGGAATTTCCAAAGGTGATTGGTTCTTTGGCTGAGTACACTACTGCAGAAGAGAGACTATTGGCTCACAAGCCACAGAGTCTGAGCTTTGCTGAGGCTGCTAGCCTTCCTTTAACACTTGAGACTGCTTATGAAGGCCTTGAACGAACTGGCTTTTCTGCTGGGAAATCTATCCTTGTGCTTGGAGGTGCTGGTGGAGTTGGAACCCATGTTATTCAGGTATTAGTATAATCTACTACATTGTTGTTCATTCATAAAGAGCAAATTACAATAACACTCCTTGAGGTTCTGTGTAATTACACAAGCTTCCCTTGTTTTTTTAACCATTACTTTTGCCTCTCTTGACAGGGTATTAGTGTAATGTTTTGAGGGGTTTCAGTGTAATGTTTTAAAACATACAAGTGGTTCTATTATAATGATTTCAAACTTAAATGGGTGTTAGTGTAGAAAAAAAAAAACAAATGGAATTATGTGTAATTTGATAAAACTTTAGGAGTTGCAGCTGTAATTTGCTCATTCATTAAATCAAATATACTTTTTCAGATCTATTAAGATTGTAGTGATAGTTGATTTTTTTTCTTATCTTTTGGATTATGATTGATTAAGGTCATTACAAATGAATTGAACTTAGGCCTGCTTGGACACACTACTCTAGAAATACTTTTAGGAGAGAAAAATATGAAGAAAAAAAAATGAAATTCTAGAGAAGTTAATTTCATTATTTTCTTCATATTTTCCTCTCCTAGGGGTACTTCCTGAGTAGTATATCAAAACAGATCCTTACTGAACATATTCACTATAAGTAAGCTCTCCTCACATTTGTTTTTCTTGAATAGACTCTCAACATTGCTGTTTGCAGTGATTGAAAGAGTCACATTATCTGAGCAGCATGGTTTAAATTCAATCAACAATCGTAGCACCTCTCACGAGTGCTTATCTTTTTACACATTGTAATCTTTGAGCAAGGCTTTCTCTCAATGCTAGCAATCTTACTGTTGCACTGAGGCTCACCTTAATACAATGTTAATACATTTTTTTATGATTTACTTATCCTGATTTCATGTAACAGTATGAACACCTCAATCTCTTTGTGGATTCAGCAGCTTAAAATCTACCTATAGAGATTGAATTCAGAAAACAATCACTTTCTTCTTGTAGTCTCAGAAATTCTGTATCCATATTTAATGCCAAGTGATTATAATTAACAAGCCTTGTTAACACAGCTTGCCAAGCATGTTTATGGAGCATCCAAGGTAGCAGCTACAGCTAGCACTAGGAAACTGGAATTATTGAGCAATTTGGGAGCTGACTTGACAATTGATTACACAAAGGAGAATTTTGAAGACCTTTCTGAAAAGTTTGATGTGGTGTATGATACAGTAGGTAAGAATTTGAACACATATGATCTGTTTGGGCAAACTTCTCTAGAAGCACTTCTAGGAAAAAAATGTGAAAAAAATATGAAATTAGTTTCTCCAATGACTAACTTGTAAAAGCTCTCTCATATTGTTTCTCCTAAACTATGTGGGACTTTTATAAATTATCTATTGAAAAAGTCAATTTTAACTTATGAAGAAGCTAATTTCCTTATTTTTTTTTATATTTTACCCAATCACACAGGTCTATTTGGACACACTACTATAAAAATATTCTTAGGAGAGGAAAATATGAAGAAAAAATGAAATTAACTTTTCTAGAAATTAAAATTATCTTTTCCAATAGTTAATCAGGAAAAGTTTTCTCATATAACTTCATTTTTAAAAGATGTGAGACTTCTATAAATTAGTTATTGAAGAAGACAATGTTAACTTTTAAAAAAGTTCATTTCATTATTTTCTTCTCCTAGAAGTACTTTTAGAGTGTGTGTCCAAACATGTCCATGTATTCTTTTGTGAGAAGCTTGAGGTTGGTCATGTATCCTGTAGAACACTAACACATGTTTTTTTAAAATCAAACACAGGACAAACTGAACAGGCATTCAAGGCTTTGAAAGAAGGAGGCAAAGTTGTGACAATAGTACCACCTGGATTTCCTCCAGCAATCCTTTTCATACTCTCTACTGATGGGGCAATCTTAGAGAAACTAAACCCCTATTTTGAGAGTGGTAAGCTGAAGCCGATACTTGACCCTAAGAGCCCGTTTCCGTTTTCTCAGACTGTCGAGGCATTTGCGCATCTGGAAACAAACAGAGCAACCGGGAAAATAGTCGTCTTTCCCATTCCGTGAACATGCATAAGCTCTCTAGCTCCACTGTGATCTGCATGCTTCTGTTCTTGACTTAAGGTTTGTGTTCAAAGTAGTGAGGCACAGTAGTACGTGTTCTGCATAGCCTAAAGCTACCCTCTTTCTCTTGAAGAGTGTGTGTAGTGGAATAAGTATCTTTTACAAGCGTGTGGCTGCAACTGTTGCTTTAATAGTGTGATTTGTATTGTTGTTTTTGGCGTGCATACTGTGGTTTGTAGTTTTGGCTAATGAAATAATCATAGTTTTAAAATATTTTTGGGCCGTGGTAGTTTTACGGGGATTACTAGCATGCACTTTTTAATATACTCTCTGGTTAGTTTAAATTTATTGAAAATTATAAAATTTAAAAAAAAAGTCATTAAATAAGATATGAGATCCATAATTTTTTTTATTTTCAATAAATTTTAACTAATAAAAAAAATTGTGTTCAAAAAAATGTATTTAGAATATGTACTTGGCATGTCTCTTGTTTATATATCTTAATCTTGTATTCTTGACATGTCCTAACGAAAGATTGGTCTAACCTTGTCCATGTTCTGGATGTATGGGTTGGTCATGATTATTCACTTTTTCCATGTTAACCAATCACTTGATTTTAATAGGATTCGGTGTCAATGAGGTTTTGGTTTTTGTTTGGATTTGGCCACAAGTAAAATCTGAATTATTAAATTTGTGTTGGATTGAATTGGTTATAAAAGTTTTTCAACTAATCTGAGTTGAACACACGTCATGACTCGTTGTTACATTACATTTTTTTAACAGCAAAAGACAACATATTATTACTGAAGAAGACACTGCACAATTGCATTACAAAGCACATGCCCATACATGCCTTCCCTAATGTCCAATCCAACGTGACTACTATAAGGGCTTAATTGAGTAATTTTGTTTAGAAGCACTTATAATATGAAAAAAATTAAATGAGTTTTTTCATAAGTTAAATTTTACATGTTTAATAGTTAATTTGTAAAAGTCCTATATTTTTTAAAGAAATTATGTAAGAATTTTTACAAATTAATTATTGGAAAAATTAAATTTAACTTACCATTCTTTTTTTTTTATTAAAACTGCTTCCAAAGAAGTTTATTCAAACAGAGTTGTTAAAAAACACGTTTCCAGCATGAATGTCTCAAGGCAGCATTCCACAAAGCTTCTTGGTCACTATTTCTCTCGATTCACAAGTCTTTTATTCTCTCCAATAATTTCATGCAACTTACCTTGGCCATATGCGCCATTAAAGTAACACATGCAACCCATTCTTCCATTATGCAATGAACATCCCTAGCTACGCCTTCTCTGCATCCCCACTTAACATCCTTTCTCCTTTCCTCCATTCACCCACTTCACAACGTATCCATTGTTTTCATTTTGTATCTCATCCTTCTTACTTAAACCTCCCAAGCATGCCCTAGGATTTATGAATTATGAACCAAAAACCCAATGAATATTCAAACCCTCTTTTATTCCCAATGATAATAATGCTTATATAAACTAGGTTTAATTAGCACTACATATAAAAGTTCAGTGCAGGTTAAAGGCATCATTTGGTTTGCCAAAAGGTATCTTCTTCAAACCAAGCTTAAATGGATTATTTAGTTGTAGTGTAACTTTATTTAATGATGCCACACTCATATCCATATCACCTATTTTTGAAAAATGAAATCTAGTAGTTTTTAATCATGTGTAATCCTGTAGCAGCAATGAATACAAGTATACTCTCTCTATTCCTATTTATAAAGATTAAGAAAACAGTTTAAAAACATTAAATTTTATCATTTCAAAATTATTGTTTTTTAAATTATCCTTATTATCTTTTTAAAAAAATCTTTCACTTTTCTACTAGACTCCTCGTTACTCTACAAGATAGGAAGTAACTGAAAACATTTATTAAAAAATTAAAAGATGTGTATTTTATGCAAAATATCATTTAATAGATTTAAAAAGTCAAATTTTACTTATAAAAAAAAAAGTGATTTTTATTGCTTATAAATGAAACAAAGGGGTATATGTAATCAACGATCATTTTTATATTAAAGCTCAAATACAGGTAGTTTGAATAGTCAAAGGAATAAGAAGAAGTGATGGAGTTTACTTAACGAATAAATTAATATAACAACTATTGGTAAAATAAAAATAGTTTATTGCCCAAGAAAATATAAATACACAGGAGTAAAATACATACACAAAAGTATTCACCCCAAAAGAAAAGTTTGAAATTATGCTAAAAATAGGATTTCACTTTTACACTTTTTACTTTTTAGCAAGAAAAAAAAATTAAACACGAAATCACCCTATCTTGTATTTATGTATTTAATTTATCTTTGGGTATATATATAGCATGCGGGAGAGACTCCAATAAGAATACTTTTTTCTTCAACATTTGTACTTCTCACATACTAGTAAGTTGCTTCCTACAGTTTGTATCTTAATAATAACTACAGTACTTGACTATAAATACAAGTATTTGTATATTATTTTTAGCAAATTTTCAATTCATTTTGCTATTTCAACAAAGGACGTTTTCCAGTTTTTTTTTTTTTTCAATTTGTTTATAGCTAGGTTAAGTTTTAATATAAATATTTTTTTTAAAAATATTATAAAATATAATGTTTTTTAATTATATAATAATCTACAATTAAATTAAAATATATTGTCAATATATTTTGAAATATATTTTTTATTTCTTTATGACTCTCATGACAGGTTAAATCCTGACACATGACTTCGTTCGCCTATTTTTTATGATCCACCCTTTTAGAATTTCTACTACAATTTCTCTTGCAAAATCCCCAAAACGCGTAGCTCTAGAAGAAGAGGCTGCTACAACACATGTTGTTGCTTTGGCCCAAGAGTTAGCTAACATGGCAAGTGTTGAAGATGCTATGAATGAAGCTATGCCTAAGAGGACAGCTGAATCACATCTAGCTACGGACTATCAAGACCTGGTGCCTACACAATCTCGATGTAGTACTCCACGTACTGCTAACCCAATCAATGCAATCAATGGCACTGATCCTCATCATCAACTAGTGTCTCAAGTTGAACTAACATACTCCATTGCCTCCCTTTGTGAGGAAATTCGAGCTGACATTGCACGAGAAATGCAAGAACATAAGGCAGACATAGTTACCCAAATAACTCAAGCCTTTCTCCAGATGTACATGCAAGGTACTCCACCTTCACCACTTCCAGCACTAGTGGCACCTCCTCCATCGCTTCCTCCAATGCTTGCTCTAGCCTCCACCTTTGTTGCTACTTCATCAGATGCTGGAGAACCTCAACAGAAGCCATCCACTCCACCACCTCCATGACTATGATGGCATGCATTCACTTCTCAATTCCCTCCTTTTTGTTAATGACACGGGGGGAGAGTTGTATAGATTTTAAATACATATACTCTGATAATGCTTAATGCTTTTAATAAATATCAATGATTGGTTCATTGATTCTTCCAAATCTGCTTTGATTATGTTTTATTGTCATATATAGATTGTCATTTGCATATGCATGACCAACTCATGAGAAGCTCTTCATACTGCTCAAATATATTGACATGACATGGCATAATCTTATACTTAGATTATTGAAATTGTGTGATTTTATTCCTGTTAATCAAAATTATAACATGTGTTGTCATTATAAAAAAAGGAAAGATTTATAGAACCAAGACATTGGATGAAGTCTGGTCCCTAAACTTTTGATTGATTTGGATGATAACAAATGTGATGATATTTGATTCAACTAATGATCTGAAATTGAGATATTTCAGGAAACCAAAATCATCACACACAGTAAAATCTCTTCTATCTTACTCTATATTGCTAATTGTGTGAAAACAATTTCATAATAAATCAAGCATCCAAAGTGATTTTGTTAAAACCAAGACATTGGATGATGTCTGATCCTTAATCTTTTGATTGATTTTGATGATAACAAATGTGATAATATTTGATCAACTAATGGTTTGAAATTGAGTAATTTCAGGGAACCAAAAATCATTACAGACTATGGTATAATCTCTTCTATCTCACTCAATGTTTTAAATGTTTGAAAATGTTTTCATAATACATCAAGCATCCAAAGTGCTTTTAATCAGACTATGCTTTAACAAAACAAACCATGGAATGATCTCAAGTCAGACCATGAAATAGTCTTAGAACAAACTATGCAAATCTCGGACCAGACCATGCAATAGTCTTAGAACAGATTATGCAAGTCTCAAACCAGAGCATGCAGTGGTTTTAGAACAAACTATGCAAGTCTCGAATCAGACCATGTAGTAATCTTGGAACATACTATGCAAAGTCTTGGACCAGACTATGCTATAGTTGGACCAGACCATGCAAAAGTTGTGGACTAGACTATGCTATAGTTGGACCAGACCATGCTAGAGTTAGACCAGACTATGTATGTATTCCCGACCAGACCATGAGTAACTTTATGCTCAACAAACAATGTGCTTAATTATTATAACTTGACTTTATGAGCATTGTGTCTAATAATAGAATGAGAGGTAGATCTTATTGAAACACTTTTCATATATACCTCGTATATCTTCTTATTTTTCTCGTAAATGGTGAAGTCTAGTAGGTACATCTAAAAAGGACCAATCAGCTTCAAGAAGCTCACCTACAAAAGCTAAGCTAGAGTTGTGACAAGACAAGAGTCTGATCCTCTCTGATCAAGCTCAAGCTAAAGCAACTTCAACACGCAACTATAAGGCAACAAATCAAATCTTCTCCAACGTTCAAATCTATGAAGCTCTGTTAGAAATTGATGCTTCCATGGAACAAGAAGAATAATGATTATTTGACAAAAAACGAGAAAGTAAATAAGAGTCAAAAAGAAAAGAAAGCACACTGCGAAAAAGCTTGAACAAACCTAGTGAGAAAGAGAGCTAAGAGAAAAGAAACACCATCTTCTACAAATCTTATAGAGATTCATACTCATATTCATATCCTCTCTTTGAGAGTTACTTGAATCTTATTCATATTTGAATAGAAAGCCAGGAGTGGCTTAGTGATTAAACAATACTTGGGTAGTATAATCTCAGGGGGAGATTTATACTTAGAACTAGAAGTGGTTTAGAATACTTGTTGCCAATAGTGGCATAAAGAATACTTGTAGTCGAAAGTTGTAGTTAATAATACTTGTAGCTAGTAGTGGCATAGATAATACTTGTGAAGGTGTAAAGGAAGGCTTAAACAAGGGATTAGTCTTCAAGAGACCTAGAAGACAACTCAGTGTACAACAAACCACTGAGTCAAAGAGTCTGACTATCATACCACCCAACACCACAGCCAGGAAGCTAACTATGAAAAGAAAAGTGGTATTGGAAGAAGAAAGACTTGGACAGACCACCACAACCACCTCCACCATTGATCCAGGTATCACCATCCTTACTTTCACACTTTCCACTCACCCTCACTCTACTCATAAACGTCTAAGGAAGAATATTTCTCAGACCATACCAGTCTTCGCCCAAACAAAAACCACACCAGACACTTCGTCTGTTGAACCTCTATCGTCTGTGTCACCTACAGAGATTATAGTAAACTAAACATTAGTTGCACAGTTTAATGCCCAAGCACAGACTATGCAAGAGCCACTATCTAAACCCATTATTCGGACAGAAAATCAACCTACGTCTACCCCTACTGGACAGATGATCACCCAATAGATTGAACTCACTATTCAGTCTAAGACATAGTCGAACCCACAACTTAGACCAGTGTACCTACAACATCCCCGCAAACTCCACCAGACACCAATATTCCTCCTTACCAATTACCATCTCTAGTAACCATCCTTGAGATGTCAGACGTAGTGGTTTCCTACCACCACATTGAGTCTGTCAACATCTCTTCTGGGTTTGATGAAGAGATAGTTATTCTATCTCCTGAAGTGTCTGTTGCTCCCTCATGGGACAACAAACCATTCAGTTTGGATGCCACCACACCACTATCCAGATTCAGAGAAGACATTCCTCCTCCTCCTCCTCCCTCAAGCTCCTAACATTAAAAGACGATGCAAAGATTCTCCTTTTGCTACCTAAGAAAGAATGCTAAGTCTGTAGTATACAAAGAAGAGACTCAGTTGGAGCACGCTGCAGAGCACTCAATGGCTGTTGTTGTCAAGGAAGCAAAGCTGAAGAAGCTTCCTCCTCTGCAGATTGATAAAGGGATAATTCCCTTCCAAAGGCCAATTCACAACACCATTCTTCTGGACACATTGAAGATGATGCCAATCTTGCAAGAAGGCTATAGTAGGAAGAATATGCTTTTGCCATCCTCAGATGCGTCAATTAGTGCATAAGATTGCACACTAGTATAACTGTATGAGAGGGATTGGACTACTTCACAATAGAACCAACACTACTAGTTGAGTTAATAGAAGATAAGAAGAAGAAACAAGAGGCCACTGTCAGAACAATGCATCGTGATGCATTGTGTTATCTGTCGAGACCAAGAGTCTCAATTCAACCTCCTCAGTTGATCACACGAGGAGTTGCCCCCATTCATCATACCTTCCAAGCCACCTGTGCTGACTATAGGGCTCTATGAAATCTAAAGTTTCAAGGCACAGTCCCTAGACAGTTGTATCCACCAAGCCTGCACATCTTTGAAGAAATTGATATATGTGTCATTCCAGACCATATAGTCACCAGGCTTCTAATTGTCAACCCTAACAAGTTGAAGGGGAAGAAGATTGCAAGAGCAGACAATCTTCCACAACATACACCAGACATTGAGCCTCTGCCTCAACAAGAGCATGTACTGCCATAAGAAAACAAAGAGTTAGATGTTGGCATCTATTGGCAGAACATGATGAGTAACATGCTTTACACCACAGGGTTATCTAATCTCTCATATGAAGAAAAGAAGAAGATTGACACTATTGGTGAAGGCTTCTCTTCCTCCAATAGCTTCATTCATGTGTCAAACACAATGGTTGTTCCCACTCTGTTGACTCCTCACACCCTTGGAAATGAAGCTGAAGCTGAGAAGATGCTTGTTGAGTACTATGCTGAATACAAAGTTGTTCAAGCATTAATAGCTGCAACCAAGGTAGCAGTTGAAGAAGCAAGAATCTTAGAAGAGGTTACTAGATTGAGAGCTATGTTAACTGCTTAAGAAGAACAAAGAAGACTTAATGATTTAGCTAAAGAGCAAAAGGCCAAGGAAGAAGAAGACAAAAGGCTCATGGAGTTGGCCTTGAAGCAAGAGGTTGAGGCAGCTTAGGTTGTTGCACTTGCTGCCAAGCAAGTTATAGGCTTGGCTGAAAAGTCCATAGAATCAACACTAGCCCACGAGTGCACTAATCTAGTGTCCACTTAGTCCAGGTCGAGCACTCCAATTGCAGCCATACCACTAAGTGCTGTAGCACAGTCAGACTCTCAACCTGACTTAGTTGCCCTTGAGTCTGCATTGGAATCCAAGCTGGGATCAAGAATATCTACTAAAGTTGTTGCTCAAGTCCAAGCTCAACTCAACATCAAATTAGACGAGCATAGAGCTAGCATCATCAAGGAGTTGAAAATTTCCTTCAATACCACCATAGCAGCTATTCTTAATCCACAACCTGTTGCTACTCAAGCTCCACCACCGTCACCAGAAGATCCTTCTACAACAAATGCTGCATCAGAAGCTGGAGAATCCTCAACCAAACAGTCAAACCCACCTTCCAACCTATGACTTTGATGACATTTTCTACTCCATCCTCCATTCTCTTTGTTAATGACAAAGGGGGAGAGATTTTTGGATATATAAAATTTCCAGACAATGCTTGAGTTTCTTTAATAAAATAGTGATTGGTTCATTAATTTTTTAGTCAATTCATTTACTGTCTGTTGTTATCCACTTTAATTATTTCATGCCTTAATCAGTCATATACATATGCATGATAGACTCAGGGGGAGTTCATCATGTTAATAACTACACATATTCATCTGACATGAAATGATTTACACTCTGATATATAAATGTTTGTGATTTATTGTCTGTTAATCAAAATTATAACATGTGTTGTCATCATAAAAAAGGGGGAGATTATTGGAACCAAGACATTTAATGATGTTTGGCCCCTAATACTTTGATAGGTTTTGATGATAACAAATGTAATAATATTTGATCAACTAATGATTTCAGACTAAGTGATTTCAGGAAATCAAAGTGATCACAGACAATGGTATAGTCTCTCTAACTTGTTCTCTATATTGATTGTCTGATAACTCATAATAAATAATCAAGCATCCAAAATACTTTTAATCAGACTAAAATTGGTTTCAGAATAGACTATGAGAAGTCCATGAGGACAAACGATACAGGTCTTGGAACAGAGCATACTAAGTTTTGGGAAGACTCATGCAAAATCTAGGACCAAACCATACAATAGTCTCATGATAGATTATGTGAAGTCTTGGAATAGACAATACATGTTTAGGACTAGACTATGCATAAGTATTGGACTAGACCATGTGTGGAACATGGCCAAACAAAGCATAGTCAAGCCAAATGATGTTTGAGCTAGGCTAGACGATGTCTGAAGCTAGGCCAAACCATGTATGTCATTCCAGACCATGTATAGTTGAGCCAAATGATGTTTGAAGTTAGGCCAGACCATGGTTAGTCAAACTAGACTATGTCTGTTAAGTCAGATGTTGTCTATGCATGAACAGACCATGGTTAGTCAGACTAGACTATGTCTATTAAGCCAGATGTTGTCTATGCAAGAACATGATATAATTTGTCATATGTGTTGAGAAATACATGCTTTATAATTAATGTTTTACACAAATAATGGCACTGTTGTTACAAAAAGAAAGGGAGATACTCTCTGATCTTACTTTCTTTTATTCCTCGTATTGCTTGCATGTCTCGAATTGTGTGAAGTGTGTAGGTACAGCTAAAAGACAATTCATCATTGAGATGCATGCCTTAAGCTAAAAGCCAACTGTGATAGAGACAGAAACCTGTTCCAGTCACATTAAGCACATTCAAAGCTACTTTAACACTCTTTTGTGAGACAACAGAAACACATTTTCTCCAACATTCAAATCCATGAAGCTCACTACATAAGGATGCTTCCATGCAATGAGAAGAAGTAGAACGAGAACAAAATAATACAAATCAATCAGTGCAGCAAGCAAAAGCATTCTGAGAAAAAGCCAAGGAACACGAGCTGAGAGAAAAGAGAATAACCATCCACTACAAGCTCATATAGATTCAACACTTGCTCATATTCTCTCCTTGAGAGTTATCTGAATCTTATACATTTTTGTATAGAAAGCCAGGAGTGGCTTAGTGATAAAAGAATACTTGGGAAGTATAATCTTAGGGGGAGATTCATACTTGTAACTAGAAGTGGTTTAGAATACTTGTAACCAGAAGTGGTAGTGAAGAATACCTTTTTTGTAATCAGTTGATTATAGTGGAACCCTTTAATAGTTGTTAAAGGAGAACTGGACGTAGCTTAGGTTGAGTGAACCAGTATAAAAACAAGCTCTCATTTGCTGTCTTGTGATTACGAATATCTTGCTTATTGTGCTCGTTTGGAAAGGTTTTCAAAACTTTGCTTTGCAAGGATATATTTGTTGGTTTAAACTTACATATATCCAAGAAAACAATTTGTGAACTAATAGTGTTTTACAAGAAAATTTTTTTAATACACTATTCAACACCCCCCCCCCCCCCCCTGTATTTCACTATCTTGGAAAAATATATTAGCTTATATATCTCTACAGGAAACCTTAAAATTGATATCTATTGCAAAAAAGATATACTTTAACTAACACACTATTCAACCCCATTATCTCTTTACATTGGTTGTATTGCAGGATTTGGAAAGCTAAGCATGGGAAACGAAATGGGTAATAACAAAACATCTGCTATCAAAGGTAAAAGTTGTTTTTGGAATGTTGAAGCAAAATGTTTAGGTAGAGTTTTATTTTTCCTACTTTTCACTCCCTATTTCTTAATTTCATTTGCCATTTTGTAGAGGAAGATAACATAAGTGAAGTTGAGAAAAAGGCTTTGCAAGAAGATACCAGTGAACTTGCAAATGGGATGTCATAAGGAATTCATGAAGATAGTGCCAAGGAAGAAATTCATAATGTACCAACATCTATAGCCAAAGATGTTATGGAAAAAGCTTTAGAAGCTTCAATGGTATAACAAATAAACTTGAGAAAAACACATGGCAAGAAGAGGATCATGCAGAAGATGTAAAAGAGAAAACTCAAACAATTACAACAGTTGAAGCCAAAGATGAAGACACTCGGGAGAAAGCTGTGGGGACTACTTCTAGCTATACAACAAGCATGTTTGAAAATGATTCAATGGAAGGAGATACTCATGCAAGTGATTTAAATATGGAGAATCAAATGCTTCCAACAACTAAAGCTAAAGGAGTTTAGGAGAAAGATGCAAGATTGGTTTCTGAACATGCAACAACGAAACTTGGAAAAGTTACACTACAAGAAGATAATTATGCAGATTATGAAAAAGAAAAAAGTCAAATGATTGCAAAGAATCTAAAGATGTTTAGGAGGAAGCCACATGGCTAGATTCTAACAGTACAACAAGCATGCTTGAAAATGATTTGTTGGGAGAAGATACTTGCAAAAGTGTCGTGAATATGGAAAATAAAATACATTTAACTGCTAAAGTTGAAGATGTTCAAGAGAAAGCTACAGGAATGACTTTTGACTATACTAGAAGTTCACTTGAAAATGATTTATTGAAAAGAGATGCTCCTGAAGATAATGTTCATGTAGATGATCAAAAGCATCAAATAGTTGAAGGCAAATTGATTAAAAACAAATAGCAGCAAGGTTGGATTTCGATGATAAAACAAGTGAATTTGAAGTTAAACCTCAAGAAGATAAAAAAGATGGAAATGTAGTACCTATTACCCATGACATAGATGTTCAAGGAATAATAATTAGCTTAGCTTCCGATGATCCATTGAAAAATTCTTTTGAAGGTTCAGGTTAGTAATTTCTTTCATAATGTTGCATATCAAATAACTCACATAAACTAAAGATATCATATGATCAATGTAGTTTTTATATGGCTTGGACAATTCTCAAATTATGAGTTAGCTTTGTAGGGTTGAGTTCCCTAAGTCCAAATTCTAAAATGGCATAACAGCCTACGCTAAATCTTTTATTTGGCCACATGTGTTTGTCTATGCTCTAGATGTCTGATCTTGGGTGTTAGAGTGTGTGTAGAAATCCTACATGAACTAGAGATACAACCAATATAGTTCTTATATGGCTTAGGCAGTTGTTGGAAATATATATATATATTTTTTTGCATAGAAGACAATAAAAATGAAGGCTGAAACTCTTATGTTTATTTCATACTGTGCCAATCTTTAAATACAAATGATTCATAGACAAAAAATACTGGCAAATAAAGCTACTCTCATTAACAGAATGTAACAGCTCATAAACTCCAATAAAAACAAAAGCTTGTAACAACACAATAGAAATTCTACCATAAACTCTAATAAAGTATAATAAAAATAGATATTGATTCAGTTTCTCAATAGCAGCGGTTGACCTTAGGCCAAATTCTAGGAATAATTTACAAAAAAATTACTTATAGTTATGTTTTATAAGGGATGAAATAACTAAAGTCAGACAAACTAAAAAGTCTCTAAATGATGGATTAGTTGAAGCTAAAGGTGGAAAATTTGAGAGCTTATCAAGTTCTTCATTGGAAGGAACTAAAGAATATGAGAAGCAAGATGAGACATGTGTTAAAACCAAGACATTTGATGATGTCTGACCCTTAATACCTTGATAGGTTTTGATGATAACAAATGTAATAATATTTAATCAACTGATGATTTTAGACTAAGTGATTTCAGGAAATCAAAGTAAGAATAGACAATGGTAAATTCTCTCAACTTGAAACCTATGCTCTAGTTGTCTAATAACTTATAATGGTTAAATCTAGCACTGAAATTGCTTATAAATAGACTAAAATAATCTCTTAATGGATCATGCAAAGTCTACAAGCCAAACGATGTTTGAGGCCAGGCCAGACGATGTCTGATGCCAAGCCAGATGATGTCTGATGTTAAGCCAGACAATGCCTAAGGCTAGAACAAACTCTATTCCTCATTCCAAACCATAGTAAGTCAAACCAGACTATGTCTGTTAAGCCAGACACTGTCTGTGCATGAACACCATAGTAAGTAAGACCAGACTATGTCTATTAAGCCAGACGCTGTCTGCAGTGCATAAACAGAATGAAGTCTGTCATTGTGCTGAGGAATACGTGCCTTTATAATTAATTCTATACACAAATAAATGCACTTTTGTAATAGAAAGAAAGGGAGATACTCTTTGACATTACTTTTCTTTGATTCCTTGTATTGCTTGTATGTCTCGTATTATGTGAAGTGTGTAAGTACAGCCAAAAGAACCAATCAGCATTGGGATGTACACTTTTAGCTAAAAGACAACTATAATAGAGACAGAAACTTGCTCTTATCACATCAAGCACAGTCAAAGCTACTTCAACACTCTACTGTGTGAGACAACGGAAAGAAGTCTTCTCCAATGTTCAAATTCATGAAGCTCATTGTATTAGGATGCTTCCATGCAACAAAAAAAAAAGAGTTGTGGAAAATAGAACGAAGTAATTCAAATCAATCTAGATAGCAAGTAAAAGCACACTAAAGAAATAGCCTTGAACACGAGCTGAGAGAAAAAGAGAAAACCATCATCTATAAGCTCAAAAAGATTCAACAATTGTTTACATCTTCTCTTTGAGAGTTATCTGAATCTTATATATAAATTGTATAGAAAGCCATGAGTGGCTTAGTGATAAAAGAATACTTGGGAAGTATAATCTCAGGGGGAGATTCATACTTGTAGCCAACAATGGCATAGAGAATACTTATAGCCAGAAGTGGCAGTGAAAAATACTTGTTTTGTAATTAGTTGATTATAGTGGAACCTTTTAACAGTTGTTAAAGGAGAACTGGACGTAGCTCAGGATTGAGTGAATCAGTATAAAAATAAGCTCTCATTTGTTGTCCCGTGATTACACTTATTTATCTTGCCTATTGTGCTCTTTTGGAAAGTCTTTCTAACCATTGCCTTGCAAGGATATATTTGCTTATTTAAACTAACATATATCCAAGAAGGAAACTTATGAACTAATAGTACTTGCTAAAAGTTTTAACCCACTATTCAACCCTCCTCCCCTTCTAGTGTGTTCTTGTGTATTTCGGTTGGTATCAAAGCTTGGTCTCTAATAACTATCTTCATAGATACAGAGCTAAAGATCCTACACAAGGATGGAGAAGGGTCTACACAAACCTCCAATCTTCAAGGGTGAAAACTTCACATATTGGAGACAAAGAATGGAGACATACTTTGAATCATGTCACATAGACATGCTGGATGTCGTAGAAAATGGAGATTATATTCCAGTTGATGATAATGAAGTTGAGATTCCAAAAGAACAATGGATTGAGGCACAGAAGAACAGATTCATCCTCAACTCCAAAGCAAGAAATGCAATACATGCATGCATCTCAAAAACTGAGCATAGGAAGATAAGCCAGTTCAAATATGCCAAAGACATATGTGACACATTCATAATAACCTATAAAGGGTCCTCACAAGTAAAAATGAACATGGTAAGCGTTCTTACCAAAGAATATGAACTCTTTGCTATGGAAGAAGATGAAACCATAGCTAATATGTTGTCTAGATTCCAAACTATTTTAAATGAGCTTCGAAACCTTGGTAAAAGTTTCAAAAATTTTGAGCATATTGACAAAATTCTTCGCAGCTTGCCCAGACAATGGAGACCTCAGGTCATAGCCATTAGAGCTTCCAAAGATCTAGATTATATGCCTCTTGAAGAGCTAGTGGGAATTCTAATGCTGCATGAGCAAAAACTGCAAGGAGATGCCAAACTGAAAAAGGGTAGGTCTCTAGCTCTAAAAGCTCACAAGCCAAATCAAACAACACCTAAAGAGTCATCTTCATCAAAAAGTCAGTCCTCCAAACCATCCAAAAGACACACCACCAAAGCTCTAAAGGCAGAAGAGTCAGAAGTAGAGTCCACTTCCTCAAGTGAAGAAGAGTCAAAAGATGATGATGAGTTATCCTTCATCACAAGAAAAATCCACAAGATGTGGAAAAAGAAAGGTGGCTCGAGATGGAAGAACTACAACAAGAAATACTCAGCAGATCATGAGAAGAAAGAGAAAAATCCTATCGTCTGCTATGAGTGTAAGAAGCCTGGACACTTCAAGTCAGAATGTCCTAAGCTCATCAAGGGAAAAGAAAAAGTCAATAAAAGATTTCCTAAGAAAAAGAAAGGACTGATGTCCACATGGGAAGATCTAGATGACTCAACAGATGAAGAAAATTCTAAAGCATCAGACGAGGAAGCCAATCTCTGCCTAATGGTAGACACAACCTCCACATTGTCTGCATCTGATGGTGAGAATAAACTAGGCAACACTCATTCTGCGTCTACGTTTGAGACTTTAGAAGATGAAAAACAAGAGGTAGACCTTAATGACCTTATCCCTCTTCAAGAAGCCTATTAAGAACTTCTTTCTAATTCATCTATTCTTTCAAAAGCCACTTATTTATGAAAAATAAATTAAGAAAACTTTCAAAAGAGCATGAAGAACTTGGGTCTTCTTTCACTGAGCTATCTGACAAATGCTCTACATTAGTCATAGCCAGTAATGCTCTAACAGATGATTTTCAAAAACTAACCATTGATCACCAATGCCTAATTAAGAGCAAAAGTGAACTCTAGATAGAAAAGGAACAACATAGAAGGCAATTGAGTGAATTGATTAAGGAAACTGATGAATTAAACAAGGTGAGAGCTTTGAGTAAAAATGAAGCTGAAATTGCTAATTTACGCAAGGAAGCTACATCTCTCAAGAGCACTCTAATCAAATTTGACAATGGGTCTGAAAATCTAAAGAAAATTCTTTCATATAACAGACATCCAAATGATAAATTTGGCCTTGGATTCACAGGAAAGAAAGAAGCAACCAGGAAGAAAGTTTCTTCTAATGAACCATATTTTGAAAATGGACATGTAAAGTCCAAAAGCAAGAAATTGCCTACAAGAAGCAAGTCATCTGCCTTTAAGACTAATACCAAAGGACCTAAAAGAATATGGGTACCTAAAAACAAAATAATTCTTGTTGCAGATGTCCTTAATGGCAGGAAAGAAACACCAATCATGGTACCTAGACAATGACTGCTCACATTACATGACGAGCGCAAGGTCTATATTCCTAGACCTGACACCAATGCATGGTGGTACAGTCACTTTTAGAGGTAATCAGAAAGGAAGAATTAAGGGTACTGGTAAGATAGGTATCCCTCCAAGTCTCTCCATTGAGAATGTATTATTTGTTGAAGGACTAAAACACAATCTGCTTAGCATAAGTCAATTTTGTGACAGTGAATATAATGTTTCCTTCAACAAAGAATCATGCATAGTTAAAAACTCCAATGGTTCATATCTCTTCTCTACAAAGAGATAAGGTAATCTTTATAAGATCAAACTTGGTGAACTAAAGAATCAACATGTATCTTGTTTATTGTCTGCCAAAGAAAGTCATTGGTTTTGGCATAAGAAGCTTGGCCATGCAAGCTTGAGATTAATCTCAAAGCTACAAAGATATAGCCTTGTAAGAGGATTGTCAACAATGTCATATAAGGATGACTTACTTTGTGAGGCATGTCAGAAAGGGAAATAGATGAAAACATCTTTTAAAAGTAAAAACACTGTTTCCACTTCCAGACCATTAGAATTGTTACATATTGATCTCTTTGGTCCGACAAGGACAACCTCTTTTAAAGGGAAAAGATATGGATTGGTAATAGTTGATGACTATTCTAGATGGACATGGGTTATATTCCTTACTCACAAGGATGAGGCTTTTACGAAATTCTATAAATTCTACAAACATGTTCAAAATGAAAAAGGAATATGTATAACTTCTATCAGAAGTGACCATGGAGGAGAGTTTGAAAACGAAAGTTTTCAGAGGTTTAGTGAAGAAAATGGAATTCTTCACAACTTCTCAACACCTAGAACACCACAACAAAATGGTGTTGTTGAGAGGAAGAATAGGTCATTACAAGAAATGGCCAAAACCATGTTGAATGATAACTTTACTCTTAAGCACTTCTAAGTAGAAGCTGTCAATACTTCCTGTTATTTGCAAAACAGAATTTATATTAGGCCTATTATTAAAAAGACTCCATATGAACTGTGGAAGGGAAAGAAACCCAACATATCATACTTCCATCCTTTTGGATGTCAATGTTTCATCCTTAATACAAAAGATAATTTGGGTAAGTTTGATTCGAAGTGTGATACAAGCATCCTACTTGGATATTCTGAAACATCCAAGGCATATAGAGTGTTTAACATCTAAGGTAATAGTGGACAACTTCAAATCAATATTCCATTCCATAATGCACTGATACAACATCGTAGAAAGAACTTCAGCAGTATGTGGACATGGTACATAGACAAACCTATCATGCAAAATAATAAATTAAATAACAATGCAATGCAAAATGTCATTTGTAATTGAAATTTAAAAATAATAATTAAATTTATACCTTAAAATGCGACTTTGCATTTCCCAATTATCATCAATGAAATGACCAGTGATGGCCATATATCCTTTCTTTTGATTGCTAGCTGTCCACATGTCTGTAGTCAAAGCAATTCTACTTCCAATGCTTTCTAAATGTCTCATGACATTCACTTTTTCATGCTCATATATCTTCATAATATCACTCTTTAGTGTGTTCCGACTTGGAAGTTTAAATAAAGGCTGAAGATTTTCAGAATATATTCTGAATCCCAAATGTTCTACCATTGAAAGTGGATACTCATGAACTATGACCATGTAAGCAAGGTCTTTTCTTGATTGCTCTGGATCAAAACAATAGTTACTCATAAAAGTACTTGATCCGTCTACCTTCTTTTGTTCTCTCAACAAAAGTGCTTGTCCTGATATCCCTATATGGTTTTCTTTTACAAGTCCCCAAGTGTTTATGCAAATGATTTGTTCCATCTGATCTCTTTCTCGTTAAAAGCTTTTTGCAATAACGACATTGTGCCTTCTCTTCATTGTTGACCCTTTTTTTCTCAAAGTGGTTCCAAACAACAGATATCTTCCTTCTTTTGCCATCTTGATTATTTCAAGTATCACCTTCACCCACATCTACATTAATAGGAGGAGTTCCAAATTCAGATGGAGATTGATCTTTAGCACCAGAACTATCAAGAGGATTACTACTTGCAGATTCCTTTGAAGGAGGCATATCATTTGAAGTTTTCATCTATAATTAATATCGAAATATTAACACAAATGAAGAGTTCAATAAAAATAATTAAATAAAAAATATTACAGTAAAAATAAAAATTAGGCAACATAATTATTAGTACACCAAATTTTTGTACAAATTAACAATAAGATATTTTTGAACAGAAGTTAGAAAAAAATACATCAAACTAAAAGTTCCTAAAAATTGACTAAATATATAAGCAATTTTCAATTCAAATAGTACCACTTTATGAACAATTAGGAACACAAATTTTAATTTAAATACTATCTAATTAAGAACAATTTTCAATTTAAACTATACAAAATTAGGAACAATTTTCAATTCAAACCAAACCAAATTAGGAATAATTTTAAGTTGAAACAATACCAATTTAGGAACAAATTTTAGTTCAAATACTAACTTGGGTTATGCATGGTGGTGTAGCGGTGGAGGGTGGTTGTGTGGTGGTTGTAGCAAGGAAAGGCTGGTTGCACGGTGGTTGTGACAGTGGAGGGTTGTTAGAGGCTCTCATGGCTTCAAGCAACGGTGGACACACAGTAAAGATAGAAAGTGATGAGCAACTTTAGGGTTTCACTTTATTTCTTAGGTTATAATATTTATTTAGTAAATAATAAAATTATAATTATAATTAAGGTTATGATCAATTGACACCAAATCTCAACCGTTAAATTAAATGATTATTTTTAATAAAAAATAAATTATTAATCTCAACCGTTAGATTAAAGTCATTTTAAATTCAAATTCAAATCTCATTTAACCATAAAATATTTAAAAGATCCTAGTATATATATATATATATATATATATATATATATTAAAATCACTTTAAATTCAAATTCAAATCTCATTTAAATATAAAATATTTAAAAGATCCTAACCCTTATAATTCTCAAAAAGTGTCCTATTACTTTATTTTTGTATTTTTGTTATATGCATGATTTGTTAAAAAGATTTAAAGGTGCATACACAATATGCATGCTTTTTATGAAACAGGATTATGAGAGGCTATGAAACAAGGTTTATGAGGGTGTGAGTTTGAATTTTATTATTATTATTATTTAATTTTGGTGTACTAAAGAGGGAAATGAGAAGTTTTTTTTTTTTTTTTTTTTTTAAATTTTGGATGAAGAGAGATCAAATAAAATAGGTGTATGTTAATTTTTAAAAGATTGTGTTAATTCTTATTGTCTAATTTAATCCAACGAACAAAAATGTTTATTCTCATTTTCACATAAAATGCACGAGTCACACCCTATATATATATATATATATATATATATATATATATATTAATTATTATAATTATAATTATAAGGGTTAGGATCTTTTAAATATTTTATGATTAAATGATATTTAAATTTGAATTTAAAGTGTATATATATATATATATATATATATATATTAATTATTATAATTATAAGAGTTATGATCTTTTAAATATTTTATGGTTAAATGATATTTAAATTTTATATATATATATATATATATATATATAAATTAATTATTATAATTATAAAAGGTGCGGGGCGGGGCGGGGTGGGTACTATAGTACCCATACCCGCACCCATCCCCATGAGATTTTGCGGGTAAAGACCCATCCCCATCCCCATCCCCAATATGCGGGTAATTACCCTATCCGCGTATGGGTATTTTTGCGGGTGCCCGTAGGGTCTGGGTCCATATTGCCATCCCTAGTCAAGAACAAGGCTAGATTAGTGGCCAAAGGTTACTCACAACAGGAAGGTATTGATTATACTGAGACATACACTCCAGTAGCTAGACTTGAGGCAATTAAAATTTTACTTTCATTTGCTACTCATAGAAATTTGAGACTTTATCAAATGGATGTAAAATGTGCATTCCTCAATGGTGTAATTAAAGAAGAAGTTTATGTAAAAAAAACCCTTGGGTTTAAGAGTACTATCTTTCCAGACCATGTATTTAAATTAAATAAAGTAATGTATGGTCTTAAACAAGCTCCCACAGCATGGTATGAAAAACTCAGTTCATTTTTAATAGAACACAATTTTACAAGAGGAAAGATAGATACTACATTGTTGCACAAAAACTACTCTTCTGATTTTATTATTGTTCAAATCTATGTGGACAACATTATCTTTGGTGCCACTAATGAAAAACTCTGTGAAGAGTTCTCAAAATTGATGTAGACTGAATTCGAAATAAGCATGATGGGAGAATTGAAATTCTTCCTAGGATTGTAGATCAAGCAGTGAAAGAACTCTTGATAAAGTTCAAAATGGATGATGCCAAGTGTCGCAACCGGGGGTCACGGCGGGATGGCGAGGAAAATCACATTATGGATCAGAGGAGTCGCCACCAATGCTTATTAAGGAAAACATCGGAAAAACCTTTTTTAGAAAAAAATGGTCTTTGAAACTAGATTTGAGTTCGAGAGTCTATTACGTGTAGGGAAGGTATTAGTACCCTACGTCTGTCACAAAGACGGTTACCTTTAATTAATTAAGTAAGAATCTTTTATAATATTTAGACATTTATCTCACCAAAACATTACTAGAAAAGAATAATTTATTTTTCTATGAAGATTAATTTTATTAAAGGAAAGAAGGAGAAATATTATTTTTATTTTTTTATTTTTATTGAATTTAAGACTCTTGAGCTGTCGCAACTCATTTATCTTAAAAAACACTTGAAAGATTGACAAAGGTGTACACCCAAGTCAATTCATTTTAATTTTTTTGAAATGATTTTAATTTAGACAACTATTGATAATTAAAAAAAGAACAAAAAAAGAAAGTGCAATTTAGTAATATGGTGGTATAAATAGAAGGCTGGCCCAAAATAAATATGTTGCAATTTAGTAATACTAGGGGTGTAAATAGAAAAGGGAGGCCCAAATGCAAAATGAATCAGGAGTAAAAAAAGAGGGGTCTCATTCCCCGTCCCTCATTCTCGTGAAAATGAACCCTAAAATTAGCCACGGCGCTCGCAAGAGAAGAGAAAGGGGATGGAAATTCGGACTCCTCGGCGTCGCCATGGATGGCGATGCCTAAGCGAGAGGCGAGGGGCAAGGTTGGTCGGCGACGGAGGGCGGTCTGGTGCGAGGGGGTGGATGGCGCGAAGGAGGTTGCAACGCGAGGGGATCGCAATTTGGGGTGTTTGGTGCGAAGGATGCATGGCGGCCACAGTGGCAGGGGTTGCTATGGCAGAGGACAAGGCCGTGTTCGCGTGGGAGTGAGGTTGCGGTGGTCGCGAGACAAGGTCACGGTGGTTGAGGGTTTCTAGTGGCAGTTCCGAGATGCCAAGGTGTAGTCTTTCCTCTCTTTCCTTTTCTCTCTATTTCTCTCTTTGGCTTTGAACTGGTTGCTCTGTTTGATTGTTTGGTCTGTTTGATTGGTTTATGCGAATGGTTCTTTGATTTGCTTCTCTTGCTATAAACTTGTATATGGGATTTGATTTTGTTCTTTTGTAGTTGTGTTTATGCTTGTATTTGGATTGGATTCAATGACTTTGCTTGTCTCTATTTTGGATTTTTGTTTGGGATTGAGGGATTGAGCTCAAGGATTCTGATTTTGGTCTTCTTGGTATTTGTCTGTTCATGTCTTTGTTTGTGTTTTTGGTCTGTCTGTCTTTGTTTATGATTTTTTTTGGATTCACCATGAACGATTCTTATTCTAAGGTCAGGTTTATATCTTTGATAGATTTGGTTAACTTAAATTTAAACATAGTATTCTTTTCTCAAAGTCATATCTCTTTATATCTCATTTATCACTATTTTGAACAAATAGATTTGAGCACATGAATTGCATATACTGCTTACAATCAAACATACAAAAGGCTAATACATGATGAAGATTGAAAGAAAAGAAACCTGTTATTCTACTCAATGTTGTTCTATGGTTCTTCCTTTGCTGCTCTCTTTTGCTGTATTACTCTTCTTTTCTCTGTTCTTGATGTTCTGTCTTTTTTTTTTTTCTCTACTGGTCACTTCTTTTTCTCTGTTTTTCTGTATTGCTGTGCCTTTTTCCATATTGCTCTCCTCCCCTCTTTTTTTATTGTCCTGTTGCCTCCTATATATAGGTATGAGGTTTCCTTCCTAGGAGGGTTTCCTCTTTGCTTAATCATTTCCTTTTTCTTTTGCAACTGTAATGTTTGACAAAATCAACACCTAGTGTTGTGCCTACATGATGATAGAGTTGTTGAGGGAATTGCTAGTGGATTGATGAAGTTGCTGATGGAATTGCTACATTCTTCTTTTTTCTTTTTTTCTTCTGGCTGCTTCTTTTTCTTCTTCTTTTTGCTTGTGTTTCTCACTACTTCTTTTTCCTTCTTCTTTTTCTTGTGCTTGATTTGGGCACTTATTGTAAAAACTGCACTTATTGTAAAGAGGCTTGTAGTAGTGTAACTTGGAGAAAAAATGAGAAAAAATTTGGATTTCTTGCCTATTGTTATATTATTATGTATTCTTCTTCATTTTTTTCTTTCCCCTTTCATTCTTTCATTTTTTTTTATGTAGCAAGATAAACTTGTGGGATAATAATAATAATAATAATAACAACAACAACAACAACAATAATAATAATAATTATAAAAGATAATTAGATAGACAAAATTGGGTGTTGACACCAAGATTATGAAGACACCAATGCATCCAACTACATCACTTAAACCTGATGAAAATTCAAGGAAAGTAGATGTCACTTAGTTCAAAGGAATGGTTGGATCACTACTTTACTTGATTGCATCTAGACCAAACATAATGTTCAGTGTCTGCCTCTGCTTCAGATTGAAATCTGGCCCAAGGGAAGTACATTTGTCCGTTGTTAAAAGAATTTTTAGATATTTAATTGGAACTTCTAATCTTGGTCTTTGGTTTAAAAGACAGAAAGAGTATAAGTTGACAAGCTATTGTGATGCTGACTATGTTGGAGACAAAATTGAAAGGAAAAGCACCAGTGGAGGCTGCCACTTCATTGAAGGCAACATGGTGTCATGGTGTCATGGCTCAGCAAGAAGTAGGGAACAATAGCACTATCAACAACATAAGCAAAATACATCTTAGCTGCAAGTTGCTACTCTCAGATATTGTGGATCAAGAATCAACTTGAAGACTACAACATATTTGAGAGTAACATTCCTATCTTCTGTGATAATACTGCTATTATATCTCTTTCGAAAGATCTTACCATGCACTCTAGAGCCAAGCATATAGAAATAAAACATCATTTCATAAGAGACCATGTTCAGAAGGGGACCATTAAATTGGAATTTGTCAAGACAAACGATCAGCTTGCTAATATTTTTACAAAACCCCTTATTGAAGATAGACTAATTTTTTTGAGAGAAAAGATTGGGATGGTCTGGGTGAATTAATGTTTTATCACTGTCTGCTATTCACTAGTAGAACTAAGGACACATCATTTGGTATGATACTTAAGTGAGGCATGTGCATGCCACGTGTTTTGCGCTCAAAATATGAGCCAGACCATGTGACTTTTTAAAAAAACTGTTTTGTAACTTAGGAGGGTGTATTGGATTAGGATTGTTTAGGATTTTAAAGACTTTTTTTTGGTGAAAATGTCTTGGGGTATTCAATTAGGATTGTTAAATAATAAAAAATAATCTGATGGTATTCAATTAAGATTATGAAGATTTTTTTTAGAGGGCAACGAAATTTTGTAGTATTCGATTGGGATTTTGAATAACTTAAAAAAAGTCATATGTTATTCAAAATCATGAAGATTTTATGGACTTTTTTTTTAAATTGGATTTTGATGGATTTTATGGACTTTTTATTTGATCATATAAATACCAAACCCAACAAACAATTCCATCCAACTACGAGAGACTTTTCTTTTTCATTACTGACTTTTTTTTATTTCTTTCTCTGCTTTGGAGGCAGTGACATAATCTCTCACCCATCTGTTTCAAGGTGAAACTTTTCATATGATCCTAATAGTGATGTGTTCATATCCCAACTTACAAGCCTACAATGTAGTCCATCATCTTCCCTTTTAAGTTCATAAATTCCTAATGAAATGAAAATGGAGAAGTAAATCTGAGCTTAGAGGAAGTTCTAACTCAGCTGGGGCAAACAATCAAGTTAAATTTTAAAAGACCTTTCTAAACTATTGCAGTCAATTTTGAAAAAATACATAACTTAATAGAGAAAACAAAAAGCAATGTTTGGGGTGCTATAAAAGAAGTCACAAACATTTTATGCTATAATGTTTTGTTATTATTTTTCACTATTACTTTATGAAGATTTGTGAAAAAGATATCTCAAAATACATTAGCAGCTTGTAACTTTGATTTGGAATTCATGTACGTTATTAGTTTGTGAGAGGGTTCAGCTCATGATGACTTGTGATTAGTTTGTATTCAATGATATTTTCAAGCACACTCTTGTTGGCTTGTGTTAGTAGTTTTGAATTTTTTTTCTAGAAATCCATAGAGTCTTTTCAAATCTTATAAATTTGTGAAATCCTTTCAAATCCATTAAATCCAAACTACAAAGTCCTAATCACAAAAGTCTTTTTAAAAAAATCTTAACAGTTTTTAGTTTCCTACAAAATCTTAAAAATCTTGAAGATTATTTTATGCCAAAAAAGTCTTTTAAAATCCTAATCCAATACACCCCCCTTAAGCATTCATTTGGTTCTAAGTCATAAAATCCCAAAATGCACATTCAAGTCTGTCATAAATGTGTCGTTTTAATCATTCCCTAACTGTACCATTAAATTTAATGCACACTCATTACCTGTTCTAGCCTACTATTGCAAAACGTATATCCCAAGCTTTCAAAAACACTCATCTCTCTCACCCATTCTCTCTGCAACCAAGAACTTCAAGAAACCCTAAACTCCAACCCTCGCCATAGCCATAGGTAATCTGATCAAAGGTTCTTCCTCCTCCCAACTACCAGCCTCACCCTCATCCTCTCAAGCTTTTGATGAGCGTCTTGTAGACGTAATGCCAGAGTCTACCATAGACACCAACAACTTTGCGTCCAACATTGACCCCGAGGTCACGCGAGAACGAAGACTCAACGATGTAGAAAACATTCTGATCAAGCCACGAGGTTCCTACATTGGGAACATTCACATGGAATACTACGTTGATATACCTTACCTTGAGGAATGTGGCCTTAACATCTCAAGGTATTTCGAGTTTGCTGGGATCTTGGGCTACTTCAATGATCGCCAGAAGATCGCCCCTGGACTCATTAGAGAGTTCTAGACAAATGCTACAATCAAAAGAAATGAGATTGTCAGCAATGTCTTCGAGTGTGAAGTTATTGTCTCTCCCTCCTTCATTGCTCAAGCCATAGGGTGCAAACTACACTCAAACTACTTCATAAAGGCATGGGACAAAGACCTTGAGAAAGGTATAGTAGAAAGGTTCATTCTTGTACCTAACTACAAGGTGGCCAAGGACGTTAAGAAGTTGCACCCAGCCAACTTCCCACCTCTGACCAAGTTGATGTTGAACATTATCAGCAAGACCATCTTGCACAAGATTGAGTCTAGAGATCATGTGTCTGCTCTACATAGGTTCATTCTCTACCACGTCATCAGAGGGATCCCATTCAACCTTCCACACACTCTATTTTACAACCTGATCAACCACATCCAATACCTATCAACTTTTGTGGCAACATACTACATAGCTTTGATAAACAAGATCCTCTGGGATGCCCTTTGCTACAACAGACTGTACATAGAAATCCAATCAGGAAATTTGGACGAGTTGGAGTATGTGAAAGTGGAGGGCCCATTCATTCAACAGAGGATATTGACCTCTTCTAGTCTGCTTAAATTGAACATGGGATTTGAAATCACCAAGGGATCACTTGGAAGGTTCCCTGTACTATCTGATGATGAAAATGAAGGTCAAGAAAAAGAAAATCTAGAAAAAGAAGGGTGGAAAAGGAAAAGGCCTAGTGATTTATGATGAGGCTGCGTCTATCCAACCCTTTGCAAGTAAAATGAGGAGGCTTGTTGTTGTGGAACAGCAGACAGTCCAGACAACACGCAAGGCTACAACACAGTCTTTTGCAAAGCCACCAGCCAAGACGGGAAAGCAGACAATCCAACAAGCACCACCCAGACAACCCACTCAAAGGATCAAGACAAGAGTCCAACAAAAGAGTAAGGGTGCTGCCAAAATGATTGTTGAACCTCAGGTGTTTCTGAAGGAAGTAGCAGGCATTGGATTGAAAACTGTAAATGTTGTTGAGGTTGAAGAAGAAGACTTAGACGAGGGACTAGTCTTCAAGAGACCTAGAAGATCACTCAATGCACAATAGACCACTGAGTTAGAGGGTCTGACCATCAAACCACGCAGCACCACAGCCAGGAAGCTGAATGTGAAGAGAAAAATGGTGTTGGAAGAAGACACACCTGGATAGACAACCACCTCAACCACCAATCCAGGTATCACTCTCCCTACATTCACTCTAGCCACTCACCCTCACTATAGATACAAACGTCCAAGGAAGAATATACCTTGGACGATACCAGTCTTAGCCCAAACACAAGCCATAGCAGACACACCGTCTGTTGAACCCCTATCGTCTGTGTCACCTACGCAGACTATAGTAAGCCAAACAGTTGCTACATAGTCTGATGCCCAAGCACAGACTATGCAAGAGTCACTGTTTAAACTCATTGTTCATACAAAAGATCAACCTGTGTCTGCCCCCATTGGACAGACGGTCACCCAACAGACTGAACCCACTGCTCAGTCTGAGACACAATCTGATCCCACAACTCAGATTGTTGTACCAACAACATCCCCATAAACTCCACCAGATACTACCATTCCTCCTTACCAATCTCCCTCTCCAATGACAATCCCTGAGATGTTAAACGCAATGGTTTCCTACCACCACACTGAGTTTGTTATCATCTCGTTTGGGTCAAGATGAAGAGATAGTTGCCATATCTCCTGAAGCGTCTACTGTTCCTTCATGGGACAACAAACCATTCAGTCTGGACGACAACACTCCTTTGTCCAGATTTAGAGAAGACACTCCTCTCCTCCTCCTTCCGGCTCTTGGCATCAGAAGATGATGCAAAGATTCTCCTTGTGCTATGTGGGAGAGAATGTTGAGTCTGCAGTGTACAAAGAAGAGACTCAGTTGGAGCTAGCTGTAGAGGACTCAATTGTTGTTGTTCTCAAGGAAGCACCATTGAAGAAGCTTCCTCCTCTGCAAATCGATCAAGGTATAATTCCCTTCCAGAGGCCTATGCGCAACACTACTCTTCTGGATACTGTTGAAGATGATACAAACTTAGCAAGTAGGTTACAGTAGAAGAGTATGCCTCTGCCATCCCTTTGATGCGTCAGCTAGTGCATGAGATTGCATACTGGTATAACTGCATGAGAGAGGGATTGGACTACTTTGCAGTGGAACCAGCCCTACCAATTGAGCTAACAGAAGATAAGAAGAAGCAACTAGAGGCCACTGTAGAACAATGCATCGAGATGCATTGTACTATCTGTCGAGACCAAGAGTCTCTATTCGACCTCCTCAGCTAATTACATGAGGAGTTGCTCCCAACCATCCAACCTTCCAAGACACGTGTGCTAAATACAGGGCTTTGTGTCACTTGAAGTTTCAAGGCACAACCCCTAGACTATGCAAGAGCCATTGTCTGAATCCACTGTTTAGACAGAAGATCAACCTGCGTCTACCTCCACTAAATAGACAATCACCCAACATGCTGAACCCACTATTTAGTTTGAGACACAGTTTGATCACACAACTCAAACTAGCATACCTACAACATCCCCACAAACTCCACCAGACACAACCATTCCTCCCTACCAATCTCCCTCTCCAATAACCATCCCTGAGATGTTAGACGCAATGGTCTCCTACCACCACACTGAGTGTGTCCACATCTCATCTGGGTCTAATGATGAGATAATAATACTATCTCCTGAAGCGTCTGTCGCTCCCCATGGGATAACAAACCATTCAGTTTGGAAGACACGACCCCTCTGTCCAGGTTCAGAGAAGACACTCCTCCTCCTCCTCCTCCCTCCGGCTCCTGGCATTAGAAGATGACGCACACTTCTCCTTGTGCTATGTGGGAGAAAATGCTGAGTCTGTAGCGTACAAAGAAGAGACTCAGTTGGAGCTAGCTGCAGAGGATTCAATGATTGTTGTGATCAAGGAAGCACCTTTGAAGAAGCTTCCCCCTTTGCAGATCGATCAAGGAATTATCCCTTATTAGAGGCCAATTCACAACACTCAACTTTCTAGACACTACTAAAGATGATGCACATCTAGCTAGAAGGCTACAGCAGGAAGAATATGCCTCTGCCATCCCTCTGATGCGTTAGTTAGTGCATGAGATTGTACACTGGTACAACTACATGAGAGAGGGATTGGACTACTTTACAGTGGAACCAACCCTACCAGTTGAGCTAACAGAAGATGAGAAGAAGCAATTGGAGGCCATTGTCAGAACAATGCATCGTGATGCATTGTACTATCTGTCGAGATCAAGAGTCTCTATTCAACCTCCTCGGCTGATTACACGAGGATTTGCTCCCAACCATCCAACCTTCCAGGTCACGTGTGCTGAATACAGGGCTTTGTGCCACTTTCAAGGCACAAGCCCTAGATAGTTGTATCCACCAAGCTTGCATATCTCTAAAGACACTGATATACGTGTTGCTCCAGACCATATAGTCACCAAGCTTTCAACTATCAATCCCAACAAGTTGAAGGGGAAGAAGATTGCACGAGCAGATAATCTTCCACAGCATATACTAGACATTGAGCCTCTGCCCCAACAGGAGCATGTTTTGCCACCAGAGAACATAGAAACAGATGCTGGCATCTACTAGCAGAATGTGATGAGTAGTATGCTCCACACCACAAGGTCATCTAAACTTTCAGATGAAGAGAAACAAAAGATTGACACTGTAGGTGAAGGCTACTCCTCCTCCTCCTCCAGCAGTTTCATTCACGTGTCAGACATAGTGGTAGTACCCACTCTACTGACCCCTCATACCCCTGGAGAGAAAGCTGAAGCTGAAAGGATGCTTGTTGAGTACTATGGAGAATACAAAGTTGCTCACGCATTGATAGCTGTAGCCAAGGCAGCAGAAGAAGCAGCTGAAGAAGTAAGAATCCTAGAGGAGGCTGCTAGACTGAGAGCTATGCTAGCTACTCAAGAAGAGGAGCAACAACTAAATGATCTAGCTCAAGAGCAAAAGGTGAAGGAATAAAACAAGAAAAAACTTAGGGAGTTGGCCTTAAAGCAAGAGGCTGAGGCAGCTCAGGTTGTTGCACTTGTTGCTATGCAAGCTGTAGACTTGGCTAAAAAGTCTGTAGAGTCCACACCAGCCCAAGAGTGCACTGATCTAGTGTCCACTTAGTCTAGGTTAAGCACTCCAATTGTAGCTCTACCACTCAGTGCTGCAGCACAGTCAGATCTTCTACCTGACTTAGCTGCCCTTGAATCTACATTGGAAACCAAACTGGGATTAAGAATCTCTGCTGAGGTTGCTGCTCAAATCGAAGCTCAACTAAATGCCAAATTGGATGAGCAAAGAGCTAGTATCATCAAGGAGGTGACTCTTGCCTTCAATGCCTCCATTGCATCCATTCTTACTGCCAGACCTGCGACGACTCACGCTCCACCACTGCCGTTAGAAGATCCTCTTGCAACAGAAGCTCCATCAGAAGTAGGTATGGCAGTGGGGCGGGGCGAGGGTGGGATTAGCCTCCCCAACTCCCATCCCAGACATCCCAAATCATCCCCGTCCCCACCCTCATTCTTCGTCAGGGTTTAAAAATTTGACCCACCCCCATCCCCATTGGGGATCAGGTTTCCCAACCCCACCTTGTCCCCCATATACATGACAGTTCCAAATCATAAAATAATTTATATGACCATCTCAAATGTTATGCGTGACAATAACACTTCTATTTCTCATAATAAACCAAATTGTTTCATTTATTTTATCAATATAAATATTATTTAATAATTTTTTTTATATATAAAGTTATTATACAATGAGTTAAAAATATTATTTTATAATAAATATAATTAAATTAATGTTTAATATAAATTTTTAAACTTATGATTTATATCATAAATAGATAGATTACTCTAAGGTATTTATATAATTTATTATATTAACAGCGGGATAGGTGTGGGTGCAGGTGTGGGGCGGGGATCATAATTCCCAACCCCAACCCCGTCCCCGACTTTCTTAAGTGGGGAAAACCTAAACCCACACCTATACCCGGTCAACTCAAGTTTTCCCCGTCAAAATTGGGGTAGGGATAGGGATATCCCCATGGGTATGGGTTAAATTGCCATGCCTATTCAGAAGCTGGAGAATCTTCCACCAAACAGTCAACCCCATCTTCCAAACCATGACTCTGATGACATTTTTTGCTCCATCCTCCACCTTTTTGTTTATGACAAAGGGGAGAGAATTTTGGATGTATAGAATTTCCAGACAATGCTTAATAAAATAGTGATTGGTTCACTAATTTTTATTCAACTCAATTCACTGTTTATTATTATCCGCTTTAATTATGTCATGCTTTAATCAGTCATATGCATCTACATGATAGACTCAGGAGGAGTTCATCATGTTAATAACTGCGCATACTTAACTGCCATGAAATAATTCACACTCTGATACATAAATGTCTATGATTCATTATCTATTAAATCAAAATTATAACATGAGTTGTCATCATTAAAAAAAGGGAGATTGTTAGAACCAAGACATATGATGATGTTTGACCCCTAATACCTTGATAGGTTTTGATGATAACAAATGTAATAATATTTAATCAACTGATGATTTCAGATTAAGTGATTTCAGGAAATCAAAGTAAGAACATACCATGGTAAATTCTCTCAACTTAAAACCTATGCTCTAATTGTCTGATAACTTATAATGGTTAAATCTAGCATTAAAATTGCTTATAAACAAACTAAAATAAGCTCTTAACGGATCATGCAAAGTCTACAGGATGTCTAAGGCCAAGCCAGACGATGTCTGCTGCCAAGCCAAACGATGTCTAATGCAAGGCTAGACAATGTCTGATGCCAGGCCAGACGATGTTTGATGCCAAGCTAGACAATGCCTAAGACTAGAACAAACCCTGTTCCTCATTCCAAACCATAGTAAGTCAGACCAGACTATGTCTGTTAAGCCAGACATTGTCTATGCACAAACAGACCATAGGAAGTCAGACCAGACTATGTTTATTAAGCCAGATGCTGTCTGTGCAGAAACAGAATGAAGTCTATCATTGTGCTGAGGAATACATGCCTTTATAATTAATTCTATACACAAATAAAGGAACTTCTATAACAAAAAGAAAGGGAGATATTGTTTGACATTACTTTCTTTGATTCCTTGTATTACTTGTATGTCTCGTATTATGTGAAGTGTGTAGATACAACCAAAAGAACCAATCAGCATTGGGATGCACACTTTTAGCTAAAAGACAATTGTAACAGAGACAGAAACATGCTCCTATCACATCAAGCACAGTCAAAGCTACTTCAACACTCTACTATGTGAGACAACAAAAAGAAGTCTTCTCCAACGTTCAAATTCATGAAGCTCACTATATTAGAATGCTTCCATGCAACAACAAAAAAAGAGTTGTGGAAAATAGAACGAAGTAATTTAAATCAATCTAGACAGCAAGCAAAAGAACACTAAAGAAATAGCCTTGAACACGAGCTAAGAGAAAAAGAGAAAACCATCATCTACAAGCTCAAAAAGATTCAACAATTGTTTACATCCTCTCTTTGAGAGTTATCTGAATCTTATACATAAATTTTATAGAAAGCCAGGAATGGCTTAGTGATAAAAGAATACTTTGGAAGTATAATCTCAAGGGGAGATTCATACTTGTAGCCAGCAATGGCATAGAGAATACTTGTAGCCAGAAGTGGCGGTGAAGAATACTTGTTTTGTAATTAGTTGATTATAGTGGAACCCTTTAACAGTTGTTAAAGAAGAACTGGACGTAGCTCAGGATTGAGTGAACCAGTATAAAAACAAGCTCTCATTTGTTGTCCTCTGATTACACTTATTTATCTTGCCTACTGTGCTCTTTTGGAAAGTCTTTCTATGCATTGCCTTGCAAGGATATATTTGCTGATTTAAACTAACATATATCCAAGAAGGTAACTTGTGAACTAATAGTACTTGCTAAAAGTTTTAACCCACTATTCTCTTTTATAGGGGTTGAAATAACTGAAGTTAGACAACTTGAAAAGTCTCCCAATGATGGATCAGTTGAAGCTGAAGGTGGAAACTTTGAGAGCTAGTCAAGTTCTTCATTGGAAGGCACTGAAGAATGTGAGAAGCAAGAGGAAACATGCTTGAGAGAACGCCTGTTAGTAACATATAACAATCACCTTAATAATGAGCCTTCAATCCAAGATGGTTAGAACTATTTTGTTAATATTTTGATAGTCTTATCCACATTTACTTGATTAATTCCTGTTGACTTAGGTCTTAAGCCCAATTTTAGGAGTAATTTATAAAAAAAAAAAAAAAATTCAAATAACCTGAAAAGTCCCTAAATGATGGATTAGCTAAATCTAAAGGTGGAAACTCTGAGATCTTGTCAAGTTCTTCATTGGAAGGCATTGAACAATATGAGAAGCAAAAAGAGTCATGCTTGCAAGAACATCTTTTAGTAACATATAATCATCATTTTAATAATGAGCCTTCAATCAACAAGGTTAGGACAATTTTGTTAATATTTTGATAGCATTATCCACATTGACTTAATTAATGCCAGATTATATCCACTTGTTGAGACGCTATTTGATTTTAATTTAAAAATTAAGATTCTAAACTATCATAGTGTAAACACAATGAAAATTTAAAATCTATTCATCGTCTTGTTTTGAATTCTAGTAGATGAAGAGGAAACAACGGTTTTAACATTGGATTCTGTGAATGTTTCGAATAATATAGAGATTCAAGAATCTTCAAGTGGACATTCTGATCATGATGAGCGAGACAAATTTCTCTCTGATCAATTATTTCTAGGCATAGAATCACTCCTAGAAGTTAATTTGTTAGATACAAATTCTCATTTTGAGCAGATTAAGGATGATGATTCAGAAAAAGAAATGGAATCCCATGAAAAATTGTGTACTAACAAGTCAGATGGTAAAGATGGAAATGAGTTTGGGAGTAGTTTCATAGATACTTCTGGAACACCACCAAATATTGACAGCAATACCAATGGTAAATTGTATTACTGTGGATAATCCATCTAAGTTTGACCATGTGGAAAATTACAAGGTACTTTACGATGAAAGTCTATTGAGCAGAAGTGGATCAACAATGGAGAATTCACATGATTACAAGCCATATCAATGCATGAAAGACTCATTGAAAGAATACAAGTCTAGCTTGGTGTATACATGTGATATGGCAATAGGGTGGTCTAATGGAGAAAGAAAAATGTTACTTGATTCTAATGTCTTCAAGCTTTCCACTAGTGATCAAGTTGAAGAACCTAAAGTCACTGAGAATGGAGTACCATTTGATGCTTATGTTAACAACTTCAACAAGGCTTCAAAGGAAAGTGGTGTTGTTTTAGACCAAAAAACATTCTCTTATTGCAGGGTTAACTATTGTTAATGGAAGGCATGAAGAAGGGGAGAGTTACAAGAATAAAATTGAAGAAACAAATGAAAAGTCAAAAAGCTTTACATGTCATGGTAAATACTTTTGAGGGGACAGAAATGTTAGAACAATGCAATTCTGATCTGGTAACTATAAATTAGGAAGAATCTTTTCCCTTGCAAAATAATTCCTCTTTGTTGCATATCTATGATAAGTTGATGACCATCATGACAATATGCAGCAAGACGAAAGTTCTACTAAGTTAACAATTCCATCTGTGGACTTGCTCATTCCCTTTTTTGTTTTCCTCTCATCCTAGTGAATTTTGGGGTGAAATTGTTCTTACTATTGTCCATGCTATTAACAGAATCCTATCTTTTGTTACCTTAGGTTTGTCTCCCTTCCAAAAGTTGTATGGTTGTGTCCTTGATTACTCTTTTTTGACGTTTTTTTGGCTCCACTTATTATGTTCTTCGTCCTCATGTAGAACGTAGTAAATTGTTTTCTCGGTCTACAATATGTGTTTTTCTTGGTTATGGGACTGGTCAGAAAGGCTATCGTTGTTATGATCCTACAACGATAAATTATGTTTCCTGTCATGTTGTTTTTCTTGAGCATATACCTTTATATTCACTTTCTTCTGAGTCTCACAATCATACAAGGTCTAATCTCACTCTCATCGATCCCTTTCTTATGGATGGGGGTGATTTCCCTGACTTTAACTTTGAAGATTGCAGGGTTGATACTACTCCTTCTATAGGTCCACATGTCCCCACGACTTCCCAAGCACCTCATGCAATTGTTGATCCTCCTTCTCCTCGTTATCCTACTTGCATCCATAAGTCCACTCAACTACCAAACTTTGTTTATTCCACATATTCTCCTGCTTTTTCTTCTTTCCTAACCTCCATTCACAGTTTGTTTGAGCCTTCTTCGTATCAAGAGGCTATTCTTGACCCCCTTTTGCAACAAGCTCTATTAGAAGAACTTTCTACTTTGCATAAAATAACTACTTGGGACTTGGTACCTCTTCCACCAAGAAAACATGTTATTAGGTCTAGGTGGGTTTACAAAACCAAAACAAAGTTTGATGGGTCAGTTGAGTGTTACAAAGCTCGTCTAGTTGCTAAAGGTTTCTCCCATAAATATGGAATGGATTATGCAGAAACTTTTGCTCAAGTTGCTAGGGCACTCTCCAAAATGTCCAACTGCTTGAAGGTGTCCCAATATAGAACATCGACCGAATTGCCTTGGTCTACTAACACCTTCACTATGCAATTTTCCACCTCCATCTATATGACTACTGGGTCATCTTGGGAGTGGTCCTCCGCCTTGCAATCTGAGTTAACAAAGGTGATGGGTGGCATATCAAGTTTCTTATATGGTAATTTCACATAATGATATTAATTTTTATGAAAGTAAGGAAATAAAAAATGCAATTAAATCAAACATAAATTATCTCGTTACATTAAAATAAGTAATATTGCTAAAGTGTATTTATTCATGTATGGATAAATTATATATTGTATAAAAAAATATATAATTTTGCGGTTAGAAAATAAATTGAAAATATTTTGCAATCGGAATATAATTAAAATTCAATTTACTGGTGTAAGCTTTAAGAAAAAAATATTTGATTGTAAATATTAGGTGAAGAAGATATTTTATTACAAGTATTTGAATTTAAAAATATTCTTAAAAAATATTTTTTATTATTGAAGAAGTAACTTAATATTATTTGTAATAGAAATATATCTAATAAATTAGTTTTAATATTTGTATTATGTATTTATGTATTCTTTTTTAAGATGATTGTATAAATATTATTCAACAAAATCTTTACGTATAAAGTTATTAAACATAGAATCTAAAAATTATTTTGTAGTAAATATATTAATTGATTAATATAAATTTTATTTATCAAATTATTATTTATTTATTAATAAATTATATAAATTTATCATTTATTGAATATAGATAATAACACATTTTTTTTTATAATAAAACAATAATGTAATAGTAATATAAATATATGAAAGTATAAATTTGTAAAAACAAAAACTAAAGAAAAAAAAAACTTAAAAAAAACGTAAATGATAAAATAAAAAGCATAAAAGAAATAAAATTTTCTTGTAAAAAAAAAAATAAAAGGAAAAAGAGAAAAACGTAAGAGAAGAAAAGAGAGATTTTTTTAATGAAAAAACATAAAGCATGAATGAACATTTGGAAAGGGAAAAAATAAAGAAGATAGGAGGGAAAGAGACGAGGAAATTTGTTTTGAAAAAAAATAAAACTTAAAAGAAGATTTATATTTTTTTTGGAATAAATTGATGATAAAATGATAAAGGACTAAATTGGTCACCTCCCCAATTACCTAAATAAAGTTATTACAATATCAAATTAACACGCAACAACTAGCTAGATTATAGTTATTGCGTTTGGACACATCTAATTATCGTAATTTCAAAAACTAATCCTAATTCATGTGTCTTATTCTTATTACTTCTTTCTCCTTCCACTTGTTAAGCCTACAAATTAATTGATAGTCAATGAATCAACTTATCAAACACTTGGTGTGCATAAAAAAAACTGTAAGCAAAAACAATGTTACATAACCCCAAGCTTATCCAAAGAAATAGTGAAAGATGCACTCTATCAAACACATGTCATACGTTATTTAATGAATATATATTCTAATCATTACATCACAAATAACATAATAACAACAATGATAACCATAAACATAAAATAAGAATATGAAATTTCAGTAAAAAACAAATATATAGAGAATGAGAGAGTACATATATTGATTATATGAATTTTCAACAAAACGTAGATAAAACAGAGAAGGTGCATGTTGGTAGGATTGTGAGTGATAGTGGATGTAGTTGCCGCGATGATGGCGCGCAACGGTGAGAGATAGAAGGAAAGTACCCTGGTAAAGATGAGAAGTGCTAATGGAGATGGTTATCGCAATGGGTGATGAGTGCTTGACAGTGAAATCGAAAGCATAAGGGAGAGACAAAAAGAATGGGAATAAAAAAAATTGAAAAAATAAAAAAAATTATGTGAAGGACCAACTTGTAAAATATTAAAAATTGAAAAGTAAAAAATGACATGGCTTTATTAATTGAGATGTCTGTTAGCCATTTGTCCACCTATATAGAGTTCCAACACCCTATGAAATATGAGGGCTTGAGAGAGTTTCCCTAAAAATTAACGTGTGCGTCCATATTGCGACTAATTTAATACTTGAGGTTGGGTGGCCACTATAATAAAAATTAAATTCACAGGTACACACATGAAAATATATGTGCTAGACAATAAGATAAATGCTTATAATGTCATGAAAATATATGTGCTTGACAATAAGATAAATGCTTATAATGTTATAGTAAACAGAGATGGTTGTAGAAATAAAATATTGCAGCTAATGGTGGAAAAAGAGATGGCGACGGAGGGGGTGGGCTAGAGAAAATAAAAAAATTATGAGCAAATTATAGCAACATCCCTTGAGGTTTGCTTCAATTACACATGCACCCCCTCATTTTTTTACCATTACTTTGGCACCCCTTGCTTTAACGGTGGTAAGTTGCTGTTAGTTTTTTAAATTAATTTATATTTAATTTTAATTAATTTATTTAAAATACTGTAACTACTTTTATACTTAAGTGACCCAAACAGAGAACAACAATTCATCTTCCTTTGTTTCGTGGTGCTTTGTTCTTTCAAAGGGGAGAGAACTATTCCTCTTTCTCTCATGCTACTAAGGGGTGAGAAATGTTATTCTTATTCTATTTTGTGCTACTATTCTTCCAAATGAGAGAGAATTGTTCCTCTTCCTTTATTTCGTGTTACTGTTCTTCCAAATGAGGGATATTTTTCTTGTACGCGAGTTTTTTGTTTTGTGCTCGATGACCATGTCTGCCATCGCAACTCTCAACTCGACAACCTTGTTCACGGCAACTTCCAACCCTGTCCGTGGCAACAACGACCCCATCTGGTAGAAATGATATTTTTAACATTCTAATGGATCTCAAACATTTTAAACTCATCACTTATGTATCCTTTGACCTTTTAAACTCATGACACATATACCCCTTAAATTTTAAACATATCACACATGTACCCTAAACTTTTTAATACATTACACATGCACCCCTTGTGTTTAAAAAAAGAAGATAAGGACATTTTTTAGGAAATTTTTTTTTATAAAAGTCATGTGCTAGTCACATGACATAAAGGTTAACAGGGTTAACTCTGTTTTCAGTGAAGGGGGTACAAGTGTAATTAGATACCAAAAGTCAGGGGGTTTGTGTAGGGGTAAAATAGGAGGGGGTGCATGTGTAATTGAAACAAACCTCAGGGGGTATTGTTGTAATTTGTTCAAAGATTATTTAAAAGAGAGAATAGATTAAGGAGGGCATTATGGAAAATTAAGCATAAAGGGAGATGTATTTTTTTTACTTGAGCCAAGAAGAAACATGGTTGGCTCAAGTAATTCATTTAAGGGGTCTTTAGGCTATGGCCCATTTGTGTGTTTCTGCTAGTTAATAATGTTGGGTGACAATTGACATTTACCAAATCTCGGTGTTACTCATTTGATACAATAAAGTACAGTGTTACCTTTGTTTTTTTTTATGGTAATGTTAATGGGATCGAGTTATATATTGGTCATTTCATATTGTTGTGCTAACGAAATCATAGATCAAATTAAAATGATAACGAGTGTTGTTAGACTAGGTCTAGACACACCCATGTTTGCGTCCTTAAGAGATAATAGACCAATAAAGCTTGAAGATCAAATACTAGCATTATTCGAAACCAACTTGCATAATGGCCCAGTTTATATTAATAACTATCCCAATTACTCAATAGCATTATCAAGTTTCCATAATACTCCTTACAATCTCATGTTAGATGTAAAGATGTTAGAAAAAACTTGGAATCCTAATGCAATACCCATAACTATAATTTATAGAATATACTATAAAGTAATGAAAACCCAATTAGCCCCTGGGGCACTGCAATTATCCCTTTGCTGATTTAAACTAACATATATCCAAGAAGGCAATTTGTGAACTAATAGTATTTACGAAAAAGTTTTAAACCTACTATTCAACATCCCCTTCTAGTGTGTTCTTGTGTATTTCAGTTGGTATCAGAGCATGGTCTTTGATAACTATCTTCACAGATATAGAGCTAAAGATCCTACACAAGGATGGAGAAGGGTCTACACAAACTTCCAATCTTCAAGGGTGAAAACTTAACATATTGGAGACAAAGAATGGAGACATACTTTGAATCATGTCAAATAGACATGCTAGATGTCGTAGAAAATGGAGATTATATTCCAGTTGATGATAATGAAGTTGAGATCCCAAAAGAACAATGGACTGAGGCACAGAAGAACAGATTCGTCCTCAACTCCAGAGCAAGAAATGCAATACATGCATGCATCTCAGAAATTGAGCACAGAAAGATAAGCCAGTTCAAATCTGCCAAAGATATATGGGACACATTCATAATAACCTATGAAGGGTCCTCACAGGTAAAAAGGAACAAGGTAAGCGTTCTTACTAGAAAATATGAACTCTTTGCTATGGAAGAAGATGAAACCATAGCTAATATGTTGTTTAGATTCCAAATTATTTTAAATGAGCTTCGAAACCTTGGTAAAAGTTTCAAAAATTTCGAGCATGTTGACAAAATTCTTCACAGCTTGCCCAGACAATGGAGACCTCAAGTCACAACCATTAGAGCTTCCAAAGATCTAAATTATATGCCCCTTGAAGAGCTAGTGGGAATTTTAATGCTACATGAGCAAGAACTACAAGGAGATGCCAAACTAAAAAAGGGCAAGTCTTTAGCTCTGAAAGCTCACAAGCCAAATCAAACAACACCTAAAGAGTCATCTTCATAAAAAAGTCAGTCCTTCAGACCATCCAAAAGACACACCACCAAAGCTTTAAAGGCAGAAGAGTCAGAAGTAGAGTCCACTTCCTCAAGTGAAGAAGAGTTAGAAGATGATGATGAGCTATCCTTCATCTCAAGAAAAATCCACAAGATGTGGAAAAAAGAAAGGTGGCTCGAGATGGAAGAACCATGATCAGTGCATCTTCATGCACATTCTTCTACTGTTATTCTTAAGCATTTCCTTAGTTTATTTCATTAGTTTCACTATTTTAGTGTGTTTTCATATTTAAGTTTGTTTCTAGCTTTATTTAATTTTCGTATTTTATTTTCAGCATTAGCATCTTTCAATGGAAAATTCATAACTGGAGCTACAGGAATCGGATTGAGGCGTTCTAATATTCGTTGGAAAGATAAGAGAAAGAGCTACAACTTTCATGTTGGAGTCAGAAGCTGATTCGGATTGTAGAAGGCTTGAATAATTCGTTGAAGTTTCAGACCTTAGGAAATAATTTGTTTTGGGCCAATTTTATGGGCTTAGTTTGTATTTTCCGACCCAATTCGGATTGTTAGTGAAACCCTTATTCTGTTAAAACTCTAGGGCCGGCTACTATTCATTCATTCACTACTGTGCACTCATTCACTATTCATGAAATTATTTTGAGAGTTTTGAACAATCGTAATGGAGAACTAATTTCCGAAGAATCGATCTACTATAATCAGATTCCACTTTCAAGTTCTTTTATAAATTCCATATCAATCTGTTTCCTTTGATTTATTCCAATAATCTCAATTATTTTCTTAATTTGATTGTTGTTATAGGATATAATTCTTAAATTCGATTGGTTATTTGATCTTGAATCAATTTTGCGTTAACGTAGCTTTTGCATTATCGCGTTTGATCATATTGCGTTTGCTTAATTCGCAATAGTTTATAATCCGTTTGCTTAATCCGAAATTCAGAAACATACGCCGTATAATTTCTATTGCGCTTGTCAATGGTTATTATAGTCGAATAGGATCAGACCCGTTTAGGGAATTGGAATTTATAGGGATCAATGATAAGTCGAAAGTCGATACAGTAGGTTGATTCGCTTTAGCTTATTCGATAATCACAATTTATTTTATTCCCTTTTTCTTGAAATCGTAATCGAAACTCCCCATTAATCGTTACTGTATTGATTAATAATAATACAAGAATCCTTGAGAACGATACTCGAGTTGTCGTTACCGTAACTATATTTTCAAAATCACTCGTTTTGATTCGTGCGCGATGCGGATCAAACCACAACAAGAAATACTCAGCAGACCGTGATAAGAAAGAGAAAAGTCTTATCGTCTGCTATGAGTGTAAGAAGCTTGGACACTTCAAGTCAGAATGTCCTAAACTCATTAAAGGAAAAGAAAAAGTCAACAAAAGATTTCCCAAGAAAAAGAAAGGACTGATGTCCACATGGAAAGATCTAGATGACTCAACAAATGAAGAAAATTCTGAAGCATCAGATGAAGAAGCCATTCTTTGTCTAATGGCAGACACAACCTCCACATTGTCTGTGTCTGATGATGAGAATATACTAGACAACACCCACTCTGCGTCTGCGTCTAAGGCTTCAGATGATGAAGAACAAGAGGTAGACCTCAATGATCTTATTTCTCTTCAAGAAGCTTATCAAGAACTTCTCTCTAATTCATTTATTCTTTCAAAAGCCTATTTATCTATGAAAAAGAAATTAAGAAAACTCTCAAAAAAGCATGAAGAACTTGAGTCTTCTTTCACTGAGCTATTTGATAAATGTTCTACATTAGTCACAACCAGTAATGCTCTAATAGATGATTTTCAAAAACTAACCATTGATCACCAATGCTTAATTAAGAGCAAAAGTGAACTATGGATAAAAAAGGAACAGCATAGAAGGCAATTGAATGAATTGATTAAGGAAACTGATGAATTAAACAAGGTAAGAACCTTTAGCAAAGATGAAGCTGAAATTGCTCAATTACGCAAAGAAGTTGCATCTCTCAAGAGTACTCTAAGCGAATTTGTTAGTGGATTTGAAAATTTAAAGAAAATTCTTTCATACAACAAACATTCAAATGAAAAATCTAGCTTTGGATTCACAAGAAAGAAAGAAGCAACCGAGAAGAAAGCTTCTTCTAATGACATTTTGAAAATGGACATGTAAAGTCCAAAAGTAAGAAATTGCCTACAAGAAGCAAGTCATCTACCTCTAAGAGTAACACCAAAGGACCCAAAAGAATATGGGTACCTAAAAACAAAATAATTCCTGTTGTAGATGTCCTTGATGGCAGGAAAGAAACACCAATCATGGTATGGACAATGGCTGCTCACATCACATGACAGGTGCAAGGTCTAAGTTCCTAGACCTGACACCAATGCATGGTGGTACAGTTACTTTCGAAGGTAATCAGAAAGGGAGAATTAGGGGTACTGGTAAGATAGGTATTCCTCCTAGTCTCTTTATTGAGAATGTGTTATATGTTGAAGGACTAAAACACAATCTACTAAGCATAAATCAATTTTGCGACAATGGATATGATGTTTCCTTCAACAAGGAATCATGCATAGTCAAAAAACTCTAAAGGTTCACATCTCTTCTCTGCAAAGAGACAAGACAATCTTTATAAGATCAATCTTGGTGAACTAAAGAATCAAAATGTATCATGTTTACTGTCTGTCAAAGAAAGTCACTAGTTATGGCATAAGTTTGGCCATGCAAGTTTGAGATTAATCTCAAAATTGCAAAAGATATAACCTCGTAAGAGGATTGCCAACAATGTCATATAAGGATAACTTACTTTGTGAGGCATGTCAGAAAGGAAAACAAGTGAAAAAATATTTTAAAAGTAAAAATAGTGTTTCCACTTCCAGACAATTAGAACTGTTACATATTGATCTCTTTAGTCTAACAAGGACAACCTCTTTTAGAGGGAAGAGATATGGACTAGTAATAGTTGATGACTATTCTAGATGGACATGGGTTATATTCCTCACTCACAAGGATAAGGATTTTAAGGAATTCTATAAATTCTGCAAACGTGTTCAAAATGAAAAAAGAGTATGTATAACTTTTATTAGAAGTGACCATGGAGAGTTCGAAAATGAAAGTTTTCAGAGATTTAGTGAAGAGAATGGAATTCTTCACAACTTCTCAACACCTAGAACACCACAGCAAAATGGTGTTGTTGAGAGGAAGAATAAGTCATTACAAGAAATGGCTAGAACCATGTTGAATGATAACTTGACTCCTAAGCACTTCTAGGTAGAAGCTGTAAATACTTCCTATTATTTGCAAAACAGAATTTATATTAGGCCTATTATTAAAAAGACTCCATATGAACTTTGGAAAGGAAAAAAACCCAACATATCATACTTCCATCCCTTTGAATGTCAATGTTTCATGCTTAACACAAAAGACAATTTGGGTAAGTTTGATTCGAAGTGTGATACATGCATCTTACTTGGATATTCTTAAACATCTAAGGTATATAGAGTGCTTAACTCTAGAACCAAAAATGTTGAAGAAGCCATTCATGTGAGATTTAATGACACTCAACCTGATAGGAAACTATTAGAGTTACAAGACTCATTTGCAGATATCAGACTAGAAGATGTAATAACTAAGATCAGACCATCGTCTAACACAACATCGTCTGCTACCAGATCGTTTGTTCGCTATCAAATCATCTCAGATGGTGAAGAAGAAGTCAGAGAACCACATAGTAGTAATAGAATGATGATCAGGAACCATCCTCCTTCTTAGATCATTGGAGAAGTTCGAGCTCCAATGAAAACAAGATCATCCTTCCAACAAACAACTCTATTGTCTGAGATAGAACCCAAGCACATTGATGATGCCATGGAAAATGAAAGCTGGGTCCAAGCAATGTAAGAAGAGCTGGACCAATTTTTCAAAAGAATGATGTCTGGAAACTTGTGAAGCTGCCAGACAACAAGGAAGCTATTGGTGCTAAGTGGGTCTTCAGAAACAAACTAGATGAGAATGGTAAGGTTGTGAGAAACAAGGCTAGATTGTGTGGCTAAAGGTTACTCACAACAGGAAGGTATTGATTATATGGAGACATACGCTCCAGTAGCTAGACTTGAGGCAATTAGGATTTTGCTTTCATTTGCTGCTCATAGAAATATGAGACTCTATCAAATGGATGTAAAATGTGCATTGCTTAATGGTGTAATCAAAGAGGAAGTTTATGTAGAACAACCCCCTGGGTTTGAGAGTACTATCTTTCCAGACCATGTATTCAAACTAAACAAAGCATTGTATAGTCTTAAACAAACTCCCAGAGCATGGTATGAAAAACTCAGTTCATTTTTAATAGAGCACAATTTTACAAGAGGAAAGATAGATACTACATTGTTTTGCAAAAACTACTCTTCTGATTTTATTATTGTTCAAATCTATGTGGATGACATTATCTTTGGTGTCACTAATGAAAAACTCTATGAAGAGTTTTCAAAGTTAAGGTAGACTGAGTTCGAAATGAGCATGATGGGAGAACTAAAATTCTTCCTAGGATTGCAGATTAAGCAGACCAACAAAGGAATCTTCATACATCAGACCAAGTATGTGAAAGAATTCCTGAAAAAGTTCAAAATGGATGATGCTAAAATTATGAAGACTCCAATGCATCCAACAACATCACTTGGACCTGATGAAGATTCAAAGAAAGTAGATGTCACTCAGTTTAAAGGAATGATTAGGTCACTACTCTACTTAACTGCATCCAGACCAGACATAATGTTCAGTGTCTGCCTCTACTCCCGATTTCAGTTTGACCCAAGGGAAGTGCATCTATCTACTATTAAAAGAATTTTTAGATATTTAATTGGAACTTTTAATCTTAGTCTTTGGTTTAAAAGACAAAAAGAGTATAAGTTGACAGGCTATTGTGATGCTGACTATGCTAAAGACAAAATTGAAAGGAAAAGCACTAGTGGAGGTTGCCACTTCATTGGAGGCAACATGGTGTCATGGCTCAGCAAGAAGCAAGGAACAATAGCACTATCAACAACAGAAGCAGAATACATCTCAATTGCAAGTTGCTGCTCTCAAATATTGTGGATTGAGAATCAACTTGAAGATTACAATATATTTGAAAGCAACATTCCTATCTTCTGTGGTAATACTGTTGCAATATCTCTTTCGAAAAATCCTACCATGCACTCTAGAGCCAAGCATATAGAAATAAAACATCATTTCATAAGAGACCATGTTCAGAAAGGGACCATTAAATTGGAATTTGTCAAGACAGATGATCAACTTGTTGATATTTTTACAAAACCCCTTATTGAAGACAAATTGATCTTTTTGAGAGAAAAGATTGGGATGGTCTGGGTGAATTAATGTTTTATCACTATCTACTATTCACTAGTAAAACTAAGGACACATCGTCTAGCATGATACTTAAGTGAGCATGTGTATGCCATGTGTTTCGCACTCAAAATATGAGCCAGACCATGTGATTTTTTAAAAACCGTTTTGTAACTTAAGCATTTGTTTGGTTCTGAGTCATAATAGCTCAAAACGCACATTCAAGTCTGTCATAAATGTGTTGTTTCAATCATTTCCTAACCGTACCATCATATTTAATGCACACTCATTACCTATTCTAGCCTATTGTTGCCAAATGTATACCCCAAGCTTTCGAAAACACTCATCTCTCTCACTCATTCTCTCTACAACCAAGAACCACTAAACACAAACCCTCGCCATGGACAAAGGTAATTTGATCAAGGGTTCTTCCTCCTCCCAACTACTTGCCTCACCCTCATCCTCTCAAGCTTCTGATGAGCGTCTTGTAGACGTAATGCCTGAGTCTACCATAGACACCAACAACTCTGCATCCAACATTGACCCCGAGGTTATAAAAGAACGGAGACTCAATGACGTAGAGAACATTCTGATCAAGTCACGAGGTTCCTACACTGGGAACATTCACATGGAGTACTACATAGTATTTGTTTGGTGTTTCTTGTTTTTAGACTTTTGAGTGATACTTAATTGTATAAAATTGATAAATATTGGTTTAAAATAATGCAATATAACACTTTTCTGAGCTTTATCATGCACATTAATCTGATGTGATTGACATTGACTGATGATCCCAAATAAGTTTGTGAAGAACTATGGAGAAGGATTACCAAATACTTTATTTCTTAAGACTTCAAATGGTGCTGAGTGGAACTTGAATTTGGAAAAGCTTGATGGTAAAATATGGTTTCGAAAGGGTTGGAAAGAATTTGCAAAGTATCACTCTCTAACTCATGGCCATCTTTTGGTTTTCAAATGCGAAAGCACTTCCCATTTTCAAGTATAAATATTTGATTTGAGTGCCTTAGAGATAGACTACCCTTCTAAAACAACACAAGGTAAGACATTCTCCAATAACAAAGGAAACAAACCTCCAAATGAAGAAATTTTGGAAAATCACATAGCAGCTCAAAAGAGAAAATATAACTCCTCATTTCAATTTCTTCAACGATATCAAAGGAGTTGTAAGAGTGTTAAAGTTGAGAACATATTGATATTGCCAAAGGAGGGTCTGTATCATACTGAAACAAAGTGCAAAGGTACAAGATTTTGTGTCTTTAAGAATTTCATAAAACACTTCTCATGCTAAAACAGATTATTAGCTTCTATTGCCATTACGTTTTACTTCTTTCCTTTGATATATCTCCATGTCTGGCACCTCTAGTCTACAATTGGAAATTGCAAACACTTGGTAGGTTTTAATTTTTAGCAGCCTGAAAGATGGTCATTTTATTTTTTTAATCAGAAAATACTAATTGTTAGTTTGTTAACAGAGGAAGTTGACGACTTCTCCCTACACCAATAGACCAACCTTATATCTCCTTTGATAGATGATCATGATATGTCTTCCTTACACGGAGTGGTAACTTTGCAGAAAAATCAAACGTTGGTGCTAACCAAGTAACAGCTCTCGATAGAGCAAGTTCTTTCAAACCTTGAAATCCATTCTTCTTGCTTGTCATGCCATGCATCCAGCATACGTCTTTTCTAACGATGGTCCTCTGGTAAGATGCAAAGAACGATTCAGCTTGTCGAATAGCATTTTATTAGTTGAAAATCAGAATAATTGTTTCTCTTTCTCATGGCAGGGTTTGCCAACTAAGTTTTGTAGGACACACTTTGGTTTGCAAATGAAGCAAATGCATATCAACCTTCAAGCGTTGAATGGGAGAATTTGGCCTGCAATGTATATGATCCAGAAACGCAATACAAAAATAAATTTTAGACTCTCAAAAGGATGGAAGGCCTTTGTCAAGGACAATAACTTGAAAATTGGTGATGTTTGCACCTTTGAGCTCATTCTTGGAACTGAAGTAACCTTCATGGTTCACATATTCAGAGAGACAGAGAGTTCAAATTGTTCAACATCTCAAGGTAGGATTGATGTTTAATTACTTTTCTATTCAAAACAAATCCTTATATGTCCAATAAATATATTCATCTATGTTATGCAAAATCTGGTCAAATTTGAAGTTTCAGTTCCGTACTTCTGTTATATGAAGCTAAACGTTAGCATGGGATTGATCAGTACTTATTTTTTGAACACTACTACCAAATATTGGGAATTTGTAGAGATAATTGTGGAAGTTTATATTCTCTTTAACTTATGAACTATTCTGTTGACATATTGCTTTAAAACTTGTCCAAGATAGAAAATGTTGTTGCTAGGTATTGGCTTATATTAATTATGAAATTAAGTTGTTGAGATTACCAATTTGGTTTCTATTCTTCTTTTAAAATATTGTTGAAAGCTGATTTAATGAGAGAAGGCTAAAATAGAATGATAGGAATGGTGGTCCCTTTTGCAATTTTAGTTCTAGTTTAGTCCGTTAAATTTTAAAATCTTGTTGTGTGAGCATATTTCACTAATTAGCATGTGTTACCAAGTTGGCCAAGTCAGTGATAAAACAAAGCAGGAGCAAATTTGGTCAAACAGAAACACTTTGAGGGATCAAAGTGAAATGTTTTAAACTAATGGCAAAGTACAAAAGTCAAAATACTTAAAACAACAAGTAATTGCAAATATAAAAGAAGGGCATGGTACTATACGAATTTAATCACAAAGGGCATATTACTAACAGAGTCTGACGTCATCAGCATCACATACGTCTTTACTTTTCCACCTAATTTTTTTTTATTTTAAAAAATCTTTTTTTCTTAATTTTTTTTATTATGTATTTTCAAAAATCTTTAATTAACTTAAAAATTAAACACAATGTATTTTTTTTTTTAAAATATATATATATATATATAAATACATAAATTAAAAAAAATTAAAATTAAAAAAATGAGGTAGAAAAACAAAGGCCTACGTTGACTAACAATAGGTAGTAAAAATAAACATAAAATTTGTCAAATACTAAAATAAAAAAAATGAAAGTTTAGGTGGTAAAATAAAAAATCAGTATTTTATAGGTATGAAAAAATTTAAGCCTATATTAATTATGAAAGCTTGTTAAAATTACCAATTTTTGGTTTCTACACCTTTTTTAAGAAATGTTGGTGCTCAAAGTGCTGATTGATTGAAACATGTAGCAAAATATTGAAAAGCCAAAAGACTCAACGACCTAAAAGCAAAATATCATAAAGGTTGTTAGAAAAATAAACCTTTTGAATGGTTGTAATTCTACTCCATGCCAACTTACTATTGTAGTTACCTATTATTTTATCGATTGCAACCTTTTAGTATAATTGCTTTCCTCAATATTAAGTATTAACTCAAAAAGAATTTATTCAAGCTAAAACACAACAAAACTCAAACAATCACTCGGAAGCAATAGATTTACCTAAACGAAAAAGGCAAGACATAAAATAAAGGAGGGGACAATTTAAAGTATACCGATGAGTTATCAAAACAATGTTATAAAATATCTATATGGTTGCCAAGAAAGCACTTGTGCAAGGATTTTATTGTGTGCCTCCCACAAGTGACGAGTGTTTCCTCAACCATTATTTAATCTAATAATAACTCCAGTACTTATCATTATTTTACTTGAAATCATGTTAAAGTTATGTTTTTAAGTTATTAAAATAAGTCTATTTCTTCTCATTTCATTAAGATTTAATTTTGGCATTAACAAAAATGAAAGAAGTTATGGAAGTTATTTGTTGTCTCAACAATATAAAAGGATAACTTCCTCTCTTCTTTAGATGCAGTCTCTATATACATTCTTATAAGTCTCTCACATAAGGAAATTGTGGAGAACTAAGAGCATCTTTATTGGAGGACCTTGAGAGATATCTTAAGCCTCAAGATCTTTAAATTTCCAAGATCTCCCACTAGAGAACAAAGCAAGATCTTCACACGTAAGATCAGGTCTTCCACAAGATCCTTCCAAGATCGATCTTCCACTAACTAACCAATTTTTTAATAATATAAAATAAAAAATAATTAACCATTTTATTTTATGGGAAGTAATCTATAACAACAAATTCAAGAACAAATTCAACAAAAATAAAACAACAGAAAAAATAATTAGGAGAGGAAGACTCGCACTCCATGCAACAAAAACCAAAAATTTGGTTAAATGAATTTCTATATAAATTGGTCACTTTTCATCTTATCTGACATACCATTTTTCTTTCTCAATCTCTATTCTCCAATCCAAATTCTCATTGTAGTTTTATCTATCTCTTTTCAAATGGATTCAAACCAATTTAATTGGCAAGCTTATTACAATATGCCTCCACCCAACGAAAATTCTCAAAATCCTCCTCCTTTTTTTTCCTACTTGCAACCACCATCATCCATGAATTTTATACAAAATAATCAATCACCTTCCACTGAAAATTCTCAAAACCCTCTAATAAATTTTATGCAAAATTATTCTTTCATTGAAATTTATCAAAATTCTCAAACTTTTCCTTATATTCCACCAAACAAGTCAACCATGTTTGGTCCCAAAAAATCTAGTAATGCATAATCTTCCAATGATGATGTTGAAACACAATTGCCACCGTTTTGTACCCAAGTTGATTTAGAAAACAACACACTAGACGAGAGAGAAGAGAATTCTACCAAAAAGAAATCACGAGTCATGTTTACAATTGAAGAGGATACTCAACTCATTGCTTCATGGTTCAATGTCTCAAGTGACCCAATAACAATGACATCAATCGCCTACTACAAATTGGACAGGCATGTGGGTTTCCAGGTATGTTGGGTTCTATTGATTGCATGCATTGGGAATAGAAAAACTATCCAGTTGCATGGCAAGGGCAATATCGTAGAGGTGAGCATTGCAAACCAACAATAATACTTGAAGTAGTCGCATCAAAGACTTGTAGATTTGGCATGCGTATTTTGGTGTTGCAGGTTCAAACAATGGTATTAAATCAATCACCTGTGTTTAATGATGTTTTGCAAGGTCGAGCTCCTTCGATGCAATTTACAATTAATGGAACCTCATATAATATGGGGTACTATCTTGCAGATGGCATTTATCCTAATTGGGCTACGTTTGTGAAGACCATCCCAATGCCACAAGGAGAGAAAAGAAAGTTATTTGCCAAACATCAAGAATTAGTAAGAAAAGACGTCAAGCGAGCATTTGGTGTGTTGAAATCTCGATTTGCAATTATATATGGTCCATCATGTAATTGGCACATGGATACCATCAAGGATATAATATTGACATGCATTATATTGCATAACATAATTATTAAAGACGAACGAGATACGGAAAATGATAATGTTGATGTTGATTATGATCATATAAATGAAGAGATTTCAACCGATGATATATCTCATGGTGCTCTTCCCAACTTTGCTACATACTTACAAACAAGGCTTTATATGCATACAAGAGGAATTAATCAATAACTTCAAGCAAACTTGGTAGAGCATGTTTGGACATGTTTTGGTGACAAAACAATTTAAATTATTAGTTTTTTTTTTAATGTTTAATGTTTATATTTTTTACCTATTCATGTTATACATTAATTATAAAAAAAAATTCAATGTCAATGTTTGTATTTTTTAATTATCTATATTATGTATTAATTATCAATTTAATCTTTAGTCATAAATAAATATTTATATTATTTTTGTTTTATTTTTTAATATTAATTATTTCATAATTAAATATTATATTATTAAATAATTCATTTTAAAATAAAATTTTAGAGTATTAGTGGGTCCATAATGGGACCTACAAAAATATCATAAAATCTACCACTAAAGCACAAATTGTGAGAGATCTTAATGCTGACATAGCACTACGAAGACCTACAAAAAATACCTTAAGATCTCTTCAAGACCTTCCCCACTAAAGATCTCTAAGAATAGTGGGGGATTTTGAGAGAGATCTTAAGTCTTAAGAAATTTCTAAGATCTCCCACTAGAGAACAAATCTCCACGTGGAGATCTATCTCCACGTGTAAGATCGGGTCTTCTACAATTGATCTTCTACTAACTAATCATTTTTTTAATAATATAAAATACAAAATAACTAACCAAATTTTTTTAATAATATAAAATAAAAAATAACTAACTATTTTTTTAATAATATAAAAAATAAGTCAACAACTTCAAGTTGGTAGAGCATGTTTGGACATGTTTTGGTGACAAAAAAATTTAAATTATTTTTTTTTTAATGTTCAATGTTTGTATTTTTTACCTATTCATGTTATGCATTAATTATCAATTTTTTTCAATGTTAGTGTTTGTATTTTTTTACTTATCCATATTATGTATTAATTATCAGTTTAATCTTTAGTCATAAATAAATATTTATATTATTTTTGTTTTTATTTTTTAATGTTAATTATTTCATAATTAAATATTATATTATTAAATAATTAATTTCATTTTAAAATAATTTTTTAGAGCATTAGTGGGTCCATAACGGGACCTACAAAAATATCATAAGATCTCCATATAAGATCTACCACTAAAGCAAAAATTGTGAGAGATCTTGATGTTGACGTGGCACTACGAGCAGTGTTTTAAAAACCAAACCGACCCGATCAGTTGGACCGGTTGAATCGGGACTCGGTGGTCAGTCCGGCTTGGTTCCCACGTTAGATCAATCGTGTAATTGAATTGGTTTCACCCGGTGTGATCCGGCCGGGCTTGCAGTTAAACTACTAACCCATTGACCCAATCCAGGTCACTTAAAAAAAATTGCACAGAGGAAGAGGACGACGAGTAGGGTGAGATGGAGATGGAGGGTTTGTGGTGGACGAAATGCGAGCCATTGGAGGAGGCGTGGTCATTCTCCAACAGTGCGACGAGATGCCAAAATGAGAAATGGTATTGAAGGAAAAGAGTTAAGAGAGAAGGAGAAGAAGGAACAAACTTGTTTGGTGGTTTAGATATCGTGGCTAGATTGGTGTGGAGAAGAAGAAGAAGAAGAAGTAGAAGAGAAGAAGAGAAGAAGAAGATGAGGAAGAACAGACGAAAAGAAGAAGAAGTAGAAGAGAAGAAGAGAAGAAGAAGATGAGGAAGAACAGACGAAAAGAAGAAGAAGAAGAAGAGAGAAAGAGAGAGAGTGAGGTGGGGTGGGTGGGGGTTGGGTTACCAAGAAAAAGAAGAGAGGGGGGATTATTTTAAATTTTTGGGATTTTGTTTCGTGGATTACAAAAAAATAGAAGAAGAAGAGATAAAGTGGGTTATTTCAATTTTTTTGGATTTTATTTTGGTTTTTCAAATAATTTTTTATTTAAATTTTATTATATCACTAGGTTTAAATTTAAATAATGAATTTGTGCAATTATATTAATATGTGATGTAACATGTCTTGTGAAATTACTTCACCGGTTTTATGGTTCAGGACTTTGTTTTCTTTGCAGGTTTGATGAATAGCTCTAGCTCCGGCAACGAACCACCAGATGGCGACGGCGGTCATCCCTTTCCTACTCCACCTCCACTACCATCTTTCCATGATATGTTCATGAGAGACAGACTCATTTCGACACTCAGGCCTAGGGTGGACCTAATCCAACATCAATTGGCAAGGATTGAATATGAAGACGGCAATCCCCTCAAACCAATGGTTCATATCTCTAACAAGGTGTTCGATGGGCTATGTGCTCCTTGGCAAGATGCATTAGTGGTAAAGCTTTTGGGCAAAAGTATAGGCTACTCTTTGATGCGGGATAAGTTACATAGACTATGGAAGCTAGTTGCGGGCTTTGAAATTATGGACATTGGCAATGGTTATTTCATGGTGAAGTTTGACAACGCAGGCGATCGCCAAAAGGTTATGGATGAAGGGCTTTGGATATTATTTGATCATTACCTTACAGTGCAACGTTGGTCTCCTGAGTTTATCTCTCCATCTATGAAGATTGAAAAAATGCTGGTGTGAATTCGCTTCCCAAGTCTCAATCTTATTTACTATGATGAAAGCATTTTGCTTGCACTAGCAGCGACCATTGGGGAACCAGTTAAGGTGGACTCCAATACCAAAGACATCAGGCGAGGCAAGTTTGCACGAGTTTGCATTGAAATCGATCTTACTAAACCAGTTGTTGGGAAGGTTTGGTTGAAAGGTTTTTGGTATCGAGTGGAGTATGAAGGTCTCCACCGTAAATGCTCCACTGTGGTTATTACGGCCATGTTACAAGGGAGTGCACTAAGAAGCAACTAGAATCTCCGTTGGAAACCCCACTATCAACCTCGCAGGGAACGATGCCACCAATTGCTCCGGCAACCACCGCAACAACAGTAGGTACGTCTCCAATTATTGAAATTAATGTCCCCATTAATTCAGGAGAGTAAGTGGAAACCGCAACAAAAATAATAGATGTCAATCATGATATTGTTCATGGTGATTGGCTTGTTGTGCAACGAAGGAAGAAACAGAACAACAATAATTCAAATTCAAAAAAGAAAGAGAATATGATGACTCGGGATTTTATTTTTAAAAAGGATAAGAATAAATTCTCTCTCCCACAACAGAATCCCAATATTCGTGGCAAGAAAGAAAAAGTGGGAAATTTAAAAAGCAATCATGCAAATCAATCTAGCCACGTGGCCCCACCTGCTCATAAAAGATCACGTTCAGATTTTTTTACCCCTATTGCACAATTAATTCAAAATGCTGCAAAGATCAACATGAATTCACATGAGACAAATAAAAAGGTACTACCTCCAGCTCATACTACTCCACCGGACCCCACATCAACGCCATCATCGTCCATGTTCAATATTCATGCAAATAATCATGTAAATCAAAATGGGGTTAACACCACGGTACCTGGTGTGCATGCTAATGCTATTGCATCGAACCTTAATATTGATGTGGCCAATGTGGCTCAAGAGTTAGTCCCTGTAAGCCAAGCCATGCCAACGTAGGGCCATGGCTCAGGTTCCCCTCCTCTTTTCATTATGTTGTCATGAATTACTTACAAGATATATCAATCATATCATGGAACATAAGAGGAGCGGTTAGCCATTGTACGAAACAACACGTCAAACATATGATTTAAACCCATAAACCTTCCCTTTTCTTCATCTACGAAACTCATGTTCAGTTCCATAAGGTTGAAAATTTTTGGAAGTCATTGGGGTATGAGAAGGTATTTATTTAGGAGGCTAGAGGACATGCAGGAGGTATTTGGGTCTTGTCAGAAAGGCTGGATGTCAACTTTACTCTTCTACACTCCACGAATCAATGTATTACCTTCAGGCTAGAGAAGGCAAATAGTAGGTGGAACTGCTCTGCGCTGTATGTCTCCCCCATTCCTACGGTAAGGGTTGTTCTTTGGGACCACTTGATCGAGATTGGTAATGACATGGAAGGACCGTGGCTAGTCATTGGTGATTGGAATGAGATTACTCAACCATCGGAGGTCACAGGGGGAGCCTTCCACCAAGCCAAAGCCAATGCTCTTTACGGCGTTCTCACCCAATGTGGCCTTATTGATATGGAAACCACAGGAAGCTTCTTCACGTGGCGCAGGAATATTCAAGCAAGGGGGTTCATACAAAAAAAACTCGATAGGTGCATGGCTAACACTCACTGACGTCTTGCCTACCCAAATGCGTTGTTGGAAACTCTTCTCCCCCACAACTCGGAACACAATCCTCTCCTTCTTTCTTGCTGAAAAGTTGACTCCCGCATAAATCCTTCCTTTCATTTTCAAGCAGCTTGGCTTTCCCACCCGGAGTATGCAAATATTGTGACACAAGCATGGGGTCAAACTACCGGAGACACTTTCCATAAGCTTAATAAGGTTCGTGACAGCTCTATCATCTTTAACAAAGAGGTCTTTGGGAATATTTTTCAAGACAAAAAGAAGTTGGAATTTCGTATCAAAGGAGTCCACCAAGAACTAGAGACTCAGGCTATTTCTGACTTGATTCAGTTTGAGAAAGCCTTGCAGGACCAATACAACCAGATCCTTTTTCGCAAAGAAATGTTATGGTTCTAGAAGTCCCATGAGAATTGGGTAAGATTTGGCAACAAGAATACCAAATTCTTTCATACTCAAACGGTTATCAGAAGACGCAAGAATAACATTTCTGGCCTGTTTATCGATAATATTTGGTGCACTAATGCATCCCTTATTCAGAAGGAAGCTCAATCATTCTACCAAGGTCTCTTCCAATCTACTGCTAGATGTCTTCCCAATTGCTTATAGCTAGTGCATGTTTCTCGATTAGAGGATCATGTCTCCCTCGGCCTAGCCGCTACCATCATGTTGCGAGAAGTGAAGGATGCCCTCTTTAGCATGAACCCTTACAAAGCCCCTGGGCCAGACGAATTTCAACCTATATTTTTCAAAACCTTCTAGCCACATATCAAGGATGATATTACGCGCATGGTAGCTAAGATTTTTGCCACAACTATTGTCCCATCCCAAATGACTAAAACTTTGATAGTTCCCATTCCTAAGTCGAAGAATTCCACGTCCATTAAGGACTTCAGACCAATCAATGTTTGTAATGTTCTATTCAAATTGGTCCCCAAGGTCCTAGTGAATCACCTTCGGCCACACCTAGATTCTATCATTGGTCCTCTTCAAAGTAACTTCATCCCCAAGAGGGGAACTTGTGATAATGTCATCATCGCCCAAGAGATTGTTCTTAGTATGCATAAGAAGACTGGAAAGACTAGATATGTTATGTTCAAGATCGATTTTGAAAAAACCTATGATAGGGTTGATTAGAGCTTCTTGAGATTGACTCTGAAGGAATTTGGGTTTCTGGACATCACAATAGACTTGGTTATGAACTACACTACTACTACATCCTTGTCCTTAAAATGGAACAACAAGAGATTGCCCTCTTTCTCGTCGAGACGTAGTCTTCGTCAGGGAGACCCAATATCACCTTATCTCTTTCTTCTATGCATGGAGAAGCTAGCGCTTCTCATTCAGGAGAAAGTGAGTAGTGGGGATTGACAACCAGTTACGGTCTCCAAAGGTGGCCCTAAGATATCACATTTATTCTTTGCCGATGATTGTCTGTTGTTCACTAAGGCGTCGGCAAATCAAGTGCAGTTGATCCAAGATGTTATCCGTCTATTTTGTCTTGCTTCTAGCTTGAAAGTCAATAGTCAGAAATCTAAGTTCTTCGTCTCTAAGAATGTTCCGCGTAGCAAAATCTAGCAATTCGCCACTATATTAGAGTTCCAACACACTCATAATCCAAGCAAATACTTGGGGTTCCCTCTCTTGGTAAGTAGGACCACTAAGGCGGATTTTGCCTCCCTTATAGACCGTGTCAATAGCCGCATTGCAGGTTGGAAGGGCCAACTCCTTAACCGTGCTAGCAGAGTAACTTTGGCTATGTTAGTTATATTTGCTATCCCCTCCTACTCTATGCAAAACCTATGGATCCCGGAGGGAATTTGCAATAAAATTGACTCTAGGTTAAGGTGCTTCATCTGGGGAGGGAATCACAATCATTGGGTAGATTGGTATACAATCTCTAAAACTCATGCCAAAGGAGGTTTGGGCATTTATCAATGCCGCCAAGCTAACATTTCCCTACTTGGCAAGCATGTGTGGGATCTTTTGCATGGCAAGGATAAGTTATGGGTTCGCTTACTATATGCAAAATATATTGGCCAAAAGAATATTCTTCACCTTAAGAATTCCACAAGCAGCTCGTATGTTTGGTCCTCTATCATGAAAGCCTTATCTCATCTCAAGCAAGGTTTCACGTTTAGGATTGGGGACGAGGATTGCTCCTTTTGGTTTGATCCTTGCTTAGAGGAGGGACCATTGTATGGCATGGTAGATGAGGTCCATGAGAGGGACATGCAATTACACGTTAAGGATGTCTATTTTGATGGCTATTGGCACTTTGACATCCTTACTACAACCTTGCCCCAAGACATTCGGAACACCCTTCCGTACTTGTTTCTTAATCCTTCTATGTCGGATACTATTAGGTGGAGTACATCTAGCTCGGGAAGGTATGATACCAAGTCCGCCTATGCGTGGTTGAGCCGAGAGCCTGCTTTTCATCTTACCTGTGCTAAGTTCTGGTCGTGGATGTGGAAGTCCAAGCTACCTAAGAATGTTAAACACTTTATTTGGCACACCTATAGAGGGAGTCTTCCTACTAACTCTTTTCACTTCATGCGACATATTACTACTGATTCTTCTTGTTACAGGTGTGGAGATGCCAATGAAACATGGATTCACATCCTTCACGATTGTCCCTATGCATGTAAGGTGTGGCAATACATCTAGTTGCATTATGGTATTGATTTCTTCATTGATGATGCTGCATACTGGCTCAGAAGTAACATTCAAGGAAATTTTCAGCTCTTATTCGGCACCACTTGCTGGATGATCTGGCACACGAGGAATAAGGTGATTTTTAACGATATAGTTTGGCCAAACTGGTATATGCATAACCAGATAAGTTCTCTTCTACATCTAGCCAAAGGGACAAGCTTGACCAGCTCATCCCCAACAAATAGGATACTGGTTGACTGAGAACCTCCTCCGCAAAACTACATCAAGATCAATACGGAGGGTAGTTCCTTTGGTAATCCTGGCTTGTCAGGTTTTGGTGACGTTCTACGAGATTTTGCAGGCAATTGGATCACGAGTTATATGGGCAGTTGTGGTTTTACTTCAAACACCACCACTGAGCTGTGTGCCATTTTCCATGGCCTTAAACTTGCCCACATAAAAGGTTTCTCTAATGTTATTTGTGAGACGGATTCCACCACTTCTCTGAAATTCATCATTGAGGGCCTCGACGCTATTCATCCTCATGCAAGTGTGGTTTCGACCATTCGTGATTACGTACAACTATCTTGGAATATTAGCTTCAAGCATACGCTTAGGCAAGAAAATGCTGTGGCAGACATTCTTGCTAAGTCAAGAGTCAAATCCTCCTCCCCGTTTATTTTATTAAATTCTTATATAGTTTCAGCTTTGAATTACTTAGTTGTTAATGCCTTAGGCACTCTCTTTTATAGGTCGTAGTGCCATTTTTTAATTTCTTTATTCATCAAAAAAAATATTAATATGTGATGTATTCTTTTTAATTTTTTTTAAGATAAGGTATGAAATCTTTAAATTTTTTTAATAAGAATTGAGTCATGCAGTTCAACCAGTGACCCACTAGTTCGACCATTGACCCATTGACCCAATGCCTCAACCAATTCAATCATCGGTTCGATTTTTAAAACTCTGACTACAAGGACCCACCAAAAACACCTTAAGATATCTTCAAGACCTTCCCACTAAAGATGCTCTTAGAGCATCTTTATTGAAAGAAATCTTAATCTTCAAGATCTCTAGATTCCCAAGATCTTCCACTAAAGAAAAAAAAAATTTCCACGTGGAGATCAAGATCTTCACGTGTGTAAGATCGGATCTTCCACAAAATCCTTCTAAGATCTAATCTTCCACAAAAAGTAACTAACCAATTTGTTTTTTAATAATATAAAATAAAAAATAACCAACCAAATATTTGAATGATATAAAATAAAAAATAACTAAAAAATATCGTAAGACCTCCGTATAAGATTTACCACTAAAACAAAAAATATGAGATCTTGATGCTCACGTGTGACTACGATGGCCCACAAAAAACACCTCAAGATCTCTTGAAGACCTTCCCTAGTAAAGATGCCATTATGTGGGTTATCACAATGACACGTGAGAATCAAGATCTCTAACATTTTTTGTTTTAGTAGTAAATCTTATATGGAAATCTTACAATATTTTTGTAAGTTCCGTTGTGGACCCATTTTATAAAATTTTATTTTAAAATGAAATTAATTATTTAATAATATAATATTTAATTATGAAACAATCTATTGTTTATTCTAATAGAAGGTTTTGTCACGTTACTAGATGTCATGTGGCAGTCCCATATTAATTCTACATTTAATTATGTTGAATAAAAAAATATTTTTAACAAATTAATCTATTCAATTTTTAAAATAATTTTAATATTATTATTAAAATTATTTATCTATATCTACTAACATAGTTATAAATTCAATATCATCATTCTCCTGTCTATATATTTATGTTTTCTCCTTCCATCCCATCCAAGGTTTTTTTTTTCTTCTTCTTCCTCTATTCTTCTCTTTTTATGCATTCTTTTCTATTTTTTTTTTTTTTAGGTTTTCTTCTATGTTCATTCTTTTATTTATCATTTAATTACTTCATTTTTTTTTTCAGGTTGCTTGTATATTCATTTTTCTTCCTCTATGTTACCTACCTACCACTGATTGGACAACGGTTTCTTCTTTTTTCAATTGCCTTGTGTGTTTTTCTTCTTATTCTTTTATATATATATATATATATATATATATTTTTTTTTTTTCTTTCTAATTCATATTTTGTATTCTTTGTTCTTTTTGTTTCAACAGAAAATTCCAAGTTCTTAAAGTCTAATGATGGACATCCTACACAACAACAATGACAAGGCTTACCAATCACTATTGTTTACATGTTTTATGTTACGAGTTATCAACCATGAGTCTATCAACAATTGAGATACTGAGAGATCTTTTATTAGTTTGATTTCATTTAGGTTTATAATATTCACTAATGTAATTATCTTAAAAATTATAATGTTTATTATCTTAGATTATTGTAATTATTTTAAGATTATAATATTTGTTCATTTGTCATAATATTTATTTCGTTTAGGATTATCATTTTTATTTTCTATGATTTTTAAATTTGTCGTATTAGTTATTATTTTATGACACTATTAAGTTCTTATTGTAATTATCTTATCAATATAATAAATTTAAAGATTAAATGTAACAAGTCTAAATGGATTTAAATTTAAATAAATATCAATTTAAATTTAAATCAATTATTTAGTATTAATTTTATTTTTTTTAACTACATTTTTTTTATAAAAACATACTAGTTTGAGATCTTCAATTTCAAAAAGCAATTATGGTTTTTAAATAGAAGTTAATTAAAAAAAACTGAATAGTGTAACGAGGTAGTTTAAATTAATTAATATAATTATCTTAAAATTATAATGTTTGTTATTATCTTAGGATTATTGTAATTATTATAAGATTATAATATTTATTCTTTGGTTAGTTTGATTTTGTTTAAGGTTATAATTTTTATTTTATATTATTTTCAATAAAATTTATCATCTAATTTAAATAAAAAATTATTTTCAAATTTGTCTAGTTGTTATTATTTTATGACACTTTTAAATTATTATTGCAATTATCTTATGAATATAACAAATTTAAAGATTAAATGTAACAAGTCTAAATAGATTTAAATTTAAATAAATATCAATTTAAATTTACATCAATTATTTGGTATTAGTTTCATTTTTTTTAACTACATTTTAAAAAAAAATATTAGTTGGAGATCTTAAAATTCAAAAAGAAATTATGATTTTTAAATAATTTTTTATAATTAAAAAAAACTTTTTAGAAAATTATAATGAGGTAGTTTAAATTAATTAATATAATTATCTTAAATTATAGTGTTTGTTATTATCTTAGGATTATTATAATTGTTTTAAGATTATAATATTTGTGCCTTTGTTAATTTGATTTCGTTTAGGGTTATAATTTTTATTTTATATTATTTTCAATAAACTTTATTATCTAATTTTTAAAAAAAAATTCAAATTTTTCCCGTCATTATTATTTTATAACACTTTTAAGTTATTAATGTAATTATCTTATGAATATAACAAATTTAAAGTTTAAATGAAACAAGTCTAAATGGATTTAAATTTAAATAAATATCAATTTAAATTTAAAACAATTATTTGATATTAATTTTTTTTTTTGTTAACTACATTTTGTATTTAAAAAAATTATGAGTTTGAGATGTTAAAATTCAAAAAGAAATTATAGTTTTTAAATAATTGTCGATAATTTAAAAAAAAAACTTTAAAAAAGTATAATGAGGTAGTTTAAATTGATTAGTGTAATTATCTTAAAATTATAATATTTATTTTTTTTGTTAGTTTGATTTCGTTTAGGGTTATAATTTTTATTTTATATTATTTTCAATAAACTTTATCATCTGAATTTTGAACCTATAGACTTCTTTGAAGAGAAAGGAGGCATTCGTCAACGCAGTCGTTATTATTTTATAACGTTTTTAAGTTATTATTATAATTATTTTATGAATATAACAAATTTAAAGATCAAATGTAACAAATATAAATGAATTTAAATTTAAATAAATATCAATTTAAATTTAAAACAATTATTTCATATTAATTTTGTTTTTTTAAACTACATTTTTTTTAAATAAATTATTAGTTTGGGATCTCAAAATTCAAAAAGAAATTAGGATTTTTAAATAATTGTTGATAATTGAAAAGAAAACTTAAAAAAAGTGGAATGAGTAGTTTAAATTTATTAATTTAATTATCTTAAAATTATAATATTTTTTATTATCTTATGATTATTGTAATTGTTTTAAGATTATAATATTTGTTCTTTTGTTAGTTTGATTTTGTTTAGTGTTATAATTTTTAAGAAAATTTATCATCTAATTTTAAAAACATGATTTTCAAATTTGTCTCGTCGTTATTATTTTATAACTCTTTTAAGTTATTATTGTAATTATTTTATGAATATAACAAATTTAAAGATTAAATGTAACAAGTCTAAATGGATTTAAATTTAAATAAATATCAATTTAAATTTAAAAAAATTATTTGATATTAATTTCTTTTTTTTAAAATAAATTATTAGTTTGATATCTTAAAATTTAAAAAGAAATTATGGTTTTAAATAATAGTTGATGATAAGTGTTATAGACACTATGGAGGAACCTTTCATGATGTGACTTGATATAGTTTATAAAAAAAAGTGTTAGTTTATGCTGCTATAATTTTATTACATTACATTAAGCTTAATACATTTATTTAATAATAATATAGTTTTTCTTTGTAGATTTACTACTAAGTAAATATCAAATAAAAAATCTAGCCCTTGTGAAGATTGAGAAACTACTTCAAAATAATTGTAGGAGTTTGAAGCATTTCTAACTATGTCTTATCCATTAAACACTACTATGGAGAATGTCGAAGAAAGATTGATTACTAAGGAATTGAATTATAATAAAAATGATCTAAATGATTTATCACATCAATATCTCTCTTTCTTGACTACTGAACAAAGACATGAATCATGTTTGAAAGTTAGAGTCCTTGTAATGCTGATGAGAAACATAGACCAATCTAATGGATTATGTAAATGAAACAAGAATAAAAGTAAGAAGAATGGGAGAGCATGTACTTGAGTGCAGAGTACTAACTGGGACTCTTGTTGGAGACAATGTTTTTATTCCAAGGATGAGCATGATTACAAACAACTCAAATTTGCCAATCCAATTTTGAAGAAGACAATTTTCAATGTATTTGTTTTGGAATGATAATTAACAAATCATAAGGACAAACACTTTCCTATGTTGGATTGTATATTCTTTGACTAGTATTTAGTCATAGACAGTTGTATGTTGTTTTTTCAAGGGTTAAAAGCCAAAAGAGATTAAAGATATTTATTGAAAATGAAGACAATTGTGATCTTAATACCACAGTCAATATTGTCTATAAAGAAGTGTTTGAAAAATTAATTTAAGTAATTATAATTTTTCTTTTGTATATTTAATGACATGCAATTTGGTATATATTTTTGTAGCCATTTTTGTTAACTTTTTTTTGTTGAGGTCAATTACATGTATTGGTCAGAGGTTTAATTAACATAAAAAGAATATAAATTTATTTTACACTAATAATGTATGAGCATTAAACTCTTTGTTTTAATACAACCTTTTTTAAAATATTTAAATAAATATTTTTATTTTGTTAAAAATTAAATAATATATATTTTTAAATAATACTCGAGCACATGTTATCCAACTTATACTTTACATATTTCCACTTTTAATTTTTTTTTAAAATCATGATTAAAATTGTAACTTAAAAAACATTACCATAAAAAATATTTTTTAGGTATATATTGTTTTAAAAATAAATAAATTATATCACAATCATTAAAAAAAACTCATTCATACTCAGCACGGGTTACTACATTAGTTAATATTAAAAAAATAAACAAAAATAATATAAATATTTATTTATAAATAAAGACTAAACTATTTATAACTAAAGATTAATCTTCAGTGGGAGATCTTGAGAGAGATTTTAATCCTCAAGATCTCTAAATTTCCAAAATATCTAAATTTTTTAGATCTTCCACAAACTAACCAATTGTTTTTTAATAATATAAAAAAAAATAACTAACCAATTTTTTTTAATAATATAAAATAAAAAATAACTAACCAATGTTTTTAACAATATAAAATAAAAAATAACTAACTAATTTTTTAATAATATAAAATAAAAAATAACTAACCATTTTTTTAACAATATAAAATAAAAAATAAGTAATCAAATATTTTTTTTCAATGTTCAATGTTTGTATTTTTTTTACCTATCCATGTTATGCATTTTTTTTAATGTTAATGTTTGTATTTTTTACCTATCCATGTTATGTATTAATTATCAGTTTAATCTTTAGTCATAAATAAATATTTATATTATTTTTTTAATATTAATTGTTTCATAATTAAATATTATATTATTAAATAATTAATTTCATTTTAAAATAAAAATTTATAAAGTGGGTCCATAATGGGACCTACAAAAATATCATAAGATCTTCATATAAGATCTACCACTAAAGCAAAAAAATGTGAAGGATCTTAATGCTCATGTGACACTATGAGGACCCACAAAAAATACCTTAATATCTCTCCAAGACCTTCCCCACTATGGGTGTTTTTTTGTGATCCCCACAATGCTTACTTAAACATCTAGATCTTCCATATTTTTTGCTTTAATGATAGATTTTAAATTGAAATTTTATGATACTTTTATAGGTCCGTTATGATCCCACTTTATAAAATTTTATTTTAAATTGAAATTAATTATTTAATAATATAATATTTAATTATGAGACAATTAATATTAAAAATTAGAACAAAAATAATATAAATATTTATTTATGACTAAAGATTAAACTGATCATTAATAAATAACATGAATAAAAAATACAAACATTGACATTGAAAAAAAACACTAATAATTTAAATTGTTTTGTCACCAAAATGTATCCAAATATGTTCTTGAATCTATTATATTTGTTCTTAAATATGTTGTTATAGATTACTTCTCGTAAAAAAAAATTGGTTAGTTATTTTTTATTTTATTTCATATATTTTTTTGTTGGGGATATCTTGAAAGGACCTTGTGAAAGATCAGATCTCCATGGAGATCTTGCTTTCTTCTCTAGGAAAAGATCTTGGGAATTGAGAGATCTTTGGGATTAAGATGTCTCTGAAGACCCTCCACTAAAGATACTCTAAGAAAAATCCAAAAGTGATCAATGAGATTTCTATATCGTCAAAGAAATCAAGCAAAAGAAGTCAAAAAAGGGAGAAACTCTTATAAATAATTCTGCAAACATTATAGATTTGGGGGGTAAGTCTTCTGAACTCTCTTAAAGAATTAACACAGGTATAATTGAAGTGAGAAATAATAATATCCAAGATCCTATGGTGAAATTTCTTATATAATAAATCTTAAAAAATTACACATGAGAAAGAATTATGTTATGAGTTTCTTTACATTATATCTTAATTTTGTAACTTCATTGTAGTGTTTGCATGAAGCTAAAATCGTTTGATAACTCAACCATGTACTCTCGATTGTCCTTTCTTTTTATTCCATATCTTATATCTTTTTTTATTAGTCACTTTTGACATCTTCTCTATGAAAAAATGTTCTATATTTTCAGTAGAAAAGCTCTCAAAAATGCCTCTAACTTGTATCCAAACAAGCTCTAGTCTATTACTTTCAAGTGATTGTTTGATTTTTGTTGTGTTTTAACTTTAGCAAATCTTTCTTGTGTTAATATTGAGTAAAACAATGATGTTAATGTTGCAATCGATAGAATAACATGTAACTTCTAAAACATTACCATTTGTAAAATTATTTTGTTTATTGTTTTATAATATATCTCCAAGTAAGCAAATATATAGGTTAATCAACGGAAAAAAAATATTTACCCAAACCAAGTAGTTTTACTGAGATGTCTAACTTCTGAGTACATGAGCCAAAGTGTATCACGCTGAGTGTCCGACATATTAAAAAAATGTTAGTGAATATAATAAATCAAACAAGGAAGTAGCATAAACTTTAATCATAACAAGAGCTAACAAAAGATTAAAGTGTGTTGATCTCAAACATGAGATAAAAATTCTACTAAACAATATTTATAATCAAAGAGGTGACCGAAGTTCCTTATATACAATAGGCTCTTCCTTGGTATAAACTTAGAAGTAAACATGAAAGAATGTATAAAAAGCATAAAAAGGGAAATTTCTTATAGAAAAAAAGGAAATAATTTCAACTTTTTACATGAAAAATAGGAAAAGCGTATTCATTCAAAGCTAGAAAATTTATAGGAAGGAAATATTTTTACCCAAATCACGCAGCTTCATTGAGTCGTCCATGAGCTAAAAGATATCAAAAGCTAAGTGTGTTAGGGAAAGCATAATTTAAGCTTTTTTTAGATTATATGTTGTTTGTAAAATAATCTTTAATGTTTTGGAACTTAGCTTAAATTTGAAAAAAAAATTCTTTGAAAAAAAAAGCAACAAGGTTAATGCTCTGACAATGTAACATAGTTTTACAAGCAATCATAATCTTTTATTTATAATAAATCAATTGACCTTTATAAAATTATTTTACATCAGTGCACTACCTTTATTCTCTTGAAACAAATAAGTTATTTTGATAAAGCTAAACATTTATAGCTTATAATTATTCAAATCACTTTTCAACAAACTTACTCAAACAAAAACTGATTCGGATTATAATCGATTATAACAAAGTTTGTTTAAACTTATAATTCAGAGGGAAAGGAAACTCAAAATCTCTAATAAATTGAAACACTATAATGACACAACAAAGTTCATTTAGAGTTTTGATATTAAAGAAATGAATTATAAATGTTCAAAATTAGGGTTACTACTTAGTCATTTGTATGTGGCCCAAGTAAGTGTGGTTTTCATGGGTTGGCTGGGAGGGAGGTGTTCAACTTGGTTTGACATAATATCGTTCAAAAAGTATAATTTACATCAAATTTACATGCTATATTATTTCTTTTGAAAAATCTTTACTATAAATTTCTAATATAAAATAAGAAAATTAAAATTTATATATGCATGAAATATTTAAGATTAGAATAAAATGAAATATTAAATATGTACAGTTTCAAAAAAAAAAAAAGATTAAATATGTACATTTTTGTCTAAAAATAAATATCATTAATAAAATATAATATTATGTTATTTTTTTATAATGTTTGTTATTGTTATTATTTATAATAATTTTTATAATTGTATTAGAGGTTTAAATAAAATAGGAAGTATGCTGAATTAAAATTCTATGCATCACAATATTCTTAAAGCAATGAAATTTAAAAATCTATCTCGTGAAATTCATACATTAGTATTAAGAACAAACATAATTAATTGTTTGATTTGTTTCACAAATTTTAAACAGTTTTAATTTGGTCCCTTAATTATTTTAAAGGCCTCAATATTCTAGTCCTTTTTTGTCAATTTTTCTTTTTACATGTCCTCTTTTACTAAGTACATTTCTCATTTTTTTTTATTAAAGTGTATATAGTAAAAGAAGGGTGTAAATAGAAAAATGTTACAAAAAAGAACCAAATTGAGGAATTTTAAATAACTTATAAACCAAATTAAAACTTTTTAAAATTTGAGTATCAAAGCAAACCATTAATATTAATTATTACTTGAAGACTAAAATGTGTTTTTTTTTTTGGAGAAAAATAAATAAAAAAATAATTAAGCCTTAATATAAACTTTGACTAAAATGTGTATTAAGTAAAACTTAAAACCAAATTACAATCATCCTTCTGACTTCAACACCAAGGACCAAGCTATATCAACAACTTGACTAAAAGAGACAGAATTCTCGATATTAAATCCTTAAAAGCCTTATTAAAAAATGTTTTAAAAGTATTCAATATTCTTTGTAGAATTAGAATGATCATAGGTTTGAGTTGCCTTTTTAATATACACTTAGAAGTAAAAATGATTGGAAAAAAAAGGAAATTTATGTTAGAAAGAAAAAAGTAATAATTTTACCTAAATCAAGCTGCTTCAAGTCATCCTAATATCTAAATGCATGAGCCAAATAGTATCATTGGTTGGGTGTCCTACAAGTTATAAAATGTTACAGGGCAAAATAAATCAAATCAAATAATGAGGTAGCATAAACTTCAACCACAATAAAAATAAACAAATATATGTTGATCTCAAATCTCAAAGAAAAATTCTACCAAACAATATTAACACCAATTAACAAAAATGGTATATATATATATATATATATATATATGCAGACATGCACACACATAGAGAAGGGTTACCGAGAAATGTGGCAACTCATGCAAATGCTAATTAAATAAGAGATTGGAGTTCCTTGATATACGATAGTCTCTTCTGCTTTAGAACTTTGCCAAAGACTACAAATAACATGTGGTTGAAAGTGACCATGGAAAGTGAATCCAAATCTCAAACAAAGCAAGAGCAATATATCAAGGTTTGTTTAAAATTTTCATTATGTACAAAGGAAAAGAGAGTCATACTTACAAACAAAGCTAGAGCGACACCAAAAGGTCTCTTTAGAGTTTTGATTTTGAAGAAATGAGGTATAAATGTTCAAAGCCAGGGTTATTACTTAGTCATTTGGATATAGGCTATGTAAGTGTAGTGTTCATGGACTAGGAGGGAAGCACTCGGCTTGGTTGAGACTAATTTTTGGTCCAGGAAGGAAGAGGTGTTGGATACCACTTGTTAGCATAAGTGAACAAAGAAAGATGGAGAGGAAAGGTTGAAAGGAAATAACTAAATTTTACTCACTAGTGAATCACACTACAAATTACATGACTAAGGGTTATATATATATAATGCACAAATCTGCACATATAAGCACACAAGTGCAGCAAACAACTAACTAACTGAAATAACAAATTAAGTAATTTTTGAATTACAAACAACAATAGGGAAATCTTTTTATAATCATTGACGTTGATTTGTGCTAGCTGTTGGCCGATTTATTGACAAAGCAATATTGTTTCTAATGTTTATATAGTTTATTTTTGGTGATTTTTGTGTGAACCAATAGAATAAACTAATGTTGTTATGGTTTCTAATGTTGATCTATTATGATTTTTTTCTAGCATTTGCAGATTTTGGTTTTCAAAATTTACTATAGTTTCAAATATGATTTTTTTCGTATGTGGTGAGCCTCCCATCGTCACATATATCTTTGACGAGTTGACAATAAGTGTGGATTGAAGGAGCGAAGACAATGGAGAAGGGTTGTCATTAGTGGAGGGGTTGCTAGAGACGGTGGAGAAGGGAAGAGAAAGAAGAAGGGGAAAAAGAAGGTAGTAATATCGTCGAAAATCATCTCCGATGACAATGCACAACGAAGAGAACCATCGATGCCAATTGTAAAAGGAAAAAATATGGTATCACCAATCCATCATAGTAACATAGGTATGAGTTTAATCTAATAGGTAGAAAATGTGGTAAATCATGGACCACCTATAAAGGTGGTCTAATGTAGAAGTCACCATTTTAAATAGGTTTTTCAATGTATATAAAAATGTGAATTAAGTGGATAATTATGCATATATAATTGGCACAAGAACATAAATATGAAGATAACTATAATATTTGTTAATGTTTTTTTTCCTTTTTGAAAATAACATAGCTTACTACACCATTCATATTAGCCATGTTATCCTTGCAATAAAGCTTTCCAACTTTATTTGTATCTGATATATAATAAATAGAATGATTAGTATAATGTGAGGGGATGTATAATAGATGGTAGAGTGTTTGCTTAACATGCAAGAGGTACGGGGATTGATACTCCACATTTTACTATTTTTTTCTTTTATTATCCACCAAAACATTTTAATTTAAATATCTCAATTATTTTTCATTTATACTATTAACCCAACTTTCCACCCTCTTTCATATTTTTTTTTTATCTTTCTTTTTCATTTCTCACACTTTCATTCATTTTTCATTAATTTCTAATAAACAAATAGTTTTTTTTGTTTTTAAGTAAACTTGACTTATATTGATTCATTATAAACTTGAGCGATAATACAATCTAATAAAACATCAAAGTAACACAAATCAACATGAGAATTTGTCATCTTAACCAAGCTATGAGTAACAACATTTGCTTGTCTCCTAACAAAGCAAACAAAAACATTCAATAACTCTAACCAACACATCCGACGTTTGTTGACAATACTTCTAAATTTAGACACATCTAGGTACCTTGGTTGTAGACATGAGGCCACTACCTGATTATTAGTTTCAACCATTGTATCATGATAACCATTATGCCTAAGGTAGTTTAACGTCAAAAAAGGAAAAGTCTTTCCTAATAGCACACATAAACTGGCCATTAGAGGAATCCATTGTGGGTTTATCCACTGGTATGGATTTTTTTGCCATCCCTTATAGCATTTCTTAGGCATCCTCTAAAGTCAAACCTTTGAGTTTCCTTTATAAATGTTGCATCAATATTACACTTCAATTTATTCATGGGTGTTGGCTGCTACTATTGAACTGAGGAGATGGAAGGGTTAAGCTCCCCATAGATTTGGTTGTTAAAGTTGTTCGTATTGAGAAGAGTAAAAATAAATGATATGTTAAAGTGAGTCTCATTGGAAGAAATAAAAATAAGTTGCTCCACTGTGAATGCTCTAAAATGCAACGAGAACAATCCTTCCATAAGGTTACTAACATATTTTTTAAATGTCATCCTTCTCAAAAGACTATTCTTGTTCCAAAAGTATATTGAGTCTAACATACTTTTGGAACAATCTTTTTGAAAATATAAAAAAAAAAAATAGTATTCTCAATTCGTGATTTTAAAATGAAGACACGTATTACATTTCTTCATCCTTATTTATTTATTTATTTTTGTGTTTTTCTTTACTTAGAGTTGTAGACGTTGGTCTTGGGTGGTGGCACTAATGTGGAACGATGGTCATTGAGTGGTTGGTGGTGGTGGAGGATGGTTGGATAGTTTTGTCTACTTGGGCTTGGGTCTTCTAGGAGATGCAAGAAGGAAAAAAGGAAGTGCAACAACTCAAAAAAAAAAAAATTGTACCTTTATCACTCCATGTAATTTTATTTGCTTTTATTACATTTTTTGTCCCTTACTTATCTAAATTTGTGATTTTAATCCTTATAGTTTCTAATTCATAATTTTGGTTTTCATACTTTTAAAATCTTGCAATTTTGGTTCAACCATTAAATTACAATGATTGAATCGTCAAATTTAATGTAACTTTTTTTTTCATTTAAAAAAGATAACTATTTTCTTTTACTAGTCATAACTTTTTTTCTTAATTTAAAATTTACTTAGTTATTATAATTTTTTTATCATGTAATTAGTTTAAAATTAAGTAGTTAAAATTTAATTAAATTAATTTTTTATTAATAAAAAATAGGTAAACTTTTTTTCATTTTTGAAAACAAAATTATCTATTTTTTACTAATCACAAAATTATTTTTTTAATTTAAAAGTGACTTAGTTTTTTTTATTAATAAAAAAATTAGATAATTAAATTTAATTAGTTAATTTTGTGATTATTAAAAAAAAGGTAAACTTTAAAAATTTAAAAAAATCAATATTAAATTTAACGATCAACCATTACAATTTAATTATTGAACCAAAATTACAAGATTTAAAAAATAAAATATCAAAATTATAAATTATAAATTAAGCTATCAATGAATTTATAAAATTAGGCGAATAAATTTGCAATTAAACCTATTTTTGACTTAGTCGTTGTTGTCCGTTGGTTTATTTTCCTTAAACTCTGGCTTCCCTTGCCATTGTATGTCCTCTCGCCATGGATTCTCACCGTCCCGTTCAGACTGTTGCTGCTGCTAAAAACAACAGCGTTAATCGTGATGCTCAATTTGTTGCTTCACTACCCGTAAGATTACTTCCAATACAATGCTCGTTTATATTTCGGCCGTTTATCTCGTGGTTTTAATCTCTCCACTCTCTCTCAATTTTCTCCCCTTAATTTTTCAACATACCTACCCTGTCATTCAATTGGTACTTTCTCTCTCTTTAATTTTTAACTTTCAAAGTACTTCCCTTATTTCCCCAGAGAAGCTCTCAAAATTGCTTTTAGCTTCTATCCATCCAAATAGGCTCTTAGTTAGTTACTACTATCAGTTGGCCACTATGCCTTGGTTTCTCTTACTTTTTCCCCTTTTTTTTTTAATTTTGTAAGTTTCGGTTGTGTTGGCTTTATCCGTAGCTTGATCAATGCCTACTTGTAAAGTTGCATCCAAACTTTGGTGTTGTTTGTGTTAATAATTTGCTTTTCAGAGTGATTTCCCCAGCGATGATTGGAAGCCGAAATTAAGCATGCTTTTAGATGACAAGAGTAAGCAAGAGTTGATCTCAAGGGGGAAAAATGATAGGTGCGATTTTCAGCAAATAGAGGCCTGCATTATATTGACACAAAATGCAAAGGTATTAGTTTTCATGTGTCTTTAAGCATTTGATAAAAAGCTTCATTAGTTGGCACTATAAGAGAAGGTTTTTGAATATGAAACTTTGACTCCCCATTATTATTGAATGAGAGTTCCAATTTATAGAGCACATCAGCTAATAACAATAATTCAAATGTAGTTATTGATGTACTTAACAATAAATAGAATAATAAAATAACAACTAACTAACAAGATAACAACTAACAATATTATGAATTTGAAATTATAACAAATTGATTGGTATCTAATACACCCCCACAAGTGAAAGGTACGTCTAGTAGCTTGAACTTGACAGTTAAGTCCTTGATTTGTGTCGTAGGGAGTGTCTTTGTAAGAAGATTCGCCACTTAGGTTTGGTGAGGATGTCCTCCAATTGATCTTGGTGAAGTCGGAGAATATTGCTTGAAAGAGGATGAAGAGGAAGGGAGAGGTAGCGAAGTGGAGGAAGGAGAGAAGGAGAGGGAAGGGATGAGGAGGTTGGCGAAAGTGATAGAGAGGTTTGGGGAAGTGTATGAGAGAGTGGAGGCACAGAAGCTGAGGCAGATGGTGGATTTGGAGAAATAGAGGATGCAGTTTGCTAAAGATCTTGAAGTGCAGAGGATGCAGATGTTTATGAGCACACAGGTTCAGCTCGAGAGAAAAAAGCTGGAATGAACATTAGCCAAATAAAGCAAGTTTCGATGATAAGAATGACAAATGTTTAACCATCCATGGCAGATGTTTGACACATTTCTTAACCACCATGGAGAGAAACAAATGTGCTTAACCACCTAAGAGAGGTAGAAGAAAATCAATGGCAAATGTTTAACCATCCATGGTAGATGTTTGACACATCTCTTAACCACCATGGAGAGAAACAAATGTGCTTAACCACCTAAGAGAGGCAGAAGCAAATCAATGTCTTCATGTACTAGAAGTCAGTATGAGACACGATGAGGCACGTTTTGTGCCATCCACAGATCCGATGAGGGTCACTAAAGAAATTGTTGTTGGAGCGTTGGCAGTGATGGTGGCGGAGGACAGTGACAGTGAAAAAAAAATCATTAGCCCTGGTAGAAAAAGACGAGCTTGGAAGGGTCGTTGCGGTCGATGAGGAACATGGGCATCTTCCTGATGATGTTGTGCATGGCCTTGGAGATGTTGAAGAAGTAAATGAAGACGGAAGTGGCAAGCCAGACCCTAGGATCGTGGAGTATGGTCTGGCCGGCGAGAAGCTTTTTGATGAAAAAGGGGATCCAGATGAGGATGAAGAAGGTTAGGAGGATCATCTGGTTGCGGGAGAGGAAAGGGGGGCGGTGGAAGGGGCCCACGGAGAGTTTGGTTTTGGACTAGATGAATTCAGGCATGGAGTTAGCGAGGTGAGAGAAGTCACCATGGTCCATTGAGTCGGAGTCCTTGAGGCCCATGTTGGGCCCAATGAGGCGAACGTGGGGGAGGGCATTGACACCGAACTGGGAGAAGCTGAGCTGAGACTCCTTGAACTCAATGTTGCAGAAAAAGATTTTGGTGTTGGAAGGGTTGTTGGCGATGAAGGAGGATGAGACGATAGAGAATTCGTTGCGGAGTTCGGTGAGGTGGAGCTCCTGCTTGTCATGGAGCTGCGTGGCGTCGAAGAAGAGGGCGATGGTGTAGGGACGAGGGGTTTTCACTGCCGTCAGGAACCGGGCCAGGGATTGGTCGTTGAGCCGAATTATGCCTGATTTGGATCTCGATTGAAGGGACACCAATTCGTTCACTCTCTCGTCCAAGGACCCCATCGCGGAGGACACCGCCACTTACGTTTGGTATCAACAACCGCAATGGAGACATTGCTGAATGAATAGGCACAAATTATTAGCTTATGTTATTCTTAGTTTATTTCTTTATGTCTAGTAAGCCATATAGAAATTGCAAACACTTAATAGGTTTCAATTGTTAGGAGTTTGAATTCTATGAACTTCTAGTGGCAATTCATATGCTAAGTAGTGCATTAAAAGTCTTTATTTCTAGACGGATTTACCGTGAGGCTAACATGTTGACTGATAGCTATGCTAAGCATGGATTAGGCCTTAATTGTGATTCTTGTATTTTTCCTTTGATGCCTAATTTTGCTACTTCCCACTTATTGGGAGGCATGCTTGTAGACCTTTTGTCTCATAATAATATTTAATCTTTGGGTCTGGGGCACTTTGTCCCAGCCAATCAGCAAAAAAAAAAATTAATTTTTTTTTTTAAAATTACTTTTAGAGTTTCAAAAATTTGAATGGAATTTTTGAAACTCATTTTATTGAATAATGAATTCTCAATTATTACATTAAGAGTTACTCTATTTATAGAGTTTGCATAATCTGATTATAACAACTAACTATGGTTTTAACCACCTAACAACAGTGGTTAGACTAATTAGATAATAGGAAGGTTGTACATAAAACTGAGGAGTGAAACTACTCTCTAATACTCCCCCACAAGCTCATGGTAGGTGTGAACTTTGCAAGGTTGAGGAGTCAATTAGTGTATACTTGGTCTTTAGTATGTTAAAAGGAGCTGGAGAGAGTACCTTAGTTAGGATGTTAACATATTGGTCCAGGGCAGGGACGTGCACAACCTTGACTTCTCTAACTGATAACCTTTTCTTTGACAAAGAAGAGGTCTAATTCCATATGCTTGGTTATTGAGTGAAGGACAGGATTGCGAGCCAGAGACACAGTACTTTAATTATCACAATAGATAGTGTGTGTTATGAGGGACTGCCAGTTCAGAGAGTGAAATACACAAGAATAGAGTAGAAGGGGAGGGGGGTTGAATAATGGGTTAAAAAAAACTTTTCGTAAATACTATTAGTTCACAAGTTGCTTTCTTGGATATATGTAAGTTTAAATCAACAAATATATCTTTACAAAGCAAAGCTTTCAAAACCTTTCCAAAAAGCATAGTAGGCAAGATAAATATATGTAGTCACAAGACAGCAATTGAGAACTTGTTTTTATACTGGTTCACTCAACTTGAGCTATGTCTAGTTCTCCTTTAACAACTGTTAAATGGTTCCACTATAATCACCTTATTACAAAACAAGTATTCTTCATTGCCACTTCTGGCTACAGGTATTCTCTATGCCACTATTGGCTACAAGTATTCTAAACCACTTCTGGTTACAAGTATAAATCTCCCCCTGAGATTATACTTCCCAAGTATTCTTTATCACTAAGCCACTGCTGGCTTTCTATGCAAATATGTATAAGATTCAAATAACTCTCAAAGAGAGGATATGAACAAGTGTTGAATCTGTTTGCGCTCGTAGAAGATGTATTCTCTTTTCTCTCAACTTGTGTTTCTTTTTCTTTTTCTCAAGGTGCTTTGCTTGTTATTCAGATTACTTTGAATGGTTTTCATTTTGCTTATCAGTTGATCATCTTCTTCTCATTGCATGGAAGCATGCTTATATATTGAGCTCCATGAATTTGAACGTTGGAGAAGATAGAAGTCCTTTGTCTCACATTTGAGTGTTGAAGTTGATTTTGCAAAGCTGATTTAATAGGAGCAGTTTTTAGTCTTGTCACAGCTAGTTTTTTGCTTTTTGGTTTGCTTCTCAAAGTTGATAGACTTTTAGCTGTACTTGCAAACTTCACACATTTCGAGACATGCAAGTATACATACGAGGAATAGAGGAAAGTTGATAAGAGTATCTTCCTCTCTTTTTGTTACAGACAATGCATTATAAAATGAGAATATAATAAATCAAGCAGGGATGTAGCATAAACTTTAATCATAAAAGCTAACAAAAGATAAAAGTGTCTTGTGTAACACTTGAAAAATTCATACTAAATTGCTAATTGCAGAAGGGGATGCGTTTAGTAATTTTTATTCGTCTGTGTGTGTAATTAACATTTTAATACTCTAGGAGGATGGTAATTACAATTCTAATGTTGATTGTATGCTTATTTTGTGTTTTCGCTTATAAAAATTTGATTTCAGTTTTGGTCGGACCGTTTTTGCGATTTTCGTGAAAATGACCCACAGTGCAATTTTTATCCTTTTTTATTCATTTGGAAATGGTGCTTCAATGATTTTAAAGTATAAAAAATTTAATTAGAATGATTTTTATTTGGACGGCTAGTTTCAGGAATCTTTGGAACACAGATGATGAAAAAACGTGAAAAAAGCCTAACTTTGGCCCAAAAACCTAACCTTAAAGTTAATGAGCCTTGATTGGCCCAACCTATTTTTTTGAAGGAAGTTGTGAACGAATTTGAGGGAGTGCTGGCCACTTCTATCATATGAATTTTTTACTTTACATGGAGGGAGAGAGAAAAGCAAGCCTTTGGTTAAAAAAAAAAACATTTCTTCTTGGTTCCTTATTCTTGAAGCCAAGGACGGATGCAGGATTTTGTAGTAAGGTTGGGTCAATTTTTTTTTCTTTTTCTTTTAATGATAAGTTAAAATTTATTTTTAAAAATTATAATATATTTATTATAAATATAATTATTAGTTTAGATAAAATATTTATATTTATATGTTTTTAGAATAATTTAATAACATATAATCTAAAATATATTTAGATAAAAAATAATTAAGTATCTTGATTTCCTTTTTAAAAACTCAATATTATTTTTCATGACAATAAAATTTACTTTCTCATACCTACTTTCTTTTTCTAATTTTTATATATTAATGATTAATGTGGAGACACACTAAGTATTAAAATTTCACAAATAATAATAATATATGAAAAAATATTTATTAGTGTAATTAATTGACTATCATTCATTTACACAAAAAAAAAGTTGACTATCATTAATAAATAAGTTTAATCATTATTGAATCAAATTTTTTTTTGAAAAAAATCATTCTTAAATCAATTATAATCAATATAATATAAAAAATTAAATTAATATAAAGAAAGACTAATAATGTCATTTGATTTTTTTAACAAAAATAATGTCATTTGATTGGAAATACAATCATTTATATTATTTTAAATAATAATAAATTATTATTAAAATAATTATACCCAAATATTTTATCTAAAAGAAAAAATACATAATATTTTTATAATAAAAACAATAAAAGAATAAAATATTAGTTTATAGTAATATTATAAAATTTTATTTAATTGTTTTATTAAAATAAAAAAATAAACAATATTTAAATATAATTTGTATAATTAAAAGTTTTAAAAGATATAATTATAAAATACTATATATATTAAAAAAAAGTAAGAAATCCGAGGGGGGGGGGGGGGGGGGGCCGGGCGCGGCGGCCCCCTAGCATCCCAAGTGGCTCCGTCACTACTTGAAGCTCTCCATCTTCTCTCTAAAACCTTTGTCCTTCTCTCTAATTTTCTGAGTTAATTAGCTTAAATCCACCGTTTAAATTATAGTATGTGGGAGAGGAGAATACAAGCTTCAATTTAAGCTTCATTTTTGTGCATTTAAAACTTTATAAATTAAGGTATGGAGGAGTTATTTCATTCTAACCTTAAATCATGTTTTCTTGTTGATTTTGACTAATTCATTGATCTTATTGAACTGATTTGGTGATGAAATTGCTTTGAAATACTTGTTTTGGATGAAAAATGGTCATTTCAGTATATAGGGTTGAAACTGTGTTTTTATTTTTTAAAATTTTTTCGTGCTTTGTTATAGTGTTGAGAGACCAATCTGGGTACTCTAGGATGCCTCTGGGTATGGTAAAAATTTTAGAATTTTTGAAGTTAATGAACTATTTTTAAAAGGCAAATCTTTGATTTAGAAAATAGTTGAGTTTGGGGTTGTTCCGTCCTAAGAAATTATTTAGAGACATTTTTGAAGAAATTTGGAAACACCATGTTGTTTCATAAATCATTTGCAACGTCCATGATTTTATTTGGGATTTTAGAAAGTCTCTGGGTATTTTTTCAAGAATTGATTAGTAAAACTAAGTTTAATCACTCAGTAGGGTTTTTCACCTGTACAACGATCATTATCTGATGCTCAATCTTGGTCCTGCTCTCGAACACTTTGTTGCAACTAAGTATTCCCTTGGTTTAGACTACCGAATCTCAATTTGGTATACTTACTTTTAGTGTAACTCATCCCTCCTCGAGGAGAGTTACACTCTATCAACCACTAAAAAGAAGCTGCCTAACCCAATTTCATTCCAAATGAGAGAAAAAAGAAGTAACAACCAAAAATGCAAGGGGGGCATAGAACCTTGACAAAACAAAGCAGATCAGTATCTAAACTTGTATGCAAGAAGATGTCTATCATGGACAAAAAGATTAGTAATAAGAGTAGGAATGAAATCCCATCAATGAAAACTGTCTAAGTTAGTACCATAATGACACATCAATGATTGTGCTTCCTTAAAAAAAAAAAAGGATGTGCTATTCTAAATATAGAGATTTTGAATTCCAATATATGTTGTTTGTTAAAGCACACTAATTAACAGTTGTGTATGGAATAAACTCTCTCTCTCTCTCCTATATATATATATATATATATATAAATGAAATAAATTATGTTCTTTAACATTGAAGTTGCGTTCTTTCCTTTGTGTCTGTGTGTATATATATAGAGGGCGACTCGTATGAGAACTAGATTTTTATATGAAAATGAGAACAAACATTCTCATCTATTGGATTAAATTAGACGATAAGGATTAATACGGTCTTTTAAAAATTAACATACACCTACTTCATTTGATTTTTCTGCATCCAAAATTTAAAAAAAAAAAAAACCTTCTCATTCCCCTCTTTACTACACTTAAAATTAAAAAAAAAAAATATTATTTCACTCTCCCTCCCATAAACCTGTTTCATAGTGGCCTTAAACCCTACATGCTAAAATTTTAAAAAAAATAAAACCTTCTCCTTCCCCTCTTTAAATCTTTTTAACAAATCACGCATAATAAAAGTTTTCTCCTTCCATCAAGGTATCAAATACCTTTCGTACATTTGAGTTCTTTGTCACATTCTATAATCTATATCATTGTGTTTGTAGAATCATTTAATTCTTCCGATGCAACAATTGTCTCTATGTTCATATTCCTAGAAAATAAAGAATGTAAAAATGAGAAATTAAACAACAAATATAACTATATGTTAACCAAAAATGAAGCATATTCATGAGTAGAAAAAAGAAGAAAATAATAATCATCATACTTACAAAAACAAAGATGAAAGGAGAAAATTTTCTTGTATTGAGGTGAAACAATGTTTGTTTGTTTAAGGTTTAGGGTTTAAGATGTAGGGTTTAAGACCACTATGAAACAGGTTTATGAGAGGGAGAATGAAATAATGTTTTTTTTTTTTTAATTTTGGATGCAAAGAGATCAAATAAAGTAGGTGCATGTTAATTTTTAAAAGAGTACGTTAATCCTTACCGTCTAATTTAATCCAATGGATTAGAATATCTGTTCTCATTCTCACATAAAAACGCAGGTCTCACATATATATGAGTTTACTATATATTCAATATGAGTGCATTAACAATGTGTAATAAAACTTTTGGACAAAAAAGTCATCAATTCTTCATTTAAATCAACACAAATTCAAATGATATTTGTGTAATTTATTAGAAAGATTAGTATTAAATATTTTAAAATTCAAATTCAAATTTAAGATAATAAAAATACCTCAAAAAGATTCACCAATTAAAAATTAAATTTACAAAATCATCATCACTATTATGGCCGCCAAGATTGGACATACTTGATCATCGTTGCAGCCACCACCACCGTTGTCGGCACTACCATTGCTACCATCACCATGATTGCCACCACCTCCCCTATCATGATCATCGTCGCAACTGCCACCACCGCTACCGTCAATTATTATTTAAAAATCATAATTTCTTTTTGAATTTTAAGATCTTAAACTAATTTTTTTTAAAAGAAAATCTAATTATAAAAACAAAATGTATACCAAATAATTTATTTAAATTTAAATTGATATTTACTTTAATTTAAATCAATTTAGACTTGTTATGTTTAATCTTTAAATTTGTTATATTCATAAGATAATTACAATATTAACTTTAAAGCGTCATAAAATAATAACAACGGAACAAATTTGAAAATAATTTTTTATTTAAATTAAATGATAAATTTTATTAAAAATAATATAAAATAAAAATTATAATCCTAAACGAAATCAAACTAACAAAAGAACAAATATTATAATCTTCAAACAATTACAATAATTCTAAGATAATAACAAATATTATAATTTTAAGATAATTACATTAATCAATTTAAACTATCTTATTACACTTTTTTTTAGTTTTTTTTTATTATCAACTATTATTTCCTTTGGTCTAGTGACATCAACATTAGGAAGCTTACAACGGTTATTTGGGATCAAGTTTGCAAACCTTTAAAGGAGGGAGGTTTAGGACTAAAGTTCATTCTCAAGTTCAATGAAGCTATACTTTTAAAGCTATGTTGGGGAATGAAGTATTTGGACTCCTCAGTGGCTCAACTGTATCTTAGTTGGTAGGGGCAGGAGGAATATTTTGAAATTATCTTAGTTCCTTTATTGGTGGCTTTGTAGTGTTTTTGGGTACCCAAAGTGTGTTTTATGCTGAATTATATGCAACTCTTTGTGCGATTGAATAGGCTTATGCTCGTAGCTGATCTAATCTCTAGATTGAATGCGACTCTCAACTGCTAGTGAACGTCTTTTCCAAATCGGAGCTTATTCCCTAGTGTCTTAGAGGACGATGGAATCGTATGAGATTCAACTCTAGTAGAATACATATAGTCATCACCCATATCTTTTGAGAAGACAATCAATGTGCTGACACAATTACTAACTTTGGAGTAAATTCTAGAATTGATTTTGTTTGGTGGGATAACCAAGGACGGAGCCACGGCATGGGATTTGGGGGGGAGGGGGGCAAGGCCCCCTTGACTTTTTTTTTTTTTTTTTTATACATATGAAAAATTATTTTTTTATTTTTATAGATATGATAATCTAATTTAGTATTATATATATTATTATTTGAATAACTATGTTTTATTTTGGAGTCAACTAACAATATTTATACTCTAGGTGTTTTTTTTTTGTTTTTTTTTAAAAATATTTTATCCTCTACTTTTAATATTTATTGTAAAGATAATTATATCTTTTATTTTAAATAAATATTTTATTTTTCTTATTTTATTTATTTTGAAGATAATTTTATTTTTTCTCTTTAAATAGAATATTTGAAAATAATTTATTTTCTTCAAAAGTTTTTTCTTTTATCTTTTAATTTAAAGATTATAAATAACTATATTTACAAGTTTATTTTTTCTATAAATAAAAATTTAAATAAATTGATACTTAGAAACTCAACCAACCAAGACATATCTCAAAATTCACTAACCAATTATCTTTACAAGTCTTTATTAATCATTTATGAATATTAATTTGATTAAAAATAGTTTAAAATTATTTTTTTAATATTTGTCAGTAGAATATTAAGGTTAATTTATTTTGAATCTAGAGGAAGTTTTAATAATAATTATTATTTATTAACCATAAAACTTGTTTGTAATATGTTAATCTAGTTATTAACATTTATAATCTTTGGTCATATAGAAAGTTTATTTTATTTTTTTAAAATATTTATTTATTAATATTTTGATAAATTAAAATTACTAATGTAATTATAATTTTTTTTATTAATTTATTTTTAACAGCATAATAAGTTGGCTCCCCCTGAATTTCTACTTTGCCTTCGTCCTTGGGGATAACCCCCCAGTTTTCTTTCAGCTAATTTTACCCGTGATTTCTATAGGTTTCTAAACTTTCGATTTTGTTAAACTTGGTTGGGTTTTGACCTAGTTTTGACCTAATTCGTTATATTCATAATCTTTAAATTTTTTATATTCATAAGATAATTACAATAATAACTTTAAAATATCATAAAATAATAACAACGGAAAAAATTTTAAAATCATTTTTATTTAAATTAGATGATAAAGTTTATTGAAAATAACATAAAATAAAAATTATAACCCTAAAAAAAATCAAATTAACAAAAGAAAAAATATTATAATCTTAAAATAATTACAATAGTCTAAGATAATAACAAACATTATAATTTTAAAATAATTAAATTGATAAACATTATAACCCTAAACGAAATCAAACTAACAAAAGATTTCTCAGTATCTTAATTGTTGATAAAGTAATGGTTGATAATTCGTAACATGAAACCCATAAACAAATTAGATTTTTCTTATTCTTGAGTTCCATGGTTAGTTAGAATTCCAAGTACATCTAAAAAAAATACATAAAAATGCAAAAGTCATAATATATAATGTTGAAACAAAAAGAAATAAGAATGCAAAATATGAATTAAAAAAAAAAAGAAAAAAATATAGGAATAAAAAGGAAGAAGAAAAACACACAAGACAATAGAAAAAAAGAAAAAACCTTGGTCCAATTGATGGTAAGCTGGTAGCATAAAGGAAGAAAAAATGAATATGCAAACAACATGGAAAAACAACAAAATGAAGTAATTAAATGATAAATAAAAGAATAATCATAAAAAAAAAATATTGCATGTAGGTAGAAAAAATGAATATAAGGCATAATTGAGGAGTGAAATAAATAGATAAAAAAAAAAGAAAAGATAATAATATTCAAATTATTACTTTGAATAATTTTAATAATAATATTACTTTGAATACTCAAATTATTTGAAAAATGAAATAGATTAATTTATTAAAATTATTTTTTATTTAACATAATTAAATATAGAATAAATATGGGACTGCCCGTGCTACGGTCGGGTTTTTTTTTTTAATAATTGTTATATGATTTATTTATTTTAAACAAATATATACCTAAAAACTATATTTATAGTAATTTTTTTAAGTTACAATTTTAATTTATAAAAAAATAGTTGTTATTAGAAGAGTGAGACAAATACTTTAACCATTTTTTATTTAAATTAGATGATAAAGTTTTTTTGAAAATAATTTAAAATAAAAATTATAATCCTAAATGAAATCAAACTAACAAAAGAACAAATATTATAATCTTACAATAATTACAATATTCTAAGATAATAACAAACATTATAATTTTAAAATGATTACCTATGTAAACATTATAACCTTAAATGAAGTTAAACTAATAAAAGATTTATTAGTATCTCAATTGTTGATGGAGTGATGGTTGATAAGTTGTAACATGAAACATGTCAACAATAGTCATTGGTAAGCCTTGTTATTGTTGTTGTGTAGGATGTACATCATTGGACTTTAAGAACTTAAAATTCCTAGTAAGCATTTGTTATTTAAATTTTTCTTACTCTTAAGTTCCATGCTTAGTTAGAATTCCAAGTATATATATAAAAATTCATAATATGAATTAAAAAATGCAAAATTTATAATATGTAATTGTTGCAACAAAAAGAAAAAGAATGTAAAATATGAATTAGAAAAAAAAATATAGGAGAATAAAAGAAGAAAAAAAAAACAAATAAGATAATAGAAAAAAGAAGAAACATTGGTACAATCAAGATGGTATGCTTGTAGCATAAAGAAAGAAAAAATAAATATATAGGCAACTTGAAAAATAAAAAAAATAAAATAATTAAATGATAAAGAAAATAATGATCATAGAAAATAACTATTGCATAGAGTAGACAAAATAAATATATAGGCAACTTAAAAAACAAAAAAAATGAAGTAATTAAATGATAAATAAAAGAATGATGATAGAAAAAAAATTACATTTTAATCTTTCACCCTCTGCCTCTCAATCTCGCGCCTTCGTCTCGGAGTTGAGTCGGACCACTGAATCTCGTTGGAGTTGGAAGCTTCGCCGCGGTTCTTCCTTCTTCTCAGTGCTGCGCCACCACTGATCACTGAGGCACCGACGGACTTGAGGCCTGCTCAACTAGGGAGTATGATACAAACACTCTCTAACTTGCTTTGTTTTCGTTTCCCTCAAAGAATGGCTAGTGTAAAAGTGTATATATATATATTGCAAGATGAAACCTAATCTTTCATATAGGAGAAAAAAGGGTATAGCCGCATTGTGAACGGTTGCAGAACAAGCGAGAGTGTTGAAGCAAGCTAGCTAACTTATACTCTGTTTCACTAATTTGTGCAGAATAGAATGGAAGACTTTTTTGAATATCTACCGGGTCTGAGGAACTGTTCTTCTTCATCTGTGCCCCAGCTGTCCTGGCCGCCCAAAGTGAGGCAAATACTCAGAAAATTCAAAAAGGGGAAATTCCAGACGCCCAAACAGTTGGTCGTTGCCATATCCTACCTCAGACACACTCTTTATGCTCCCAACGAGCCTTTATCAAAAAATGCTACGCGTGGATTTCTCCGCTTTTTCGATGAGGTAATTAATTAATTCATGCATGCATGCCTTTTGTTTTGGTGAAAAAATAATCAATCAAACACATCGTTGTTGTTCTTGTTGTTTCAGGTTATGCCTAGACGGGAATTTAATGAGGTGGTTCCGGCATTGGCAAAACTGCTCTTGAAACTGCCCTCTTTGCTGAATGCACACTATCGAAATGCTAAGATGGATGTACGTGGAGACGGAGTCATGGTCACAACTGCTCTACGCATGTTGAATCCACATCAACCAGGGATAGTCTGCCTTAGCCAGGTTACTTTCTTTCTTGGCTAAATACACATTTTAGTGCCCAAGTTATAATTAATTGTTACTTTTCTTGTAATACAACAGTTGTATATGTAAGAAACTATGTTGGGAGTATATACTTAAATTAAACTTAAAAGACACACAAAAAAGGAATGGAGAGAGTACACTCTATGCTTAACCAAGTTCCAATGATTCTCATTTGTGACATACACGCTTGCATGCTGAACAATATCAATATTTTTACCTTTTCAGGAGTTGATTGCTGCTCTTCTTGCGTGCTCATTATTTTGTCTATTCCCAGACAGCCTCAGAAGACGTTATGATCTTCCATTGGTCAACTTTGATCGATTGTTTGCGTAAGCCTATATATATATTATTATTATTATTATTATTAATTTTTTTATTTCTCCTAGTTGTGTCAACATGCTGCAGCATATTTAATATATCTTAGACGTGTGACTAAATGGGAGTCTGAGAGGGATACAATTGATACTAGGCTACTCAATATTGAACACTTTCTGCTGTATTTCATGTCATTTTATTCCTTCTTGAAATCCAAGATTTCTCTTCATTTTCAGGGGTCTTTATGAACACCACACTATAGTGGACGAAAATAAGATTTGGTGCATCCTTCACTATTTTGAAAGGATAAGTTCTGATATGCCCAAGGGCATTGTCTCATTTGAGCGAAGAGCATACACAACTGATGCTAACTCTTGGAGCAATTCTTCTACATCTCTATGCAAATTTGAGGTAGTAGTTGAAGGAATTTTATTTTTTAATTGTCAGCTAGCAAAACAATTTCCTTTTAGTTTTTTTTTTTTTTTTTTCATTTGTTTTGTAATAATTGATACTTTGGCATTTTAATTTTACAGGTTCACAGTTCAGGGCTCATAGAAGATCAATCTAGTAGAGCTGTTGAAGTATATTTTGCAGATAAATTGTTTGGGGGATATGCTCTTGTCAATAACCCGTCTCTAGAGGTATATGTATTTATTAATTTTGTCACTTGAACATTTTTGTTTTAGTCTATTGATTCAATAAATTGTCACTTGAGCTATATATAGGAAGTAAGGCGTTTCATGTTCAGTCCAGAATTGATTGCTGGCATGCTTTTTTCGCCAGCCATGAAAGATAATGAGGTTATAGAAATTGTCGGTGCAGAAAGGTTCTCGACTTATACAGGGTTAGTGTTACTTGTCGATGGAAATTTTGTTGATGCCTACTACATTCTTTATTAATTTACTTAAAAAAATGTTATGGTAGATAGTTTTTCCATATCTATATGAAGGAAGAAAAACACATGTTATGCTTAGCATTGTGAAAATTTTCTTGTCTGTACACGTTGACCACTTGACCAGTAATTTTCTGTTGCTTGAACCATTTAAGTCCTGTCTCTATTTTACTTATGTTTTGTTTGCATGCATGGTTATGACTATGTTTTAGTACTAAAATTTAAGTCTTCCTAAGTAGTATAAAGATTGAACATTTTACTGTTATTCGTGCTGATGATGGTGATATATACAGTTTGCATATGTTAGGGTGAAACTCAATTGAAAAATACTTACTATGATGTGATGTCACTTTATGTTTTTCAGCTTCACTAATGCAATAATTGATCCTGATTTCTTTAATTAGGTTCAAATCATCGTTTCGATTTTCTGATGTATTTGTGGATAAAAGGGAGGTAGACTCTCTTGGAAGACGGAAAACGAAGATTGTTGCAGCTGATAGATTTTATAACCCAAAAAGGAGAGATTACACGCCGGAAATTTTCCTCTGGTATTTTAATATTGGTAGCTAATTCCTTTTAAAAATCAGAGTAGGAGAATACAGAAAAGGATAAATTTTATAATTTAAAATTTACATGCACAGATTCCCTGCAAGGTCTGGAAACTCTTCTAGAGTTGCCTTGTGTTTCTTATTCTCAGTCTATCGTTGGAGGAATGTGTGTTTAATTTACTGCACATGCAGAGCAATAACTATAATAGTGGCAATGCATTTTTTTCTTCTTCCATAAAAAACAAAGATTTGTTTATGTTTAAAAATTATTAACTTAGCTTGTTCACTTGTGCAGGGAGATCAATAAGGCATTCTGTGGTTTCCTGTATCATGGGATGGACCAGCTGGTAAATAATAATATCGGGGTTGCAACTGGAGACTATTTTGCAGAAAATGATCCTGAGACAAAGGCCATTATTATGTGGCTTGCAGCTTCTCAGGTTAGTTTATAATAACTATCGATGCTTGAGTATATATGTGGCAGTTATCATCATTGTGAAGTTATCTGAATAAATTAGAAAAACCAACTTATTTCCTTTCATATTTTCAGCCTTTTCAATTTTTAAAACCAATTAAGAATCAGGATTTGGAATGCTATGCAAAGGAAATTTGTTTTTTTTTCAACTGAGTACTAGATTCTGTATTGCTTATACCTTTGACTTATCATGCCTTACAGGCTCAAAGACCTTTCATGGCATACTGCACATATGACGATGAGGAATTACAGAACCTTGGAAAGGTAATTTGATCTTTCCTTCTTAGTTATAATGCTGTCGGTGAAACGAGTATCTCAATCATTTTACATGATTATTCCCACTCAACTTGGAGTCTTATCTTTCTCTAAAGATTTCTTACTATGGACTTTGTGTTATGACAATGAGTCATTACAGAACCTTGGCAAGGTAATTTGATCTTTCCTTCTTAGTTGTAATGCTGTCGGTGAAACAAGTATCTTGATCATTTTACATGATTATTCCCACTCAACCTGGACTCTTGTCTTTCTCTAAAGATTTCTTACTATGGACTTTGTGTGATGTTGTGGCAGGTTTCTCATTGGATTTTATCACAGAGATGGACAGTTGGGGACCTATGGAACAAACTAATTGACTACTCAACAAATAGTTCAAAAAGGGAAAGCTTTTTCCAATGGCTCCGGCTTTCGCATTTTAATACCTGCATGCAGGTAGATCCACCTTTTGCTGCGTCCGACATTTGTGAACGGAAGAGAGCGTCATCAAGGTAGAATTAATTTATCCTCTCTTCCATTTTGGTTTTCTTTTGTTTTAGGGTTTGTTTGAATAAACTTCCCTGGAAGGACTTCTAGGATAAGAAAGTAAGAAGAAATAAAATGAATTTCTATAAGTTAAAATTATCCCCTACATGAGCTAATTTGTAGAAGCTTTCACATACAGATATGGCTCATACAAATTAGCTAATTTTAGCTTATCGAAAAACTCATTTCATTATTTCTTCTTACTTTCTTTTCCTAGAAGTTCTTCTATAGAAGTTTATCCAAACAGACCCTTAATGCTAGTAGGTAGTTGATCAGTTTATTTTGAATTAATCGCTTCCTCTGTTGCTTGTTGGAGTGATTGATATTCCTTCTCTATTATTGCATCTTCTTTCCTATTGCAATGGCTGGCCTTGCAGTATGAAATTGTTTTTGTCATATCTACGTATGGATAAGCATTCTTCCTATCTGTCTTGGCGGCCTAAAGCTTTGGACATACTCCAAAGTCTCAAAGAAGGGCAATGCCAGTCGGGCAAGCAGTTGTTCTCTGTCATTCGTTGCCTCAGAAACGCCCTTGGTGGTTGTGATCCTTTATCCAAATCTGCTCATAAAGGATTTCTCTTCTTCTTTGACTGGGTAACTTCTCCCTCACTTTTTAGATTCAATTGTATACATGAGTTTCGGTGATTAATGCTGAAATCATGATGATGCCCGGTTTCAGGTTATGTCTGCAGAGGAATCTAGCAAGTGGTTTAATGAGGTGGTTCCAGCATTGGCAAAATTGCTATTGGATCTTCCCTCTCTGTTGGAAGCACACTATCAAAATGCTAATATAATTATACCTGAAGATGGAGCCATGGTCTCAACTTCTCTTCGCATATTGGAAACACAACAACCAGGTTTAGTGTGCCTTAGCCAGGTTAGTTTCTTTTTAGACTTTAAGGGATTGTTTGGTGGGCAGGATAAGAGAGGATACCTATCCTATCCTTCGACAATCTTGTGTTTGATGTGCCAACAAGATAAGATAAGTGATATCCCATCGCTTATCCTATCTTGTTGGTGCAGTGTATTTTCTATCCTGAGGGCAAAGGATCGACAGGATAGGATATAATTTTTCTCTCCCCTCTCTAATTAATAAATTTATCGATTCTACTTATCAATTAAGGATTCTCTTTCTTGATTTATTTAATATCTACCAAAATTCATAATTTCATATAAATTTCAATCACTCTTATCCGATCCTGTCCACGAAATGGGTCCTACGTACTTTTTCTATCACAGCTACTCCAAATGAAAATTCCAAAATCACTTAATTTTATGGTTATCTACTGCAACAACATCAAAGTTAATTGCTGCTGCAACCGCTATCATAAGTCGTGCATCATTAATGCGGCTTCTACTGCCACCTTAGGATACATGATTGTGATTTGTGACATCAAGCATGCATGCTGAAGATGGTTTTAGACTTTTAGTTAACATTTTCAACTTTACCTTTTCAGGAGTTGATTGCTGCTCTTCTTGGGTGCTCATTATTTTGTCTATTACCAGTCAATTCCAAACCAGTGGAAGATCTTCCAACGATCAACTTCGATCAATTGTTTGAGTAAGGAATCTTCTGCTATGTATTTTTGGATCTCCCAAATATTCTTGTCTAACATGTTTAGTTGCTCGTTTTAGTCTTAAATTTGATCACATTTTTTTTCCTAATAGTGTAACATGCTGTAGCACTAAGCACTTCAAAATGAATAGAGATAGCATTGAAATTGATCTAGGTCATAATGAAATACTGTTATATTTCGTATGCCATTTCTTGATATCTAAGATTTTTTTGCATTTTCAGGATAGATTTTCACGGTCTAAAACGTACAAAACAGTTAAATAAGATTTGGTGCATCATTCACTATTTTGAAAGGATAACTTCTGATATGCCAAAGGGTGTCGTTTCATTTGAGCGAAGAGTACTTCCTTTGGAAAATGATTCTAGTCACATTTCTTATTCAGATGCTAACTTTTGGAGCGATTCTGCCATACCTCTATGCAAATTTACGGTAATAATTGAACCAAATTTATTTTCATTTGTCAGCAAAACTAATTTCTCTCTTTTTTTTTTTAAGTGATTCATTTGGTTCGTAACAACTGATTCTTTGGAATTTTAATAGGTTCACACCTCAGGGCTCATAGAAGATCAATCCAGTGAAGTTGCTGAAGTATATTTTGCAGGTAAAAATCTGGGGGGAGACGCCCTTGCCATGGGGACTTCACAGGTACAATATGTTTGTTTTTATGTTTCCACATACTTAGTTCTTGGCAATTCTGATAAACTTTTATACATTCTTGATACATGCATATGCATGCAGTTGTGTACATGTTTTAGTAACTTTTATCCTTTTTAAGATTTTGTAAATTTTGGATATTTGGTTTTAGGCTATTGATGTTCAATAAAAATTTGCTTGTAAACATCTGATATAGGAGGAAATCTGCTTCATGCTCAGTCCAGAATTGATTGCTGGTAGGCTTTTTTTGCCAGCCATGAAAGATAATGAGGCTATAGAAATTGTTGGTATGGAAAGGTTCTTGACTTATACAGGGTTAGTGTTACTCGATGTAAATAAACTTTAGTAAGAAGTGAATATTGTTGATGGAGAGATTCTTTTTCCATTAAATATGTATATCGATCATTATGCTTAGCATAGTGAATTTTCTCTTTCATTGTTACTATAATTACTGACTGCTTCCTTCATAACTTAATATTGATAATATTTTCTGATTTCTTTAGGTATGAATCTTCATTTCGATATTCTGATGCTTATGTGGATAAAACTGACGTAGACACTCTTGGAAGACGGAAAACCAGGATTGTTGCAGTTGATGAATTATGTGTCCCAGAGATGAGTGAATGCACGACAGATATTTTCCTCTGGTATTTTTTTTTTTTCTCTGCAATTGTTAATGTTAATGTTAATTTCCGTGAAAAAAATGGAACTCGACCTCTTCCTCTCCCGCCCTTCTCCCTTCAATCATCATGCTAATCTTATAACTCCTGTTTGGTATTTTAATCTTGGTTTATGTGGCTGCTTCTTCTTGGGATGGGAGTAGGATAAAATTTATAATCTGAAATTCATTGTTAGATGTTTGCACTTAGAAATTTGTAATAAGGCATTCCTACAAATAACTTAGCTTGTTCACTCCTGCAGTGAGATTAATAAGGCATTCTGTGGTTTCCTGAATCATGGGAAGGACCAGGGCAATAATATTGGGGTTGCAACTGGAGCCAGGGTCTTTGGAAAAGAACCTGAAATAAAGGCCATAATTCAGTGGCTTGCAGCTTCTCAGGTAATTTTATAGTTTTCTCTGAATTAGAAATGCTTCATGTTTACCCGTACACTAAGATAAACCAACTTGATTCATAATAGTTTTTAAAAACTTTCTACTACTACTACTAATTCTTTTTTGGACACCTTTTACATGTTTCCTTCTATTCTCTAAAAACCTTTGAACTTGAACTTATTTTATAAAATAATTTTAAAACACAATCAAATACACACACACCCTTGTTGTTTTCAAAAACTATTTTAAGAAATCAGTCTTGTCAAGCAAGTTTGATTGTGCTTTTGTCTTTAAAAAAAGAGAGCAGAAAACTGGAATATTTAAGGTGTGTTATATTGTGACACGAGACAAAAGGAAATGAAATTTGACCAATATTGTCTTACAGGCTCAAAGACCTTTCATAGCATACTGCACATTTGGCTTGGAGACATTGCAGAACCTAGACAAGGTAATTTGATCTTTCCTTAGGGTCTATTTGGATAAATATCTCTATAAGGACTTTTAGGAGAAGAAAAAATGAAATTAACTTTTCTAGAAGTTAAATATGTCTTCTCTCATATTTAATTTGTAGAAGTTACACATCTTTTAAGAGAAGTTATATGAGAGAGTTTTTACAAATTAGTTATTGAAGAAGTCAAATTTTGCTTCTAGAGAAGTTAATTTCATTTTTTCTTCATATTTTTTCTCTCCTAAAAGAACTTCTAGAGTAATGTACCCAATTAGACCCTTAGTGCACATTATTTTTAATGTTGGTGATCAATCAATCTTTATGATTCCCACTCAAGCTGGACTTTGATTGATGTTGTGGCAGGTTGCTCTTTGGATTTCATCACAGAGTTGGACAGTTGGATTTCTATGGAACGAGCTAATTAAGTACTCATCAAAGAGATCAAAAGGAGACACCTTCTTCCAATGGCTCCAGCGATCACATGGTGATGGTGATTTCAGAATTCGGAGCTGTAAAAGGTTCTCCGGAGGATTCACCAAGAAAAAAAGTTTCTTAGTAGGATGCAACAAAAGAAAAAGGTCTCAGGAGAGAGATGCACCAAAGTAATTTGTCTCTATTTACAATGTGGAGCAAAACTTATCAATACATTAATCATATATATCTATCCATTAATTTTATGTTGTTCGTTTTCTATTTTTATTTTGAGGGCTACTAGGTTCGGTTGTAAAAATTAGTCTGCTTTTTAACCTTTAAATTAGTCAGCTTTTTAACCTTTTGAGCAAAAATGTACTTTAGGAACATACTAGTATTTTCCTAGCTTAATTTCTCTTCCAACATAGTAATATTCATTAACTCGTCCAAGAAAGATTCTATTATACCAACCTATCATCATCAACTCAAATTAATATAAAATAATCTATTTATTCAGCAAAACACCATTATTTCTTGTTTATTGGGATTTTTTTAACTTATACTCATTATTTTTTTTAAAGGAGTAAGATGTATTTTTAAAAAAAAATTGTAGTTATAATTTGCTAACTTACTCTTCAAAATAATTAAGTATAAGTAAGTAAATCTTACATGTATTTGTTAATTTATACTCACTTATTATTTTATTTTTTTTCAAAGAGTACGTTGGTAAATTTCATCCACGAGAAATTTATAGTTATACTGTTAATTTCTTAAAAAAAAAAAAAAAGTGGTTGTAAGTTAGCAAATTTTATATTTTTAATTTGATTCCTTGTATTTATAAATCCATGATTTGGTCATTTAATTTTTATTTATTATTTATTCTAAATTTAAAAATTTACGATCAATTAATAATTGATTCGAGTGATTCTTAAATTTACTCTTAAAGAAAGTTGTTTTTATGTTTTTTGGATTTGAGCAAGATTTTGATTTAAAAAAAAGTAAAGATGTTTTCCATTTCTTTACTTGTAATTTTAAACAATATTTTTTTTAATTGGTTTTAAAATTAAAATGCCAAGTCGTGTTCCATTTTATATGTTTAATAGCTTTACATCCTTTAAAAAAAAAAAACAAGTAAACTATTTCATTTTCATCTATTGGATTAAATTAGATAGTAAGGATTAACGCAGTTTTTTAAAATTTAACATGCACTTATTTCATTTGATCACTTTGCATCCAAAATTAAAAAAAAATAAAAACCTTCTCCTTCCCCTCTTTATTACACCCAAAATTAAATTTTTAAAAAATACTATTTCATTCTTCCTTTCATAAACCTGTTCATAAATCCTAAATTCTAAACCCTACACCTTAAACCTTAAACAAACACAAACACAAACACTGTTTCATATTTCGTGACAAGGGTGTTTCCTTAATATAAGAAAATTTTATCCTTTCAACTTTGTTTTTGTAAGTATGATTATTATTATTTTCTTCTTTCTTCTACTCACGAATATGCTTCGGTTAACATGTAATTACATTTATGATTTAAGATGTAGAGTTTATGAATAGGTTTATGAGAGGGAGAATGAAATAGTATTTTTTATTTTATTTAATTTTGGATGTAATAAAGAGAGGAAGGAGAAGGTTTTTATTTTTATTTTTTAATTTTGGATGCAGAATTATTAAATAAAGTAGGTGCATGTTAATTTTTAAAAGACTGCCTTAATCCTTACCATCTAATTTAATTCTACAGATGAGAATGTCTATTCTCATTCTCACATAAAAACGCAGTTCTCATACGAGTTGCCCCTATATATATATATATATATATATATAAACAATGCTACAAAAAAAGTTAAAAAAAACAAGTGAAATCTTTAACATGCCTACGACTATAAGTAAAAAAAACAAATTGTGCTTAGATTGAGTGAACCAGTATAAAAACAAGCACGTTTGCTATATTGTGCTTACACTTATTCATCTATCACGCTATGCTCTTTTGAAAAGGTTTTAAAAGCATTGTCTTAAAAAGATATATTAGCTTATTTTATGATGTGGACATCAAAGCCTAATCCCAAGCCCATGACAACCACCAAACCTAGGCCCATGACCAGATGGAAGCCCAAGACCCAATACAAGGCATAGGAGGGCCCATGACAAGAGCAAGAGCTAAAAAGTCCCAAGAAGCTTTGGAAGATATGGTGACTATTCTGAGGGTAGTTCAAATGAAGGGAGAGGCCCACAAGGGAGAGTTGCTAGTCCTGTGTGTTGATTACTTGGAATGAAGGCCCAATTATAGACTTAGTCATTTAATTAAAAAATAAAATAATAAAGTGCTTGTAGCCAATTTTTAGCCCTTGACCTCAAACTAAACTATGCCTTGCTTAACCACTAAGACATATTAGCTATGCTTGTAATGTTGGGATTTTACATTTCTCTTATTTTGTTGAGAACTAATTTGTATAAATCATTTGAAATTGAATGAAAATGCAGAATGTTGTTGTTTTGTCAAAAGTGTGAGAATTGTCTTTGCTAGGGTTCTTCCTTGAACCAACTGATCTTATCAAGAGTTCACTCAATTCTTGTGGCGATCCCCTAGGCTTATCAAACGTCATTGTTTGTGACGCTGATAATCGCTTTATATACGTAAATATTGCATAAGATTTTGTAGTGATTATCCAACTTTCTCAGGAATTTTAGCTTAGTTTGAAATCATTTAATATAGATTTGTATAGTTTGATAATTCTAACCCTAGGAAGTTATTTTGTGAGAAATATACTCTAATTTATGTGTGCAGGTCTAGATTCAACAGTAAAGGGAGAATGCAAGAAGAAGACATGACTCGCTAAGCGACACATCTCGCTCAACGCTTCTCTCGCTGAGCGCAACAGAAAGCTACGCGAGCTAGGCGGCCTATGACGCGCTGAGCGCCACATTGCGCTAAGCGAAATTTTCATTCGAACAGAAGACTCGCTTAGCGGGACATAGCGCTTAGCGGAAGTTGCTTTCGAACTGAATATGCGCTGAGCAGAATATTGCGCTTAGCGGAACACCTGCTCTGAGATGCATTATGCAGTGTTTTGCGCTTAGTAGAAGGTTGCGCTAAGTGAGGCTTCGACTATATAAGCTGCACTTGAAGAATTTTGAAGTATTCAGACTTTTTTTGGGTTGGTTGAGCTGCTTCCTCTGTTTTCTCTGTTTTCCTCTGTTCTCTTCATCCCCTTTTGTAACCTTTTCAAGGCTTCTCATGACAATGAGAGGCTAATCTATTAGTGTTGAGGACTTGGAACTAGGTGCTGATCATGTAAACGCTATTCTTCATATCTATTCATTGAAATATTTAGTTTAATGTTCATTTCTCTATCTTTATTCTTGTTATATGATTTGATCAGTTATATATGCATGTTTTAGAGTTTACCCGCCATTGACAGATCTTTGTTGAACTTGGAACTGAGTTTGAACTCTAATGGAGTGTATTTCTAGACATAGGATAGACTCCATTAGCTTCACAAAGATCTCTAAGCTTCATCAAACCACTCAACTGAACTTACCGAGACATCGAAAGTGAGGTTGAGCAGTTTAGGCTTGATTTGATGAGAGATCACGTTTTCAAAGACTTTTAGATCGAAGTTAATCTGAACTATTAATGTGAATGGAGAATATATCTTATATGTTTACATGGGAAGCAAACCGGTTGAACCAAATCCTCAACATATCCATTATTCCATTCTAAAACTCAAGCACGCCAACTGTTCGATCATAGTCCTGAATCAACATTGTCGTTTTTATTGTTTATAGTTAGTGTTAACTGTAGTGTTTAGTTAAAATTTTGTTATTATTGATGTTTCAAGAACAACCAACTATAAAAACCAAACTAATGTTTAGGAATTGATTACTTTACTAATAGTCAAATACGGACAATTCCCTGTGGATTCGATACTGGGATCTTCCCTTTTAAACTACTTGTGCGATATTTGGTACGCTTGCCAAAATAGTCCAACAGGCGCCTATTTTGATTTTCGTTCTTTCCCAATTTTTATTACTTGTTCGTTTCCGCATTTTTCGAATTGTGCCTTCAGCCCCATTTTTCTCAGGTACGTTCTGCATGTTTTACGTATCCATTTTTAGTGTTTCTTGACCCTAAATTGCATTTCAAAGCGTCATCTTTCTCCTTGATTTGGAATCGCTCAAATCCGAGTTCTATAGACTGAGATACTATCGAAATTTAAAACTCGTTCTGGGTTGCTTTTGATGCACGAATTCCATCATAGAAGATCCAATTTGAACCTAACACGTGATTTTCCCATCATTTTAAAACCTTTGTATATCTACAAAGGTAACTTGTGAACTTATAACTATTGTGAAAAGTTTTACTAACCCACTATTCAACCCTATTTTCTAGTATGTTCTTGTATATTTCATGTTGGTGTGATATTTTGGATTTCATTGTTTTATAACATGCGAAATCCATTGTAGGAGTTTCAGAGCCATTGGACAACTTTCATTTTTGGGTAATTTTGTGGGATCATGGTTCTAGTCATATGATTTTGCCAAAATCTAAGCTAAACAACAAAAAGTGGCACCTCTGGGTAGAATTTTGGTGTGATATTTAAGATTTTACTATTTTATAACATGAGTAATCCATGGTAGGAGTTTAGGAGTCATTGGAAAACTTTCATTTTTAGGTGATTTTATGGGTTGATGGTGCTAGTCTTGATTTTACTTAAATCTAAGCCAAACAACCAAAAGTGACACTCTAGGTAGAATTTTGGTTATCACCATTTTATAACATGAGTAATCCATGGTAGGAGTTTGGGAGGCATTGGACAACTTCATTTTTGGGTGATTTTGTGGGATCATGGTGCTAATTATGATTTTAGTCATGATTTTTCCCAAATCTAAACCAAACAATCAAAAGTGGCACCTTTAGGTGGAATTATTGTGCAATATTTTGGATTTCACCGTTTTATAACATAAGTAATTCGTGGTAGGAGTTTCAAAGCCATTGGACAACTTTCATTTATGGGTGATTTTATGGGATCATGGTATCATGATTTTAGTCATTATTTTGCACAAATTTGAACGAAACAACTAAAAGTTGCACCTCTAGGTGGAATTTATGTGTGATATTTTGGATTTCACCATTTTATAACATAAGTAATCCATGGTAGGAGTTTCAGAAGCATACTTAGAAGCAGTGCTTAAAAGCTTATTCAAAAGCAATGATCAAAAGCATGTTTAGAAGTAGTATTCAGAAGCTCATATAGAAAGTTGATCAAGAAGCAAAGTTCAGAAGCCATAGTCAAAGCTAAAGTACTGACAGCTATCATTCTACTTTTACAGTTGTCCTCTCTCCTTTACAGCTCATGACAGCTGGCTTGTGAACTCTTTGCCTTTAAAGATTAGCCTATAAATAGAAGCCTCTATTCATCTTCAAGGATCATCCACTACGAAGCAACTACAAAGAAATTAATCCAAAATAGATTTAAGCTTGCTTTGCCTCTTTATTCAAGAGAGATCCCTAGCTGTTCATACTACTTTAGATATATTTCTGAAACAGCTTTGAGAATTGTATTTCCTACTAAGAAAAACCCCTAGTGGAACAAACCATTTTGTATTAGCTTGTAAAGATCAAGTCATCTGTTAGAGACTTGGATCTGAGTGGTGGAATCTAGTTGTATGAACTAGTCGTGTTGTATTTGTGTAACCCAGCAAGTGTGCTTAAGTGTTATGCTGTGTGTCAGCAAAGAGTGGAAGAGAATCAGAAGGTGATTGATTTTGTATATTAGCAGAGTGTTGAAGGTGGTGTATAGTCTCAGGTGAGACTTTATCAAATTTAGTGGAAATCTCACTTAATATAGTGAGGACTAGATGTAACCCAAGGTTAAGGGTGAACCAATATAAATCTTTTGTCCATTTCTCTTCTACCTATTCTCATTAATACTGTCCACTTTATTTGTAGAAAGATTATATTCCAAACTATTTTCAAAAATATTGATAACAGTTCAAAAGCTTTCATTTTGTCTTCTGAACTGCTCAGAAGCAAACCGCATATATCTTTTGAACTTCTCATTTGATAATACACTAAGTTGTTTTATTTAAAATACATAAGTTCCATATTAAAATAATTCAACCTCCCCTTCTTGTACTATTTTGCTCACTCCATTGGATACCTTTTATTTTTGGGTGATTTTGTGGGGTCATGGTGCTAATCATATGATTTTATTCCTAAATTTGCCCAAATCTAAGCCAAACAACAGAAAGTGACACATCTGAGTGGAATTTTGTTGTGATATTTTGGATTTCATCAATTTATAACATGAGTAATCTAGGGTGTAACAACCTAATTTTCTAAACATTAGGAATATACCATGAGAATGACCCTTATTAAAGTCTTATATTAATTGTGTTATATAAGTTGTTATCGCTATTATTATAGTAGGTTACTAGTTGTGTCTTGTATGTATGCGTAAGTTTTAAGAGCACGTGCATCTCTATGCGCTAGATATGTGATGCATGCATGATGCAGTTCCAAGCCACACAAGCTTGGTTTGGATCGTCTGGAAGCAATTCAAAAGAGTTCCATTGAAGCCAAATGAAGAACTCAAACCAAAAGGGAAAAGCAGAAAGAAGAAGAAGATGAATTGGAACGACACCACGATCCGCATGGAACGATAAGCCGAGGAGAATTCGCCACAAGGAAAGCTTCCTTGATAAGAATCAATTTGGTTCACCCAAGAACCAAGAAGAGACTATGCTCTCAAACTAAGCTAAAGCTTTTCATTCACAAATGAGTTATATGATATATGATTTTTCTACAAATGAGGTTCTCCTTTACTATTTATAGAGCCAGGCCTTATGCAACTAATCTCCACTTAAACACAACGTTTTAAGGCCTAATTACACAATTAAGAAACCCCTTACACAAGTAAACAAAGTTTTCAAAAATTCTCGCGCCAGACCTTCTGCTAAGCTCAACCTTGAGCTTAGCGCAAATTGCGCTGAGCTCAACGTTGAGCTGAGCGAGATGCTTGATCGAGTCAAATCTCCGCTAAGCTCAATTGTGCGCTGAGCGAGATGCTTGATCGAGGCAAATCTCCGCTAAGCTCTATCTTGCGCTGAGCGAGATGATTGATCGAGGCAAGACTTCGCTGAGCCCAAGCTTGCGCTGAGCGAGCTATCAGCAAATTTCCAAGTGCTCCAATTTAGCTCCTTTGGGCTTCTTCCTTCTTGGCCTTTGATGAATAACCCTTCCTTTAGTCTCTTGGTCATTTCTTCTTGGAGAATCTTGGCCTTAGATCTTGTCATTGGTCCCTTTAATTCTTGAAGTGCCCCTAGGTCCTCATGTTCATTGACTAGCCCTCTATCAATATGTTTATTGTTATTATTATCGTTATCAATATTATTATATCCGATATGGGTGTTATTATATTATAATTGTTATTATCAATATTATTAGTAATGTTGTTATGCCATTATTATTATTATTAGTGTTATTTATGTAAGTGTGAGATTATTGTTAAGATACTCTAGTATTAGAAATTAGTAAGAATGGAATGGTAGGGCCTATGAGGGTGTCAAGGCCCAATAAGGAAATTAGCTCACTTAAACCTTACCCATCTAAGTGTCATAAGATAGGGAGAGTAAGAAACTAGGTTAAAAAGACTTGGAAGAAATAGAAAGAGGAGAGAAGTGGTGGCGGAAGGGAAGAAAGAAAGAAGAATGAACTTGGAAGCTTAGGATGGAGCTCCCCTTCGTGGCTTGGTCAAGCTGAGTGTTCCTCCCCTTGTATTTCCCTAACCCTTCTTGGTAGTAGGTTCACCCACTCTTGTTCTTCCCTTTTCGTAATCCTAAGTATAGACTGTGGGTTTTCTTTGGGTGGTTAAGAGGAATCAAGTCTTGGGTGTGTTAATTAGTTGATTGGGTTGTAATGGTTGATATATCATTTTGTTTTGCTCCTCTTTGGCATTATTGAGAATTAGGAGTTGACCCTTTAGGATTTGAGGATCTTGTTAATGATGATGAAGTTGTTAGGTTTGTATGTTTTCTCTACTTTGGATGAACTATGAATGTTTTGGAACACTTAGCGGGATGTATTGGATTAGGATTTTAAAAGACTTTTTTGGCATAAAAAAGTCATGAATATTTTTAAGATTTCATAGGAAACTAAAAACTGTTAAAATTTTTTTTAAAAGACTTTTGTGATTAAGATTTTATAGTTTGGATTTAATGGATTTACAATATAGGATTTGAAAGGATTTCACGGATTTATAAGATTTGAAAAGACTCTATGGATTTCTAGAAAAAAAATATATTCAAAACTACTAAACATAAGCCAACAAGAGTATGCTTGAAAATATCATTAAACACAAATTAAGCACAAGTCATCATGAGCTGAACCCTCTCAAAGTTACAACGTACATGAATTCCATGAATTTCAAATTAAAGTTACAAGTTTCTAATGCATTTTGAAATATCTTTTTCACAAATTTTCATAAAGTGATAGCGAAAAATAATAACAAAGCATTAGTCAAAAATATAAAATGTTTCATTTAATCCATAAAATCAATAATGTCATCAAAATATAAATCAAATAATTCAACAAAAAAGACATGATGATCAAAACATTAATCATCTGCCTAACTTGAAGAATATCCAAAATAAACATTCTTTCAGTGACATATGAATAAATTTAGGATTTCTTTTATAGCATTCCAAACATTGCTTTTTGTTTTCTCTATTAAATTGTGTATTTTTTCAAAATTGACTGCAATAGTTTAGAAAGGTCTTTTAAAACTTTAACTTGATTGTTTGTCCCGGCTGAGTTAAAACTTCCTCCAGGCTCAGATGAATCTAAAGGGGAATGAGATGATGGACTACATTGTAGGCTTGTAAGTTGATTTGTAGTAATTTGGTATGAACACATCACTATTAGGATCAAATGAAAAATCTCACTTTGAAACAGAAAAACGTGTGGGTGAGAGATTATGTCACTGCCTCCAAAACAGAGAAAATGAAATAAAAAATCTCTCATAGTTGGATGGGATTATTTATTGGATTTGGTATTTATATGATCAACTAAAAAGTCCATAAAATCCATCAAAATCCAATTAAAAAAACAAGTCCATAAAATCTTTATGATTTTGAATAACAGGTGACTTTTTTTAAGTTATTCAAAATCTCAATTGAATACCACAAGATTTCGTTGCCTTCTAAAAAAAATCTTGATAATCTTGATTGAATACCATCAGATTGTTTTTTTTTTTTTTATCATTTAACAATCTTGATTGAATACCCCAAGACATTTTTACAAAAAAAAAAAGTCTTTAAAATCCTAAACAATCCTAATGGAATACACCCCCCCCTTAGATTCAGAAATTGAGTGAGTACAATCTTATAGTGAGTTATTCCTTTATTGTGTTCTTAGTAATTTAGGAATGTTTGAGAGTTTCTTTGATGAAGTTGTATTAATTTGTGATCATAGTACCATATGAGAGTTTATAAGTATTAGATAATGTTCTTGAGCTTTTGGAGATTGATTATAGTATGAGGAATCCTTTGGAAGGCTTTTAGATTCTATAGAAAAGTCATTTTCGACATTCTACAGAGTGTTAGTCTGCTCGGAACAGACTGTGTCTGTTGGGCATTGACCGTCTGGTCAAAGCATTGACTATTTGCTTGAGGGTTGACCATCTATTGACTTTGGTCAACTCTTGTTAACTTTGACTTTTTCCTATAAAATATCCAGAACTTATATTTTGATGTGCAAAATTTTAATAGTCATTTCTTATGCGGATGCTTACTTTAAATTCATGGTTTACATATTGTAGGGTGGGTATATGAATCCTAAGATGTGAATATATAGTGTTTGAGTATGTGATATGAGGTGTTGTTGAATGCCATTGAGACAGGTGACTTAGCCTACAAGTTGGCAAGGATGGACTTGAGTGGTATTCTAACTATGAGTGACCTAACCTACGAGAGGCGAGAATGGGTTCACTAGTGTGTGGTTAGGTTCATTGGAATCACTGTTTGTTTGAATGTTTGAACATGCATCATATCATTTGAGAGTTGTTGAATAGTCGTGAACCAAGAAGGTGGGGGTCACGACAAGTTTAGCCTGGACCTTAGGGGTTACCTAGTGTGGAAACTCTGTGAGCTCATTGACAGAGCACGTCGAACATGCCGTCAAAAGCAACTAAGTTCCCCAATAAATTTTGCAATATAAGGCTAACTCATGTCATTTTCTCAAAGATACAATTCATCAAACACTTTGCATTCAATTCAAAATAGAGGGGATTTTGTGTGATTTTCAGAAATTAAAGCAACAAAACAACTTTCTCAACAATAAACGAAGATAGAATCAAAGAGATACAATTTTCAAAGGATTTGTTTGAAACTTTTGTTGTATCGTCTTTTAGGCAAAATTTGATTTCTATTTCTAATTTGGACAAATTTGGGTTTTCTTGTTCATTTGGAAACAATAAAGTTAGTCTCTATCAAAATTCAAATATTGTTGGTTTTGGTTCTTTAATTGATAATCTTTACATGCTTGATGTTGTTAGTTCTTATAATGAAATACTACAAACAACACATGGTACAAAATGAAAATTAATTGAGAATTCAACCACTTTATGGCACAAGCGATTAGGCCATATCTATAAATAGAGAATTCATAGACTTGTGTCGAATGAAATTCTTGATCCATTGGATTTATTGGACTTTGATGTGTGTGTTGAATGCATAAAGGGAAAATAAACAAACATAAGGAAATTAGGTGCCAAAAGAGCTAAGGACGTCTTAAGTCCATTCCCTTCGGCATCTTGGAATGGACAACACTATTTTATTACATTCATAGATGACTTTTCTTGATACGATTATCTATATTTAATACATGAGAAGTCCCAATCCCTAGACGTTTTTAATTAAATACACAAGAATGCACAAGGGGGGGAGGGGGTTGAATAGTGGGTTTGAAACTTTTTCATAAATACTATTAGTTCAAAAATTGACTTCTTAGATATATGTTAGTTTAAATCAACAAATATATCCTTGCAAGGTAAAACTTAGAAAGTCTTTCCAAAAGAACATAGTGAGCAAGATAAATATTTGTAAACACAAGACAGCAGATGAGAGCTTATTTTTATACTGGTTCACTCAACTTGAACTACGTCTAGTTCTCCTTTAACAACGGTTAAAGGGTTCCACTATAATCAACTGATTACAAAACAAGTATTCTTCACTGCCACTTCTGGCTACAAGTATTCTCTATGTCACTCCTAGCTACAAGTATCCTAAACCACTTTTGGTTACAAGTATGAATCTCCCCCTAAAATTATACTTTCCAAGTATTCTTTTATCACTAAGCCACTCCTGACTTTCTATACAAATATGTATAAGATTCAGATAACTCTCAAAGAGAGGATATAAACAAATGTTGAATCTATGTGAGCTTGTAGAGGATGGATATTCTTTTTCTCTCAACTCGTGTTTAAGACTTTGTCTCAGAGTGCTTTCTCTTGTTGTCTAGATTGATTTTTTGTTATTCTATTCTAGTTCATTAGTCTTCTCGTTTCATGGAGGCATCCTTATAAAGTGAGCTTCATGAATTTGAATGTTGGAGAAGACTTCTTTCCATTGTCTCACACAGTAGAGTGTTGAAGTAGCTTTGACTGTGCTTGATATGACAAGAGCAGGTTTCTATCTCTGTTACAGTTGTCTTTTAGCTAAAAGTGTGCATCCCAATGTTGATTGGTTCTTTTGGCTATACCTACACACTTTACATAATACAAGACATACAAATAATACAAGGAATCAAAGAAAGTAATGTCAAAGAGTATCTCCCTTTCTTTCTGTTGCAGGAGTGTCTTTATTTGAGTAAAGAATTAATTATAAAGCACATATTCCTCAGCACATATGACAGATTATGTTCTGTTCCTACACAGACCAAGTTTGTCTTAACAAACATAATCTGGTCTTCATTAAGTATGGTTTGTTTGTGCACATACAGCGTTTGGCTTAACAAACACATTCTGAATTAAAAGACATGGTCTGTTCCTGCACAGACAGCGTCTGACTTAACAAACACATTTTGAATTAAAAGACATGGTCTGTTCTAGCCTTAGACATCGTCTGGCCTTGGCATCAGATATCGTCTGGCCTGAGACTTTTCATGATCTATTAAGAGCTTATTTTAGTTTGTTTATAAGCAATTTCGTGCTAAATTTAACCATTATAAGTTATTAGACAGTTAGAGCGTAGCATGTGAGTTGAGAGATTTTACCATGGTCTGTTCTTACTTTGATTTTCTAAAATCACTTAGTCTTGAAATCATCAGTTGATCAAATATTATTACATTTGTTATCATCAAAACCTATCAAGGTATTAGGGGGTCAGACATCATCAAATGTCTTGGTTCTAACATTTAAGGCTTTCAAGGCTAAAGTTGAACTTCCACTTGGAAAGAAAATTAAAGTTGTAAAATCTAATCGTGGTGGTGAATACTATGGCAGATATGACGGATCAAGAGAACAACATCCAAGACCTTTTGCACTTTTTCTCAAAGAGTATGGAATTGTTCCGCAATACACTATGTCAGGAAAACCTAGCATGAGTGGTGTAGTAGAACGAAGTAATTGGACTCTTAAGGATATGGTAAGGAGTATGATTAGTCATTCATCTTTGCCAAAGTCACTTTGGGGAGAAGCCTTAAAGATTGCAGTTTACATCCTTAATAAGGTGTCAAGTAAAGTAGTTAATAAAATCCCTTATGAACTTTGAACTGACAAAAAGCCAAGCATCAAGCACTTGCACATTTGGGGCCATCCAGTTGAGGCACGGCCTTATAAGCCACATGAAAGAAAGCTAGATGCAAGAACGGTTAGCTGCTACTTTGTTGGTTATGTTGAATGCTCTTAGGGCTATAAGTTTTACAATCCCACTTCAAGATCATTTTTCGAAATGGGAAATGCGAGATTTCTTGAGGAACTTGAGTTTGAGAAGGAAGGAAACATAAAAAATGTTGTCTTTGAGGAAGAACCTGTAGTTGACAATGATCAAGTCCTCATGCATATTACTATTCAGGACGCCACTCCAATAATAGAAGACAATGTTCATATTGTTATTGATAACATTGTTCTAGAACAAGACAACAATGAAGTTCTCCCTCCAATACCTATAAAGCAACCTCAACAACCTCAAAAAGTGTCATTAAGAAGATCCATTAGAGAGAGAAGTGCAATCCTAGATGATTACATTATCTTTCTTCAACAACATGAAGACAGTGTTGGTTTAGCAGATGATGATTCAATCAACTTCAGTCAAGCTATACACAATTCTAACTCTCAAAAATGGATTGATGCCATGAAGGATGAGATGAAGTCTATGCAAGACAATGATGTTTGGGATTTTGTTGAATTACCTAAAGGTGTGAAACCTATTGGTTGTAAATGGATATTTAAAACCAAGGATTCAAAGGGCAATATCGAGAGATATAAGGCTCATCTAATCGCTAAAGGCTTTACTCAAAAGGAAGGCATTGACTATAATGAAACCTTTTCTCGGGTATCTTCAAAGGATTCTTTTAGGATAATAATGGCACTAGTAGATCATTTTGATCTAGAGCTACATCAGATGAATGTTAAGATTGTGTTTCTAAATGGTAACATTGAAGAAACAATTTATATGGTGCAACCAAAAAACTGTCAGGTGACCAAAAGTCTATGGTGTGCAAACTAAAGAAATCCATCTATGGTCTCAAACAGGCTTCCCGTTAATGGTATTACAAGTTCCATCAAGTTATTACCTTATATGGTTTTGAGGCAAATGCGGTTGATGATTGTATATATCATAAGTTCAATAGGAGTAAATATATATTCTTGGTATTATATGTCAATGATATACTGCTTGCTAGCAGCGATATAGGCTTCTTACATGTGACCAAAAGATTTCTAACAAAATTTTTTGAAATGAAAGATCTTGTAGAAGCCTCTTTTGTGTTAGGCATCAAGATACTAAGAGATTGCTCTTAAGGTATCCTAAGGTTGTCACAAGAGAGTTATATCGATAAGGTTTTAAAAAGATTCAACATGAAAGATAGTAATCCAAGAGATACCCCTATAGCTAAAGGAGACAAATTTAGTCAAACAATGCCCCAATAATGACCTTCAAAGAACTGAGATGCAAAAGACTCCCTACTCATTAGCTGTGGGAAGTTCGATGTATGCCCAAGTTTGTACTCGTCCCGACATAGCATTTGTCATGGGAGTCTTGGACAAACACTTGAGTAATCCTAAAATATAGCGTTGGAAAGTAGCAAAATGCGTGATGCGTTACTTAAAGAGAACAAAAGGTTACATGCTCACCTATTAGAAGTCTGATCATCTAGAGATCATTGGGTACTCAGACTTTGATTTTGTTGGATGTCAAAATAGCAAACGCTCCACATCTAGATACATATTTATGTTAGCTGAAGGAGCTATCTCTTAGAAGTCTACTAAACAAACTTTGATAACTCCTTCAACCATGGTTGCGAGAGTTTGTTGCTTGTTTTGAGGCATCCAATCACGGAATATGGCTGTGAAACTTTGTCACTAGTTTACGAGTGGTCGATTGCATTGAAAGACCATTGAAAATTTACTATGACAATAACTTAGCAGTTCATTACTCCAACAGTAATAGGAGTGCAACCAAGTCAAAATTCATTGACATCAAGTTTCTCGTTGTTAAGGAAAGAGTTCAGAATAAACAAGTTTGTATAGAACATATAGAGACTCATTCCATGCTAGCTGATCCACTTACTAAAGGTCTGGTACCTAAAGTTTTTCATGAGCACACTACTCATATAGGTATAATTCTTGATAGTACCTTAGTTTAGTGGGAGTTTTGCTTATGTTCTATATCTTATGGTTTTCAAACATTTTGTTTGTTTGGATTTTCTGCATAAATAAAGTTGATGTTTATCATCTTATTATGAACTTGTGTTATGTTTTATATGCGATTTTTGTTGCATTTGAATTGATCTCTATAAAGAATAAAGTTTGGACTAATTGAAAATAAACATGATTAAGATCACATGACATGTTATTTTTATACCACTTATCCATATTTGATATATGTCATCAAGTATAAGTAAAAATGGTGATCATTGTGGCTTAGTCACGTTGAGTTTGTGACGAAAATTGCAGTAGTTTTTTTTTGTTGTTATTATGAGATGGACCAGATTGTTAAAGTGGAGTCTAAAAGTGAATAACGTACGGTTACACGCCTAAAGAACTTTGTGGTATAAATATATAAGATTAATATGAAGTCCAAGTGGAAGATTGTTCAAAATTTATTTATTCCTAATTGATTAATATGGACTAAATATTAATTTATAATATTTATATTAGTTATTTACATTTAGAGTGACTCAATTTAAGTCATTTAATTTAGAGAGTCCCTAGACTGCCAATAGAAAATAATATGGAATTAATTAGTGAATTACCAGTTTTACCCATTGGCATAATAGGAACTCTGATGGGTTAAAAATGTAAAGCACGGTAATGGTCCCCAATATGTCAAATCAAAAATGGTTTTCTTCTCTCCCCATCTGAAGAGAAAATGAAGGTCCCATAAGGAGCAAAGAGATTTGGTTGAGAAAGATCATTGAACCAATAGTTCTTGATCAATAAAGCTTCTACTGAATCTTAATCAGAATTGCTTTATGGAGTTAGGTATCCCTAAAACCCCTTTTCTAATATTCTGACGTAATGTGATCTTTTTGTTCGTTTGGTTATTTTCTTGGTTAATCAAAATAACCAACAGTTTCTAGTGTATGACTCTTTTCATTTCTAAACTACTTTTTGTTCTTCCAATAATCCTTACATTATACTATATAATTGTGGATTAGTTTACTAATTACCACAACAACACCAATTACACAACACAATCAATTTCACGTGTATCTCATGTCTCTTTTTTCGAGTTATGTGGTGACATGGATCCTCCTTGTCATTGGGTTATGTGAAAATGACTCAGGGAATGTGTTTTGAGCATTTTTTGAGGTAGCGATGTGAGAGTTATTCATTTAGTGAGGATAGATTACTTCCAATTATTGTGTGGATTATTGATACAAGAAAATGAGTTTATTTTGGTTTCAAGGAAGAAATTATTTGCGATACAGTTGTGAGATGCACAGTCAGGACTCTATCAAAATGACTTTCCCTCTTGAAATCATATTTATTGAAATACTATTTGGATTGTACTATCCATCCTTGTTCCATGATTCAAAGTATCATGTCCTTAAGTTAGCTGGAGAAGTAGAATCCAAAAATTGAAGTTTGTACTTTGTAGATTGTGGTCGGGTAAGGAAAATAAAGATAAGAGAAAGTTGAAGTATTTTAAAATCTAATGCATTTTCCCAAGATTCTCAACCTATAGCAACACAAGTAAGGGAATCTTACACGTGACCATTTTCTTTTTCCCAATATTCTTTTTCCATTCTCCCGATAAATAATTAAATTTTTTTTTTTTTTTTTTACTTCTAGTCGTAGGCATGTTAAAGATTTCACTTGTTTTTTAACTTTTTTTGTAGCATTGTTTATATATATATATATATATATATATATATATATATATATAGGGGCAACTCATATGAGAACTGCGTTTTTATGTGGGAATGAGAATAGACATTCTCATCTGTAGAATTAAATTAGACGATAAGGATTAAGGTAGTCTTTTAAAAATTAACATGCACCTACTTTATTTGATCATTTTGCATCCAAAATTAAAAAATAAAAATAAAAACCTTCTCCTTCACCTCTTTATTACATCCAAAATTAAATAAAATAGAAAATACTATTTCATTCTCCCTCTCATAAACATGCTCATAAACTCTACATCCTAAATCATAAACCTTACACTCTCTATTATAAGAGCCTATAATATGCTTGCATAGAATCCATATAGTTGTCTACAGAAATATTTAATTCTTCTGATGTAGGAATTGTCTCCATGTTCATATTCATAGAAAATAAATAATTGAAAAAATGAGAAATTAAACCATAAATGTAATTACATGTTAACCGAAGCATATTCGTGAGTAGAAAAAAGAAGAAAATAATAATAATCATACTTACAAAAACAAAGTTGAAAGAATAAAATTTTATTATATTAAGGAAACACCCTTGTCACGACAGATGAAACAGTGTTTGTGTTTGTTTAAGGTTTAAGGCGTAGGGTTTAAAGTGTAGGGTTTAGGATTTAGGATTTATAAACAGGTTTATGAAAGGGAGAATGAAATAGTATTTTTTTAAAAATTTAATTTTGGGTGTAATAAAGAGGGGAAGGAGAAGGTTTTTATTTTTTATTTTTAATTTTGGATGCAAAGTGATCAAATGAAGTAGGTGCATGTTAATTTTTAAAAAATCGCGTTAATCCTTACTATCTAATTTAATCCAACAGATGAAAATGAAACAATTTACTTGTGTTTTTTTTTTTTTAAGGATGTAAAGCTATTAGACATATAAAATGGAACACGACTTTGGCATTTTAATTTTAAAACCAATTAAAACAAAATATTGTTTAAAATTAAAAGTAGAGAAATGGAAAACATCTTTACTTTTTTTTAAATCAAAATCTTGTTCAAATCCAAAAAAACATAAAGACAATTTTCTTTAAGAGTGAATTTAAGAGTCACTCAAATCAATTATTAATTGATCATAAATTTTTAAATTTAGAATAAATAATAAATCAAAATTAAATGACCAAATCATGGATTTATGAATAAGGGGAATCAAATTAAAAACATAAAATTTGCTAAGATACAACCACTTTTTTTTTTTTAAAGAAACTAACAAGGTATAACTACAAATTTCTCGTGGATGAAATTTACCAACGTAATCTTTGAAAAAAATAAAATAATAAGTGAGTATAAATTAACAAATACAGATAAGATTTACTTACTTACACTTAATTATTTTGAAGAGTAAGTTAGCAAATTATAACTACAATTTTTTTTTTAAAATACATCTTACTCCTTTAAAAAAATTAATGAGTATAAGTTAAAAAATCCCAATAAACAAAAGAAATAATGGCTTTGAAACTCCTACCATGAATTACTTATGTTATAAAACGGTGAAATCCAAAATATTGCACAATAATTCCACCTAGAGGTGCCACTTTTGATTATTTGGTTTAGATTTGGGAAAAATTATGACTAAAATCATAACTAGCACCATGATCCCACAAAATCACCCAAAAATGAAGTTGTCCAATGCCTCCCAAACTCCTACCATGGATTACTCATGTTATAAAATGGTGATAACCAAAATATCACACCAAAATTCTACCTAGAGTGTCACTTTTGGTTGTTTGACTTAGATTTGAGTAAAATCAAGACTAGCACCATCAACCCATAAAATCACCTAAAAATGAAAGTTTTCCAATGACTCCTAAACTCCTACCATGGATTACTCATGTTATAAAACAGTAAAATCCTAAATATCACACCAAAATTCTACCCAGAGGTGCCACTTTTTGTTATTTAGCTTAGATTTTGGCAAAATCATATGACTAGAACCATGATCCCATAAAATTACCCAAAAATGAAAGTTGTCCAATGGCTCTGAAACTCCTACAATGGATTTCGCATGTTATAAAAAAATGAAATCCAAAATATCACACCAACATGAAATATACAAGAACATACTAGAAAATAGGGTTGAATAGTGAGTTAGTAAAACTTTTCACAACAGTTATAAGTTCACAAGTTGCTTTTGTAGATATACAAAGGTTTTAAAATGATGGAAAAATCACGTGCTAGGTTCAAATTGGATCTTCTAGGATGGAATTCGCGTATCAAAAGCAACCCAGAATGAGTTTTAAATTTCGATAGTATCTCGGTCTACAGAACTCGGATTTGAGCAATTCCAAATCAAGGAGAAAGATGACGCTCTGAAATGCAATTTAGGGTCAAGAAAACACTAAAAATGGATATGTAAAACATGCAGAACGAACCTGAGAAAAATGGGGCTGAAGGCACAATTCGAAAAATGCGGAAACGCCACAAACAATTGGGAAAGAACGAAAATCAGAATAGGCGCCACAAACAATGACGTTTGATAAGCTTAGGAGATCGCCACAAGAATTGAGTGAACTCTTGATAAGATCAGTGATTCAAGGAAGAACCCTAGCAGAGACAATTCTCACACTTTTGACAAAACAACAACATTCTGCATTTTCATTCAGTTCCAAATGATTTATACAAATTAGTTCTCAACAAAATAAGAGAAATGTAAAATCCCAACATTACAAGTATAGCTAATATGTCTTAGTGGTTAAGCAAGCACTTTTTTATTTTATTTTTTAATTAAATGACTAAGTCTATAATTGGGTCTTCATTCCAAGTAATCAACACATAGGACTAGCAACTCTCCCTTGTGGGCCTCCAAGTGTTGGGCCTCTCCCTTCATTTGAACTGCCCTCAGAATAGTCACCATATCTTGCAAAGCTTCTTGGGCCTTTTTAGCTCTTGCTCTTGTCATGGGCCCTCCTATGCCTTGTATTGGGTCTTGGGCTTCCATCTGGTCATGGGCCTGGGTCTGGTGGTTGTCATGGGCTTGGTCTTAGGCTTTGATGTCAACATCATAAAATAAGCTAATATATCTTTTTAAGACAATACTTTTAAAACCTTTTCAAAAGAGCATAGTGTGATAGATGAATAAGTGTAAGCACAATATAGCAAACGTAGAATGCTTGTTTTTATACTGGTTTACTCAACCTAAGCACAATTTGTTTTTTTTTACTTATAGTCGTAGGCATGTTAAAGATTTCACTTGTTTTTTTTTAACTTTTTTTGTACCATTGTTTATATATATAAGGGGGACAACTCATATGAGAACTGCGTTTTTATGTGAGAATGAGAATAGACATTCTCATCTGTTGAATTAAATTAGACGGTAAAGATTAAGACAATCTTTTAAAAATTAACATGCACCTATTTTATTTGATCATTCTGCATCCAAAATTAAAAAATAAAAATAAAAACCTTCTCCTTCCCCTCTTTATTACATCCAAAATTAAATAAAATAAAAAATACTATTTCATTCTCTCTCTCATGAACCTGTTCATAAACTCTACATCCTAAATCATAAACCTTACACTTTCTATTATGAGAGCCTATAATATGCTTGCATAGAATCCATATAGTTGTCTACAGAAATATTTAATTCTTCTAATGTAGAAATTGTCTCCATGTTCATATTCATAGAAAATAAAGAATTGAAAAAATGAGAAATTAAACCATAAATGTAATTACATGTTAACTGAAGCATATTCGTTAGTAGAAGAAAATAATAATAATAATAATAATAATAATCATACTTACAAAAACAAAGTTAAAAGGATAAAATTTTCTTATATTAAAGAAACACCTTTATCACGAAAGATGAAACAGTGTTTGTATTTGTTTAATGTTTAAGGCGTAGGGTTTAAAGTGTAGGGTTTAGGATTTAGGATTTATGAACAGGTTAATGAAAGGGAGAATGAAATAGTATTTTTTTAAAAAATTTAATTTTGGGTGTAATAAAGAGGGGAAGGAGAAGGTTTTTATTTTTATTTTTAATTTTGGATGCAAAGTGATCAAATGAAATAGGTGCATCTTAATTTTTAAAAAACCGTGTTAATCCTTACTGTCTAATTTAATCCAACGGATGAAAATGAGACAGTTTACTTGTGTTTTTTTTTAAGGATGTAAAGCTATTAGACATATAAAATGGAACACGACTTTGACATTTTAATTTTAAAACCAATTAAAAAAAATATTGTTTAAAATTACAAGTAGAGAAATGGAAAACATCTTTACTTTTTTTTAAATCAAAATCTTACTCAAATCCAAAAAACATAAAGACAACTTTCTTTAAGAGTGAATTTAAGAGTCACTCGAATCAATTATTAATTGATCGTAAATTTTTAAATTTAAAATAAATAATAAATCAAAATTAAATGACCAAATCATGGATTTATGAATACAGGGAATCAAATTAAAAACATAAAATTTCCTAACTTACAACCACTTTTTTTTTTAAAGAAATTAACAAGGTATAACTACAAATTTCTCGTGGATGAAATTTACTGACGTACTCTTTGAAAAAATAAAATAATAAGTGAGTATAAATTAACAAATACAAATAAGATTTACTTACTTACACTTAATTATTTTGAAGAGTAAGTTAGCAAATTATAACTACAATTTTTTTTTTAAAATACATCTTACTCCTTTAAAAAAATTAATGAGTATAAGTTAAAAAATCCCAATAAACAAAAGAAATAATGGCGTTTTGATGAATAAACAGATTATTTTATATTAATTTGAGTTGATGATGATAGGTTGGTATAATAGAATCTTTCTTGGACGAGTTAATGAATATTACTATGTTGAAGAGAAATTAAGAAGCTAGGAAAATACCGGTATGTTCCTAAAGTACATTTTTGCTCAAAAGGTTAAAAAGCAGACTAATTTTTACAACCGAACCTAGTAGCCCTCAAAATAAAAATAGAAAACGAACAACATAAAATTAATGGATGGATATATATGATTAATGTATTGATAAGTTTTGCTCCACATTGTAAATAGAGACAAATTACTTTGGTGCATCTCTCTCCTGAGACCTTTTTCTTTTGTTGCATCCTACTAAGAAACTTTTTTTCTTGGTGAATCCTCCGGAAAACCTTTTACAGCTCCGAATTCTGAAATCACCATCACCATGTGATCGCTGGAGCCATTGGAAGAAGGTGTCTCCTTTTGATCTCTTTGATGAGTACTTAATTAGCTCGTTCCATAGAAATCCAACTGTCCAACTCTGTGATGAAATCCAAAGAGCAACCTGCCACAACATCAATCAAAGTCCAGCTTGAGTGGGAATCATAAAGATTGATTGATCGCCAACATTAAAAATAATGTGCACTAAGGGTCTAATTGGGTACATTACTCTAGAAGTTCTTTTAGGAGAGAAAAAATATGAAGAAAAAATGAAATTAACTTCTCTAGAAGCAAAATTTGACTTCTTCAATAACTAATTTGTAAAAACTCTCTCATATAACTTCTCTTAAAAGATGTGTAACTTCTACAAATTAAATATGAGAGAAGACATATTTAACTTCTAGAAAAGCTAATTTCATTTTTTCTTCTCCTAAAAGTCCTTATAGAGATATTTATCCAAATAGACCCTAAGGAAAGATCAAATTACCTTGTCTAGGTTCTGCAATGTCTCCAAGCCAAATGTGCAGTATGCTATGAAAGGTCTTTGAGCCTGTAAGACAATATTGGTCAAATTTCATTTCCTTTTGTCTCGTGTCACAGTATAACACACCTTAAATAATCCAGTTTTCTGCTCTCTTTTTTTAAAGACAAAAGCACAATCAAACTTGCTTGACAAGACTGATTTCTTAAAATAGTTTTTGAAAACAACAAGGGTGTGTGTGTATTTGATTGTGTTTTAAAATTATTTTATAAAATAAGTTCTAGTTCAAAGGTTTTTAGAGAATAGAAGGAAAGATGTAAAAGGTGTCCAAAAAAGAATTAGTAGTAGTAGTAGAAAGTTTTTAAAAACTATTATGAATCAAGTTGGTTTATCTTAGTGTACGGGTAAACATGAAGCATTTCTAATTCAGAGAAAACTATAAAATTACCTGAGAAGCTGCAAGCCACTGAATTATGGCCTTTATTTCAGGTTCTTTTCCAAAGACCCTGGCTCCAGTTGCAACCCCAATATTATTGCCCTGGTCCTTCCCATGATTCAGGAAACCACAGAATGCCTTATTAATCTCACTGCAGGAGTGAACAAGCTAAGTTATTTGTAGGAATGCCCTATTACAAATTTCTAAGTGCAAACATCTAACAATGAATTTCAGATTATAAATTTTATCCTACTCCCATCCAAAGAAGAAGCAGCCACATAAACCAAGATTAAAATACCAAACAGGAGTTATAAGATTACCATGATGATTGAAGGGAGAAGGGCGGGAGAGGAAGAGGTCGAGTTCAATTTTTTTTCACGGAAATTAACATTAACATTAACAATTGCAGAGAAAAAAAACAAAATACCAGAGGAAAATATCTGTCGTGCATTCACTCATCTTTGGGACACATAATTCATCAACTGCAACAATCCTGGTTTTCCGTCTTCCAAGAGTGTCTACGTCCGTTTTATCCACATAAGCATCAGAATATCAAAATGAAGATTCATACCTAAAGAAATCAGAAAATATTATCAATATTAAGTTATGAAGGAAGCAGTCAGTAATTATAGTAACAATGAAAGAGAAAATTCACTATGCTAAGCATAATGATCGATATACATATTTAATGGAAAAAGAATCTCTCCATCAACAATATTCACTTACTAAAGTTTATTTACATCGAGTAACACTAACCCTGTATAAGTCGAGAACCTTTCCACACCAACAATTTCTATAGCCTCATTATCTTTCATGGCTGGCAAAAAAAGCCTACCAGCAATCAATTCTGGACTGAGCATGAAGCGGATTTCCTCCTATATCAGATGTTTACAAGCAAATTTTTATTGAACATCAATAGCCTAAAACCAAATATCCAAAATTTACAAAATCTTAAAAAGGATAAAAGTTACTAAAACATGTACACAAAACTGCATGCATATGCATGTATCAAGAATGTATAAAAGTTTATCAGAATTGCCAAGAACTAAGTATGTGGAAACATAAAAACAAACATATTGTACCTGTGAAGTCCCCATGGCAAGAGCGTCTCCCCCCAGATTTTTACCTGCAAAATATACTTCAGCAACTTCACTGGATTGATATTCTATGAGCCCTGAGGTGTGAACCTATTAAAATTCCAAAGAATCAGTTGTTACGAACCAAATGAATCACTTAAAAAAATAAAAGAGAGAAATTAGTTTTGCTGACAATTGAAAATAAATTTGGGTCAATTATTACCGTAAATTTGCATAGAGGTATGGCAGAATCGCTCCAAAAGTTAGCATCTGAATAAGAAATGTGACTAGAATCATTTTCCAAAGGAAGTACTCTTCGCTCAAATGAAACAACACCCTTTGGCATATCAGAAGTTATCCTTTCAAAATAGTGAATGATGCACCAAATCTTATTTAACTGTTTTGTACGTTTTAGACCGTGAAAATCTATCCTGAAAATGCAAAAAAATCTTAGATTTCAAGAAATGGCATACGAAATATAACACAAAGTATTTCATTATGACCTAGATCAATTTCAATGCTATCTCTATTCATTATGAAGTGCTTAGTGCTACAGCATGTTACACTATTAGGAAAAAAAATGTGATCAAATTTAAGACTAAAACGAGCAACTAAACATGTTAGACAAGAATATTTGGGAGATCCAAAAATACATAGCAGAAGATTCCTTACTCAAACAATTGATCGAAGTTGATCGTTGGAAGATCTTCCACTGGTTTGGAATTGACTGGTAATAGACAAAATAATGAGCACCCAAGAAGAGCAGCAATCAACTCCTGAAAAGGTAAAGTTGAAAATGTTAACTAAAAGTCTAAAACCATCTTCAGCATGCATGCTTGATGTCACAAATCACAATCATGTATCCTAAGGTGGCAGTAGAAGCCGCATTAATGATGCGAGACTTATGATAGCGGTTGCAGCAGCAATTAACTTTGATGTTGTTGCAGTAGATAACCATAAAATTAAGTGATTTCAGAATTTTCATTTGGAGCAGCTGTGATAGAAAAAGTACTTAGGACCCGTTTCGTGGACAGGATCGAATAAGAAATGGATTGATAAGAACATGATAAACTTTAATTATATCTGATGTTTTATGTGCAATAAATAAATAACAAAACTGATAACGAAAGGATATAATATAAATTATGCTTAATTAAATAAAAGAATTATCAATTTCTGATACTCCTCCGCATGATTGATTGAAATTTATACGAAATTATGAATTTTGGTAGATATTCAATAAATCAAGAAAGAGAATCCTCAATTGATAAGTAGAATCGATAAATTTATTAATTAGAGAGGGGAGAGAAAAATTATATCCTATCCTGTCGATCCTTCACCCTTAGGATAGAACATACACTGCACCAACAGGATAGGATAAGCGATGGGATATCGCTTATCCTATCTTGTTGGCACATCAAACACAAGATTGTCGAAGGATAGGATAACTATCCTATCCTCTCTTATCCTGCCCACCAAATGAGCCCTTAAAGTCTAAAAAGAAACTAACCTGGCTAAGGCACACTAAACCTGGTTGTTGTGTTTCCAATATGCGAAGAGAAGTTGAGACAATGGCTCCATCTTCAGGTATAATTATATTAGCATTTTGATAGTGTGCTTCCAACAGAGAAGGAAGATCCAATAGCAATTTTGCCAATGCTGGAACCACCTCATTAAACCACTTGCTAGATTCCTCTGCAGACATAACTTGAAACCAGGCATCATCATGATTTCAGCATTAATCACCGAAACTCATGTATACAATTGAATCTAAAAAGTGAGGGAGAAGTTACCCAGTCAAAGAAGAAGAGAAATCCTTTACGAGCAGATTTGGATAAAGGATCACAACCACCAAGGGCGTTTCTGAGGCAACGAATGACAGAGAACAACTGCTTGCCCGACTGGCATTGCCCTTCTTTGAGACTTTGGAGTATGTTCAAAGCTTTAGGCCGCCAAGACAGATAGGAAGAATGCTTGTCCATACGTAGATATGACAAAAACAATTTCATACTGCAAGGCCAGCCATTGCAATAGGAAACAAGATGCAATAATAGAGAAGGAATATCAATCACTCCAACAAGCAACAGAGGAAGCGATTAATTCAAAATAAATCAATCAACTTCCTACTAGCATTAAGGATTTGTTTGGGTAAACTTCTCGAGAAGAACTTCTAGGAAAAGAAAGTAAGAAGAAATAATGAAATGAGTTTTTCGATAAGCTAAAATTAGCTAATTTGTATAAGCTATATCTGTATGTGAAAGCTTCTACAAATTAGCTCATGTAGGGGATAATTTTAACTTATAGAAATTCATTTCATTTCTTCTTACTTTCTTATCCTAGAAGTACTTCCAGAGAAGTTTATTCAAACAAACCCTAAAACAAAAGAAAAACAAAATGGAAGAGAGGAGAAATTAATTCTACCTTGATGACGCTCTCTTCCATTCACAAATGTCGGACACAGCAAAAGGTGGATCTACCTGCATGCAGGTATTAAAATGCGAAAGTCGGAGCCATTGGAAAGAGCTTTTCCTTTTTGAACTATTTGTTGAGTAGTCAATTAGTTTGTTCCATAAGTCCCCAACTGTCCATCTCTGTGATGAAATCCAATGAGAAACCTGCCATAACATCACACAAAGTCCATAGTAAGAAATCTTTAGAGAAAGATAAGTGTCCAAGTTGAGTGGGAATAATCATGTAAAATGATCAAGATACATGTTTCACCGACAGCATTACAACTAAGAAGGAAAGATCAAATTACCTTGCCAAGGTTCTGTAATGACTCATTGTCATATGTGCAGTATGCCATGAAAGGTCTTTGAGCCTGTAAGGCATGATAAGTCAAAGGTATAAGCAGTACAGAATCTAGTACTCACAGTTGAAAAAAAAAACACAAATTTCCTTTGCATAGCATACCAAAACCTGATTCTTAATTGGTTTTAAAAATTGAAAAGGCCGAAAATATGAAAGGAAATAAGTTGGTTTTTCTAATTTATTCAGATAACTTCACAATGATGATAACTGCCACATATATACTCAAGCATTGATAGTTATTATAAAATAACCTGAGAAGCTGCAAGCCACATAATAATGGCCCTTGTCTCAGGATCATTTTCTGCAAAATAGTCTCCAGTTGCAACCCCGATATTATTTACCAGCTGGTCCATCCCATGATACAGGAAACCACAGAATGCCTTATTGATCTCCCTGCACAAGTGAACAAGCTAAGTTAATAATTTTTAAACATAAACAAATGTTTGTTTTTTATGAAAGAAGAAAAAAATGCATTGCCACTACTATAGTTATTGCTCTGCATGTGCAGTAAATTAAACACACATTCCTCCAATGATAGACTGAGAATAAGAAACAAAAGGCAACTCTAGAATGAGTTCCCAGACCTTGCAGGGAATCTATGCATGTAAATTTTAAATTATAAAATTTATCCTTTTCTGTATTCTCCTACCCTGATTTCTAAAAAGAATTTGCCACCAAGATTAAAATACCATAGGAAAATTTCCAGCGTGTAATCTCTCCTCGCTGGGATATATAATCTATCAGCTGCAACAATCTTCGTTTTCCGTCTTCCAAGAGAGTCTACCTCCCTTTTATCCACAAATACATCAGAAAATCGAAACGATGATTTGAACCTAATTAAAGAAATCAGGATCAATTATTGCATTAGTGAAGCTGAAAAACATAAAGTGACATCACATCATAGTAAGTACTTTTCAATTTAGTTTCACCCTAACATATGCAAACTGTATATATCACCATCATCAGCACAAATAACAATAAAATATGCATATCTTTATACTACTTAGGAGGACATAAACTTTAGTATTAAAAAATAGTCATAACCATGTATGCAAACAAAAAGTAAGTAAAATAGAGACAGGAGTTAAATGGTTCAAGCTACAGAAAATTACTGGTCAAGTGGTCAACCTGTACAGACAATAAAATTTTCACAATGCTAAGCATAACAACATGTGTTTTGCTTCCTTCATATAGATATGGAAAAACTATTGACCATCACATTTTTTTAAGTAAATTAATAAAGAATGTAGTAGGCATCAACAAAATTTCCACCGAGCAAGTAACACTAACCCTGTATAAGTTGAGAATCTTTCTGCACCAACAATTTCTATAGCCTCGTTATCTTTCATGGCTGGTGAAAAAACCATGCCAGCAATCAATTCTGGACTGAACATGAAACGCCTTACTTCCTATATATAGCTCAAGTGACAATTTATTGAACCAATAGGCTAAAACAAAATGCTCAAGTGACAAAATTAATATTAAAACTTACAAAATTCATAAATACATATACCTCTAGAGTTGGTTTATTGACAAGAGCTTCTCCCCCAAAGAATTTATCATCAAAATATACTTCAACAGCTCTACTTGATTGATCTTCTATGAGCCCTGAACTGTGAACCTGTAAAATAAAAATGCCAAAGTATCAATTATTACAATCCAAATGAAAAATAAAAAAAAAAACTAAAAGGAAATTGTTTTGCTAGCTGACAATTAAAAAATAAAATTCCTTCAACTACTACCTCAAATTTGCATAAAGATGTAGAAGAATTGCTCCAAAAGTTAGCATCAGTTGTGTATGCTCTTCGCTCAAATGAGACAATGCCCTTGGGCATATCAGAACTTATCCTTTCAAAATAGTGAAGGATGCACCAAATCTTATTTTCATCCACTGTAGTGTGGTTTTCATAAAGACCCCTGAAAATGAAGAGAAATCTTGGATTTCAAGAAGGAATAAAATGACATGAAATACAGCAGAAAGTGTTCAATATTGAGTAGCCTAGTATCAGTTGTATCCCTCTCTGATACCCATTTAGTCACATGTCTAAGATATATTAAATATGCTGCAGCATGTTGACACAACTAGGAGAAATAAAAAAAATAAAATAATATATATATATATATATAGCCTTACGCAAACAAGCGATCAAAGTTGACCAATGGAAGATCATAAAGTCTTCTGTGGTTGTCTGGGAATAGACAAAATAATGAGCACGCAAGAAGAGCAGCAATCAACTCCTGAAAAGGTAAAAATATTGAGATTGTTCAGCATGCAAGTATATACTCTCTCCATTCCTTTTTTTATGTGTGCCTTTTAAGATTAATTTAAGTATACTCCCAACATAGTTTATTACATATCCAACTGTTGTATTACAAGGAAAGTAACAATTAATTATAACTTGGACACTAAAATGTGTATTTAGCCAAGAAAGAAAGTAACCTGGCTAAGGCAGACTGTCCCTGGTTGATGTGGATTCAACATGCGTAGAGCAGTTGTGACCATGACTCCGTCTCCACGTACATCCATCTTAGCATTTCGATAGTGTGCATTCAGCAAAGAGGGCAGTTTCAAGAGCAGTTTTCCCAATGCCGGAACCACCTCATTAAATTCCCGTCTAGGCATAACCTGAAACAACATCAACAATGTGTTTGATTGATTATTTTTTCAGCAAAACAAAAGGCATGCATGCATGAATTAATTAATTACCTTATCGAAAAAGCGGAGAAATCCACGCATAGCATTTTTTGATAAAGGTTTGTTGGGACAGTGAAGAGTGTGTTTGAGGTGGGATATGGCAACGACCAACTGTTTGGGCGTCTGGAATTTCCCCTTTTCGAATTTTCTGTATTTTCCTCGATTTGGGCGGCCAGGACAGCTGGGGCACAGATGAAGAAGAACAGTTCCTCAGACCCGGTAGATATTCTAAAAAGTCTTCCATTCTATTCTGCACAAATTAGTGAAACAGAGTATAAGTTAGCTAGCTTGCTGTATAAGTTAGCTAGCTTGCTTCAACACTCTCGCTCGTTCTGCAACCGTTCACAATGCGATTACACCCTTTTTTCTCCTATATGAACGATTAGGTTTTCATCCTGATGTGTGTGTGTGTTGTGTGTGAGACAAAATAATTTTATTTTTTTTAATTTTTATTTTTAGCAGTTTTGATATTTACGTTAATAAAATAATATAAAATTATTTTGAAATTTAATAAAAAAATCAATTTAGTTTTATTTTCTTTTGATTACATTTAGGGATAGCAATATGGATCCAGACCCTACGGGCACTCGCAAAAATACTCATACGCAGGTAGGGTAATTACCCGCATATTGGGGATGGGGATGGGGATAGGTCTTTACCCGCAAAATCTCATGGGGATGGGTGCGGGTACAGGTACTATAGTATCCACCCCTCCCCACACCTTTTATAATTATAATAATTAATTTATATATATATATATATATAATTTAAATATCATTTAACATTTAAAACATCATAACCCTTATAATTATAATTATAATAATTAATATATATATATATATACTTTAAATTCAAATTTAAATATCATTTAATCATAAAATATTTAAAAAATCCTAACCCTTATAATTATAATTATAATAATTAATATATATATATATATATATATATATATAAAGGGTGTGACTCGTGCATTTTATATGAAAATGAGAACAAACATTTTTATCCGTTGGATTAAATTAGACAATAAGAATTAACGTAATCTTTTAAAAATTAACATACACCTATTTTATTTGATCTCTCTTCATCCAAAATTAAAAAAAAAAAAAAAAAACTTCTCATTTCCCTCTTTAGTGCACCAAAATTAAATAATAATAATAAAATTCAAACTCACACTCTCATGAACCTTGTTTCATAGCCTCTTATAAACTTGTTTCATAAAAAGCATGCATACTGTGTATGCACCTTTAAATCTTTTTAACAAATCATGCATATAACAAAAATACAAAAATAAAGTAATAAGACACTTTTTGAGAATTATAAGAGTTAGGATCTTTTAAATATTTTATATTTAAATGAGATTTGAATTTGAATTTAAAGTGATTTTAATATATATATATATATATATATATATATATATATATATACTAGGATGTTTTAAATATTTTATGGTTAAATGAGATTTGAATTTGAATTTAAAATGACTTTAATCTAACGGTTGAGATTAATAATTTATTTTTTATTAAAAATAATCATTTAATTTAACGGTTGAGATTTGGTGTCAATTGATCATAACCTTAATTATAATTATAATTTTATTATTTACTAAATAAATATTATAACGTAAGAAATAAAGTGAAACCCTAAAGTTGCTCATCACTTTCTATCTTTATTGTGTGTCCATCGTTGAAGCCATGAGAGCCTCTGACAACCCTCCACTGTCACAACCACCGTGCAACTAGCCTTTCCTTGCTACAACCACCACACAACCGCCCTCCATCGCTACACCACCATGCATAACCCAAGTTAGTATTTGAACTAAAATTTGTTCCTAAATTGGTATTGTTTCAACTTAAAATTATTCTTAATTTGGTTTGGTTTGAATTGAAAATTGTTCTTAATTAGATAGTGTTTAAATTAAAATTTGTGTTCCTAATTGTTCATAAAGTGGTACTATTTGAATTGAAAATTGCTTATATATTTAGTCAATTTTTATGAACTTTTAGTTTGATGTATTTTTTTTCTAACTTCTGTTCAAAAATATCTTATTGTTAATTTGTACAAAAATTTGGTGTACTAATAATTATGTTGCCTAATTTTTATTTTTACTGTAATGTTTTTTATTTAATTATTTTTATTGAACTCTTCATTTGTGTTAATGTTTCGATATTAATTATAGATGAAAACTTCAAATGATATGCCTCCTTCAAAGGAATCTGCAAGTAGTAATCCTCTTGATAGTTTTGGTGCTAAAGATCAATCTCCATCTGAATCTGGAACTCCTCCTATTAATGTAGATGTGGGTGAAGGTGATACTGAAATAACTGAAGATGGCAAAAGAAGGAAGACATCTATTGTTTGGAACCACTTTGAGAAAAAAAGGTCAACAATGAAGAGAAGGCACAATGTCGTTATTGCAAAAAGCTTTTAACAGAAAAGAGATCAGATAGAACAAATCATTTGCATAAACACTTGGGGACTTGTAAAAGAAAACCATATAGGGATATTAGACAAGCACTTTTGTTGAGAGAACAAAAGAAGGTAGACGGGTCAAGTACTTTTATGAGTAACTATTGTTTTGATCCAGAGCAATCAAGAAAAGACCTTGCTTACATGGTCATAGTTCATGAGTATCCACTTTCAATGGTAGAACATTTGGGATTCAGAATATATTCTGAAAATCTTCAGCCTTTATTTAAGCTTCCAAGTTGGAACACACTAAAGAGTGATATTATGAAGATATATGAGCATGAAAAAGTGAATGTCATGAGACATTTAGAAAGCATTGGAAGTAGAATTGCTTTGACTACAGACATGTGGACAGCTAGCAATTAAAAGAAAGGATATATGGCCATCACTGGTCATTTCATTGATGATAATTGGGAAATGCAAAGTCGCATTTTAAGGTATAAATTTAATTATTATTTTTAAATTTCAATTACAAATGACATTTTGCATTGCATTGTTATTTAATTTATTATTTTGCATGATAGGTTTGTCTATGTACCATGTCCACATACTGCTGAAGTTCTTTCTACGATGTTGTATCAGTGCATTATGGAATGGAATATTGATTTGAAGTTGTCCACTATTACCTTAGATAATTGCAGCACTAATGACTCTCTTGTTGGATTTTTGTTAAATCAAATTGATTGTTCTTCTCTTATACTTGATGGTCAATTGTTTCACATGAGGTGTTGTGCACATATTCTGAATTTAGTCGCTCAAGATGGATTGAGTGTTCTTGGAGAGGGCATAGAGAAGGTTAGAAATAGTGTTGCATTTTGGACAGCTACACCTAAAAGAGAACAAACTTTTAAGGAAACCGCACGTCTCATAAAAGTTCCCATCACAAAGAAACTCATTCTTGATTGCAAAACTAGATGGAATTCTACTTATTGTATGCTTGTTATTGCATTGGCTTACAAAGATGTTTTTAATCGGTTGAAAACAAAAGAGCAATTATATACCTGTTTCCCTTCATTAGATGAGTGGGAAATTGCAAGAGAGATTTGTAGTAGGTTGGAAGCGTTTAATCGTGTAACTGAAATGTTTTCTGGGACACTATATCTAACTACTAATATATTCTTCACTTTGATATGTGAAATTAAGCTCTCTTTACATCAATGGAAAAATTGTCCAATTGTGGCTATTAGAACTATGGCTTCAAAAATGGTTATCAAATTTGAGAAATATTGGTTTGTTATTCATGTAATTATGGGGATTGCTATTGTCTTAGATCTAAGATACAAATTGAAGTTGTTGGAGTACTTTTTTCCTAAGCTTTATGGAAGTTCATCATCAATTGAAATTCAGAATATCAAGAAATTGTGTTACTCATTGTTTGACGACTATCAAGCTAAAACTAAAGGAACAATGGAATATTCAACTTCACATGCAAATGCTAGTAACTCAAGCTTTGATAGTTTCAATGTTACCAATTTCCTTAGTGATTATGATTCATTTGTGAATGAAACAATTGAGATACAAAAAAGGACTGAATTGGATCTCTACTTGGAAGAGAGTGTTTTGCCTAGGAGTGCTACTTTTGACATTCTTGGTTGGTGGAAAACAAATGGGATCAAGTATCCAATTATGCAGAAAATTGCTAAGGATATTTTGGCAATTCCAATTTCAACTGTTGCATCAGAATCTGCTTTTAGCACAGGAGGTAGATTGTTGAGTCCTCATCGTTCTAGGCTTCATGAGTTTACTTTGGAGGCACTTATGTATGCACAAAGTTGGTTGAAACATAAGCAACAAGGTAACATTTTATTATTTTAATTATTCAATTAGAGTTTTAATTATTGTATTATATATGCTAATCTTGGTCTTCTTGTCATGTTGTAGTTTCTATTGGTATTAGTGGACCAAAACAATATATAGACTTAGGAGATACACGTTTGCAAAGATATGGAGAAGTCGATTCAGAAGATGAGGTCAAAATATTATATTTATGTGTTTTATTTTTTATTTTTTTATTTATAATATATAATTATAAACTAATTAGTTTAAATATATTATTTTTTTACAGGTCTTGGAGAGTACCATACCACTTTAATGTTCAAGTTTAATTAGAATTTTGGAAGTTTAATTCGAGTTTTTATTAAAATTAGAACAATTTGTAATCTTTATGTTGGATAATTATTTTTGTAATGTTATTTATTTATGACTTGTGTTTTGATGGATCAATGTTTGTCGATTTTTAATATTATATATGAATATTTTTAATGATTTTCAATCTTATATATAAGTAAAGTGCGGGTTGCGGGTGCGGGTATGGGTATATAGGTACCCAGAGGGTATGGGGATGGGGATCAAAGTTGCTACCCACACAGGGATGGGGCTGGGGATGGGTACTTTTTTTAAATGCGGGTATGGGGACGGGTATTATACTACCCTACCCATTGTCATCCCTAATCACGTTTAGTTTAAAGATTTTATTTTAAAATCATAAAATTATTTTTATGTTAAATTTTTTTTAGCAGTTTTGATATTTATGTTAATAAAATAATATAAAATTATTTTGAAATTTAATAGAAAATTAATTGAGCTTCATTTTCTTTAGAACATGTTTTTGTTTGAAAATTTTATTTCAAAATCATAAACTGAAAACTATTCAGTGTCCGCGGTGCAATTTGATTCGATTTTTTGGTAAAAAGTCATCCAAACCAAATACAAAAAATATATGCGGTTCGGTATGATTCGATTTTCTATTTATAACCAAACCAATTTTTACAATTTGGTTCAATTTGGTTTTTGCGATTTTTGTAAACTTAAAAAAAAAATACAAACTTAAAATCTTAAAACATAAAATTAGGAAATCTTAAAGCTCAAAGTTATTGTCATAATCCATATATGTCCACATAAGTTTCAAAAACATATAAAATTAACTCAAAGTCCTAACTTAGAACATAAAATTATACATAAAAAATTTCAAACTCTAGCAAATATTACACCATAACATAACAAATACTTTTACACTAGCCATGTCAGTAAATTTAAAAATTGAACAGCAACAAGGATTAACATTTATAAAAGACAGATCCAGGAACTTAAGTAGGGAAGGGCTAAAATTTTTTTTACAAAAATTGAAGATTATTAAAAAAAATATATTCAATGTAAAATTTATATAAAAAAAAAAGACAAAAAATGGGTATCAAATTTGTCAATTTTTAAAAAATTGAGAGTAAAATATGCAATCATGTAATATAAGAGTAAAATAATAGAATAAAATTTATAAGATTTTAAAAAATTGTAGATAAAAAGTGTCAAATTAATTTATTAAGAGTAAAAATTGCAAAAAAAATAAATAAAAAATAAAATATTTAGTAGGTATAAAACTAAGATATGATCTACTAATAAAAAAATTAAAATAGATACTAACTTAAAAACCTATTTTTTTTATTAACATTTTTTTATATATATTAAAAGAGGGAAGCAGGGCTTCAGCCCCCAAAAAAAAAAAAAAAAAAAATTTGTCTTTGCATCCATAGTAGTAAATTTAAATGGAATTTTTGGATTTCACATGAGAAGAAAATAATAGCCTCAAACAGCAAAGGCATTTGATTGCATATCAGAAAATTAGTAATGCAAATACCAGATGAATTTAGATTTTATACAATTAATGAAAATTAAAAACATTAATAGAATGTAGATGTTATATCAGTGAATTAAAACTGAAACAACACTAGAATTAGGACATCAAACAACAGCAAAATAACATTTTTAATAGTAAAATTAGGGCATGAGACAACAGCAAAATAGCACTCTATATCAATAAGATTCAAGGCTAAAACAGCAGTGCAATATAGATTCTATATCGGTAATTTAAAATTGTAAAAGCAACAAGGTTTAAAGTATACTAATATTTTATCTTTTCTTCATTTGTCAATACATACACAAATACAATATGATAATGATATAATCATCTAAGGCATATTTTAGGCATGGACACTTGGTAAATTATAAAATATAGATTTTCAAGCTTTCCTTGACTAATTAGCTTGAAAATCAATTATTTGAGGGAAACGAAAACAAAGCAAGTTAGAGAGTGTTTGTATCATACTCCCTAGTTGAGCAGACTTCAAGTCCGTCAGTGCCTCAGTGATCAGTCCAATGAGATTCAGTGGTTCGACTAACTCCAAGATGAAGGCACAAGATTGAGAGGCAAATGGTGAAAGATTAAAAGCAGAGGGGGAACAAGAGAAAAAGAGAAAGGGAAGCTTGAAAGTTGAACCACGACAAGAGCTCTCCTAGGTTTCTAATTTTATTGACAAAGTTAGTCACGTAACAAAATTGGTTGATATTATTCTGTAACGGTATCTTTAAGTTTTCAATATATTTATTAAAAATTTATATTTTTTGTATAATACTTATCAGTATAATAATATTGTCTTAATGTTCACAAAATAATTTATATTATTTTTTATGTTATTTTTTAATATATTTTTTTGGTGCAATTATTTTTTAATATATTAAAATAATATAAGTGTTGGTAGTTTATTAATATTATGTTTTTTTGCTTTTTAAGGCTAAAATAGTAATTATATAAGTTGTGTTTTTCTCATAATTTCAAGTCTAAAAAGTTAATCTTTAAGTTTTCCACTCTTTATAAAAAATATTTTCAAGCCAAAATTATTTATTGAAAAATTACATGAATTATTTAAAGATGAGTAGTATTTTATATTATAATAATAATTTTTATTATATATGTAGAACATAATATTTATTTATAGAGAGAATTAAAAAAATAGTAATCATATATTTAAAAAAACAATTTTTTTGGTGTATATAGAAAAGACTAAAATGAAATTATCTTTAAAATTATCAAAAATATATGAAATTATAATCAAAGTACATATATATAATTATTTTGAAAATTAATAGGAAGATTTATTTGGAAATTTTTTTTTTATTAATGAACAAAAATCAATTATTATCATAATTATTAAATAAATGGATTTTTTTTAATATTTCTATAAAATTGCATTTAATTAATAAAAATAATTTATTGAATGATATAAAAATAACATTAAATTTTCCCTATAAAAATAAGACCATGGCTCCATCTTCGAGTATAATTATATTAGCATTTTGATAGTGTGCTTCAAACAGAGAGGGAAGACTCAATAGCAATTTTGCCGATGCTGGAACCACCTCATTAAGAGGGGTATATCTAGGATTTTAAAGATTTTTTTTTTTTTTGTAAAAATATCTTGGAATATTCAATTAGGATTGTTAAATGATAAAAAAAAAAACAATCTGATAATATTCAATCAAGATTATTAAGATTTTTTTTAGAGGGCAACAAAATCTTGTGGTATTCGATTGAGATTTTGAATAACTTAAAAAAAGTCATCTGTTATTCAAAATCATAAAGATTTTATGGACTTATTTTTTTAATTGGATTTTAATGGATTTTATGGACTTTTTAGTTAATCATATAAATACCAAACCCACTAAACAATCTCATCCAACCTTGAGAGACTCTTTTTCTCATCACAGACTTTTTTATTTTATTCTCTCTGCTTTGGGGGCGGTGGCATAATCTCTCACTCACATTTTTCTGTTTCAAGGAGACTTTTCATATAATTCTAATAGTGATGTGTTCACACCCCCAAAATGTAGTCTACCATCTCATTCCCCTTTAGGTTCATAAATTCCTAATGAAATGAAAATCTTCGTAAGAGAAGTAAATTAACTCAGCCAGGGCAAACAATCAAGTTAAAGTTTTAAAAGACTTTCTAAACTATTACAGTCAATTTTGAAAAAATACACAATTTAATAGAGAAAACAGAAAGCAATGTTTAGGATGTTATAAAAGAAATCCCAAATCTATTCATACGTCACTGAAAGAATGTTTATTTTAGATATTCTTCAAGTTAGGCAAATGATTAATGTTTTGATCATCATGTCTTTTTTGTTGAATTATTTGATTTATATTTTGATGACATTATTGATTTTGTGGGTTAAATAAAACATTTTATATTTTTAACTAATGTTTTGTTATTATTTTTCGTTATCACTTTATGAAAATTTGTTAAAAAGATATCTCAAAATGTATTAGCAGCTTGTAACTTTGATTTGGAATTCATGTACGTTATTAGCAGGTGAGAGGGTTCAGCTTATGATAACTTGTGACTAGTTTGTGTTCAATTATATTTTCAAACACACTTAGTGGTTTGTGTTCACTAATTTTGAATGTTTTTTTTCTAGAAATCCCCAAAGTCTTTTCAAATCTTATAAATCCGTGAAATCCTTTCAAATCCTATATCCAAACTACAAAATCCTAATCACAAAAGTCTTTTTAAAAAAATCTTAAAAAGTTTTTAGTTTTCTACAAAATCTTAAAAATCTTCAAGACATTTTTATATCAAAAAAGTTTTTTAAAATCCTAATTCAATACATCCCCCTAAACCACTTGCTAGATTCCTCTAGAGACAAAACCTGAAACCAGGCATAATCATGATTTCAACATTAATCACTGAAACTCATGCATACAATTGAATCTAAAAGGAAATAGTCTTCTCAAAGGAAAAATTAAATGGCATGTAGACAAATTGGCTCAAATGGAAAAGTATCTTTCAGAGGTTAAATCTAAAAAAGAAAAACTTGATTTTGAACACTCCTTTTGCAAAGCCAACATTGCTTCTACAAGTCATTCAATTCCATGTGAGCTTTGCAATGATTTAAAATTGAAAAATGAATATCTTTTGAAAACTTTAGCAAAGTTCACAGTTGGAAGAGATAATCTTGACACTTTGCTAAGATTGCAAAAAAGAGCTCTTAACAAAACTGGGATTGGATTTACAAATGGCTTGAATGAAAAACCTTTTAGAAACTTTGTAAAGTCATCCCAAGTATCATTTGTTATTTGCAATTATTGCATGCATAAAGGACATACTTCAAATAATTGCATCATTAAGAAACATGGAGTACTTAAAGGGAAATTTGAATGGATTCCAAAGGTTACTCATGTTAGCACTAACAAAAAAGGACCCAAGAAAATTTGGGTACCTAAGACCAGCACCTAATCTATTTTGTAGGTATGCTTGAAAGCCATGGAATCACAATGGTATCTTGATAGTGGTTGTTCAAGGCATATGACAGGTGACAAGAGGAAATTTGTCACTCTCATTGAGAAACTAGGTGGTTGGGTCACTTATGGAGACAACAATAAAGGGAGAATTTCAAGTGAAGGTAACATAGGTAACTTCTCCTCAACTATAATTGAAAATGTCTTGTTTGTTGATGGGTTGAAGCATAACCTTCTTAGCATTAGTCAACTTTGTGACAAAGGGTATGGAGTATCTTTTGATCATTCAAAGTGCTTGATTAGTGATAAGCAAGGAAATATTAAACTTGTTGGCAAGAGAATTCAGAATGTATATGTGCTTGACTTTGAAAATTATATTCCTTTTGAAAACTGCCTCATGAGTAAGGTTGATACCTCATGGCTATGGCACAAGAGAATGACACATATACATATGAACCATCTCAACAAGCTCATTTCAAGGGACCTAGTGATTGGTCTCCCTAAGCAAAAATATTCACAAGAAAGCTTATGTAAAGCTTGCCAAAGAGGGAAATAAACTAAAAATTCCTTCAAAGCTAAAAACATTGTTTCAACTGTTAAACCTCTTGAGCTCTTACATTTAGATCTTTTTGGTCCTTCAAGGACAATGAGTATTGGAGGAAACCTCTATGCTTTGGTTATAGTTGATGATTTCTCTAGATTTACTTGGACCTACTTTCTAAAGCATAAGAATGAAGCTGTAAAGTATTTTATTAAATTTGCCAAACAGATTCAAAGAGAGAAAAATCTTTCAATTATTTCATTAAGAAGTGACCATGGGGGAGAGTTTCAAAATGAAATATTTTCTTAATATTGTGAAAATCATGGTATTAAGCACAACTTTTCTGCTCAAAGAACACCACAACAAAATGGTGTTGTTGAACGAAAAAATCGATCTTTAGAAGAATTGGCTAGAACTGTTTTAAACGAAGCCGGTCTTCCAAAGTACTTTTGGGCTGATGCCATATCAACTGCTTGCTATATTTTGAATCATGTTTTAATAAGACCTATCTTGAAAAAGACCCCTTATGAACTTTTCAATGAAAGAAAACCCAATATTAGTCACTTGCGAGTTTTTGGTTGTAAGTGTTTTGTTTTAAACAATGGCAAGTTTGATCCAAAGGCTGATAAGGCTATATTCTTAGGTTATTCTTTGTCCAGTAAAGCCTATCGTGTTTATAATAAAAAAAACTTTAGTTGTTGAAGAATCTGTACACATTGTATTTGATGAGTCTGACTCCAAGTTGGAGGAAGATGTGTCTCTTGATGATTATGCAAGACCCATTTATAGTGACTTGACTGAACCTCAAGCACAAGGGCCATTTCCATCTACCTCCATTGAAGATTCAAGTGTATTAGCTGCCTCTCCAACCATTCATGGTCTACCAACAGAGTGGAAGCAGCCAAAAGATCTCTCTATTGACAATATTCTAGGAGACATTCAGAAAGGAGTCACAACCAAATCCTCTATGAACCAAATTTGCAATGCAGTAGCCTTCATTTTACAAATAGAGCCCAAGAACATTGAGGAAGCTATCCTTGATGAATTCTGGATGATGGCAATGCACGAAGAGCTAAATCAATTCAAATGGAATCAAGTTTGGGAGCTTGTACCTCATTCTTCAAAGATGAATATAATAGGTACAAAGTGGGTGTTCCGCAACAAAAGTGACGCTTTAGGAATCATCACTCGAAACAAAGCTAGACTTGTAGCAAAAGGCTACAATCAGCAAGAGGGAATTGACTTTGACGAGACATACGCTCCAGTTGCAAGATTAGAAGTTGTTCGTCTCCTTCTCGCCTTTGCATGCCATAAGGAATTCAAACTATTTCAAATGGATGTGAAGATTGCTTTTCTGAATGGATATATTGAAGAAGAAGTGTATGTGTCACAACCTCTTGGCTTCATTGATCCCACTTGTCCAAATCACGTTTACCATCTCAAGAAAGCACTCTACGGCCTCAAACAAGCCCCAATGCAATGGTATGAAAGGCTAAGCAACTTCTTAATTGAAGATGATTTTATAAGAGGTTAAGTAGATAAAACTCTCTTCATAAAGCATACCAAATCTGATATACTCTTAGTACAAATTTATGATGATGACATTATATTTGGATCCACTAATGAGATGCTTTGCAAGAAATTTGTAGAAGGTATGTAGGGAGATTTGAAATGTTAATGATGGGTGAACTGAAATACTTTCTTGGACTTGAAGTCAAAGATATGACTCAAGGGATCTTTCTCCACCAAAGCAAGTACTACAAAGATCTACTCAAGAAGTTTAAGACGGACAACTACAAGGTAGCATCAACTCCAATGGCAACCAACTGCTATTTGGATGCTGATGAAAGAGGTAAAAGTGTCGACCAAACACTTTATCGTGGTATGATAGGGTCTCTTCTTTATTTTACGTCTAGTCATCCTAACATTTTGCATGTGTGCTAGGTACCAACCCAACCCTAAGGAATCCCATCTCACAGCCGTAAAACATATCCTTAAGTACCTTAGAGGAACCATAGATGTAGGTTTGTGGTATCCAAGGGTGTCCAACCAACACTCATAGGTTATTCTGATTCAGACTTTGTAGGCTGTAAAATGGATAGGAAAAGCACAAGTGGTACTTGTCATCTCTTTAGGAACAGTCTTGTGTCTTGGCATAGCAAGAAGCAAGCCTATGTAGCCTTATCTACAGCTGAGGCTGAGTACATAGCTATTGAGAGCTGTTGTGCTCAATCTCTTTAGCTCAAACTGCAACTCTTAGATTTTGGGCTGAAGCTAAAAGCCATCCCTTTAATGTGTGACAATACCAGTGCCATTAACCTTACCAAAAATCCTATCATGCATTCCCGAACCAAACACATCGAGATTAGGCACCACTTTATTAGAGACCATATACAACGGGGTGATTGTAGTATAGAATTTGTAGAAACCAACCTCTAGTTGGCTGACATCTTCACCAAACCTCTGCCTAGGGAGAGGATGTATTTTCTTAGGAATGAGCTTGGCATCATAAGTGAGTCTTCACTCACTTAACCATAGGAAATACATCATTCAACCTAGCCTTGCATGAATGTGAAATATTCCTATGTAACTGTTGAGTGTCTGTGCAAAATTCTTTTAAAACTAATAACTCTGTTTTTCTGCATAATTTTTTATTTGTCATAATAATCAATTGATTACCATTTGCATCAATCGATTACATTCTATTCTACATTCAAAATCTTTTGCATAAAAACACAGGTTAATCGATTACAAGGTAAGCCAATCGATTACCATGAGACATCTGAAGCCTCAAGATCCTCTCTGTCAACAATCCAATCGATTATCAGCTTCAAACAACACAATTCATTCTGCTCAAACCATCGTATTAATCGATTGCAGCCCACATCAATTGATTACCAGATTCAAATTGTCCACAATGCTCTGTTCAGACCATTGGGTTAATCAATTGTAGCCCATGCCAATCGATTACCAATATCAGACTGACCAAGTCCAAACTCTTTGACTCTATAGCAATCGATTACAGGAAGTGTCAATCGATTCCCACGTTACAGTTTGGAATATTAAGAGGCATAACAGCAGTTCATTCCCTCCATTTTCAGAAGACCCACTCTTTGAAAAACTGCTCAACTTCCAAAACGTGCCATACCTCTACATTCAAGTTTAAATGACTCCTCCTCTCATCAACCACGCATGAAATCTTGTGCCGTACGCCCAAACTTCGCTCGAATTCAACAACAAATTGAGAGAAAGCTCTCACAGGAGAAAGGAAAAATAGCAATGGAAGGGCCATCCAACCCTCAGAAGGCACCCACCAAGCACCCTTGACGTTCAGTTGCTCACTCCTCCTCCTCTCCTCCTCGACAACATCCTCCACCACTTTGCGACTGGTTCTGCACTAGAAGTGAAGAACTAGGGTTTGCTCGAGATTTCTCAAGGAAAGAGATTCTGAAACCACGCTATCTTAGAGAAGAATGGCTAGTTCAGCAAGGCTTTACTTTTCATAGCATTCTTGATGACCAAGGGCTAGTTGACTTGGCTGAATTGAAAGGTACCTACTATCTTGATCTGGTTAAAGTTTTATACTATAATCTGAGTATCAATGGGGATATTGGGTACATTCAATCCCATGTCCGCGGCAAGGATATTCAGATGAATCAGGAGCTATGGTTCTCCATTGCGGGCATTGAAAGAGTGAATGATGAAATAGAACCTACATTAAGGTCTATAAAGGATATTGAAGGTATAGAATACAGCAAAATAGAAGTCTCTAGGGACATGGTTTGTGATCCCAATAATCCCATTCGTAACAGATTTCCCTGTTGGACGAATGAATGAAGATAGAGGACTGAATGCTAGCCTACATCCTTTCATGGATTATCCTACCATGGGGGAGTAATCACGGAGCCCTCTCAAAAGATGATCTGCTACTGCTGTTTCTGATGAAGAACAACTACCAGGTGAACTGGATTTTCGCTATCACTGACCATATGCAGAAAATCAGCAAGCCAAATGACATCAAAATTGCTTATCCTATTCTAGTATCGCGTATTCTTGACCATTTTGGTGTCAAAACTGATGATGTGGTCACTGATTTTGCACGACTTGAAGGTGAACTCTCAGCCAAGCATTTGAAGCAAATGGGTTTAGTGGAAACTAATGACAGTTGGGAACACAAAGAAGGTCATGTAGCAACTAAAGAAGATGATCAACAAGTCACACTACTAGAAGCACAAGTTGAGCAACCTCCTCAAGCATCTACATTCGAGGTATCGGTGCTGGATAAGCTAAATCAGATAATGAAGACATAGCAAGAGCTCACTAGACAACATGAGGAACTCTCCAAAAGAGAAAACGAGCACTACTTGGAGCTTCGCTACAATCTCAACAAGATTTCTACTAAATTGGAAGCAATGCATCCTAGTGACTCTGATGGCAATGAAGATTGACGCTAAAGATGTCTCATTAATCTTTTAGCATATCATTTCATATTTTCTTTACTGCATTATTGAACATTTGATATTTTGGTTATGTTTTATATTTTATTGTTAATCTGAACAATGCTTATATATATTTGTTTCAATTCTTAACCTTTTGGTGATTTGAAAACCAAAAAGGGGGAGAAAGTTTATCAATCTTTGTTATCCTTTTCTATGCTAACCAAAGTTTTATATCTAGCAAACCTTTTAGACAAGAACACTTCAAAGAGTTAAGCACATTTTTTTTTGGGTATTCAAAACTAAAAAGGGGAGACTGAAGATTGATGCCTCGCCTCTTCATTTAGATTTTTGGTATCTTCATACCTTAAGTCTTTTCCGTTCTCTTAGTCTAGTATTTTCTTTTATGCCATAACATGTATGGATGATGGCAATGTATTGTTTGTTATAGGCCAAGCTATATCATTCTTGTTTGATGTTTTGATTTGCCCTGTTTTCTATTATCTCTAGCATCACTAGATGATTTACTTCTTAGGAACTAATTTTGAGTGATTGCAATCGATTACAAGTTGTAGGAATCGATTACCAGATGGCCTAATCAGTTTTGAAACCATCTCTGGTATCGGGTTAATCGATTACCAACCATTGCAATCGATTACAATGTTAGTTTCAGAGTTCAGATATTGCCCTGAATCTATTGCAATCGATTACCATTGAGTTGCAATCGATTACAAGACAATTTCTGAGATTTAAAAATTGCTCTGTTTCATTTGCAATCGATTACCATCCTGTGGCAATCGATTACCAAATGATCTTTAATATTCAGAATTGGCTCTGTCTTGTGTGCAATCGATTACAACAGCTGACAATAAGTGTAAATCATATTCTAATACACGAGATAATCGATTACACCTTGATTGCAATCGATTGTATCTAGTATAATGGTCATTTTTAAAGATCTCCAAGACTCATTCTTTGTCTAACTAACTCTAAATCTTTTTGACCCATGCCATATATTTGAACCTATATCATTCTGTGCAGAATAACAAGAACAAACAATTACAATATCTTTTCATTGTTTCATTTGTCAAAATCCAAATCTTTGATTTGTTTTTTAGATTTGATATTGTTTTGATCACTTTCTTCTTTCTTCTGCACATTCTCTAATCTCTTGAGTTTCAAAAAACTCAATATTTCTTTTACTGCTATACTCATTAGAGATTGAACCCTTGACCATATATAACTATATCTTTCTCTTGTTCCTTCATGAATTGAGGTGATTCAACATTAGTTCTTGATTGCTAAATCTGCTCATATTGGAGTTTCTTGATCTGATCTCATATCTGCTATATCAGCACATTAAGGTGTTTTCATTCTTTAATCTTTTTCATTAATCTTGTTTGATTAGCATTGTGGGAATTTTGTTCCTAAATGCTGTGTTGAAATTAGATGGTATTTCTAATTTTGTGTGTAGTATTGTGTTTAGAAATTGGATGGTAAATGGTGTTTTCATATTCAATTTTCTATGTTCCCGTTTCAGGTTGTGAAATTAGGATTTGCTGTGAATTGTGTGTGCATGGTGTATGTAATCAAATTCATAGTAGAACCCCTTGTTGAAAGGGAGAACTGAATGTAGATTGGTGGTTGATCAATCCAGCATAAAACAACAAGCTCTATCTCTCTATCCCTTGATCTATTTCAATTTAGCATTTGATTTTTATCAAGATAATTTGTTCTAAATCATTTCTATCTTAAGATGAGGTTATTTTTCTAGTTTATTCAATCAATATAAAATTATCTAAATATGCTTTTATTGAAACCTCAAGAGAGGTGGTGAAAAATCTTTTTGATGAGAAGAATCTGTCATTTTACGATAAATCAATTCACCCCCCCTGTCCCCCCTCTTAATTAATTACCTGGCTTATCCTAACATCAAGCACATTGATGATGCCATGGAAGATGAAAGCTGGGTCCAAGCAATGCAAGAGGAGCTGGATCAATTTCAAAAGAATGATGTCTGGAAACTTGTGAAGCTGCCAGACAACAAGGAAGCTATTGGTGCTAAGTGTGTCTTCAGAATCAAACTAGATGAGAATGGTAAGGTTGTGAGGAACAAGGCTAGATTAGTGGCCAAAGGTTACTCACAACAGGAAGGTATTGATTATATGGAGACATACGCTCTAGTAGCTAGACTTGAGGCAATTAGAATTTTGCTTTCATTTGCTACTCATAGAAATATGAGACTCTATCAAATGGATGTAAAATGTGCATTCCTCAATGGTGTAATCAAAGAGGAAGTTTATGTAGAACAACCCCCTAGGTTTGAGAGTACTATCTCTCCAAACCATGTATTTAAACTAAACAAAGAACTGTATGGTCTTAAACAAGCTCCCAGAGCATGATGATATTATCTTTGGTGCCACTAATGAAAAACTTTGTGAAGAGTTCTCAAAGTTGATGCAGACTGAGTTCGAAATGAGTATGATGGGAGAGCTGAAATTCTTCCTAGGATTGCAAATCAAGCAGACCAACAAAGGAATCTTCATACACCAGACCAAGTATGTGAAAGAACTCTTGAAAAAGTTCAAAATGGATGATGCTAAAATATGAAGATTCCAATGCATCCAACAACATCACTTGGACCCGATGAAGATTCAAAGAAAGTAGATGTCACTCAGTTCAAAGGAATGATTGGGTCACTACTCTACTTGACTGCATCTAGACCAGATATAATGTTCAGTGTCTGCCTTTGCTCCAAATTTTAGTCTGACCCAAGGGAAGTGCATCTATCTGCTATTAAAAGAATTTTTAGATATTTAATTGGAACTTCTAGTCTTGGTCTTTGGTTTAAAAGACAGAAAGAGTATAAGTTGACAGGCTATTATGATGTTGACTATGCTGGAGACAAAATTGAAAGAAAAAGCACCAGTGGAGGTTGCCACTTCATAGGAGGCAACATGGTGTCATGGCTTAGCAAGAAGCAAGGAACAATAGCACTATCAACAGTAGAAGCAGAATACATCTCAACTGCAAGTTGCTGCTCTCAGATATTGTGGATCAAGAATCAACTTGAAGACTACAACATATTTGAGAGTAACATTCCTATCTTCTGTGATAATACTACTACTATATCTCTTTCTAAAAATCCTACCATGCACTTTAGAGCCAAGCATATAGAAATAAAACATCATTTCATAAGAGATCATGTTTAGAAGGAGACCATTAAAATGGAATTTGTCAAGACAGACGATCAGCTTGCTGATATTTTTACAAAACCCCTTCCTGAAGACAGACTGATCTTTTTGTGAGAAAAGATTGGGATGGTCTAGGTGAATTAATGTTTTATCACTATCTGTTATTCACTAGTAGAACTAAGGACACATCGTCTGGTGTGATACTTAAGTGAGGCATGTGCATGTCACGTGTTTCGCACTCAAAATATGAGCCAGACCATGTGAATTTTTTAAAACCGTTTTGTAACTTAAGCATTCGTTTGGTTCTCAGTCATAAAAGCCCAAAACGCACATTTAAGTCTATCATAGATGTGTCATTTCAATCATTCCCTAACCGTACCATCATATTTAATGATCACTCATTACCTATTCTAACCTACTATTGTCAAACGTATTCCCCAAGCTTTCGAAACCTCTCATCTCTCTCACCCATTTTCTTTGCAACCAAGAACCTCTAGAGACCCTAAACACAAACCCTCGCCATGGCCAAACGTAATCTGATCAAGTGTTCTTCCTCCTCTCAACTACCTGTCTCACCCTCAACCTCTCAACCTTTCAAGCTTTTGATGAGCGTCCTACAGACGTAATGCCTGAGTCTACCATTGACACCAACAGTTTGGCGTCCAACATTGACCTCGAGGTCGCGAAAGTCATTCTGACGGAGTCCTAAGTGTGCATCTCACAATTGTATCGCAAATAATTTCTTCCTTGAAATCAGAATAAACTCATCTTCCATATCAATAATCCACAATAATTGGAAGTAATCTATTCTCACTAAATGAACAACTCTCACATTGCTTCCTCAAGAAATGCTCAAAACACATTCCCCGAGTCATTATCACATAACCTAGTGACAAGGAGGATCATGTCACCACACAACTCGAAAAAAGAGACATGAGATACACATGAAATTGATTGTGTTGTGTAATTAGGTGTTGTTGTGGTAATTGGTAACTAATCCACAATTATACAATATAATGTAAGGATTATTGAAAGAACAAAAAGCACTTTGGAAATGAAAAGAGTCATATACTAGAAATTGTTGGTTATTTTGATTAACCAAGTAAAATAACTAAACGAATGAAAAGATCACATTATGTCAGATTTTTAAAGAAGGGGTTTTAGGGATACTTGCCTCTATAAAACAATTCTGATTGAGACGCAACAAAAGCTTTATTGATCAAGAACTATTGGTTCAATGATCTTCCTCAACCAAATCTCTTTGCTCCTTATGGGACCTTCATTTTCTCTTCAAATGGGGAGAGAAGAAAATTGTTTCTGATTTGGTATATTAAGGACCATCATCGTGCTTTATGTTTTTAACCCATTAGAGTTATCATTATGCCTAATGGGTAAAACTGATAATTCACTAATTAATTCCATATTATTTTATGTTGGCTGTCTAGGGACTCTCTAAATTTGATCACTTAAATTGAGTCACTCTAAATGTAAATAACTAATATAAATGTTATAAATTAATATTTAGTCCATATTAATCAATTAGGAATAAATAAATTCCAAACAATCTCCCACTTGGAATAATTAGGAATGCAAACAATTAGGAATACATTTATACCACAAAGTTCTTTAGGTGTGCAACCATACGTTATTCACTTTTAGACTCCACTTTAACAATCTGGTCCATCTCATAATAACAACAAGGAACTACTGCGATTTTCGTTACAAACTCAACGTGACTAAGCCACAATGACCACCATTGTTACTTATACTTGATGACATGGATCAAATATGGATAAGTGGTATGAAAATAACATGTCATGTGATCTTAATCATGTTTATTTTCAATTACTCCAAACTTTATTCTTTATAGAGATCAATTCAAATGCAACAAAAATCGCATATAAAACATAACACAAGTTCATAATAAGATGATAAACATCAACTTTATTTATGCAGAAAATCCAAACAATAAAATATTTGAGAACCATAAGATATAGAACATAAGCAAGATTCCCACTAAACTAAGGTACTATCAAGAATTACACCCATATGAGTAGTGTGCTCATGAAAAACTTTAGGTACCAGACCTTTAGTAAGTGGATCAGCTAGCATGGAATGAGTCTCTATATGTTTTATACAAATTTATTTATTTTGAAATCTTTCCTTAACAACCATAAACTTGATGTAAATGAATTTTGACTTGGTTGCACTCCTATTACTGTTGGAGTAATGAATTGCTGAGTTATTGTCATAGTAAATTTTCAATGGTCTTTCAATGTGATCGACCACTCGTACACTGGTGACAAAGTTTCACAACCAAATTCTGTGATTGGATGCCTCAAAACAAGCAACAAACTCTTGTAGCCATGGTCGAAGGAATTATCAAAGTCTGTTTAATAGACTTCCAAGAGATAGCTCCTCTAGCCAACATAAATATATGTCCAAATGTGGAGCGTTTGCTATCTTGACATCCAACAAAATCAAAGTCTGAGTACCCGATGATCTCTATATGATCAGACTTCTAATAGGTAAGCATGTAACCTTTTGTTCTCTTTAAGTAACGCATCACGTGTTTTGTTGCTTTCTAGTGCTGTATTCCAGGATTACTCAGGTATTTGCATGAGACTCCCATGAGAAATGTTATGTTGAGATGAGTACAAACTTGATTGTACATCAAACTTCCCACAACTAATGAGTAGGGAATTTTTTGCATCTAAGTTCTTTCAAGGTCATTATTGAGGCATTGTTTCAGACTGAATTTGTCTCCTTTAGTTATAGGGGTATCTCTTGGATTACTATCTTTCCTTAATCTTTCTAGAACCTTATCGATATAACTCTCTTGTGATAGCCTTAGGATACCTTGAGAGTGGTCTATTAGTATCTAGATGCCTAACATAGAAGAGGCTTCCCCAAGATCTTTCATTTTGAAATTTTTCGTTAGAAATCTCTTGGTCTCATGTAAGAAGCCTATATCGCCGCTAGCAAGCAATATATAATTGACATATAATACCAAGAATATGTATTTACTCCCACTAAACTTATGATATATACAATCATCAACCACATTCGCCTCAAAACCATATGAGGTAATGACTTGATGGAACTTGTAATACCATTGACAAGAAGTTTGTTTGAGACCATAGATGGATTTCTTTAGTTTGCACACCATAGACTTTTGTGTTAGAACCAAGACATTTGATGATGTCTAACCCCTAATACCTTGATAGGTTTTGATGATAACAAATGTAATAATATTTGATCAACTAATGATTTCAGTTAAGTGATTTCAAGAAATATAGTAAGAACAGACAATGGTATAATCACTCTAACTCATACTTTCGTCTTAACTGTCTGATAATTATTGATGATTAAATCTAGCATTGGAATTGCTTATAAATAGACTAAAATAAGCTCCTAACGGATCATGCAAAGTCTCAAGACCAGACGTGTGCAGGAATAAAACATAATCTATCATATATGCTGAGGAATATGTGTTGTATAATTAATTCTATACACAAATAAAGACACTACTACAACAGAAAGAAAGGGAGACTCTCTTTGACATTACTTTATTTGATTCCTCGTATTGCTTGTATGTCTCATATTATGTGAAGTGTGTAGGTACAGCCAAAAAAACCAATCAGCACTAGGATGCACACTTTTAGCTAAAAGACAACTGTAACAGAGATAGAAACCTGCTCTTGTCACATCAAGCACAATCAAAGCTACTTCAACACTCTACCTTGTGAGACAACGAAAAGAAGTCTTCTCCGATGTTCAAATTCATGAAGCCCACTATATAATGAACAAATAAACAAGAACATATAACGAAATCAATTTAGACAGCAAGAGAAAGCATTCTAAGATAAGGTCTTGAACACGAGCTGAGAGAAAAAGAATACCCATCCTCTACAAGCTCACATAGATTCAACATTTGATTATATCCTCTCTTTGAGAGTTATCTGAATCTTATACACATTTGTATAGAAAGCCAAGAGTGGCTTAGTGATAAAAGAATACTTGGGAAGTATAATCTCAAGGGGAGATTCATACTTGTAACCAAAAGTGGTTTAGAATACTTGTAGCCAGTAGTGGCATAGAGAATACTTGTAGCTAGAAGTGGCAGTGAAGAATACTTGTTTTGTAATCAGTTGATTATAGTCGAACCCTTTAACATTTGTTAAAGGAGAACTGAACGTAGCTCAGGTTGAGTGAACCAATATAAAAACAAGCTCTTATCTACTGTCTTATAATTACATATCTTACTCATTGTGCTCTTTTGGAAAGACTTTCTAAGCTTTTCCTTGCAAGGATATATTTGCTAATTTAAACTAACATATATCCAAGAAGGCAACTTGTGAACTAATAGTATTTACGAAAAAGTTTTAAACCCACTATTCAACCCCCCCTCCCCCCCTTCTAGTGTGTTCTTGTGTATTTCATTTTGGTCACTTGACACGGTTTTTTGGTTGCACCATATAAATTGTTTCTTCCATGTTACCATTTAGAAACATAGTCTTAATATCCATCTAATATAGTTTAGATCAAAATGAGCTACTAGTGCCATTATTATCTTAAAAGAATTCTTTGAAGATATCGAAGAAAAGCTTTCTTTATAGTCAATGCCTTCCTTTTGAATAAAGCCTTTAGTGACTAGACAAGCCTTATATCTCTCGATATTGCGCTTTGAATCCTTCTTGGTTTTAAATATCCATTTAAAACCAATAGGTTTCACACCTTTAGGTAATTTGACAAGATCCCAAACATCATTGTCTTGCATAGACTTCATCTGATCCTTCATGGCATCAATCCATTTTTGAGAGTTAGAACTATGTATAGCTAACAAAAGTTGATTGAATCATCCTTTGCTAAACCAACACCATCTTGATGTTCTTGAAGAAAGATAATGTAATCATCTAGGATTGCACTTCTCCTCTCTCTAATGGATCTTCTTAATGACACTTCTTGAGGTTGTTGAGGTTACTCTGTAGGTACTGGAAGGAGAATCTCGTTGTTGTCTTGTTCTAGAACAATGTTATCAATAATAATTTGAACATGTCTTCTATTACTAGAGTGGTGTCCAGAAAAGTAATATGCATGAGGACTTAATCACTGTCAACTATAGGTTATTCCTCAAAGACAACATTTCTTATGTTTCCTTCCTTCCCAAACTCAAATTCCTCAAGAAATCTTGCATTTCCCATTTTGAAAAATGATCTTGAAGTGGGATTGTAAAACTTATAGCCCCGAGAGCGTTCAACATAGCCAACAAAGTAACAACTAACTATTCTTGCATCCAACTTTCTTTCATGTCGCTTATAAGGCCGTGCCTTAGCTGGATGACCCCAAATGTGCAAGTGCTTGATGCTTGGCTTTTTGCTAGTCCAAAGTTCATAAGGGGTTTTATTAACTGCTTTACTTGGCACCTTACTAAGGATGTAAACTGCAGTCTTTAAGGCTTCTCCCCAAAGTGACTTTGGCAAAGATGAATGACTAATCATACTCCTCACCATATCCTTAAGAGTTTGGTTTCTTCGTTCTGCTACACCATTCCTGCTAGGTTTTCCTGACATAGTGTATGGAACAATTCCACACTCTTTGAGAAAAAGTGCAAAAGGTCTTGGATGTTGTTCTCTTGATCCGTCATATCTGCCATAGTATTCACCACCATGGTTAGATTTGACAACTTTAATTTTCTTTCCAAGTTGAAGTTCAACTTCACCCTAGAAAGCCTTAAAAACGTTTAGGGATTGGGACTTCTCATGTATTAAATATAGGTAATCATATCTAGAAAAGTCATCTCTGAACGTAATAAAATATTGTTGTCCATTCTAAGATGTTGAAGGGAATGAACCACAAATATCAGTATGTATTAGTTCTAAGACATCCTTAGCTCTTTCTACACCTAATTTCCTTATGTTTGTTCATTTTCCCTTTATGCATTCGACACACACATCAAAGTCTGATAAATCCAATGGAACAAGAATTTCATCCGACACAAGTCTCTGAATTTTCTGTTTATAGATATGGCCATCACTTGTGCCATAAAGTGGTTAAATTCTCAATTAATTTTTGTTTTGTACCATGTGTTGTTTGCAGTATTTCATTATAGGAACTAACAATTGAAGTAAACAGAACGCCACAAGAAGGGAGGCTTGAATTGTGGGCATGCCAACTTTTCCTAAAACTTTAACCTTTCTGAACTTTTACTCAAGATTACCTTGGTGTTCAGAAAGTATTGACACAAAGGTTCAAGCACTTAAAGAGCTAGGCTTTCTAAGTGGTTAGTTTATGTAATGATGAATCAACACTCAGAAGGTTAATATAATGACAATTATATACAGTTTAGAATGTTATGCATAGAAGGAGAAAACATTATGATGTATTTGCTTCTGATGCTCAAAAGGAAAAACCATTTAGATGCATCAACTTCTAATGCTCAAAAACAATCAAAAGCATCTGATGTTGATGCAATATATATATATGACAATAAAGTAGCATAATGTGAAAGGAAGGGAAAAGGATATTTGACACATATATTTTATATTGGTTCACCCCAAACAAAGGGTACATCCAGTCCTCACCCTCTTGGTGAGATTTCCACTAATCACATTCAGTAACTTGCTGAAAATCAAGCACATGCACCAGCCACTTGTTGGATTTCAAAATACACATACTAGCAACATGCTAGACTAGCCACCTATTGGGTTTCATGCACTAGCTAACTCTAAACCAGCTGCTTGCTAGATTTCATCAACTAGCTAACTGCTAGACCAACCACCAGTTGGGTTTCGAAATACACATACTAGCAACATGCTAGACTAGCCACTTGTTGGGTTTCCTCATCTCCTTTACCATAAAACCATACTTGGTCTTGGTTTGGAGATAACCCATCTCAACCACAACACCCACGCTTTAGAGACTCTCTCTAAGTTACCATCTTCAATAGGTTCACCCTCTCACTTTTCTCACAACCAAACTTAACCCACATGGTTAATTTGGAATAAAACACTCATATGGTGAATCTCCATTGTTGCTCCTTGCTGCACTACACTCCATTTGCTGCATATTGCATTTAGAATGACATTGGAGTGGGGAGAGGATGTGAATCACGTTTATGCTCAAGTAGGCTTTACTACCTTCCCTCTCTCTCTTTTTCTACTACTACCTTATGTTACTTTATAGACCCAGTAGACCAAGCAAGTTGTCCTGGGACAGCTGGACTGTTTTCCCCTTCTCCAAGCTTTCTTTAATGTCTGAAATGCCCCCAGGAAAATAGCCATTGGAAGTGGGGCCCTAAGCTATGCAATAGTTTATTATGAAATATGAAATATGCCAGCTGTATTGCACTCAGTAGATTTGACTTGCTTCTGATTAGTCTTCAGAAGGTTCATTAGAATTGCATTTTGCATTCTAATGTGTTGAGGAGATACTTGTTCTGATGCAAGTTCCTTCTGATGAAGTTCTCATGATATTGCTTTGTAGGTAGCTTTACTTCATCACTCTTAACACAGCAAGAACCAATCTAAAGTAGCAAGCTTAAACATATCTTGTACATGTTGCTATGTGTTGTAGTTGAAGAGTGAGTTGATTATAGCATATTACCTCTACTATTGTATTTAATTTATTTGACCCTTTAGATTGCGAAACTGGCATTCGATGGCTTCATAAGAGTTGTGGATAATTCTATACTTGAAATTCAAGAACAAGTCTCATGTCATATGGATTACCATATAATAAGAAATCCTCAAATCATTGCATCTACAATATAGTGTGAGGACAGAATGACATCTCTATCATCATCATCAATTAAGTCCATGATCCAAGCCATATTAGCTCACGACGTCTCATGAAAGATGCATATCTCTCTCTTATCTTTCCACAGTCACTGAGATCATCTTAAATGAACCTCTACAGATAAAGAAGCCTTCAAATTACTAAACCCATGTTATGTTGTCATGCAGATCAGTGTTTGCATATTCAGACTCAATTTTGTCCATTATCTAAATCGTATCAGATCACGACTTGTTCATGAAAGATGAAGATATTTTTCCAATATTTCCATAGACATAAAGAACAGCTCAAATGGATATCTAGAACTTCAGATATGAAGTTCTGAATGAACACAATTCTTTGATGAAATTCCATTTTGAGTATGTTATAGCCATGTTGTTCTTTATGTCATATTCGTTGTGTAGATCTTTATAGAATTATTTCCATCTCTTGTAGTGAAGTTATAGTCTTGATACTGATCTCTTGAGCTTAGTATTCAAGGCTCAAGGCTTAATTCTCTCAGACGTAGGTGAGGAAGTTAAGAATTAGATTCTCCAATGTAGTGAATGTTTCTGATAATGTATCAAAAATCATATTACATTATTCTGATGCAATCTTGATGCAGCCTTGGATTGACTTGATCTTTCTTTGTATATTTTGTCACTCTTTAAGTCAAGGCTTCTATACAGTCTTCTAAGTAGTTGTACACTCAGAGAGGATTGCTTCCAAAACTTCAGTCCATAAGAGCTTTTGTTTTCTATCTTCTGAGTAAGAGAAAACTAATCTCATTCTGAGTTATTCTCAATTGTTTTGAGCTTTGTTTCTGATGTGTATTTTGAGTTGTTCTGAGCTCTATGCAATTATGCTTTTCTAGTTCTTCTGAAACACTTAGCAGAAACATTAGTATGCTTAAACTCAAAAAGCTTGTGAATTGTGTTCAGAAGGTTTGTCATAATTAACACTCAAAGGGTATTTGACTCAACAACAACATTAAGCATGTAAAGATTATCAATTAAAGAACTAGAACCAACAATATTTGAATTTTGGTAGAGACTAACTTTATTTTTTCCAAATGAACAAGAAAACCCAAATTTGTCCAAATTAGAAATAGAAATCAAATTTTGCCTAAAAGACGGTACAACAAAAGTCTTAAATAAATCCAAATAATATCTAATTTTTAACTATAATTTGAAAGTTCCAATAGCCTCTACTGCAACCTTTTGTCAATCACCCATAAAGATGAATCTTTCATCATCACTTGGTGGTCAACTCCACAAGCAACCTTGCCTAGTTATACTTATGTGAGTAGTAGCACTAGAATCCACCCATCAAGTATCCATAGGTATAAAAACCAAATTAATTTCAGAACAAACAAAAGTAAAAAAATTACCTTTCTTTACACGCCAAGCAGCATACTTGGGACACTCTTTCTTCATGTGTCCTGACTTCTTACAAAAGTAATAGGTAAATTCTTCAGCTTTCTTTGGTTTCTTTTGCTGAGAAGACCCTTCTGTAGCATTGATGAAATATTTTGGCAAGCATATCAAATATCGCACAAGTAGTATAAAAGGGAAGATCCCAATATCGAATCCATAGGGAATTTTCTGTATTAACTATTAGTAAAATAATCAATTCCTAAACACTAATTTGGTTTTAAAAGTTGTTTGTGTTGTAGAACATAAGTGACAACAGAAAATAAATTAAACACTAACAAATAACACTAAAGACAACTAATAAAACAATAATGTTGATTTAGGATAATGATCGAACAGTTGGCGTGCTTGAGTGTGAAATGAGAATGATGGATATGTTGAGGATTTGGTTCAACCAGTTTGCTTCCCATCTAAACATACAAAATATATTCTCCATTCAAAGCAATATTTTAGATTAACTTCAATCTAGAAGTGCTCAAAACGTGATGTCTCATCAAATCAAGCCTAAACTGCTTAACCTTACCTCCGATGTCTCAGTAAGTTCAGTTGAGTGGTTTGATGAAGTACAGAGATTTTACGAAGCTAATGGAGTCTATCCTATGTCTAGAAATACACTCCATTAGAGTCCAAACTCAGTTCCAAGTTCAATAGCATTTGTCAATGGCAGTTAAACTCTAAAACATGCATATATAACTGATCAAATCATATAACAAGAGTAAAGATAGAGAAATGAACTTTAGACTAAATATTTCAATGAATAGATATGAAGGAAAACATTTACATGATTAGCATCTAGTTCCAAGTCCTCAACACTAATGGATTAGCCTCTCATTGTCATGAGAAGCCTTAGAAAGGGTTTACAAAATGAGAGAGAAAACAGGGGATGAAGAAGCAGTTTAAATTCTAACAAAGTCTGAATGCCTAAAAAAAAAATACTAGTGCAACTTATATACTATCAGCTTATAGACCGCCTATCTCGCATAGTGCAATGTTGAGCTCAGCGAGAGATGCACTAAGTGAGATTTGTCGCTAAGCACGATCTGCCTTCATTCTTTCTTCCTTTATTGTTTAACCTAGGCCTACAAACATGAATTTGAGTATATTTCTCACAAAATAGCTTCCTATGGTTAGAATTATCAAAACTATACAAATCTATATTAAATGATTTCAAACTAAGCGATTATCAAGCATCCTTAGTATTTTTCCTCTTTTTATTGTGAGAGGTTAAAGTCAAATGAGCACTTTCAATCCCATCACTCCACAACCTCTCTTCTTCTTGCCCACATTGAGATATAAGCTCATTGGGGGACCATTTGTCCTTCTGAGTGTTATAACTCACTTTGAATTGCCCAAAGTGTGGAGGAAGTGAGATCAAAACTAAGTGGATCAGCTAGCATAGAATGAGTCCCTATATGTTCTATACAAATCTGTTTATTTTGAACTCTTCCTTGAACAACCAAAAACTTGATGTCAATGAATTTTGACTTGGTTGCACTCCTATTAATGTTGGAGTAATGAACTGCTAAGTTATTGTCACAATAAATTTTCAATGGTCTTTCAATATGACCGACCACTTGTAGACTAGTGATAAAGTTTCGCAACCATATTTCATGATTAGATGCCTGAAAACAAGCAACAAACTCCGCAACCATGGTCAAAGGAGATATCAAAGTTTATTAAATAAACTTCCAAGAGATAGCTCCTCCAGCCAACATAAATATGTATCCAGATGTGGAGCGTTTGCTATCTTGACATAGCAAAATCAAAGTTTGAGTACCCGATGATCTCTAGATGATTAAACTTTTGATAAGTAAGCATGTAACCTTTTGTTCTCTTTAAGTAACGCATCACGTGTTTTGTTGCTTTCCAGTGTTGCATTCTAAGATTACTCAGGTATTTGCATGAGACTCCCATGACAAATGCTATGTCAGGACAAGTACAAACTTAAGCATACATCAGACTTCCCATAGTTGATGAGTAGGGAATTTTTTGTATCTCAGTTCTTTCAAGATCATTATTGAGGCATTGTTTGAGACTGAATTTGTCTCCTTTAGCTATAGGGGTATCTCCTAGATTACTATCTTTCATGTCGAATTTATCTAGAACCTTATCAATATAACTCTCTCGTGATAGCCTTAGGATACCTTGAGAGCGATCTCTTAGTATCTTGATGCCTAACATAGAAGAGGCTTCCCCAAGATCTTTCATTTTGAAATTTTTCGTTAGAAATCTCTTGGTCTCATGTAAGAAGCCTATATCGCCGCTACCAAGTAATATATCATCGACATATAATACCAAGAATATGTATTTACTCCCACTAAACATATGATATATACAATCATCAACCACATTCACCTAAAAACCATGAGGCAATGACTTGATGGAACTTGTAATACCATTGACGGGGAAGTTTGTTTGAGACCATAGATGGATTTTTTTTTTGTTTGCACACCATAGACTTTTTGTCACTTGACACAGTTTTCTGGTTGCACCATATAAATTGTTTCTTCAATGTTACCATTTAGAAACGTAGTCTTAACATCCATCTGATGTAGTTGTAGATCAAAATGAGCTACTAGTGCCATTATTATCCTAAAAGAATCCTTTGAAGATATCGAAGAAAAGGTTTCTTTATAGTCAATGCCTTCCTTTTGAGTAAAGTCTTTAGCGACTAGACGAGCCTTATATCTCTCAATATTACCCTTTGAATCCTTCTTGGTTTTAAATATCCATTTACAACCAATAGGTTTCACATCTTTATGTTAAGATCGGTCATTCACATCATGAAGGGGGGGAATTGATTAATATAAAATCTCAAATTCTTTTTTACCAACAAAAACTTTTCACCACTTCTCTTGAAGTTTTAACAAAAACTTTTTCAAAATTATGTCATTGAATGAATAAGCCAATGCAAACTCAACTTATGATAGATCTTTATTAGAACAATTAATCAAATGTTAAAGATCAAATTTGAAATCGAAAGAGATTAAGAGATAAAGAAATAGAGTCTGTTGATTTTATACTGGTTCGACCAAACCACTAGTCTACATGCATTCTCCCTTTCACAAAGGGGTTCCACTATGATTATGATTACATACACCATGGACACACAATCAAGCAAATCTTTATTTCACAACCTGAAATAGAAACCTAGAAACTGAATGTGAACACACCATCAACATTCAATTTCTAACTATTAGAATAACACAATTCTAGATACAAGATTAGGAAAACCCTTCCTAACTCAACACAGCATTTGGGAACAAATTCCTACAATGCAAATAAAAAAAGAATCACAAGAAAAAGATAAAGAACGAATACACCTTGTTGTGCTAATAAATCTAATGAAAAGATCATTAGAAAAACTCCCTTGTGAGTAAGTATAGTAAGCAAGATCAAAGAAGAAAATCTGAGAAACCTTAGTTCATCAAAGAACAAGAGAAGGAAATTGTTGTATGTGCTTAGAGGTTATCTTCTAAAAAATTGTATAGCAATATGAGCAAGAAGAGATATCAGAATTTCTAAAGTGTTCAACATAGGTGTAGAAACAAAGAGAGTTGTTTTGGAAATATCAAAATCTGAAAACAAATCAAAGATTTGGATTTTTACAAATGATATGGAAGATTCGAATGATATTGCATATTTAGGTCTCTCTTGTACGAAATGCTATGGGTTCAATATATTGGCTGGTTTGGAAAGATTTAAAGTTGGTTAAACAAAAAATGAATCTTGGAAATATTTCAAAAATGACCGTTATATCAGATTTAATGGATTGCATAAGGTGTAATCGATTATCATGTATATCAGAAGATGATTTTAAACTTACTGTCATATGTAGTAATCGATTGTAGAAGCAAGGTAATCGATTGCAATTGAGACAGAGTAGTTTCTAAGATTCAAAGATTGGATTGTAATTGATTGCAACTCAATGGTAATCGATTGCAATTGAAATAGAGTCAATTCTGAGTTTCAGAAAATGAGTTGTAATCGATTGCAAATTGATGGTAATCAATTACTTTTGAGATTGAGCCAATTCTAAAAATTGAAAACAATATTGTAATCGATTGCTACATGTGGTAATCGATTAACCCGATACCAAAGATGGTTCAAAAGAGGTTTGGGCCATCTAGTAATCGATTCCTAATGTGTATAATCGATTGCAATTCTTAGAATAGGTTCCTAAGAAGGCAAATCATCTTGTGATGCTAGAGATAGAAGAAAACAAAAAAAAAAATGCAAATACCCTAGCAAGAAAGTTCTAACTTAATATAAAAGCAATCAACACAAAGCCATCATCCATACATGTTATGGCTTAAACAAAAAAAAAACTAGACTAAGATGAACGGAAAAGATTTAAGGTATGAAGATACCAAAAATCTAGATGGAAAGGCGTCAATCTTCACTTTAGGTAATTCGACAAGATCCCAAACATCATTGTCTTACATAGACTTCATCTCATGCTTCATGGCATCAATCTATTTTTGAGAGTTAACACTGTGTATAACTTGATAGACTGTTATTAACTGCTTTACTTGACACCCTATTAAGGATGTAAATTGTAGTCTTTAAGGCTTCTCCCCAAAGTGACTATGGCAAAGATGAATGACTAATCATACTCCTTACCATATCCTTAAGAGTCCAGTTTCTTCATTCTGCTACACTATTCATGCTAGGTTTTCTTGGCATAGTGTATTGCGGAACAATTCCACACTCTTTGAGAAAAAGCGCAAAAGGACTTAGACGTTATTCTCATGATTTGTCATAATATTCACCACCACGATCAAATTTGACAACTTTAATTTTCTTTCCAAGTTGAAGTTCAACTTCAACTTTGAAAGCCTCAAAAATGTCTAGGGATTGAGACTTCTCATGTATTAAATATAAGTAACCATATCTAGAAAAGTCATCTATGAATGTAATAAAATATTGTTGTCCATTCCAAGATGCCAAAGGGAATGGACCACAAATATCAGTATGTATTATTTCTAAGATGTCCTTAGCTTTTTCGACACCTAATTTCCTTATGTTTGTTCATTTTCCCTTTATGCATTCGACACAAACATCAAAGTCTGATAAATCCATTGGAACAAGAATTTCATCCGACACAAGTCTCTGAATTCTTTGTTTATAGATATGGCCTAAACACTTGTGTCATAAAGTGGTTGAATTCTCAATTAATTTTTGTTTTGTATCACGTGTTGTTTGCAATATTTAATTATAGGAATTCACAACATCAAACATGTAAAGATTATCAATTAAAGAACCAGAACGAACAATATTTGAATTTTGGTAGAAACTGACTTTATTATTTCCAAATGAATAAGAAAATCCAAATTTGTCCAAATTAGAAATAGAAATCAAATTCTGCCTAACAAATGGTACAACAAAAGTCTCAGACAAATCCAAATAATATTCAATTTTTCACCGTAATATGAAAATTTCAATAGCCTCTACTACAACCTTTTGTCCATCGCCCACAAAGATGAATCTTTCATCATCACTTGTCAACTCCATAGATAACCCTACATAGTTATACTTATGTGAGTAGTAGCATCAGAATCCACCCACCAAGCATCCACATGTACAAAAGCCAAATTAATTTGAGAACAAACAAAAGTAAAAAAATTTACCTTTCTTTACATGCCAAGCAGCATACTTGGAACACTTTTTCTTCATGGAACCTTTGTTTTCTCTTCAAATGGAGAGAGAAAAAAACCATTTCTAATTTGGTACATTGGGGACCATCACCATGCTTTAAATTTTTACCCATTAGAGTTCCCAATGGATAAAATTGGTAATCCACTAATTAATTCCATATTATTTTCTGTTGGCAAGACTCTCTAAATTAAATCACTTAAATTGAGCCACTCTAAATGTAAATAACTAATATAAATGTTATAAATTAATATTTAGTCCATATTAATTAATTAGGAATAAATAAATTCCTAACATAAACAACAAATTTTTTATTACTGAAGAACCACCAATGGTTGAGAGTTTTAACACTTTATACAACTTAGGCACCAAAACAAAATTGGATGTAGTTATACAATTAGCTGTCAAATATAAAATAAAAAAAAATTGAACTAATTGCCTAACAAACTAACTAGATTAACAGAATTACCTATCTCTCTAACTGAAAGATATCTCACCAAGTTAATACAACACTTCTTGTCTACAATTACATGTTACAAGTAAACAAAAAAGCTCAAGGAACCCATGGAAACAAAGGTTTTTACTCTTCTCTCCTTTTCTATAACTTTTAAATCATTTAGTTATTAGAGAAATAATCCTTGGAAGCTGATTCTAACATGGCCATGATTCAACTTATAGATCTTTCTTTTTGAATGTGATAGCAAAGAAGTGAGGCAACTATTTTTTGGATTTGGGGAATTAGGATACATTGCTCCCATTCTTCATCAAGTTACCAAGTATGTCACAGAGTGTTATTTATTATTATGTTTCTTTGTGTTTCCTTGAGCATTATGCAAATTGCATACTTTATCATTGTGATATTTATTTTAGTATGCTAAAAAAAGTCTTCATTTTAAACCTGAACTAATTAATGACATCATTTATGACTTCTTATATTCAATGCTCATGTGGTACCATATATAGCTTAGAGGAATAGTCTAGGAGTGCGGTCTATCTAGAAGCGTCATCTACATCGATGCCTTTGGCATACTCTACAATACCTAGAATGATATGCATGTGGCTGTTAGGGCTACCCAGCTTTTAGTCATGATTTTGACCAAATCTAAGCCAACCAACCAAAAGTAACACTTTCGGGTGGAATTTTGTGTTAGAATCAAGACATTGAATGATGTCTGGCCCCTAATCTTTTGATTGATTTTGATGATAACAAATGTGATAATATTTGATCAACTAATGGTTTGAAATTGTGTAATTTCAAGAAATCAAATTCATCACAAACAATGGTATAATCTCTTCTATCTCACTTTATTATATTGACTTCCTAAAAGCATTTTTCATAATAAACAAAGCATCCAAAGTGCTTTTAATCAAACAACGTTATGTCAAAACAGACCATGGAGTGGTCTTAGGAAAGACTAAGAAAAGTCTCGACTACACCATGCAGTAGTCTCAGAACAGACTATGTGAAGTCATGGACTAGATCATGCAATAGTCTCAAAATAGATTATGCAATAGTTTTGGACCAGACAATACAAGTCTAGGACTAGACTATGCATCAATGTTGGACCAAACCATGCATAAGTCTCAGACCAAACTATGCGATGGTTAGACCAGACCATGCATAGTAAGACCAGACTATGTCTTAGCTGGACCAGACCATGTGTAGTTCAATGCTTTGCAGACTATGCGTTTAATCATTATAACTTGACTTTATGAACACAATGTCTAAAAATAGAAAGTGAGGTAGATATTTACTTAACACTTTTCAAATATACCTCGTATGTCTGATTGCATGTCTCGTGAAATGTGAAGTCTAGTAGGTACAACTAAAAGGCTAATCAGCTTTGAGAAGCACACCTATAGCTTAAGTAGAGTTGTGATAAGACAGGAACTTGCTCTTATCTAATCAAGCTCAAGCTAAAGCAACTTCAACACTCAACTGTGAGACAACAAAACCATTCTTCTCCAACGTTCAAATCCATGAAGCACTACTATATATAAATGCTTCCATGCAATAAGAAGACTAATGAAAGAATAAAAAATGAATACAAGAAAATCAAACGAGCAAGTGATACAACTCGGAAAAGCAAAGAAAGCAACTTCAAGAAAAGCTTGAAACCCTAGTGAGAAAAAGAGAGCTAAGGGAAAAGAAACCTCATCTTCTACAAAACTCACAAAGATTCAAACCATATTCATATCCTCTCTTTGAGAATTACTTGAATCTTATTAATATTTGACCTTGTTCATCTATCATGCTATGCTCTTTCGAAAAGGTTTTAAAAGCATTGTCTTGAATAGGGGTGGCAAAACGGGTTGCAGCCCACAGGTCAACCTGCCAGCCCGCCAAAAAAAAATGGGGGCGAGGGAGTGTCCCCAACCCACCCCGCCACAACCCGCCTATCATTTTTTTTATTTAGTATTTGTGATTTAAGACTAAGAATAAAAATATTTCTACACCCAAATGCTAGTTGACACCTAGTGAGAGAAAGAAAAAAGAAAAATTAATATACAATTCTTAATTATTTAATTAAGAATCGTATAAACTACAATGCCTAATTAGCTTCTTAAGACTAATTTTCCTCATGGTCAAACTTAGGTGGATTATCCACAACAATACAATTTACCTCTATTAATGAATTACCATTGGTGTTGCTTGTTAGAACCAAGACATTTGATGAGTCAGACCCCTAATACTTTGATAAGTTTTGATGATAACAAATGTGATAATAATTGATCAACTAATGATTTCAGACTAAGTGATTTCAGGAAATTAAAGTGAGAACAAACAATGGTATAATCACTTAATCTCTCACTTACGTCTTAACTGTATGATAACTCGTAACAATTAATCAAGCTCTATAATTGCTTCTAATCAGACTAAAATCAGCTGTGGAACAGACCATGCTATGTTCATAAGATCAAACGGTACAGTCTGGGAACAAACTATGCTAAGTCTTGGAAAAACTCATGCAAAGTCTAAGACAAGACCATACAACAGTTTCGAACAAACTATGTGAAGTCTTGGGGATAAACAACACAAGTCTAGGACTAGACTATGCATATGTGCTAGACCAGATCATGTATGGAACACGGTCAGACAACTCATAATCAAGAAAGATAATGATGAAGTTAGGCCAGACGATGTCTAAAGCTAAGCCAGACGATGTCTGAAGCTAGTCTAGACCATGTCTTTCATTCCAAACCATGCTTAGTCAGATCAGACTATGTTTGTTAAGCCAAACATTGTCTATGCAAGAACAAACCATGGTTAGTCAGATCAAATGTGTCTGTTAAGCCAGACGTTGTCTCTGTAGGAACAGAACTTGATTTGTGATATGTGTTTTATAATTAATTCTTTACACAAATAAAGGCATTGTTGTTACAGAAAGACATGGAGATACTCTCTGAACTTGCTTTCTTCTATTCCTCGTATTTGCTTGCATGTCTCAAATTGTGTGAAGTGTGTAGGTAAAAGACTAATCAGCATTGAGATGCACACCTTAAGCTAAAAGCTAACTGTGTTAGAACCAAGACATTTGATGATGTATGACCCCTAATACCTTGATAGGTTTTGATGATAACAAATGTAATAATATTTGATCAACTAATGATTTCGAGACTAAGTGATTTTAGGAAATCAAAGTAAGAACAAACAATGGTAATATCTCTCAACTCAAATCATACGCTCTAACTGTCTGAGAACTTATAATGGTTATATTTAGCACTGAAAATGGCAATAAATAGATTTAAATAAGTTCTTAACCGATTATGCTGTCCCCAGGCTAGACGATGTCTACTACCATGCGCCAAACAATGTCTGAAGCCAAACGCCAGATGATGTCTGAAGCCAAGGCCAGATGATGTCTAAGGCTAGAAGAAACCATGTCTTTTAATTAAGAATGTGTTTGTTAAGTCAGACGATGTCTAAGGCTAGAATAGACCATGTCTTTTAATTAAGAATGTGTTTGTTAAGCTAGATGATGTCTAAGGCTAGAACAGACCATGCCTTTCAATAAGAATATGTTTGTTAAACCTAGACGTTGTCTGTGCACAAACAGACCATACTTAATCAAGACCAGACTGTGTTTGTTAAGCTAGACTTTGTCTATGCAGGAACAAAACGTAAACTGTCATAAGTATTAAGGAATACGTGCTTTATAATTAATTCTTTACTCAATAAAGGCACTGCTGCAACTGAAACAAAGAGAGATACCCTTTGACATTCCTTTCTTTTATTCCTCATTTTACTTGCAAGTCTCGTACTATGTAAAGTGTGCAAGTATAGCCAAAAGAACCAATTAGCATTGGGATGCACACTTTTAGCTAAAAGACAAACTGTAATAGAGACAAAAACCTGCTCTTGTCAGATAAAGCACAGTCAAAGCTACTTCAACACTTTACTGTGTGAGACAATAGAAAGAAGTCTTCTCCAACCTTCAAATTCATCAAGCTCACTTTATAAGGAAGACTCTATGAAACAAAAAAAAAAAAAGAGCTAGAAAATGAGATGAACGATTAAACGTGAACTGGATAACAAAAAATCTAAACAACAAGAGAAAGCATTTTAAGAGCAAGTCTTGAACTCAAGCTGAGAGAAACAAAACACCCATCCTCTACAAGATCACATAGATTCAACATTTGATTATATCCTCTCCTTAAGAGTTATCTAAATCTTATACATATTTGTATAGAAAGCCAGGAGTGGCTTAGTGATAAAAGAATACTTGGAAAGTATAATTTCAGGGGAGATTCATACTTGTAACCAAAAGTGGTTTAGAATACTTGTAGCCAATAGTGACATAGAGAATACTTGTAGCCAGAAGTGGCAGTGAAGAATACTTGTTTTGTAATCAATTAATTATAGTGGAACCCTTTGACAGTTGTTAAAGGAGAACTGAATGTAGCTTAGGTTGAGTGAACCAATATAAAAACAAGCTCTCATTTGTTGTCTTGTGTTTACAAAGATTTATCTTACTCACTATGCTCTTTTGAAAAGATTTTCTAAGCTTTGCCTTGCAAGGATATATTTGTCATTTTAAACTAACATATCCAAGAGAGCAATTTGTGAACGAATAGTAATTGTGAAAAGTTTTAAACCCACTATTCAACCCCCCCCTTCTAGTGTGTTCTTGTGTATTTCAAACTGTGACAAAGATAGAAACCTGCTCCAATCACATCAAGAATAGTCAAAGCAACTTTAACACTCTTCTGTGAGACAACGGAAACCTATCTTCTCCAACGTTCAAATCCATGAAGCTCACTATATAAATATGCTTCCATGTAACGAGAAGATAAGGATGATAGATGATAAAATGCTAATGAACTAAAACGAACTCATTCAAAGCAATCTGTACAGCAAGCAAAGCACTTTGAGAAAAACTCAGTGAGAGACATGAGCTGAGAGAAAAGAGAATACCCATCCTCTACAAGCTCACACAGATTCAACACTTGTTCATATCCTCTCTCTGAGAGTTATTTGAATCTTATACATTTTTGTATAGAAATCTAGGAGTGACTTAGTGATAAAAGAATACTTGGGAAGTATAATCTCAAGGGGGAGATTCATACTTGTAACCAAAAGTGGTTTAGAATACTTGTAGCCGGTAGTGGCATAGAGAATACTTATAGCCAGAAGTGGCACTAAAGAATACTTATTTTGTAATCAGTTGATTATAGTGGAACCCTTTAACAGTTGTCAAAGGACAACTGGACGTAGCTTAGGTTGAGTGAACCAGTATAAAAACAAGCTTTCATTTGTTGTCTTATCATTACATATATGCATCTTGCTTATTGTGCTCTTTTGGAAAGGTTTTCTAAATTTTGTTTTGCAAGGATATATTTGCTAGTTTAAATTTACATATATCCAACATAGCAATTTGTGAACTAATAGTGTCTCAAGAGAAAGTTTTCTAACCCACTATTCACCCTCCCCCTCCCCCTCCCCCCCCTTCTAGTGTATTCTTGTGTATTTCATTGCTATCAATATTTGGTGGTGTTTCAAAAGTATCCATGAAACTACTCCCAAACTCATTTCCACCTTTACCATCTAATTTGTCAATACACAATTTTTCATGGGATTCCATTTCTTTTTTTGAACCATCATCCTTAATATGCTTAGAATGAGAATTAGTATCTAACAAATTAACTTCTAGGAGTGATTCTGTGCCTAGAAATGATTGATTAGAGAGAAATTTGTCTCACTCATCATGATCAAAATGTCCACTTGAAGATTCTTGAATCTCTATATTATTTGAAACATTCACATCATCCAATGTTAAAACCATTGTTTCCTCTTCATCTACTAGAATTCAAAACAAGAAGATGAATAGATCTTAAATTTTCATTGTGTTTACACTATGATAGTTTAGAATCTTAATTTTTAAATTAAAATCAAATAACATTTCAACAAGTGGATATAATTTGGCATTAATTAAGTCAATGTGGATAAGGCTATCAAAATATTAACAGAATTTTCCTAACCTTTGTTGGATTGAAGGCTCATTATGAAAGTGATGATTATATGTTACTAAAAGGTGTTCTTGCAAGCATGACTCTTTTTGCTTCTCATATTGTTCAGTGCTTTCCAATGAAGAACTTGACAAGCTCTCAAAGTTTCCACCTTTAGATTTAGCTGATCCATCATTTAGGGACTTTTTAGGTTGTTTGACATCAGTTATTTCATTCCCTATAAAACAAAATTCCATTTTTTTTTCATTTTTATAAATTACTCTTAAAATTGGGCTAAGGACTTAACTCAATAGGAATTAATCAAGTAAATGTGGACAAGACTATCAGAATTAATCATGTAAATGTGGATAAGGCTATCAAAATATTAACACAATTGTCCTAACCTTGTTGGATTGCAGGCTCATTATTAAGCTGACGATTATCTAACAAGTGTTCTCTCAAGCATGTCTCTTCTTGCTTATCATATTTTTCATTGTCTTCCAATGAAGAACGTGATAAGCTCTTAGAGTTTCCACCTTTATCTTCAATTAATCCATCATTTGGAGACTTTTCAGATTGTCTAACATCAGTTATTTCATCCCCTATAAAATAGAATCATAAGTAATATTTTATAAATTACTCATAGAATTTGGTCTAAATTAACTGGCATTAATCAAGTAAATGTGGATAAGGCTGTCAAAGTATTAATAGAATTGTCCTAACCTTGTTGGATTGCAGGTCCATTATTAAGGTGATGATTATATGTTTCTAACAAGTATTTTCTTGAACATGTCTCATCTTGCTTCTCATATTCTTTAGTTCCTTCCAATGATGAACTTGACAAGCTCTCAAATTTTCCACCTTTATCTTCAACTAATCCATCATTTAGAGACTTTTTAGTTTGTATGACTTCAGTTATTTCATCCCTTATAAAACATAACTATAAGTAATTTTTTTTGTAAATTATTCCTAGAATTTGGCCTAGGGCTGACTACTATTGTTGACAAACTAAATCAATATCTATTTTTATTATACTATATTAGAGTTTATGGTAGAATTTCTACTATGTTGTTACAATTTTATGTTTTTATTGGAGTTTATGAGCTATTACATTATGTTAATGAGAGTAGCTTTATTTGCCATTATTTTTTGTCTATGAATCATTTGTATTTAAAGATTGGCACAATATGAAATAAGCATTAGAGTTTTAGCCTTCATTTTTATTGTGTCTTCTCTGCAATTTTATTTATTTATTTATTTCCAACAATTCCTAAGCCATATAAGAACTATGTTGGTTGTATCTCTAGGCCATGTAGGATTTCTACACACACTCTCACACTCAGGATTGGACATCTAGAGCATAGACAAACACATGTGGCCAAATAAAAGATTTAGCGTAGGTTGTTTATGCCATTTTAGAATTTGAACTTGGGGAACTCAACCATACAAAGCTAGCTCATAATTTAAGAATTGTCTAAGCCATATAAAAACTACATTGATCATATGATATATCTAGTCTATGAAGATTGATGCCTTGCCTCCTCTTTTAGATTTTTTGGTATCCTCATACCTTAAGTTCTTCGTTCTCTTAGTCTAGTATTTTCTTTTTTATGCCATAACATGTATGGATGATGGTATTGTATTGTTTGTTATAGACTAAGTCATATTATTTTTTGCTTGATGTTTTGATTTGCCCTGTTTTCTATTATCTCTAGCATCACTAAATGATTTACTTCTTAGGAACTAATTATGAGTGATTGCAATTGATTACAAGTTATAGGAATCAATTACTAAATGGCCTAATTAGTTTTGAAACCATCTCTAGTATTAGGTTAATCAATTACCAACCATTGCAATCGATTACAATGTTAATTTCAGAGTTCATATATTGTTCTGTTTCAATTGCAATCGATTACAAGACAATCTCTAAGATTCAGAAATTACTTTGTTTCATTTGCAATCGATTACCATCTTGTGGCAATCAATTACCAGATAATCTCTGATATTCAGAATTGGCTCTATCTTGTTTGCAATCAATTACAAGTCTACTGCAATCGATTACAATAGTTGGCAGCAAGTGTAAATCATATTCTAATACATGGGATAATCGATTACACCCTTATTGCAATCGATTATATCTAGTATAACGGTCATTTTTAAAGATCTCCAAGACTCATTCTTTATCTAACTAACTTTGAATCTTTTTGACCCATGCTATATATTTGAACCCATATCATTTTATGCAGAATAACCAACTTTCACAATATCTTTTCATTCCTCCAAATTGTCAAAATCCAAATCTTTGATTTGATTTTCAGATTCGATATTGCTTTGAACATTCTCTTCTTTCTTCTGCATATTCTCTATTCTCTTAAGTTTTGAGAAAAACTTAATATTGGTTTTACTACTATACCCATTTGAGATTAAACCTTTGAGCCTATACAGCTATATTCCTCTCTTGTTCTTTCATGAACTGAAGTGATTCAACATTTGTTCTTGGCTGCTAAATTTGCTCAAATTGGAGTTTCTTGAACTAATCTCATATCAGCTATATCAGCATATCAAGGTGTTTTCGTTCTTTAATCTTTTTTATTGATCTTGTTTGATTAGCATTGTGGGAATTTCATTCCTAAATGTTGTGTTGAAATTAGATGGTATTTCTAATTTTGTTTCTAGTATTGTGTTTAGAAATTGGATAGTGAATGGTGTTTTCACATTCAATTGTCTAGGTTCCTATTTTAGGTTGTGAAATTAGGATTTGCTATGAATTGTGTGTGCATGGTGTATGTAATCAAATTCATAGTGGAACCCCTTGGTGAAAGGGAGAACTGGATGTAGATCGGTGGTTAATCGAACTAGTATAAATCAACAGGCTCAATCTCTCTATCCCTTGATATATTTCAATTTAGTATTTGATCTTTATCAAGATAATTTGTTCTAAATCATTTCTACCATAAGCTGAGGTTGTCTTTCTGGTTTATTCAATCAATATAACATTCTCTAAAAATGCTTTTATTAAAACCTCAAGAGCAGTGGTGAAAAATCTTTTTGACGAAAAGAATCTATCACTTTACATTAAATCAATTCACCCCCCCCCCCCCTTCTTAATTGATTACCCGGTTGATCCTAACAGTCTATATGAGTTATTTGATATGCATCATTATGAAAGAAATTACTAACTTGAACCTTTAAAAGAATTTTTAAATGGATTATCGGAAGCTGAGTTGATTATTATTCCTTGAACATCTATGTCATGGGCAATAGGTACTACATTTCCATCTTTTTACCTTCTTGAGGTTTAACTTCAAATTCACTTGTTTTATCATTGAAATCCAACCTTGCTGCCATTTGTTTTTCATCAACTTTGCCTTCAATTGTTTGATGCTTTTGATCATTTACATGAACATTATCTTCAGGAGCATCTCCTTTCAATAAATCGTTTTCAAGTGAACTTCTAGTATAGTTAGAAGCCATTCTTGTAGCTTTCTCATGAACATTTTCAACTTTGGTAGTAGAATGCATTTTATTTTCCATATTCACGTCACTTTTGCAAGTATCTTCTCCCAACAAATCCTTTACCTTTGATAATAGATGTTTTGTTATTACCCATTTCATTTCCCATGCTTAGCTTTCCAAATCTTGAAATACAACCAATGTAAAGAGATAATGTTATAATTCCCATAGAGTTGATTTGCTTATAATAGAACAAGATGTCGTCTCGTACCAGTGTGGTACTATTGACGAATAGATTGTTGATAGAATGTATTTTAGTATAGTCTAGAGTTGTATTTAGCATAGTATAAACATGTTTTATACCTCATTTTGATAATTTTAGATGAGTTTTATGAGATTGGGTCATTTTGGGCCCAAGTGTCAAAAATTGCTATTTGTCACATTTTATTGATGCTTTTGACATTGTCCCTTGTGTAGCCCATAACTTTTGGGTCAATTACAATTGATTGATTGTGATTTAATACAATACGTGCTTGAATTTGGGAAAACTAGGAATGCGATAATAATCCGGATTTTTTCAAATGAATGTAAGGTGATTACCTTAAATTTCGTATTGTTGGAAATTTCATGAGTATGAATTTGAATTATCCTTGTTGGAACTGTGATTATTTCTCCATAAGCATAGGTTCTTGAGTTGTATCTCTTTGCTTCTGTTTTCGTTTATTGTTTAGAAAGTTGTTCCGTTGCTTTAATTTATAAAAATCACACAAAGTCCCCCTATTTTGAATTGAATGCAAGGTGTTTGATGAATTGTATCTTTGAGAAAATGACCTGAGTTAACCTTACATTGTAAAATTTATTGGGGAACTTAGTTGCTTTTGATGGCGTGTTCGACAGACTCTGTCAATTGTCTATTGGGAACAGACATTGTTTGTTGTGCCCAGAGTACTTTACCATCTGGTCCAGATCAACTTCATCGTCTATGCCTTAGGCAAGTTCTCTTGCACATGGAAGGTGGTTTGTCGTCTGATAAAGCCTTTATGTTTGTTCATAAGAGACCACATTGTCTGATTAAAAGGTGAAATACACAAGAACACACTAGAAGGGGGGGGGGGGGGGTGTTCAATAGTGGGTTAGTTAAAGTATATCTTTTTTCGCAACAGATATCGATTTTAAGGTTGCTTGTAGAGATATATGAAGATTTTAAAATAAGCTAATATATCTTTCCAAGATAGCTTTTTGAAAACCTTTTCAAAGTGCACAGAGTGAAAGATGAATAACTATAAGCACAAGATAACAAGAATAAAATGCTTATTTTTATACGGTTAATTCAACCTTGAACTACGTCTAGTTCTCCTTTAACAACTATTAAAGGGTTCCATTATAATCAACTGATTATAGACAAGTATTCTAAACTGCCACTTCCAACTACAAGTATTCTCTTTGCCACTATTGGCTACAAGTATTCTAAACCACGTATGATTCTAAGTATAAATCTCCCCCTGAGATTATACTACCTAAGTATTGTTTGATCACTAAGCCACTCCTAGCTTTCTATTCAAATATGAATAAGATTCAAGTAACTCTCCAAGAGAGGATATGAATATGAGCATGAATCTCTGTGAGCTTTGTAGAAAATGGTGTTTCTTTTCTTTTAGCTCTCTTTCTCACAAGGTTCATTCAAGCTTTTTCGTTGTAGTGTGCTTTCTTTGCTTTTTGACTCTTGTTTACTTGCTCATTTTCATTAGATAATCGTTATTCTTCTAGTTTCATGGAAGCATCTATTTATAGTAAAGCTTTATGGATTTGAACATTGGAGAAGATTTGATTCGTTGTCTCATAGTTGCATGTTGAAGATGCTTTGGCTTTAGCTTAATCAAAGAGGATCAGACTCTTGTCTTGTCACAACTCCGCTTTAGCTTTTGTAGGTGAGCTTCTCAAAGTTGATTGGTCCTTTTTAGATGTACCTACTAGACTTCACCATTTACGAGACAAACAAGCAAATATATGAGGCATATATGAAAAGTGTTTCAATAAGATCTACCTCTCATTATGTTATTAGACATAATGCTCATAAAGTTAAGTTATAATAATTGAGCATAAAGTTACTCATGGTCTATTGAGCATGTTGTCTATTGAGCATAAAGTTACTCATGGTCTGGCCAAGAATACATCCATAGTTTGGTCTGACTCTAGCATGGTTTGGTCCAACTATAGCATAATCTGGTCCAAAGACATTTGCATGATCTAGTTTAACCATAGCATAGTCTAGTTCAAGACTTTGCATAGTCTATTTCAAGACTACTGCATGGTCTGGTCTAAGATTTGCATGGTCTGTTCCAAGACTATTGCATGGTTTGACTTGAGATCATTCCATGGTCTATTTTTTTAAAAGTGTAGTCTGATTAAAAGCTTTAAGCATTGTCAGAGTGTAAAAATATTCAAAATCTATACACTTTTCCCCCCTTTTGTCATCAACAAAAAATTGGAGAAATGTATATATGAAATACTTGGCCATCATAGTCAAGGTGGTGGAGGAGTAGACTATTTAGTGGATTTCTCCTATCTATGTAGATGACATAGACAATGAAGGTTCAACAGACTGAGTGTCTATCGTGGCTTCTATTTGAATTTGAGAGGGGGAAGTTTGTGGAGTATTACTCCTTAGACGTTTGTGGGTAGAGTGAGGGTTAGTAAGGAGTGTAAAGGTGGATTGGTTACTTGGATTGTTGAATGAAGTTTGGAAAGGTAGTCCAAGCATGTTGTCCTCTAGTAGCACCTTTCTTTTCACTTGCAACTTGATTATAGTGTTGCTGAGTGGTCTAATGAGCTCTTAGCTTGAGGCATTAGTAGAAGGTTGTTGTCTACTTGGTCGCATAAAGACCAAACCATCATGGTCACTACCTTCATCTTCATACATTATGATAGCTTCTTTGCCAATCTTGGCAATTTCCATTAAAGACACTTGGGAAGCAACAGATGGTTTGGCAACATATTTGGCTTAGATTTGGGAAAATTCAAGAATAAAATCATGACTAAAGATCCCAAAAAATTACCCAAAAAGGAAAGTTTTCCAATGGCTCCGAAAATCCTACCCTGTGTAACACCCTTCGAGATATTACCATAACTACACTTGATATTTACAAATGAGGCACAATAATTAAATAGGTCCACACGAAATCTCATGCGAAAACTGATAATTTACAAAGTATAACATACATACCTCATACGATACAATTGAGTACATTTTATTCTAACACATTTGGCATCATACAAAACACAATAAATATGCAACCTGACTAAGTTACATCTTCCAAGATGAAGTTCCATGCTCCACTAGTTTCTGCCAAGACTTGTTTCCTGAAAAGAAGGGAACTTAAAGGGGTGAGACATAATGTCTTAGTGAGTGCTCCATGGACTTTGCGGTTCAGGTTAGACTCTTCTACCTAACCAACCATTTCATCCATCTTTCAAGAATATATCCTTACTAGGCATCTATCAATTCTTCCATTCCTATCTTAGAGTCTACGCTTTCCAATATGGATATCATTCAAGGCCTCCACTCAATACTCTCAGGCACACTCACAATCCCCCTCTCTCTCTCTCTACAAATATGGATAGTTATCACCCTACAAGCTTTCCTCCTCAACGACAACACCTCATATTCCTTTCTTGTCTGATGTACTTAACACTCTTGAGACTATACCAATCTCCTCACTCTCATCTTGATAACCTTGTGCCAAGTCAAACTGATGTCATCAATGCTCTCAAACGTTCTATACCAACACCTTAACTCACATGGTCTTATTACTATTCTCGTATCAGTCCCCTCAATCATTATATAATGATTATACCTATCCTATTCTCGTGTAAGTTAAGCATGACATGTTAATATTATATAATATGGCAACGCACTCAAGACATATAGCATTCCTTTATTTATATCACCACTCGTCATTACGACTCTCATTCACTACAATGACATAAAACGAAAAATACAAGCATGTTCCACACAATCTCGAGCAACACAATTCAACACACAACACCAAGACTTTATGTGCATGCATGACATGCCCTAACTCTATATTAAATGCTCATGTGGTACCATATCTAGCTCAGGAAAATAGTCTAGGAGTGAAATCTACCCAGAAGCGTCACCAACGTCGATGCCTTTGGCATAGACTACAACACCTAGAATGATCCACATGTGGCTATCAGGGCTACCCAGCTTTGCAAGTACACTCCAACTCATGGGATCAACATGAGTGATAGAATGTAATTTAGCATAGTCTAGACATGTTTTATACCTCATTTTGACCATTTTAGTTGAGTTTTGTGAGATTGGGTCGTTTTGGGCCCAAGTGTCAAAAATTGCTATTTGTCATGTTTTATTGATGCCTTTGACACTGTCTCTTGTGTAGCTCATAAATCTTGACACATGTATCCTATTTTGATGATTCTTGTATTGTTTGAAATCTAAGGAGGATATCTATAATTTCGTGTCTCACAAGGATTGGTTAATTCTGACGTTTTAGGGGTCAAATTTAGGATTCAATGTTATGGTCCTACACTTGTAATAATTTTTTGTTTTAGTTTGTAACTAAGAACCATTTGATAATTGTAATTGGTCAAGGTAAATTTTATTGAGTGGGTTCAGACCTTGTGGGGGGACCACATTTTTGGCCTTTTAGTTTTAGCTTTTCCCCTTTTGCAAGACAATAATTACATTACGCAACACTTCTACATGGAATAAAAAATTCACCTTTGCCCTTTTCTCTCTCTTCTCTTTTCTTTTCTCTTTTCTCTTCTCTTCTTTTCCCTTTCTCCATCATCAATTCCGTGCATCCCCTTGCTGAAATACACAAGAACACACTAGAAGGGGGGGGAGGGGGGAGGTTGAATAGTGGGTTTAAAACTTTTTCATAAATGCTATTAGTTCACAAATTGCCTTCTTTGATATATGTTAGTTTAAATTAGCAAATATATCCTTACAAGGCAAAGCTTAGAAAGTCTTTTCGAAAGAGCAAAGTAAGCAAGATAAATATTTGTAATCATAAGACAACAAATGAGAACTTGTTTTTATACTAGTTCACTCAACCTGAGCTACGTCCAGTTCTCCTTTAACAATTGTTAAAGGGTTCCACTATAATCAACTGATTACAAAACAAGTATTCTTCACTACCACTTTTGGCTACAAGTATTCTAAACCACTTCTAGTTACAAGTATGAATCTCCCCTTGAGATTATACTTCCCAAGTATTCTTTTATCACTAAGCCACTCCTAGCTTTCTATACAAGTATGTATAAGATTCAGATAACTCTCAAAGAGAGGATATAAACAAATGTTGAATCTACGTGAGCTTGTAAAGGATGGATATTCTTTTTCTCTCAACTCATGTTCAAGACCTTATCTCAAAATGCTTTCTCTTGCTATCTAGATTAATTTCATTATTCTATTATGGTTCATTCATTCATTCTTCTCTTCTCATTGTATGGAGGCCTCCTTATAAAGTGGGCTTCATGAATTTGAACATTGAAGAAGACTTCTTTCCGTTGTCTCACAGTAGAGTGTTGACGTAGCTTTGACTGTGCTTAATGTGACAAAAGCAGGTTTCTGTCTCTATTACAGTTTGTCTTTTAGCTAAAAGTGTGCATCCCAATATTGATTAGTTCTTTTGGCTGTACCTACACACTTCACACAATACGAGACATACAAGCAATATGAGGAATCAAATAAAGTAACGTCAAAGAGAGTCTCCCTTTCTTTCTATTATAGCAGTGCCTTTATGTGTGTATAGAATTAATTATACAACACATATTCCTCAGCACATGTGACAGATTATGTTCTATTCCTGCACAGACAAAGTCTGGCTTAACAAACATAGTCTAGTCTTGATTAAGTATGGTTTATTCGTGCATAGACATCGTCTGGCTTAACAAAGACATTTTGAATTAAGAGACATGGTCTATTCTAGCCTTAGACATTATATGGCTTAACAAACACATTCTTAATTAAAAGACATGGTCTGTTCTAGCCTTAAACATCGTCTGGCTCAACTTCAGACATCGTCTGGCTTAGCATCAGACATCGTTTGGTCCGTTAAGAGTTTATTTTAGTCTGTTTATAAGTAATTCCAGTGTTATATTTAATCATCATCAGTTATCAAACAGTTAATACGAAGGTAAGAGTTAGAGTGATTATACCATTATTTGTTCTTACTTTATTTCCTGAAATCACTTAACTAAAATCATTAGTTGATCAAATATTATCACATTTGTTATCATCAAAACCTATCAAGGTATTAGAGGTTAGACATCATCAAATGTCTTGGATCTAACACTTTTCTCTAGGGTCACTTCTCTCATGCTTTGGTATTTAACCCTTACAGTTACTAGGGTTATTGATTGTAATGGAACCATTTAACAATTGTTAAAGGAAAATTGGACGTAGTTCAGGTTGAGTGAACCAATATAAAAACAAGCATTCTACGTTCGTTATCTTGTGCTTACATTTATTCATCTTGCACTTTGTGCATCTTGAAAAGGTTTTAAAAAGCATTGTCTTGAAAAGATATATTAGCTAGTTTTAAAACCTTCATATATCTTCTAAGGCAACCTTCTAACTTATATCTATTGCGAAAAGTTTTATTAACCCACTATTCAACCCCCTCCCCCTTCTAGTGTGTTCTTATGTATTTCAAAAAATGTCACGGAGACCAAGTTGACCCTAATAAAGGGAACATGTAACACATCACTTAAAGTAGTGTCTTCCCAGATGTGAGCTTGAGAAGAACCTTTCATTTTCCTAGAACTAGAGTAGTTTTGGAATCACCAAGGTACACTTGTTCTTTTCCATTCCCCCCAATAGTGTAGGAGGTAAACACATTTTTATTAGCACAAATGTGTCTAGTAGCCCTAAAGTCTACCACCCATTTGTTCACATTGGTCACCATATTGACTTGAGAAATGACTGCAGCAATAATATCATCATCTCCCTTGACCAAGTTGGCCTTAGGAGGATCGTCATTTCTTACCACTCTAAATATTCACTTTTGTGCATAGTGGCTTGGCTTTCCACAAACAAAACAACACCCTATTTTCTTGAAAGTTGGGTTGGAAGAAGGAGCACATGGGAAACTATTATTTTTGAATTTGTTCTTATTGTGATAAGTTTTTCAGAGTGTACCTTTTATTAGCAAGTTTGTGTTGCACCATATTTGCTTAGGCAAATAGTGCTTTGGCCCTTGCATCAAAAATTTACTTTCTATCGATATCCTTAATGTTGATGTGGGTGATAAGGTTAGAAAGTGATATTTGTTTATGCCTATGCTTCAATCGTTGCTTGTAATTTGTCCAAGATTCCAGAGTTTTTCGATCAAGTGTTTAAACACAAATTCGTATGGTAATTTTATGTTTTCAACTTTGAGGTCTTCAAGTAGCTTCTGATACTCGTTGATTTACACCTTGATGTCTTTGTCTTCGTTCATGGTCCAACGGTAGTAATTTCCAATGATGAACTTTTGTCTAACGATGTCTTCAGCAATGTATTTGAGAACGAGAGAGTCCCATATCTCGTTTGCTTCCTTGTAGGAATAGTAGACATCGAAGAGATCATTAGACAATGCACTAAGCAAGGTGTGATGATATCCCTTATTTGCATGGTTCCAAGCTTCAACCTGTTTGTCGATTGAAGCATTAGCGTTGGATCTTGGAGTGGCAAGAGTGTCAGCAACACCATACATGTCAAGCAAGGTGTGGATGCATTTGTGCCAACGGCGAAAATTCTAGTAGGTGAAGACTTTGATCTTCAAGGCGTCCGACAATGGCTTGGTGCAAGTGGGTAGCGGCATCAGAGGGTGTGGCAGTGGTAGCATTGGAATGGTCACATCACTATCATTGATTTGAGCCATAAGTTCTTAAGATTGTTGTAACAATAGTTGAAATCAGAACTTTCATGAGGCATGCAAGCACTATCTTTAAGAACTTATCCATGCTACCTGCACAAGTTCCCCACAATACAATTTTACTTTCAATTATTTTTTTTATTTAGATTTTTTATTGTTGTTGTGGGTTTTGTTTGTAAGGTTTTTGGTTTTTGGTTGAGAAATTAGGAGATCCAATCCTTTGTCTTTAATGGAGATCCAATTCTTTGTGTATTTTATATTCCAAATCTTATTTTCAAATCTGAATTTGATTTGTTTGAATTTTAATCTTTTTTTTTTTTTGCAAATTGTAACGGTTTATAACTATCACAAATTGCAAATTTAATATTCTTGTTTGACATGTGCTTATGTTAAATGGAAAAATATAAAAAAAAAATAATAATAAAGTTTAAGGGACTAAAAAATTACTCAAATTTGATAAATTACAAACATATCTAAGTCTTTTAAATATATAAAATACGAATGATGTATTTTGAAAATTATTTCTAAAAATGAAAATGTTTTTAATTTATGCAAAATGTATATTTATCAATTTTCTGAATAATTTTGAAACAAGTAATTTAAAAGTAGTCTATAATTAGACTAAACATTATGTTTTTTAGGATCAGAGCATATTATTAATTTGGTGACACCTCAGGTTTAAAGTGAAGTTATTTTTTTAAAAAAAATAACAATAATTCTTCAACCACAATATTATTATGACATACTGAATGAGAAATGTGATTTCATATTATGATATTAATTATTAAGCAACACATGCATGAATTATTTATTGAAATCACTCTTAAGCAAACAACAAAATTGATATCCTAGATATACAAGGTGCATCTTACATATTTATAAATTTTGAAAACCTCCTCAAAAAATTGTCCTCAATAAAGTAGTAACAATTTGTGCTAACCAATTCTATATAATAAAGCCATGCTTGCCTCCAATAAGGATTAATGTAGAGAGTTGTTGCAATTACCAATAGTACTGATGTGTAAGAGACACCAAAACTTACAAAGAAAACAAACATGTCAACTAAACTGTCATTCTCCTCATCAATGTATGGGCTATTTGGTGAAATAGCATGTGGTTGTCCATAAAGATGACAACTTTTTGGGAGTGGAGATCCACAAAGAAGAGGATTGCCCTCGTAGCTAGTTTCATCAAAGGTATTAAATTGATCTTTCCTTTCAGGTGTTTCACCCGATAAGTTGTTGTGTGCCACGCTAAATATGTCAAGAAAAGTCAACTCATTCAGTTGAGGAGGAATTTGGCCACTCAACATATTCAAAGAGAGATCTAAACTCTCAATTTGTACCAAATTGGCAAATGTAGTAGGAATTTGTCCAATCAAATCATTATGAGACAAGTTTAATGCTCAAATTTGTGTCAAATTTCCAATCTCATATGGGATATTCCCTTTCAGTTTATTGTGTTAGGATCAGCTGTTCACATCAAGAGGGGGGGGTGAATTGATTAATAAAATCTCAAATTCCTTTTCCCAATAAAAACCTTTCCATCACCTCTCTTGAAGTTTTAACAAAAACTTTTTCAGAATTATGTTATTCAATGAATAAGCCAATACAAACTCTACTTATGACAGATCTTTATTAGAATAATCAATCAAATGTAAAAGATCAAATCTGAAATTGAAAATGATTAAGAGATAAAGAAATAAAACTTGTTGATTTTATACTGATTCAACCAAACCACTAGTCTACATCTAGTTCTCCCTTTCACCAAGGGGTTCCACTATGATATGATTATATACACCATGCACACACAATCAAGCAAATCCTAATTTCACAACCTGAAACAGGAACCTAAAACTGAATGTGAATCACACCATCAACATTCAATTTCTAACTACTAGAACAACACAATTCTAGATACAAGATTAGGAAAACCTTTCCTAACTCAACACATCATTTAGGAACGAATTCCTACGATGCAAATTGAAAAGATCATAAGAAAAAGATAAAGAACGAATACACCTTGTTGTGATGATAAATATGATGAAAAGATCATTAGAAAAACTCCCTTGTGAGTAAGTACAGCAAGCAAGATCAAAGAAGAAAATCTAAGAAACCTCAGTTCATTGAAGAACAAGAGAGGGAAATTGTTGTATGGGCTCAGAGGTTATCTTCTAAAAAAAATGTATAGCAATATGAGCTAGAATAGATATCAGAATTTCTAAAGTGTTTAACACAGGTGTAGAAACAAAGAGAGCTGTTTTGGAAATATCAAATCTAAAACAAAAAATCAAAGATTTGGGTTTTTACAAATGATATGGAAGATTCAAATGATATTGCATATTCAAGTCTCTCTCGTGCAAAATGTTATGGGTTTAGTATATAGGCTAGTTTATAAAGATTTGGAGTTGGTTAGATAAAGAATGAATCTTAGAAATCTTTCAAAAATGACCGTTATACTAGATATAATCGATTGCATTAATGTGTAATCAATTATCTCATGTTTCAGAAGATGATTTTGAACTTATTATCATTTGTAGTAATCGATTGCAAAAGCAAGGTAATTGATTGCAATTGAGACAGAGCAGTTTCTAAGATTCAAAGATTGTAGCTCAATGGTAATCGATTGCAATTGAAACAGAGACAATTCTAAGTTTCAAAAAATAAGTTGTAATCAATTGCAAATCGATGGTAATCGATTATTTTTGAGACAAAACCAATTCTGAGTTTTAGAAAATGATATGTAATCAATTGCAGCTCGATGGTAATCGATTGCAATTGAAATAGAGCATATTTTGAAAACTAAAAACAATATTGTAATCGATTGCTACATGTGGTAATCGATTAACCCGATACCAGAGATGGTTCAAAAGAGGTTTGGGTCATCTGGTAATCGATTCCCAATGTGTGTAATCGATTGCAATTCTCATAATAGGTTCCTAAGAAAGCAAATCATCTTGTGATGCTTGAGATAGAAGAAAACAAAAACAAATGCAAATACCCTAGCAAGAGAGTTCTAACTTAGTCTAAAAACAATCAATACAAAGACATCATTCATACATGTTATGGCTTTAAACAAAAAAAACTAGACTAAGATGAATGGAAAAGACTTAAGGTATGAAGATACCAAAAATCTAGATGGAGAGACATCAATCTTCAACCCTTGTAGTTACTCAATCTCTCCATGCCCTGCTATGTCCACGCCTTGCTGCTCCACCTTCACCTAATGTTCCACCTCATCCAACACCACCATTGCCACAAGAAGACCTACCAGCATCTACATCAACTACTCCATCAAAAGTTGGCACCTCTTCTTCAAAACAATCTACACAAACTCCAATATCATGACTATGATGGCAACTTTCTTACTATTCTTTCCATTTTTTTTGTTGACAAAGGGGGAGAAATATGTATAGAATTTTGACACTCATACAATGATAAGTTAATAAATGTAGTGATTGGTTCACTAATTTTTTTTCTATATGTTTTATTTCTACTTTGATTATTTCTTATAAAAATTATCATTTGCATATGCATGATCAACTCAGGAGGAGTTCTTCATGTTAATAACTGCTCATATACTATGACATGAAATAATCACATACTTTGATCATTATATATTTGTGATTTATTATCTATTAATCAAAATTATAGCATGTGTTGTCATCATAAAAAAGGGGGAGATTGTTAGAACCAAGACATTGGATGATGTCTGGCCCATAATCTTTTGATTGATTTTGATAATAGCAAATGTGATCATATTTGATCAACTAATGGTTTGAAATTGAGTGATTTAAGGGAATCAAATTCATCACAGACAATGTAAGTACAACAAAAAGGCTAATTAACTTGGAGAAGCACACCTACAGCTAAAGTAGAGTTATGACAAGACAAGAACCAACTCCTATCTGATCAAGCTCAGGCTAAAGCAACTTCAACACTCAATTGTGAGACAACGGATCCTTTCTTCTCTAACGTTCAAATTCATGAAGCTCTACTATAAATAGATGCTTCCATGCAACGAGAAGACTAACGAAAATATCTAGTGAAAAATGAGCAAATGAACACAAGTCGAAAAGCAAAGAAAGCCCACTTCGAGAAAAGCTTGATACCCTAGTGAGAAAAGAGAGCTAAGAGAAAAGAAACTTCATCTTCTACAAAGCTCATAAAGATTCAAACACATATTCATATCCTCTCTTTGAGAGTTACTTGAATCTTATTCATACTTGAATAGAAAGCCAAGAGTGGCTTAGTGATCAAATAATACTTAGGAAGTATAATCTCAGAGGGGGATTTATAGTTGTAACTAGTAGTGGTTTAGAATACCTGTAGCCAGTAGTGACATAGAGAATACTTGTAGCCAGAAGTGGCAATGTAGAATATTTGTTTGTAATTAGTTGATTATAGTGGAACCCTTTAACAGTTGTTAAAGAAAAACTGGACATAGCTCAGGTTGAGTGAACCAACATAAAACAAGAATTCTACGTTCGTGATCTTGTGCTTACACTTATTCATCTTACACTCTATGCATCTTGGAAAGGTTTTAAAAAGCTTTGTCTTGAATAGATATATTAGCTTGTTTTAAAACTCACACACAAACAAGTGTTCTAATTTTTACAGAAAAAAAAATTTCATTTGATAATTAAATTAGAGAATTTAAATCAAATAAATATTTAGTGGAATATTATTATAATTTTTTGCTAACACCGAAAATATAAATAATATAAATATAAATAAAGCAAAGTAATTTTAATCTGGTAAAAACCAAATAAATATATTATTTTCAAATATGTTTGGAAAATAAGATAGAGTGAAAGATGGAAACAAATAAAGATATGATCAAATTAGTTTCCTAAAAACATGACTCGGTATTTCTTATTTAAAGGAATCGTAGGTCATTCCAAAAGAATAGAAATAACTTTCCTTCTTCTCCACGGTTGCTTTATTTTTATCTGTTCCACTTGTCAAAGGATTGATAACAGAGATTGGTATTGGTGTGGATACGTATAGAGTTTTCACACAATTAAATAAGAATTTGACACGTTTCAAGAATACACACATCTGGTACACAATTTTAATTCATTTGCTTATTACTGTCATAGTATATTTTGAACACAAAATAGATTTGTTATTTCGTTGCAAGTGTTATGAACACTATTTTTTTATGCTATAATTATTATAAGTAGACCTCTATAACCTTCACAAACTGCATAATTATGTAGATCTTGATATGCTTATATGCTTTTTTTTTAGTTACATGTTAGTTGGTTGGTATAATTAAGATACCAACTAATGGGCATTGTCATGACTTGGTTAACTAATACTCTCTCTAGACTCATATATAAGCAAAAAAATGGGTCTTATTGGTTGGATTTAAATATAAGCAAATCCAACTAATTGTGCCTTATTTAATGTTAGTTTTCCTAAAACACCCTTCGTTTAATTGCAACTCTATTTTCAATGATTCATTTTTATGCATGATACAAGTTTCAAGGAAGGGTATTTTAGAATTAATCTTATTTTTAACTTGAAATTAGTAAAATTAAATGATGTCAACTAACTTTCTTAATCAATATGAAAGTAGGTATTTTTACTTATATGAGTCCAGAGGGAGTATTTGGTGTTTTGTTGTATCCAAATACATCTTAACTAAGATCTTTTGTTTTGTATATGGGTTTGAGGAATCCCTTATACCTCTATACCTCCTGTTTATATATAAAATCTTACTTTGGCTTAAAAAAAAAAAAAAACTAGTTATGTACACCTTTTCCAAATATAGTTACTAAGTAATTAATATCTATTTTAATGATCATAAAATTAAAATATTTAACTTATAAGTATCCTCAAATCTAGTACTTTGCAAGTAAGCATAGCACTTTAACCACTAAGCTATAAGCAATAATTGATGCATGCATGCAAAATTTGATATATATATACATTGATATATTCTATTAAGTTATCACTAAACCACCATCTTTAAAATTAATATTCTATCCAACATATATTATGTATATCTTACACTTATTTATATATCTCTTTCATTCATAAATATTATTCATTACATGAATTATATTAATTCCTGCGGGTCAATATTAATTAAATAGAAAAATACATAATATCATAAACAAAAGAATAATAAAAATTTACCTAATAAATTTTATAATAAAATTATATTAATTTGTAATGTATTCTTTTTAATTTATTTTAAAACAAAGTATGAAATCTTTAATTTTTTTTTAGTAGGGATCAGGTCATGCGGTTCAATTAGTGATTCACTAATTTGACTATTGATCTAGTAATTTAGTGTCTCAATTGATTTGATCACTAGTTCAGTTTTTAAAACTCTATAGCAGTGAATTCAATAAATAAGAAAAAAAGAAAAAGAAAACAAAAGAGAAGATATATTAGTAGTATCTTGAATTTGTAAATACTATTTAATGACTAAGTCATGTACACCTTGATTTTCCAATTTGGCATTTCATGTTAATTAATCCCTAACTATATTATTACAAAATTAAAGTAGTGATTTTAATAATAAAAAACATTATTAGTAGTATCTTGAATTTGTGAATACTATTTAGTTACTAGGTGATATACACCTGGTTTTTCAATTGGGTATTTGATGTAAATTAATCCCTAACTATATGATCACAACATTAAAGTAATGATTTTAATAAAATAAAATAAAAAGATGTATTAGTAGTATCTCAAATTTGTGAATACTATTTAGTACTAGGTCACTTAATGTTATACGAACAATATCGTCGTATGCCGACACCAGAAATGTTAATAATGATTTAAAAAAAAAGGATTAAAAATGATAACACAAAGAAACATCAATAGAAATACAATAAAATGATTTCAAATACGGAAGAACTGAAAGGCGAAGGGAAAAACGAAAAATACCTGCGAAGAAGAAAACCCTTTGCAGGATGCACCGACACTTAAGCTACTCGACTCATGCAGCAACGACGAACACAGTGAATCTAATCAAACTTGGCTTAAAGAAATTTTCCAGATTAGGATTACTCTTTTTCTATTACATTCGCAAAGTAAAGTAAAAAAACATTTTAAAAATTTAATTAAATAGTTAAAGGGACTAATTTGCAATTATAGAGAGTTACATATTAATAGTTAACATGTAACTATCCACATAGCAAGGGTTCCAAAACCCACATAACAGCGAAGGTGCCAAAAAAATATTATATTTTTTATTCTATTTATGTTTTACTGTTATCTTTTATTTATTTATTTTTCTTTATTTTAATCTTAATCCAAATGTAACATTGTTGTACAAGATAATAACTTCTAAAATAATTTAACAAAAAGAAAAATATGTTTTAAAACTTTAATTTCTCATCCAAAGATGAGTACAAATTAATTTAAAGTATAAGAATAAGAATCAATGTTATAAAATGAATACCAAGATATTCACGAATGTGCATGTGAACTTTGTCACTGAATGATGGGTTAGTCTTGATAATTGGACTAGGTCAACAACTATTTTAAAAGGTTTTGCATATTATTTCTGAACATACTTTCTTCAAATTTTTCTTCCGTGTCACATCAATTATTTAACTGCAAAAATATGATTTGTCCGTGATAGAAGAGAGGCTTGTGTAGAAATGGTCCTTCTATGGATTTGTCGTCTTTGGATATTCTTGGAGCCTTGGAGGTTGCCGGAAGTTATGGTCTTTGGATTCATATCAAGTCAAGTCGCCGTTTATACCGTATTTTGGGCTTCGCAAGTTCAATTAATTATATTTTTAGAAGAATTTAGGAATTTGTGTTCACAATTTTTTTTAATAAAATGTTAAAACCAACTTAATAAAATATAAGTTGTCGTTGTCCAACAGTATCCCATTCGACATTGCAACTTGGTAGTGACCAGTTGATGCTAGCTAGCTAGAATGCAAACAAGTAAAAACACTGAACAATATATTGTAGTATTGGGGTGGGTATACGGGTATGATTATGCGTATCCTTCCGTTTAATATGCAGACTTGCAGATACTAGACCTCTGATTTTTTATTTTTTTTTCTGTACTTAACAATATTTAGATCCTATTTGTTTAACTCGTGAACTAAACGAATTAAACCTATAGATTTTCAAATTACTGGTTTAATTCATTGACTAAAATTAATTATTTGAATATGTAAGATATTAATGGTTAAAATTTTGAACATGTAAGTATAACTTTGTTGATATTATTATTTATTAATTTGCTATGTTAATGTTTGATTATTTATTGATAAAAATATTAGTACATTATATTTTTATAACTTAAAAAATTAAATGAAAGAGAGAAAAAATATTTTTTTCTTAATTTTGTATTTTTGTTTTAAAAAAAAATACATAAATGAATCTGTTTAATCTAGTATTGTAAACCAGATACAAACTTTAAAAAAAATCAGTTTATTTTCATAAAATTTACTTCCTGCACCCCTCAATTAGTGTGTTAGGTGCATGATATAAATTTGAGAGTACATGAAGTAAATGTTTATTTTCGTTGACCGAATTCATCGGATCCTTTAAATCTGGTCCGCTTACCCACCCATAATTGTAATTGCATAGTTGATATAAAGCGTACAATTTGGGGCTTGGAAAAGAATTTGGGGCTTGAAAAAGACCCTATGAAGTATGAAGCAAGTCACCGTAGTGGGAGCGCTGCAAGCAATTTCCTTGATGAGGAAACTAAGATGATGTTTTGTATTGAGAAAAGAAATAAGACATGAAAGTTAATTAAGCGCGTCAACCAGACGCTTGAACGACTTGGCTAATGCACATTTAGGACCACACAAACTAGCTAGTTAATTGGTGTGTGTTTTCTTATTTAAAGGAGACCAAATCCATTCTGTTATGATTATGAAGAGAAAAATGAAGAGTACTATTGTGAGCGTGTGTTTGTTGATTTTGGTTTTATTGGAAGTGATGTGCTATGAGGGTGAAGGGTGTTGGAAGGAAGAGAGAGATGCTCTTTTGGACCTAAATTCCCGTTTCAACTACCCTTTCACTTCGGAGTAGAGCGAGCCAGATTGTTGTCAATGGGAAAGAGTTGAGTGCAACCCTTCCACGGGGAGAGTGACCAGCCTCTTGTTGGTTGACATATGGGATGATAGGCCACTTGAAGGCAATGTCATGAATTACTCGGATTTTGTTGTCTTCAAAGATTTGAAGAAACTTGACTTGTCAGCGAATGCCATATCCGGTTGTGCATGGAATGAAGGTTGATCTCTTACAAATTGTATGTCCTGACATACATACATACATATAAAAAGGTTTTGGGTAACTAAAAAATATTTATATTTTAATTTGAGTAAGACTCTATCAATAATATCATTCATATATGTTGAAATAATGTTACTATACAATTAATTAATATGTCTCAGCATAGATATTCAAAATAAAATAATTTTTTAAGCAATCCAAAATTTATTTAATTATATATATATATATATATATATATATATATATATATATATATATATGAAAATGAACCTGGCTATATGGCATATATAATCATTATTTCACTTTAATTTACATACTTTGCAGCGGTGTTGGAAAATCTGGAATTCCTTGATATAAGTGGAAACAATTTGGATGCTGCTGGAGTTCTGTCTTGTTTGGATGGATTTTTATCTCTTAAGTCTCTATATTTAAGATCTAGCGTGTTCGATACATCTTCATTTCAGGGTGAGACTACCTATATTTGTCTTTTTATTACAACAAAAAATATAACAAAATAAAATCATATTTCTAATTGTTATAAGATAATATAAGCTTCTTCTAATTTTTTTTGTACTAATTTTCCACAATTCGTTGGCTTCTTCCACATGTGCACATATATAGAAGCTTTTGAAACTCTGTCATCAAAGATGCATAATCTGAAGGTCCTTGACATTAGTGAAAACTATTTGACTAATTTCATTCTACCATCCCTAGGGGGATTCACATCTTTGAAGAAACTATATTTGTCTGAAATTGGATTGGACTCAGATCTTCATATTCAAGGTAGGATAATTTTTCCTTTCCACTAATAAAGTTAAGCAATGGATTTTTAATAGAAGCATTAGTTAATTGATAGCTTTAGGGTAAATATACCTGATATATATGTAAGTATGTAACACACTATATATATATTCAATTCATTGCAGGTTTATACTCATCATTTAAGGAATCTTGAGATTCTTGACTTGTCCTTCAACAACTTCAACGATAATGACATTGTGTCTGCTCTTAGTAGACTTTCATCTCTCAACTCTTTAGATTTAGTACACTGTGAATTGACTTAGATCAATTTTTAGTAAGCCATAATTTCCACATTATAAACTTTGGTCATTTGTTTTTAGTTAAAAAAAATATCTAACTGCAATGATATATATATATTGTTAGATATATTAAAATTGAGTTCTTTGGATATTCTCGACTTATCTAATAACAAGTTGAATGAGAGTATCTTCTGGTGTCCAGGTTTGTTGTCATCATCCCAAAATTGTGTAGAAGTAATTAAACATTTGTTTTAGTTTCTAACTTCGTAATTTTTTTACTTTAATTTCTTATGCATGACATTATTTACTTTAATCTTTTTTCATGCAAAATGATAATGGAGAATAAGATAAAAAGGATTAAAATAAATAAGTTTTTATAAAATTAAATGTTGAAATAAAAAATTCCAAAGACTAAATGACCAATATCAATAGTACTATTAGACACTAAAGTAATGAGTTACTCATTTTATTATAGTGTACATATGGCTCCAAGAAAACCTGCTTTTCATTCTTATGAGAATACTAATGAGTGAATTTTGTTTTTAATTTCTTGCATTCTTTTGTCAGAGAATAATGGATTTACCTGGCCAACCGATTTGAATGTCCTTCGACTGTATGGAAACAGGTTAAGGAACAAGTTTCTTTCATCCTTAAGTGGGTTAGAATATCTCAAATCTCTTGATTTGGCCGACAACGATTTAGAAGGATCCCTAAATATAAGTGGTCAGTATTCTTATGGATTATGTTTATGATATTAGAAAAATATTTTGCAATATTAAATTTTAATTAATATTTTAGAATATAATAGGAAAATCGCTTTTGTTTATGGACTTGTTTTTCATTATCAGAAATGTTATATATCAGTTTTAGATGAGGATTAAAAAAATATGTTCAATTATGATTTAATATTCTTAGAAATATTTTTTAAAATTTTAAATAATTTAAATAAAAATAGGAGTTACATGCATATTAGGTATAATAACTTTTTATTTCCCATAAGAATATCACTTTCTCATTCCCTTCTCATGGTAAGATAATAGAAACGTAAAAAAATATGGTAAAAAAGAAAGTTGCAACATTTTCAAGAATCAATAATACTAAAAATTATTTTCTTAAAAAATTGTAACAAATTTGAAAATATTACATTCCTGTATACATCCCAGAGAATGCACTTTTAATACGTAAATCAAACAGTATTAGTTAAGATGAATAAAAAAATCAAACAGTATGAAACTATTATTGTACTTATTAGAAGTAATGATTTAATTAGGAGTCTAATATATAATACTAACATTTAAAGGAGTTCTAGCAACAAACTTTATTAACAATTTTATATAGAGATTAAAGCTTGTATTTTATATATTATTCTACGTAAGTGTTTAATTTATTTTAAATAAATGATTATTTATTCTGTTATTTTTATTAATAATTTGTTGTTTCCTTTATTTTAAATAAAATAATCTCACAATTTTATTTTTCTTCTATTTCTCTTAAATCAAACAATTAATACTTTTATCTTATTTTTTAGTATCTGGCCTTGCAGTGCCAGAAACAATATTGTTTGTGAATCTAAAAGAGCACATGTGATAAACAATAGAGAGGGAGAGGGAGAGGGAGAGAGAACAAGAAAAAACATATAGCTAGTAACTAACATAATGAATTTTATACTTAATCAAAATACAAAGAGAAAAAAAAAACAAAAAAAAAACATATATAACTAGTTAATGCGTTTCATAACTAATCAAAGCAATCCATCATTATTGTTATTTAATTTATTTCTAAGGCTGGATTCATACTGAAAAGATGATGCAGATCTTTAATTTTTTATCACATTAAAATAAAATTAATATGAAAAACCATTCTTCTTAGTTCTGTATAAGCACTCACGGATTTTTTATTTTTTATTTTTATCTCTGCCGTTACATAGACTAAAAGATAAATTAAGTTTATACACTATAAATACCAAATTGAATAATTTTTCAATTAATATTAATTTCAATTCATTCTCTATTTTCCTCCTCTTTTATCTATATTTTTATGATTTAATATTTTCAACTAACGTGTAAAATATTTTACACCATCCAAACATTACAATCTATCATTTATATAACTTTTAAAATAATTTTATAAAAATTAATCGACTTATCTTACCATTAAAAAAAATTGATTACGCGTGAAGAAAAGTAAATCTACATGAATGGTAGTTCAATGATTGATTTTTTATTTATCTCTTACAGGATTATCATCTTTGACCAGCTTGGAGATTCTTGATCTAAATTTTAATAATATCAATGATTTTGTGGTCATCCAGGTATTTAAGAAAATATAATTAAAAACTTTTAATGCATTGTTCATGTTACAAGCAGTTGAATCTCATTACTTAGTCGAACTTCGTATATATTTACATTTGTAACAAATATATTTGTCTTCTCCATAGTTGAGACGTATATGCTTTGTCACATTCTGCCTAATTAAAGCTTATTTATATAATTTTTTTTTTATTTTAGTTAATTTACGTTACACCTTTCAGGCTCAAAAAGTAAGAGCAAATTAGATGTTCTTACTTTATATTCGAATATGATAGATGGAAAAAAGTGAAGAAAGTCATTGCGAGCTTTATCATCATCTATCAGGGTGCTTTCTATGGGTTACAATGATTTTAAAGGAACAATTGTTGCTGGAGGTAGTAATTTTTATAAATTTGTCTAGGTAAAGTTTTGTCAAATTAATGCTCATATCAAATTTTGATTTTGTATTGTGCAGATTTTCATGATTTAAGTAACTTAGAACATTTGACACTGGACATGAGTAGTAACCTAAAGAATGAGTTTTTCAAAAGTCTTGGGAAATTGACATCTTTAAGAGTGTTTTCTCTTTCGGGTTGAAACATAAATGACACACTTCCTCATGCTGGTAATTGTATATTATTTGATATTTTTTATTCATTACATTTATTTTATACTTTTTTTAATTTGCTAAAATATTATCCTCTTTTTCTTTTGTCACCAATAAGGTGGATTTTTTTTTTTTTGTTAAAATTTCAGTTTTTTTTTCTCAGATTGGTCTAAACTAAAGAAGTTGGAGGAGCTAGATCTATCTGAAAACGGATTTGAGGAATCACTTCTCTCATCTTTTGTTAAGATGACATCCCTTCAGAAGTTGGAAATTTCTTATAATCACTTCATTGGAAATTTCGATTCTACCATTGCAAGCCTTACATCACTTGAATCTTTTGG